>CM069138.1:81190633-81848133 GCA_035221665.1 Okamejei kenojei
CCGAGTTACTCCAGCATTGTGTGTGTCTATCTCCGGTGTGAACCAGCATCTGCAGTTCCTTCCCAATCCCACACTCTCGGCCCCGGGGGGGTGGATGGAGCATCACACGTGGACACATCCCACCCACCACCCCAGACTTGCCCTTCGCAGGTCTTTAAGCCGTTCATTGAGACAGAGTGAAGCCACGGGGACAAGTGGCAGAAAGGCCGAAGATAGACACGAAATGCTGGAGTAAACTCTGCGGACAGGCTGCATCTCTGGAGCGAAGGAAAGTCTGAAGAAGGGTCTCGACTCTATTCCTTCTCTCCAGAGATGCTGCCTGGTCCGCTGAGTTATAAACTCCAGCATTTTGTGTCTATCTTTGGTTCAGTCTTACGAGCAAAAGAAACAGATTATAAAGTTCCCACGGTACACTCACGAGACACTAAGATAAACGCACGGGGCCACTACGTTATTGCAACGAGTTAAAATGTTTCCATTTTACACTTGAACAGTTAATTTGACTCGTGGAAAAAATCAAACATGTTTGATTTTTTTTCACGAGTTAACAAGTTTCCCGAGTACCTGCCGTTAGCGCCACGAGTCGATAAGTTGCTCGTGCGAGTTCCGACGTTCCCGCTACGTGATCACCACGAGTGAAAACTCGGGGTCACTCGTGGGCCAACTCGCACAGTGAGACAGGGGTTTTCTAACCTGTCTAAGTTACCACTCAGTGGAGTTGTTTCTTCTATTTTTTTTTTAAATGACCAATATTGAATTGCATCCACGTTTTAATGCTTTAACGTTTCTTGGAGCACTGCAAAGTTACTGCAGCACCTTGGTGATTGAAGAAAATGTAAAATCAAGACTTGATCTTGAAAAATGTTAAATGATTTTGCATTGGGATTATGCACCAATGTAGGATGAACTAAATGTTGTGCCAAGTTGCCATCTATGCTACTAAATTCAGGTACCAGCTTTCATACTGACGTTTGTATTTGCTGTAAAAATTCTGAGTTGATAGTGTCTGCTATTGCTGAATTTAAATAAATAATTTCAGCACAAAAACACAGATGTCATTTGTCTCAGCTGATGTGCACTGGTTGATCAAGGGGACCTTGGAATGAATGGAGCTGCTTACTGCCAAAGGCACCCCACCCTCCCAGCTGCAGGAAATCATGTAAAGGCAAGATGTCTCATGATAATACATTGGAAATAAAAGGAATAAAGCACATTTCTCTTTAAACCTTTAAATGTTAGTGATATTCTACACAGTATTTTAGATTTTTGTATCTTGATATTCCATTTTAGTCTACATTTAATTTGTCTCTTAAAAGTATTGGTATTGATACTAGAATCCAGCTTTGTGGTCTGTTATATGAATGGATTGAAAGATTTTGTAAAGAGTGTTATAATTCAGTTTTGTTTCCTAGAGGTAGTGCTGAGACACGTCAGAATAATGTTTCTACAACTTCTGTGGTTTATCTCTGCTCTACTCTGAAATTAGTCCCATGGGTGAGCAGCTGTTCAATTAAAATAAGAGTGA
Organism: Okamejei kenojei; assembly: GCA_035221665.1. Classification (NCBI taxonomy): domain Eukaryota; kingdom Metazoa; phylum Chordata; class Chondrichthyes; order Rajiformes; family Rajidae; genus Okamejei; species Okamejei kenojei. The sequence continues at coordinate 81,192,159 of CM069138.1, forward strand.
AATGTAGGAATAACTAAAGTTCTCAGGTGAAGTGTACAAAATTTGCAAGATAATAAATAATAGCAACATAAAAAAACTGGAAGTACTCAGCAGGAAGGAACTATCGGCAGAGAGAGAAACCGATTGAAAATTTCAGTCCAATGACCTTTCATCAGAACTAAATCTTGTGCCAGATCACCAGCTATGCTGCTAAATTCAGACATGATGAATTTAGCACAATAGCTACCAGCTTTGTTAATGACATCTCTGTCCCGTAAATGAACACATTAAAAATCAGCATGTATTTGAGACATTGAGATGTGCAAGATTCTGAGGCGGATTGGCAAAGTATATGCTGAGTAGTCATTTCCTGCAGCTGTTGAGGCACTGGGGGGGAAATGGGACCCGTACAAAATGTACGGTCTGGACAAGAACATAATCAAATCCAAGATCCTTGCAGGGTGGGGTGGATTTGGCGATGCTGTTGTGGAAGATTTATGCTAATTCAATGGGAAAAGAAAAGTAGGAGTACAGTAAGGATTGAGGAGAAGCCAAATATGCAAGGAAAATAAAGTCAGTCTACAAGCATAGAACTTGCAGGACTTTATAGGACACATGTGAAGAATGCAAGGCTGGAATGTATCTCTTTTAATTCAAATAAGGCTGATGAATTGATGGCATTAATGAGCATATGGGAACATGATCATGTTCCCAGGGAATTATGGTTGAAAGACAGACACGAGTGATAAGCCAACATTCAAAGATATATAATTTCCAAACATGTTGGAGGAGGTGGCATTGCAATATTAGTCCATCATTGCAGAAAGGAGGAAGCATATAGAAACATAGAAAATAGATGCAGGAGCTGGACATTCGGCCCTTTGATAAATATGATCATGGCTGATCATCCAAAATTAGAACCCCGTTCCTGCTTTCTCCCCATGTCCCTTGATTCCGTTAGCCCCAAGAGCTATATCTACTTCCCCAAAAGCAACTGAGATCTTGTTAGTAGAGGATGGAATTTATACGATGAACCCCGCAGAGCACTTTAAGCCTGTATTAAGACAGTGCCATTGGAGAGGAACCAATAATGTACCTAGACTTTGGGAAATAACCAGGCAATTGGTGAGAGTGTTAATGCGAAAAACATTTCGAGGTAATGATAATAACTCTGTAAGTTTTAAGGTAGTTATGGAGAAGGACAAGGATGAAATGGAAATTTAACTGAAGATTCAAAAAATAGCTGAATATGTATATGAACAAAAAGAGTTTGCAGACGCTTGGAATGCAGGCATGGAAATAAGGCTAGCTATCGTGATAATATAAAGAGTAAAGACATGATCATCAAATTTTCTGCTTTGATTCCTGCTGAGCCTCATAATTTTACTACAGAGAAGCTTCAAGAGACACAGATTAGCTCAGTGAATGGGCAAGGATATGTTAAAAGAAATATAATATGGCAAAACATTTAGAAATTTATTTCGAACTTATTTCGAACTTGACAAACTTATTTCCACTTACCTTGTCCCCATCCTCAAATCCCCTGGTCAAATCCCTCCCTACCTATGTCCAAGACACCTCACATGCTCTTCATCTCCTCCATGACTCCCGTTTTCCAGCCCCCACTCCCTCATCTTCCCATGGATGTCCAGTCACTCTACACCTCCATCCCCCGTCAGGATGGACTACATCAGAGCGTGGAAAGCCTCCCAACGAAGCGTGAAGAACTGCTGTGTCTACGTCCTAACGGAGACCTGGCTGAATCAGAACATCACAGACCCTACGATCCAGTTGGAGGGACTTATGCTATACAGAGCTGATAGAGTAGCTTCGTTAGCTGGTAAGGAAAGAGGAGGGGGACTGGCTGTGTATGTGAACAGCTCATGGTGCCGGGATGCTGTGGTGTTTTCCACTTACTGCTCACCCCACGTGGAGCTAATGACTGTGAAATGCCGACCTTTCTACTTACCCAGGGAGCTAACGGCAGTCTTCATAACGGCCGTCTATGTACCACCGAGCGCGGACGTGAAGGATGTTATGACACAGCTCTACAACAACATCAGTGAGCAGCAGAGGGAACATCCAGATGCTTTCTTCATGGCAGCTGGGGATTTCAACCAGGCAAGTCTTACTTCTGTCCTGCCTAAATTCTACCAGCACGTAAACATTGCAACCAGGGGAAAGAACAAACTAGATCTGGTGTACACCAACATTAAAGATGCATATAAAGCAGCCCCCCTCCCCATATCGGCAACTCTGACCACCTAGCGGTTATGCTCACACCTGCATACAGACCCAGGGTGAAACAGGACAGGCCAATGGTCAAAGAAGTCAGAACATGGCCACAGGGAGCTACCGAGGCACTACAGGACTGTTTCGAAACCACGCAGTGGGCCATCTTCAGAGAGGCAGCAAACAGATGACAGTGGCATCAACCTCCAAGAATACACAGAATCCGTCATCGATACATCAATAAATGCATCGAGGACGTAACGGTGGTAAAAACCGTCAGGAGGCGTGCCAATCAGAAACCCTGGCTAACTGGGGAAGTGTGTCCCTACTGAGAATCCGGAATGCTGCATTTAAATCTGGAGACAACGCAGCATACAAACTGGCAAGGAGTAACCTATCCCGGGGGATCAGGAAGCGAAGAGGCTGTATGGACAAAAACTTAATAGTCACTTCACAAATGACAAAGACACACGTCGCTTGTGGCAGGGATTTCATATCATCACTGACTACAAGCCCCCCCCACTGCGGATATGCCAAAACGACCCCTCTTCTACCAGATGAACTGAACGAGTTCTACGCACGGTTTGAGGTTAAAAACAGCACCCAGACACGTGCACTACTGCCATCTCCCAGTGACCAGTCGCTCAGGCTGTCCACAGCCGGAGTTAAAAGGGCCTTTGCCAGCATCAACCCACGCAAAGCCACAGGGCCGGACAACATTCCTGGATGCGTTCTAAGAGACTGCGCCGAGCAACTGAAAGATGTCTTCACAGACATTTTTAACACCTCGCTCAGCCAGGCAGTAGTGCCCAACTGTCATAAGAGTGCCACCATCGTTCCTGTCCCGAAGAAACCAAACCCAGCCTGCCATAATGACTTTCGACCAGTGGCTCTAACACCCATAGTAATGAAGTGTTTTGAGCGACTGGTTATGCAGCATATCAAAAATAGCCTACCTGCCGACCTAGACCCACTGCAGTTCGCCTACAGAGCCAACCGATCCACAGAGGACGCAGTCTCAACAACACTGAACCTCGTACTGCCACACCTTGATCGGAAAAATACCTATGCCAGGATCCTCTTCATAGACTTCAGCTCTATTTTTAACACAATCATTCCGCAGCAGCTGGTGGAGAAGTTGGAGTTATTGGGGGTTGATGCTGGCACATGTAACTGGGTCCTGAATCGCAATGGCAGCAGACAGTCAGGGTGGGCAGTAGGACATCAAAACCATAGCTGTGAGCATTGGCTCGCCCCAAGGCTGTGTCCTAAGCCCCCTGCTGTTTAGTCTGCTTACACACGACTGTACTGCTAGACTCAACAACAACTTCATCAACAAGTTCGCTGATCACACAACAGTGGTGGTCTCATCAGTGACAATGATGAGGCGGCGTACAGGATGGAGGTGGAGCTGCTCACAGGATGGTGCAAATCCCACAACCTCATTCTCAACGTGGGAAAAACAAAGGAGATGGTGGTTGACTTCAGGAGGACGGGAAAACAACGCCATACACCTCTGCACATCGATGGAGCTGATGTGGAAAGGGTCAGCAGTGTGAAGTTCCTAGGACTCCACCTGTCAGATGACCTGACGTCCACGACCAACACCACAGCACTGGTCAAGAGAGCCCAGCAGCGACTACACCCTCATCGAAGACTACGGAAAGCAGGTCTCCCCACTGCACACCTATGAACTTTTTATAGGGGGACAATCGAGAGCACATTAACCTACGGCATCACTTCCTGGTTTGGGAGCTGCAAGGTGTACGAACAGCCCCAACAGGACAGGGATTGTGAAGACCGCCAGCAGGATTATTGGTGCTCCACTCCCTTTCCTGCTGGACATATACAGGAAGAGATGTATCAGCAGAGCCATCTCCATCATCAAAGACCCCTACCACCCATCGCATCACATATTCTCCATCCTGCCATCTGGGAAGAGGTACAGGAGCATCAGCTGCAAAACCAGCAGGATGCTCCTCAGCTTCTTCCCGCTGGCTATAAGACTGATAAACGGACTTTGCCCCCTGCCAAAGTATCGCGCACCAACCACCAACCTGGACACACTGAAGCAGAGCCATTGTCGTGCCGCTGCCGATTGGAACTCATGATATATGTATTTTTATTTTTATTTCTATTTATTTTTTACCGCACACTGAATGGACACTGGTTGAGAAACGCTTTTTCATTTCCACTGTGTAAGTACTCAGGAAAAATGATAATAAAGATATACAATACAACAGGAGGGTGTTAAAGTCCTCCGTTTCTTCCTCGACCGCAGAACCAACCAATCCCCACCCACAAATACTCTTATCAGCCGAGCGGATCTGGCCCTTACCCTCAACAACTTTTCCTTTGACTCCTCCCATTTCCTCCAAATCCAAGGTGCAGCTTTGAGCATGCGCATGGGCCCCAGCTATCCCTGCCTCTTTTTACGGTACGTCGAACAATCCTTGTTCGAGGCGTACCGTCATCTTATCCCCGAACTTTACCTCCGTTACATTGACGACTGCATTGGTGCTACCTCCTGCACCCATGCAGAACTCACTGACTTCATCCATTTCACCACTAACTTCCATCCGGCAGTCAAATTCACCTGGACCATTTCCAACATCTCCCTACCATTTCTAGACCACACTATCTCCATCGCAGGTAACAGACTACTGACCGACATCTACTACAAACCCACTTCTTCCCCCCCTGCTTCCTGTAAGGACTCTATCCCCCTACTCCCAATTCCTCCATCTACGCCGCATCTGCACCCAGGATGAGGTGTTCCAAACTAGGGCATCGGAGATGTCCTCATTCTTTAGGGAACGGGGGTTCCCCTCTTTGACTATAGATGAGGCTCTATATCCCGTACCTCCACTCTCACTCCCTATCTCCCCACTCGTAACAAGGACAGAGTCCCCCTTGTCCTCACCTCCACTCCACCAGCCATCAAATGCAACAGATAATCCTCCGACATTTTCGCCACCTACAACGGGATCCCACCACTGGCCACATTTTTCCATCTCCTCCCCTTTCGGCTTTCCGCAGAGACTGCTCCCTCCGTAACTCCCTGGTCAATTCGTCCCTTCCCACCCAAACCACCCCCTCCCCTGGTACTTTCCCTTGCAACCACAGGAAATGCTACACTTGTCGCTTTACCTCCCCCTTGACTCCATCCAAGGACCCAAGCAGTCTTTCCAGATGAGGCAGAGGTTCACCTGCACCTCCTCCAACTTCAACTATTGCATCCGCTGCTCTAGGTGTCAGCTGCTCTACATCGGTGAGACCAAGTGTAGGCTTGGTGATCATTTCGCCCAATACCTCCGCTCGGTTCTCACTAACCAACCTGATCTCCCGGTGGCCCAACACTTCAATTCCATCTCCCATTCCGAATCGGCCTCCTCCATGGCCAGAGTGAGTCCCACCACAAATTGGAGGAGCAGCACCTTATATTTCGCTTGGGCAGTTTACACTCCAGCGGTATGAACATTGACTTCTTCAATTTCAGGTAGTCCTTGCTTTCTCCCTCCTTCCCCTCCCCTTCCCAGCTCTCCCATAGTCCACCGTCTCCGTGTCTTCCTTTCTTCTCCCCCCCCCCACCTTCACATCTGAAGAAGGGTCTCGACCCGAAACGTCACCTATTCCTTCGCTCCATAGATGCTGCCTCACCCGCTGAGTTTCTCCAGCATTTTTGTCTACCTAAATTATGGCAAAATGTGAGGTCAACGACTTTGGTAGAAAAATTAGAATAGTACGTTACTTTTTAATGGTAAAAGATTAAAAGGCATTGTTGTTCAGAAGGATTTGGGTGTCCTTGTACATGATTCACTGTATGTTAACATGCCCCTGCAGTAAGCAGTTAAGAAAGCAAATTGTATCAGAATCAGAATCAGATTTTATTCGCCAATTATGTTTTGAAACATAGGAGGCATTTCACTGGCCAGGTCAGTCATACAATTAAAAGCAACAGATTCAAAAACATATTTAACATGAACATCCACCACAGTGACTCCTACACATTCCCCACTGTGATGGAAGGCGAAATAAAGTTCAAGTCTCTTCCTTTGTTCTTCCTTGGTCGGGGGCCACGAGCCCTCCGTTGACGGGACGGTCTTAACTCCCACAGCCGGCGGCGTTCGGGCCCTCCGCATCGAGGCGTTCAGCTCCTGCCTCGGGGGGGTTGTCAGCTCCCCCACGCCGGGCGATTGAACCTCGCGTCGGGGCTGGACGAACCTTCTGCAGCGTTGGAGCTCCCGACTTGCCTCTCCTGAGACTTCGAGCCCTTGTTGGTAAGTCCACGGTGGTTGCGGTGGGAGCTATCCCAGGCAAGGGATCCGCTCCGATGGTAAGTCCGCGCCTCGTGGTAGGGCTCACGACAGTCCGAGGCGGCTCCCAGCTCCAGCGTTGGTAGGCCGCAGAGCCCGGAGAATGTGATCCGACAAATGATCACATCTCCGGGAAGGTAAGATCGGGGGAAAAAGTTTCCCCCGATCCCCGCCCCCCGCCCCACATTAAACAAACTGAAGAACATAAAAACAAACTTTAAACATACGCTAAAAATAACAAAAAGTTGAAAAAACAAACAGACTGCCGGCAGGGCTGGCCATCTTCCCGGCGCCCCGATGGTCTCCCCGGCGCCCCTGGTGGTATGTTGTGCTTTATTCCAAGGAGATATGAGAACAAGAATAAATATGCCTTGCTGCAGTTATATAGGACCCGAGCAAGAACATTGTGCACCATTCTGATCTCAGGCAGTGTATATTTGCGATGGATAAGCACAATGAAGGCTCACTGATTCACCTGGGAGGACTGGGGCATTGTCCTTTGAGGAAAGATTGCACCTAGACTCTGTGGAGCTGGAAGATTATTGCATTGAAACACAAAAATGTTAATGTGCAATTTGATAGGATAACTATGGAGAGATTCAGACAAAGATTCAAAGTTGCAATATATTCAACTATTCAGGACAGAGATGAGCAGAAATGCCTTTGTTGATAGGATCATTACTCATTGGAATCGATGGAGTTGCTGCGTATATTCAAGCATATTCAAATTGGATTGGTGGGGGACTGAGAAGGAAGTGTGGCTATTAATGCTATATTGAATACTTTTGTAACTTTGTTGGCACTCTATACTCTTTGCATATTTATCTATTGCATGCAGAACAAAGAATTTCACTGTACCAAGTACATGTGACGATAAAATATCAATCAATCAAAGTTGGACACAAAATGCTGGAGTAAATCAGCGGGACAGGCAGCATCTCTGGAGAGTAGGAATGGGGGACATTTTGGGTTGAGAGCCTTCTTCAGACCCCTAAACACCACCCATTCCTTCTCCCCACAGTTGCCACCTGTTCCACTGAGTTACTCCAACATTTTGTGTCTTATCTTCTGTGTAAGCCAGCATCTGCAGTTCCTTCTAACACATATCAATCAATCTATCGATAACTTTTTGAAGATGAAGGGAATCAAGTGATATAAAGGCTAGTTTAGAAACACGATGCCAACATGAAAGATCAGTCAGGATCTCTTTGAATGGCAGAGCCAGGGCAAGAGATCCCGTTGCAACTTCTGCCATTTCTTGTATTTCTTGTGTCAACTGTAAAAGTTATTTACATTACGTTTTAAATCAGAGATTCTTAGAGCTGCTAAGACTTCAAATTCTATTTTGGATTTTAAAACTACAGGGTCTACTTTGTAATTAGATATTTGATTTTTTTTGTGAAGATTAAATGTTCCAATGATTAAGGGACAACTCATTTCCTATTTGTCAAGCATCCTCTCATGAATAGCTGACCTTTGGCACCATCCCTTTGGTGAATAGCATTTCATACAACCCACACGCAAGTAGTGTTTCCAGTCAGATTTTTTTGCACTTGTCATGTGATTTCTCTGAAAGCTAACTCCACAGGTCAAGACTAGGGCTCGTCAGGATACGAATTTCGGAGTAGTTTGACTTTATTCACAATTTCCTTTTTAAATTCTCAGCTTGATTATAAAATTTAGCAAGAAGGATTTTCCAGCTGGTTAGATACATATAATACAGTTTTCTATCAAAGTTCCTGCACTTTTGGTGTTCTGTTAGTCCAGCAATCTCAGAAAGCAGCATTTAAAATGTGGGGATTAATGACCCAGCAGAATGCTTTGGACAGATTATGAAGATAACAGATTTGTAAAGCCTACATTCTCATCATTTAACTGTTCAATAAGTAATTTGATAAAATGTAGCTCAGGATCGTATGGCAACAACATGCACATAGACTTCTTAAGTTTCTTGTAGTTTTAAATTGAACCCGCCATAGTTTTCTGCCACTAGAAATAACTCCTGTTCTGCTAGTTTTTTACTGACCAAAGGCAGTAGAAATCCTCCCGATATACTGACAAGTTATGCCCCTTAGGAAACCTGAACGGAAACCTCTGGAGACTTTGCGCCCCACCCAAGGTTTCCGTGCAGTTCCCAGATGTTTTTGTCCTCTGGCAACCACCTTCAATTCGCAACCGGCTTCGTCTATAAAATTACCGATTTTAAAAACGGAAACCACTTTCGACCATTAGGGAGACTGACAAAAACCTCCGGGAACCTCCGGGAACTGCACGGAAACCTTGGGTGGGGCGCAAAGTGTCCAGAGGTTTCCGTTCAGGTTTCCTAAGTGGGACAGGGGCATTAACTTCTTCAGCTGTGGTATGCAGCAGGTTAGACAATTCGCACTTTTATCAGTCAGGAGTACGATCAAAATCTTTATTGTGAAATTGTATGTGTATCCATATCTTTTGGTAAATAGAGAAATATAATTGATGCTTTAAAAACTGGCCTAAGTATAATGGAAACCTAAAAGCTCAAAGTTTATGCTTTTAATTGTGCTATCCAATGGACTAGCATTGTTTGTCATAATTAAAAACAATAGAATTGTTAGTTTGTGCCATTTTTTAAATGTATTTTAGTAATTTCAGAGATCTTGTATGATTGTTAGGAGATGCCAAGCTCGCCCATAAGGTTCCTAAAATAAAATTACCTTTCTAAAGTTAGAACAGTGACAAATGTCTAAAAAGTGATGAGGATATGGGCATAAAATGAATTAGAGTTCCTCTGTCATGCATGTGGATACTTGATCTTTTGCTATGATCGATTACAAAAACATTCAATCAACCATTTATGTGAAGGTTGTGCTGAAAATACAGATAGTGATTTAACTCCCTCCACTGTTTGTTGGGTCCTTAACCATGCTAAAATAAGGCCAAGCATTGCTGGTTTGGGGATCCATTGCCCACATCAAGTCAGTCTTGGGCACAAGATATCAATCTGGACCTGGTTGCTAAAGACCTGTTAAGGCTGGCAGAGTGGAGCTGTGCTAGAGTTGCTGCCTTACAGCACCAGTCACCCGGATTCGATCCATACTTCAGGTGCTGTCTCGACGGAGTTTATACGTTCTCCCCGTGAACGCATAGGTTTTCTCCGGGTGCTCTGGTTTCCTCAAATGCTCCAAAGATGTACAGGTTTGTAAGTTGATTGGTAAAAAATGTAAATTGTCCCTAGTGTGTAGGATAGTGCCAGTGTACGGGGATCGCTGGTCATGCTGTATCTCTAAAGTCTAAAGACCTGGTTGAAATTAATGTCCAGTGACCAGCCTGGACCTCGAACTAGGCACAAGGGAGTGGCCTGGGCCTGGACAGATCAGTTGCTGGCATTAACTACAGTTTCAAAGATGCCTCTAAATAGTTTTTACAGGCACAATGGGCAGTGAAATTAGTTGAATTATTGTCTCTGCTCCAACCTCTTTCTCAGATATTAGTTTTATTGGAGACAGGCGCGTATACATAAACTGGAGGGATTCCCAGATAAGCTGATCCTGCAAAGGACATTGTTTTTTAAGGAAATATGTACAACTTCCTGACATAGGGGAAAGAGTAACATTTGCCCTGTGAGATTAAAGCATGAATAGCTTGTCATTTGAGGGAAAAAAAGCTTTTATATATTATTTCTGGACCCTTTGGGTGTTGCATTTACAGTTTAGTGGTCAGATTTCAGGAATAGTTATCTGCCAGATTCTACGTTATATTTCCTTTTTTCTCTTTCACTTATTTCAGCTTTCATTTATTTAATGTAACTTCATACATTGTTCATAGTTATGGGAAATAATTTGGCCCAGGAGCCTGTGTCGATTTTGTGATTCACTGTTCTACCGTGAGGTTTTGTGTGGTCCAACCCACGAGACCCATCTAAGTCTCCAATTCTTTGCTGAAAAACAATTCTGTCATTCTCCATCAGTAAAAAAAAAACATCCGTAATATCTGAGAGATTGAAAAGAGAGCTTTCAGATTGTTGCTTGTCCTCATCAGCTACGCATTTGAGGTCTACAAGAGATTTTATGCAGGACAGAATTCAGCCTGAAAATGTCAAGCGTGGAGAGGTTTCTAGACAAATCTTTTGAAAATAAGATTCAGACAACAAAGAGAAATCCTCATATAGATTTAATATTGCATATGGCAAATCTTGTAATGCCATGTTTTGTTTTGGATAATGAAGTATTATTTTATGAATGCTCACATTTTCAGGATTAATGGAAAATTATCTTTTGAAGCATAGAAACAAGAAACATAGAAATTAGGTGCAGGAGTAGGCCATTCAGCCCTTCGAGCCTGCACCGCCATTCAATATGATCATGGCTGATCATCCAACTCAGTATCCCGTACCTGCCTTCTCTCCATACCCTCTGATCCCCTTAGCCACAAGGGCCACATCCAACTCACTCTTAAATATAGCCAATGAACTGGCCTCAACTACCCTCTGTGGCAGAGAGTTCCAGAGACTCACCACTCTCTGTGTGAAGAAAGTCTTTCTCATCTCGGTCTTAAAGGATTTCCCCCTTATCCTTAAGCTGTGACCCTTGTCCTGGACTTCCCCAACATCGGGAACAATCTTCCTGCATCTAGCCTGTCCAACCCCTTAAGAATTTTGTAAGTTTCTATAAGATCCCCTCTTAATCTCCTAAATTCCAGAGAGTATAAACCGAGTCTATCCAGTCTTTCTTCATAAGACAGTCCTGACATCCCAGGAATCAGTCTGGTGAACCTTCTCTGCACTCCCTCTATGGCAATAATGTCCTTCCTCAGATTTGGAGACCAAAACTGCACGCAATACTCCAGGTGTGGTCTCAGTCTGAAGAACCCATCACGCACATCAAGATATATTCAAGCCACTGCCAGTGTGACAGATAGGTGGCAAAAAAGACAGTAAAATGGGCTAGAAAAAGAGGTCAAAAACAAATCATTAAAAAACAAAACCTGAACACATTAGGAAAGGGGAGAATGGAATAGAGAAGTGGTAGGAGTGGGCAGATTTTACTGTAATAATAAGGATTAAAATCACGTGAACTATATGTGACAAAAGGAAGATCGCTTGTTTTTCTCTGCCAAAGGTAACAAACATGGTCAGTTAAATCGGAAAGTTTAATAGCTTATATTCGCTGTCAAACCATTCTGCACCTTGAAGAGAAAGAATAAAGTAACAGAAAAAGGAGCTAAATTGTGCGTAATCCAAATGGTTATTACTATTTGCTAGCAGTAGTAGCTCAATAGAGTCTGGTTATCTGTTCCAACTGTTTAATGCTATGTACATGGCAAAGGTGTAACTTTGTAACCAGGTGACTCTGTAGTCTCCATCCCCAGTGGCCAAGAATCACTGTCTGTTTACCTGCAGCAGGATCACCCACAGTTGATTTTTGTGAGATTACTGGATGACCATTTCTGCATCTTTGGTTCTCATCTTTAGTTTGAAGATCTGTTCTGTAAGTAGGGAAAGACTAGATCTCTGAGTGAGAGCCAACAATACAGAGGCATTAGTCTTCCATCAAGGGGATGTGTTGAATAGATACGTGGAGAATATTTGTAAATGGTAGCTGACAGGGTGCTGTGAAATTACATAAATTCAGTAGCAGTTGGACAGATTTGATTAAGTGATGTGCAAACATAGGATTGAAAAGGAGGCGCAAGGAACTGCAGGGGCTGGAGTCTTGAGCAAGACACAAACTGCTGGACAAACTCAGCTGGTCAGGCAGCATCTGTGAAGGGAATGGACAGGTGACATTTCAGGTTGGAATCTGTCGTCAGGCTAATGGGGAAGGGGGGGAAACTCCGAAAAGAAAGGGACTGATAAGTGATAGGTGGATACAAGCGAGGGGTGATTGATTGGCATATGGGTGGAGTAAGTTACAACGGCTCAAGTTGAAATGGAAACAAAAGGAGGTTAGATAAGAAGAGAAAAGAGTGAAATGTAAAGCCAGAGGGAGGGATATAGTTAGAAGGGAACAGGGAGGAGGGGGAAGAGGGGGGAATAAAAGGGAAATGAGGGAATCTCCCAGCATTTACGAAACAGTTGGAGAGGTACATAGATAGGACAGGTTTGAAGGGATATCAACCAAATGTGGGCAGGTGGGTGTAGCTGGGACATGTTAGCCTGTGTGGGCAAGTTGGGCTGAAGAGCCTGTTTCCACACTCTATCGCTCTATGACACCAAAATGGGAGCGTATAAAGGAGAGAAAAAGAGTAGAATGACTGGGAGGATGGGAGATTGTGGGAGAAATAGGTGCACAATAGGGTGGGGGCGATGGAAATTGAAGAATTCAATGTTCATACCATTGGGTTGTAAGCTACATAAGTGGAATATGAGGTGTAGTTCCCCAGTTTCACTGTAGCCTCAGTGTCAATTAAGGAGTCCAAAGATTGAAAAGTCGCTATGAGAATGGGAAGGGGAGTTAAAATGGTTAGCAAACAGGAGATCGAGCAGGCCTTGTCAACAGTGCAAGTGTTCTTCACATCTTCAACAGATAGTTCATCTGTGCATGGTTCCCAGTGAGCAGTGCACCAGTAGTGTTCTTGGCGAGTGAGGTCACGCCCTCCAGTAGGCCCACCGCAGAAGTCGCGAGAGCGAGGAGGGACATGCAAGCAACCGCCAAGAGCGAGGTGGGCTGTCAAGTGTGAGGGGACCATTGGAGGGTGAGATAGGCCGTCGAAGAGCAGGGAGGGCCATCAGAGAGCCATATGAGAGTGAAGAGTGCGGCCGGAGAGCTGTCGGAGAGTGAGGAAGGTCATCGGAGAGCGAGGAAGGTCGACGGAGAGACGTCCGAGAGCGAGGAAGGCCGTCCGAGAGCGAAGAAAGTCGTCGAAGAATGAGGAGGGCCAGAGAATGAGGAGGGCTGTTGGAGAGCAAGAAGGGCTATCAAAGAGCGAGCAGGGCCACGGACATGAAGGGGGATCATGGCTGGGGGGGGGGGGGGGTGGGAGAAGAGGCTGAGAATGAAGGAGACCTCAGCGGGGGGGGGGGGGGGGGGGGCTGTTACCTGATAGGACTGATGGGACTGTTCATCTATCTATAGTAACTTTGTCGCGCAAAAACGTGGCCACATTTGCATACAGCCTAGGTGAAGTCTGCAAAATGATTTTAACTGGTTGTATGCTAAACAAAGCATTTAGTTCACTGTACCCTGCTGCATGTGACAGGTATCATTCACAATAAAGTATCATTGACTCATCGAGTCACAAGCCTTCGCCACAACCTCTCACCCAATGCCACCGTCGCTTGTGTCATTCAATCTCTTTGATTTCCATCTTATAAGAGGAATCCTGGCCCCGAAGCAGAAGCGTCCGCATCACAGGGCTGGGAACTGGAAGTACCCCGAGCTAATTCTGCTACCACCATCTCTATTGTGACAAGTGATGGCTCCCACTGATTGTCACCGGAAGCTTGCGGCCTTTTGCGGATGGACGATGACAGCGATGTCAACATTTGTAACAAGATAGACACGAAAAGAGAGGGGGTGAGAGAGTGGGGGGGGGAGGGGGAGAGAGGGAGAGACCGTGGGGAGAGAGAGGAGGGATAGGGAGGGGGGAAAGAGGGGGGGTTAGAGGGAGGGGGAGAGAGAGGGGGGGGTTAGAGGGGAGAGAGGCAGGGGGAGAGAGGGTGGGAGAGAGAGAGGAAGGTTAGAGAGGGGGTGGGAGAGGGAGGGGGGAGAGGCAGGGGAGAGTGAGGGTAGAAACAATCCTCATTGTTTCACCCCTTCCCTTCTCTGCAACTTAAAATTTAGTTCGAATTTGCCTTAATTTTGATGACATCTTATTGGTTTGAAACATTAACACAAAATACATCATATTGGAAAAGAGCAAAAAAGGGGATATTGGAGGTTCAAGAAACTATAGATGCTTTTGAGAAAAAAAAGAGAAAAAAAACAAAGCGCTAGAGGTAGCAATGTTACAAAATGTTGAGATTTAAAAAATCAAGTCTGCAATTTATCCCATCAGATAAAGCATAAAAAGTTTAATTTGACACCTAATTCACTTTCATATCTTCAGTATAAAAAACGTTATGGCCATTTTCATACTCGGAAATTAGCATCTTGTTCCCTATTGCTTTTCCATTCACTTAACATAAAAGCTGTGATCGAGGACAGTCAAAAGGCCATAACTTTCTGAAAAAGTAAGAGAACTGAAAGAAATTTTCAGTTATTATAGATTGAAGTATTCTGAAATAAATATGAAACAATCTTACTTGGATGACCTGAAATTAAAGCATACAATTAGTTACCCAATTGTAGCTAATTACAAAATTCAATTACTAGATCAAAATATCTATCAATTTCTTAAGAAAAGATTAACATTTTTAAATAGCCTAAGTGTCCAAATAACATTCACACAAGAATTCACAATATAACATGATTTTTAAATCTCATTGTCATGAATTTATAGGCCAAATGGAAGGAATTTAGTGTTTAATTCCCGTAAATTAATGGCCATTTAATTCATCTTGCGAGTGGGATTTTGTGGAACTCGATCGATTGGAACGTTGGGGTTGCGGTGAATTTAAACCCCATATCGGCAGGAAAAATACTGCCGGTTCGTATGGTGCCTAAATCACCTCTTCACAGCGTAAAATTTGGATTAAAGGCATCCTAAGAAGCAAGTGTATATGTAAAACTAGACTAAGTGGGACCTGTGGGTCCCAGCTTCACACGGGAGGGTTGGTCCCCCAATGCAATAGGGCTAGTATGGACATTGTGCGCCGAATAAATTCTTGGGCGGGCAGCTCAGTCACTCTGGCCAGGCAGTTCAGTCACACTGGCCAGGCAGCATTTTAGAACCAATAGAGACACTTTTTGCAAGCATTTTAGAACCAATAGAGACACTTTTTGCAAGCATTTTAGAACCAATAGAGACACTTTTTGCAAGCATTTTAGAGACACTTTTTGCAAGCATTTTAGAACAGAGAACTAACATTTTAGAACAATAGAGACACTTTTGCAAGCATTTTTAGAGACACTTTTTGCAAGCAGTTTAGAACCAATAGAGACACTTTTTTCAAGCATTTTAGAACCAATCGAGACACTTTCTGCAAGCATTTTAGAACCAATAGACACTTTTTGTAAGCATTTTAGAACCAATAGAGACACTTTTTGCAAGCATTTTAGAACCAATAGAGACACTTTCTGCAAGCATTTTAGAACCAATAGAGACACTTTTTGCAAGCATTTATAGAACCGCATTAAGGGCACTCAACGTTGAGTAGACATGTGTTCAGTGCTATTCAGAGCTCAGAGAGACGTGACCCTCTGGTTTCCTCCATCTTGCAGAGACTGAGTAAGGCACACCACTTCCTGGTTTTATAGTCCCTCCCCCTCCCTCCAGCAGGGGCAGCAGAGAGAATGGCGAATTTTTAAAAATCATTAATATCTCTCTGATTTTTCATCGATGGGAAAAATCCTCTGGTCCAGGAAGGCGGAGGGGGGCTCTGAGCGTGCTGGCCAAAGATGACGGCCATAGGTGGCGGCGTTCTCTCGGAAATCACACCACAGTGAGCCAAAAGCAGTCAAGATCAGACTTTTAGTAATATAGATAAACGGCTTTCCTTTTCCAGTCCCGTACGTGAAATCTGTCCCCGTTGTCGGCGTTCACGGCATTAGAAGCTGATTTTTATTTTACTCCAGCGCTGAAATTGTCCAGTGATTAAAAAATAAAATTCCAAGAACGGCAGTCGGAACAATTCTTCAGCAAAAGCTTGCACCCCGAGCAAATATAACTCCGGCAGGAAGGAGAAAAACCGCATTTTAACCCCGCCCCCCCCCCCTCAAAAGCGCCAAAGTCGCGCACACGGCCAGTGACAGAACTGCAGCGCTGCTGAAGGCAAGTTTTGTAACATACCTACTAGAGGAGTTCAGCGGCTCAGGTAGCACCTGTGGGGGGAAAGGTAGACGATGATTCAGTTTGGGACATTTTTCAGAAGATGGGTTCCAACCCAAAACGTCGTCCATCCATTCCCTCCACGCATGCTGCCTGATCCGTTGAGTGCCTTAAGCACTTTTTTTTGGTTTGTTTATCAGGATATTATCGGATTTTAAAGTTATTGGTTATATGGGGAGGCTGGATAGAATGGGTAATTTTTCTCTGGCATGTAGGAGACTGAGGTATGGCCTTATGATATGTATAAAATCATGAGGGGCATAAATGAGGTGATCACCACAATCCTTTTTCCAGGATAGGGGAGTCTAAAGTCAGTGGACATGTGTTTATGGTGAAAAGAGAAAGATTTAAAACGGACCCAAGGGGCAACTTCTTTGCATGGAGGGTGATGGGTAAATAGAATAAGTTGTCAGAGGAAGTGGTAGAGGTGGGTATAGTTCAAACATTTGGATAGGGAACATGGATAGAAAAATGTTGGAGGGGTTTGTGCCAGGCATAGACGAGTGGGGCTAGCTTGGTTAGACTTGGCAAAGTTGGGATGAATAGCCTGTTTCCATGCGGTATTGTGCAATGAGTATTTCCAGCATTTTCTTTTTTTATTTCAGATTACCAACATCTAAGGATGCTGGTATTCAATCTTGGTAGCCAGCATATCATCTTTGGGTAGTGACAATCTCTATCGGTGTGTTTAAGTGCCAAACGTCTCTTCAGTGTGTGTCCACCTTCTGTTTCTCTTCTTCCAGCCACATAATTTGGTGCATTCTTCCTGAGGCTTAGAACCAAAACCCTAATGTTGTAGTGCAGTAGAATCTTGCCAAGACCCTGCAACTGAAGCTTCACCGTTGTATTCCGTGTCTCTTAAAGCCCAAAATCCCACCAGTGTTTTACATTTTTATTTGCATATGTTTATTATAGTTTAGTGATTTGTGCGTATGTGCCTCTAAATCTCCTTGCTCTTTCCCAGCCGTGTTTCTCTCATCTTTAGGAGAATATTCAGGTTTGTATTTAAGTTTTGACCTCACTCCACCCCATGACTTTTTTTATTGTCACTAGTACCAAGGTACAGTGAAAAGTTTTAGTTGTGTGCCAACCAGTCAGCAGAAAGACAATACATGATTACCACCGAGCCATTCGCAGTGTACATAATGAATGGAATAATGTGATAATGTTTAGAGCAAGGTAAAGCCAATAAAGTCCGATCAAAAATAGTCCAAGGGTCTCCATGAAGGAGATAGTTCAGGACTACTCAGTTGCTTGTTAACAGCTGGGAAGAATCTGCCCCTGAAACTAGAGGTGTGCATTTTCACACCTCTGGCTGATGGATGGGGGAGAAGAGGATGTGGCCAGGGTATGACGTCCTTAATTATGTTAGTGGTTCTGCCGAGACAGCGTGAAGTATAAATAGAGTCAATGGAAGGGAGGTTGGTTGGTTAGGTGTGCATATTTCCTTAAAAAACAATGTCCTTTGATCTGGGCTGCGTCCACAATTCTCTGCAATTTCTTGCAATCTTGGATGGAGCTGTTCCCAAACCATGCTGTGATGCATCCAATAAAATGCTTTCTACGCCACATCTGTAGAAGTTGGCAAGAATTGTTGGGGACATGCCGAACTTCCTAAGCCTTCTAAGGAACTAGAGGCATTGGTGTGCTTTTCAAAGCAATGGCCAAGAAAGCACACCAACACCATGTTAAAGGCTTTTTTGTCTCACTTGGTCGGTCTAGGCTCAATTATAACCTTCTGTTCCTTCCAACGTACAATAGACAATGGGTGCAGGAGTAGGCCATTCGGCCCTTCGAGCCAGCACCGCCATTCAATGTGATCATGGCTGATCATCCCCAATCAGTACCCCGTTCCTGCCTTCTCCCCATATGCCCTAACTCCGCTATCTTTAAGAGCCCTATCTAGCTCTCTCTTGAAAGTATCCAGAGAACTGGCCTCCACCGCCCTCTGAGGCAGAGAATTCCACAGACTCTCAACTGTCTGAGTGAAAAAGTGTTTCCTCATCTCCATTCTAAATGGCTTATTCCTTATTCTTAAACTGTGGCAATATTTCTTACTACCTGCTAATTTGGATATTCAAAATCTCAAGTCATGAGAAGATATCATCAAAAGGCTACCGTTCATATTGTTGCACTCACCGGTGACACATATGTTGTGAGGAAGTGCTTTGAGAGCTTGACTCTGATGCATAGCAACTCCTGCCATTGTAAACACTGGACTGTCTACAATCAGCTACCGCCACAACAGATCAACATCAGATGCAATCTCGCTGGTACTCCACTCTGCACTGACCACTTAGACAACAAGAATGGACACATCAACTGCAGCTCGGCATTCAACACAATTGTTCCCTCTGAACTTATCATCACATTCAGGGGAGACATAGCATTGGAGCAACTCAGCGGCTCAGGCAGCATTTTGGGAAAACATAAATAGGTGACGTTTCACACGGGTACCTTCTTCTGACTGATTGTGGTGGTGGTGGGGAGAGGGAGGCAGGAAGCAGGGTGGAGAAATCTGGAAGAGAAATGGGGGCAGGACAATGCTTGTGGATACAGGTGAGGTGGGGTTGAATGGAAGATGGTTGGACAAAGGCAAGAGAGGAAAATACATAAAGGTAGAAGAGGTGTGAATTGTGAATCCAGAGGAAGAGATATAGGTGAAGGGGACAGGGGGAGGGGGGAGGAGAGAAATCGGTACAAATCCAGGAAGGACACAGGGAAGAGAGGGAGAAATATATTTATATATATCTCTCTTTTTTGTCTTTTCATCTATGTCCATGTATATATATATATCTATCCAGAATGGAAAAATCTCGTATCTCTAAAGATCTGTCCTGGGCCCAGCTCATCAATGTAATCACAAAGAAAGCTCATCGATGCTTCTATTGCCTCTGAAGTTTGAGGAGTTTCAACATGTCACCGAATACTTTATTGAACATCTTTAGGTGCAAGGTGAAGAACTGCAGAAAGTACCCAGTCCATCACGAGTATTGACTTCCCCACTATGGAAAGGAGCTTCAGATTATGCTGTCACAATGAAGGCATCTTAATATCCAAGATCCACATCACCTTGGCCATGCCTTCATCTTCCTGCTACCATTGGGAAGACCTTTTTGGCAGGAGCTTGAGAACTATGACCTCCAGGTTCAAGAAAAGCTTCTTCCCATCAACCATCTCACACAAACACAGTGTGATATTGTGATATTTGCGTTGTACATAGAATTTGGATAATTATTTATAAATTATACAATATACAATACAATGCCGTTTATTGTCATTTGAACCTCAAATGAAGTTCAAACACATCAGGCTCTTGAACCACAATGCACATCCCTAACCACAACCCGTACCTCAGTAATAATCTAATATGGAATTAGTATTTGTTGCACGAGGTACCGTGGGTTACACCATTATGGGGCACAAGGAATTGCAAATGCTGGAATTTTAAGCAAAAACTGTAGGAACTGTAGTACTGAAGGAACTCATCAGGTCAGGCAGCATTTGTGGAGGGAATGGACACACCTTTCTTTGGAGTTGGACTGTTTTATTTCACTATTATGGTCTGTTTACCTGGTGTTACTGATAATTTATCATATTGTTGATCATGGTATATTAATTTGTTGTTAAGGGGCTGTCCCACTGCGGCGACCTAATCTGCGAGTTTTGTCCTCGACTCAAACTCGCAGCATGGTCGACATGTGGTCCTAGGAGGTCCTATGCGGTCACTGGAACTCTCCTTCATGCTCGAGGGAAGTTCCCGAATACTCGCGGCCTCAGCGAGGTAGCGGAAATTTTTTCAGCATGTTGAAAAGTTTACCGCAAGTAAAATCTGGTCGGCATGGTTCTTTTAAACTCGTAGTGCAGTGGAGTGGGGTCGCTATTTAGTTACAGGCAGTCAAGGGCAGCCGTAGGCAATCTCCTTCGCTGACCGGGCATTTTGATTGGCTCATTGGAGTTTTGAGGACCAAAGAAAACCGACCAGTAGGTAAAATGCCCGCTAAACTTTATTAATTTGTTGTCTGACTCCACTCCTTCTCTCCTGTTCTCTCCCCTTCTCTCCCCTTCTCTTCCCCTCTCTCCCCTTCTCTCCCCCCCCCCCCCCCCCCCCCCCCCCCCCCCCCCCCCCCCCCCCCCCCCCCCCCCCCCCCCCCCCCCCCCCCCCCCCCCCCACTCTCTAAAGGACTCGTCCTACCGTGCAAACCGTCTTTTACCTTCCTCTTCATCGCGGTTGTGAATTTCAGACAGTGGTCCCCCGCTTTCCCTGGCCCCTGCCTTTGCGATGTGTTTGTGTGCTGTCGGTCGATCCATCTCGTGGTTTCATCGCTGACGGTCGATCAGCTCAAGGTTTTCCAGGCGAGTGCCCTCGAGCTTGAAGGTCGAAGACACTCTTCTTAACTCGCGGATTAGGTTGCCGCAGTGGGACAGCCCCTTTATTGTGATAATGTGCTTTTAAATGTGCAAATGGTAGACACTTTAATTGTTTCATTCCTAGTGCATATGAAAAATAAACAATCTTAACTCTTGACTCTTTAACAGCACTTCTCACATTCAATCAGAAAATGTTCCCTTAATCCTTATTTTTCATCTGTCATCCGATTACCAACCTTGGATTGGAGATGGTTTTAATTTTATAAGATTGTTAATAATTTTAAAATTTATGTAAGGACATTTATCAAATGCTTTCTGAAGTTCATCCATGGTTGGGGGTTAGGGGTTTGTAGAAGGAGAAGGGGTGACAAGGTGAATATTCTCTTGATTTAATTTAGTGTTCTACTCCATGTCAGTCAGCAGCAGCGTCGAGTCTGCTTTTTAATGGCAATATGATATAATTGCTGACTGAAGCCACACACTGCCTTGTGGGGAACCTAAATTAACACAATGTGGAGCCTTTCCTTTATTGGTATATATTTATTTATTTTGAGAGGACATAAAAAATAAATGTACATACAAATGCTGCATGAAACAACTGATAAGGTTGCTGAACATTTCTTAGACAGTTTTAAGTGCTTTTATCCAAAGTTTTGGAATAACATTGTCTTTTTTTTTTTTGATATTTATTTCACCACAAAGCTTTATTTTGTACCCGTAATAACTATTTCTTGGACCGATATTTAAGTCCAGCATATAATGTGATATTGAGCAAATGTCATCAAACTACACATGTATATATCAGGTCTGGATATTTCATGTATTAAGTCTGTTTTCAATTAACTTTGTTTTGGCTGTAAACTCCCTTTCAAGATCAACAGCAGAAATACTTTCTGCAATTCAGGGATGTTGCAAGGGCAATAAAAGAAAGGGAAAAGAAGATGTATTGTTCTTAAACTATGGGAGATAGTAAATTCAGTTTAGAGTTGTTATTGGAATTTTTAGGCATAATTACTGAAGGCATACATGTCAATGTCGTGACCTTGTCTAAATATTTTGCATGCCTTTATTGGAACTCAACCGTCAGCCACAGTTCTCTTAAAAAGGATCCAGATGTGCCATTAAGTTATGTTGCACACAGCATTTCATTTCATTGTCAGAGGTGCAACAGGCCGACTTCTCAAAATTATAGTATATACTGTACATTGTTATTTTGTTGCTAATTTTGTGAAAGTAATTTGTAACAAGTAACCCAACATTTATAGTATATGGATGATTTAAAAACTCTGTTCATCATCTTTTATTGAAAAACATTACACAGAGCTGAACAGATTTTGCTGAATCATTGCCAACATTTTATGGGGTTAGAACCTCAAATCTTGAAAATATTCCCCAAACTATAATGTTACTGTATTCAAATAAGACATGTCAGAAAAAGGCTTTATTCTACATAGGCAGAATTTTCATATAATAAAATAATAATATATTATCCAGTGAATATCTACTCTGCCATAAGTCTTAACTGTTCTTAATATCAACACCAGCTTGCGTTTATCATTGCATGTGACAGTAACTTAGTTAAAATGTAAAAGCCAAAGATAATATTGTTCCAATATTATTTAATCACATTTTATAATTAGATTTATTATTTTGTTTTAGATCAATAAAAGTTTACGATAGGAGGTATGACATAAGTTTAGCTGTTATAATATCCATGAATTTAATGCGCAAGAACAACAAATTGTATTTATACAGCAGCTTAATGTAAACAAGAACATCCTCTGAAGCACGATCAAAGGGTATTTGACACTGAAGCAGGGAGATATTATGAGAGATTATGGTGGCTCGATTTTAAGGAACCTTTTAAAGAGGTTGAGAGAGATTAAAAAGATGGAGGCATTAATGGTTGGAATTCCCGCGTGTATTGAAAAAGTACAATCCAGAGATGATAATGGCATGATGAGGGTTGTTTAAGCAGTGGATGAACTTGGCCGAGGATAGTCAGATGATATCGGAGTCACAGAGGCATAGGAGCCTACAGGTGCTGGAATCTTGAGCAATGCATAAATGCTGGAGAAACTCAGCAGGTCAGGCAGCATCTGGGAGGGAAATGGGCAGACGATGGTTCGGGTTGGGTCTGAAGAAGGGACCCTTATGCATGTTGGTGACAGCTGGTTTCTTGTTTCTTATGCTCTGGTATCCTGTGATTGACAGCTTGTGTGCAGATGACCATGAATTAGGACATCTTATTTGATGCAATGACTTGTCGGAAAATGTTCTGCAATCCTTTGCTACGCCTGCTTCTCAACCCGAAATGTCACTGATTCCTTTTCTCCAGAGGTGCTGCCTGACCCGTACTCCAAGGCACCAATGGTCTATCTTCAAGGCACCAATGGTCTATTTGACAATATTCAGGATGGATTTTTAGGAATGATTACCTGGTATCCAATGTTTTTCAAGGAGCGTTGGGAGCTATTGTTACTTAGTTACCCACATTGAATTAAAGCTCAGGAAAGGGTATGGGTGATGTCATGAATACACTTCTGAGACGAACACTGCATGTTGGAAACACATGTTGGATGAACTCAGCTGTTTAGGCTGCATATGTGGAGGGAATGAATAGGCGATGTTTGGTTCGGGATCCTTTTTTTAGTAAAGAAAGGTTCCAACCCAACCCAACACATCATGTGTCTATTCCCTCTACAGATGCTGCCTCACCCGCTGTCCCTTCATCACTTTGTTTTTTGTTTCTCCAAGAACCATGTTTCTCTTCCCTGTTCTCGCCTTCTTGGAGAGCCCAGAGTCCCCTCATTAAATGTCCAAAACAAAACAATCCAAATTTCCCAGAGACTCGTGAAAAAGTGACTCACGTGATAGAGAAGCACAAAACTGCTTTTTTTGGTGGAAGTATCAAAATCAATCAAAAATAACTTGTTTTCCTCAAGAGATTGTTAAATGACGACTGTCCATTAAAGCAGCAGACTTTTTCTGTTCCTCAAGGCAGCTAATCTATCATGAACCATAGCTCCTTTACCAAAATGGCGTCCTACACTTAGCATAGACTAAATTGGCACTACAACTTAAGGCATTAACAGATGGGGCCCAATCCAAGCGACTCTTTGTGTGCTAGTCACAGAGGTGGATCTGCAATCACACTTTATAATAACTCCATTCTACAGCAACATTTATTCACATTATTCCCATTGTCATGTATCTGTATATTGTGAATGGCGTGATTGCAATCGTGCATTGTCTTTCCGCTGACTGGTTAGCATGCAACAAAAGCTTTTCACTGTAGCTTGGTGCAAGTGACAATAACTAAACTAAACTAAATTAACCTAGTCATCTTGGAGACAATTTAGTGCCTAAAATTGCAAACAAGGTTTGCGCCGTCATGCCAACAAGTTGCAGGCGTTTTTTGGCAAGATTATCGCATTGTTGAAAAGCAACAATTCTCATGTTCCAGACTTTTCTCTTAAAAAAAATACAGGTGCACCAGAAATTATTTTTAAAAATCAATATGTATGGGACATAAGTTTTTAATGTTCTCTCTCCCCTTGTTCATTATATTGGTACTATGTGTTTTGAAATTTCCTTCAAAACTTTTACAAACCTTTCAAAGGAAGACCAATATTGGAATAAGTGAAAATGAGTTTAAATTAAATTCTCATGCTGTACAAATTTTAAAGAACATAAATGATTTTTTTTGCTTCATAATGCCCCTGATCCACTTAGGAAATCTGAACGGAAACCCCTGATGACCTTGCGCCCCACCCAAGGTTTCAATGAGTCGCCAGAGGTTTTGGTCACTCGCCTGGAAAGCCTCCACCAAAGTGTGAGCTGCATCTACTGATTAAAGATCCTCCAGGAACTTTACTACTGACCGCACACACACACAAAAACACATCGCGAAGGTGGGGGCCAGGGACAGCAGAGGAGCGCTGTGTGCGCGATGAAAAGGAAGGTAAATGGCTGCCACGGAGCATGGTAAGTTCTTTAGAGAACGTGGGAGGGAGGGAGAGAAGGGGAAAGAAAGGGAGAGAAGGGGAAACAAAGGGAGAGAAGGGGAGAGAGAGGGGGAAGAGAGGGGGGGAGAAGGGGAGAGAAGGGTGGGGAGCAGGAGAGGAGGCAGTTTTAAGAAGTTTAATAAAGTTAGCGGGCATTTTACCTTCCGGAGGATCTTCTAGGTCCTGAAAACCAAAGATCCTTGCTGAATCTTTGCTGAAAACTCCAATGAGCCAATCAAAATGGCCGGTCAGCGAAGGAGATTGCCTTCGACTGCCTGTAAGTAAATAGCAACCCCACTCCACTGGCTTCGACCAAACGGCAACCTATTTTTAATTGAGGCCAGTTTTGAATTTGTTGAAATAATCGCAGGAACATAGAAGAAGGCACGACTACGCGGAAACCACTTTCGACCATTAGGGAGAGTGACCAAAACCTCTGGGAACCTCACGGAAACCTTGGGTGGGGCGCAAGGTCACCAGAGGTTTCCGTTCAGGTTTCCTAAGTGGGACAGGGGCAACAAAACTTTTCTGATTCTTACTTTACTGTGTATTCTGTTTTTCATAATTTTAATTACTCATTACAAAGCATCAAGAATAATTAAAGCATTAAATAAGGCAAATTAAGTACTTACCAGCACTTATCTTTTCCACTAGAGGTGGCGACCATACATAAACAAATCTTCCTGAAATAAAGCAAAAAGCAAAATGGTGGAGGAACTTAATGATGAGGGAAATGAACAGATATTGTTTTGAATAGGAAGGAACTGCAGATGCTGGTTTAAACTGAAGATAGACACAAAAAGCTGGAGTAACCCAGCGGGTCAGACAGCATCTCTGGAGAAAAGGAATGTGACTTTTCGGGTCGAGACCCTTCTTTTGAGTCATGACTGGTGTAGTGGAGGGGGGGAGATACCTGGTACGGAGATGTGAGGGGATGGGTAGAACAAAAACCAGTAAGTGATAGGTGGATTCAGGGCAGGAGGTGTGGTTGACGGATGAGTAGATATCGTTACAAAGACTGGAGACAAAATGGGAGCAAAAGATGTGGGATCAGAGTAGGAAGAAAGAGGAGGAATGAAATGTGAAACCAGAGGGAGAGATAGTGGATGGTAGAGTAGAGAGGTAGGGAGGGGAAGAGGGGGAATAAAATAATAATGGGGGACTCTGAATAGGAAGGGGTGTCAGAGGAGTGAAAGAAGGAGATGATAGGAACTGTGTGACGGGGAAATGGGAGTAAGGTGTGTGCATCTGATTGAGGTCTCTGCAACTGGGACCTCAACGCCCCTTCTCCCATCATGCAGCGACCCTCTGTGGCTCCGGTTTCAACACACTAGGAGCATGGAGAACCAGCTGGGAACAGACTTCGCCACCTCCTCAATTCACTGTTGCACCGAACACCACAGCTCCACCCGGCTCGGATCTGCCATGAAAAGAGTGGGTTGCCCTGAACCGGCTCCGTACAGGGGTTGGCCAGTTCAACGCCAACATACATCGCTGGGGGCTGCGTTCATCAGCAGCCTGCGTGCGTGGAGCAGACCAACAAACAGTCCAGCACGTAATTTTTGACTGCGCTGTCCTCTGCCCCCTTAGTGGCCTCACGGCCCTCGACAACAGCACATTGAACTGGCTACAGCCCCTGGAGGGCGTTACATAACCTCTGCTGTCTCAAACGCAAGAAGAAGATGGAGGTGGTTACAGCGTAGATGAGTAGAGGGGGTGGGGGCAGTTACTGGAAGTGGAGCTGAGGGTTGGTGTTTGGCATATTCAGTTTCTCTCTGGGGCACATCAGTGCATTGCTAATGGGCGCAATGGGGAGCTCATCAACTAAATAAACAGGCCTGAAACAGTGACAGCCAGCTGTACCCATTGAAGCCATTGGCTATGAGTCGCTCGAAATTCAGACCAAAACATATACGGCAATGCAATACTCCTCCATTACTGCAGAAGAGTGACAGCCCATATTTAAGAGTGGTTTGGTCAACTAATTTATTTTGAAATTGATATATAATATTACTAAATACTTACAAATGAACATGTGAAATAATTCTCTTAATAAATCATTCAAATGCCTGCAGTCTGTATATTTGAGGGAAAATATTATGGTTGTTAATCAGGTAACAACTAAGGGATATGGTAGCTGCTTGCAGTGTAGCTGCTGCTGCTTGCTGCTGCTGGCGCTGATGATGGCTGCCACGGTGTACTGCTCCTTGCTGTTTTGTATGTGTTTGTTCGTTTGTGCTGTATGTGAAAACCCTACAAAGATAACTTTCACGCGAGAGGTATTCGGACATACAGTACCTCCAAACATTGTTCCGGATTTCTCTCACTTGCTGGATTATTTGGACATACTCGTCGGCGGGGCTGTGGTTGCATTGAAGGTCTTGAGACGGAAGAGGACCCGTGGGAAGCGCTCTGGAGCACTCGCCCGACTCCGGCGACGATGATCACGCACACCACTCCCGAGCATATTCGTGGCAAACGTACGTTCTCTCAATAACAAAGTGGACGAACTGCAACTCCTTCGTCGGGCAAACAAGGACTTCTCTTGAGCCGCTGCTCTGTGCTTCACCGAGACCTGGCTGTGTGAGTCGACCCCGGATGGCGCGCTGCAACTGGCTGGCTTCCAACTTCACAGAGCGGACCACGAAGTGGAGGCAGCGGGGAAATGACGAGGCGGTGGAATATGCTTCTATATCAACCGGTGCAGCGACATCACGGTACTGTCAAACTTCTGCTCTCCCAACCTAGAATCCTTCTTTATAAACTGTAAACCCTTCTACTCTCCAAGGGAATTTAACACCATTATTCTCGCTGGAGTTTACATCCCCCCCCCCCATGCCTGCGCACGTGAGGCGCAAACGCAACATGACCAGGTAGTGAGGGTAGGGAGTGACTTCCCGGACTCCATGGTCATTGTTTTGGGGGACTTCAACAAAGCTAACCTCAGCCGTGATCTTCCAAAGAACAGACTTCAGGTTACCTGCTCCACAAGAGGGGAGAGAACACTTGACCACTGTTACATGTCAATCAAGAACGCATATCACTCTGGGTCTCTCTGATCATTGTCTAGTTCACCTTATTCCGACCTACAGGCAGAAACTACAATCTGCTAAGCCTGTGGTCAGAACAACAAAAAGGTGGACAAGAGACGGCATTGAGAACATACAATCCTGCTTTGACTGCACGGATTGGAATGTGTTCAGGGAAGCAACCACAAGCCTCAAGTATACTGACACTGTATCATCATATGTCAGCTTTTGTGAGGACAGTTACATTCCAACTAAGACCCAGACCTGGTTCAACAACAACAACCCCTGGTTCAATGCAGAACTCAGACAGCTCCGACGGTCTAAAGAGGAGACCTACAGGAGTGGGGATGCAGACCTCTACAGGCAGGCCAAGTACAAGCTGAGAAGAGGAATCAGAGCTGCCAAGGAAAGGTACTCTGAGAAGTTGAGGAGCAAGTTCTCAGCTAGTGACTCTTCTTCAGTTTGGAAGAGCTTGCAAGAAATCACCAGCTACAAGAGGAAAGCCCCCCGCTCTTTGGACAATTGTCAGTTGGCCAACGACCTGAATGAGTTTTACTGCAGGTTTGACATGCACAAATGTAACCCTGGTACCCCCTCCCCCCCCCCCCCCCCCCCCCCCCCCTCCCCAACCAACACAGCCAGGCTGGACGCTTCTGCACCCACTTCTCCCCATTCACCACTTCACACCCCTTTAAAGCAAGACTCCAGTCTGAAAAGACTGGACCCTTTCCCACCCACCCCTCTCCAATCACCACTTCACACCCAATTACCCACCCCCTCCGTGCTGCAAAACATAATTTCTCCATCATCAACAATAAAAATAGAGGAGGTGGAGAGGCTGAAAAGCCGGAACTCTCCAGGACCTGACAATGTTTCCCCGTCTACTCTCAAGCTCTGTGCCAAACAACAGGCACCGGTCTACACAGACATTTTCAGCCAGTCCCTGCAAGCCTGTACTGTCCCTGCCTGCTTCAAAGTCTCCACTATTGTCCCCGTACCCAAAAAGACAAGGATTACTGGTCTTAATGACCTCTGTAGTCATGAAGTCCCTTGAAAGGCTTGTGGTGGCCAAGCTGAAAAATATCACAAACCCCTGCTGGACACTTTGCAGTTTGCATATCGGGCCAATAGATCTGTGGATGACGCAGTCAACCTGGACCTGCAACTCAGCACCTAGACCGCCAGGGGACCTATGCGAGGATTTTCTTTGTTGATTTTAGCTCTGCATTCAACACCATTGTGCCAGAGCTACTACACCAAACTTTCGGAGTTGACAGTGCTTGGAATCCCTCTGTCGGTGGATCACCAGCTGACAAATAAATTCAATTCAATTCAATTCAATTCATCTTGACAGACAGGAAGCAGCACGTGAGGCTGGGAAAGCACATCTTGGACATGAAAACCCTCAGCATAGGAGCACCGCAAGGCTGAGTACTCTCCCCTCTCCTCTACTCTCTCTACACCAATGACTGCACCTCCACTGACTCCTCTGTCAAGCTTCTCAAGTTTGCGGGCGACACGACCCTGATTGGACTGATCCAGGATGGAGAGGAATCTGCCTACAGGCAGGAAGTGACACAGCTGGCGTCCTGGTGCCATCGCAACAACCTGGAGCTCAATGCTCTTCAGACAGTGGAAATGATAGTAGACTTTAGGAGAGCTCCCCCTCACCCCACTCACCATCAACAACTCCACAGTCACATCTGTTTAAGTTCCTGGGAACCATCATCTCCAAGGACCTTAAATAGAAGCATAGAAGCATAGAAAATAGGTGCAGGAGTAGGCCATTCGGCCCTTCGAGCCTGCACCGCCATTCAATATGATCATGGCTGAAATGGGGGGGGGCTACCATTGGTTCCACAGTCAAAAAGGCACACCAGAGGATGTACTTTCTGCAGCAGCTGAGGAAGCACAATCTGCCACAGGCAATGAAGGTCCAATTCTATACGGCCATCGTAGAGTCTGTCCTCACCTTCTCCATCATGGTCTGGTTTGGCTCAGTCACCAAGCACGACATCCGGAGGCTGCAGCGAATTGTCCGATCAGCTGAGAAGGTTATTGGCTGCAACCTTCCCTCCATTGATGAACAATACACTGCAAGGGCCAGGAAGCGAGTGGGCAAGATCATATCTGACCCCTCTCACCCTGGCCACAAACTCTTTGAATCACTTCCCTCTGGAAGGCGACTCCGGACTGTCAAAGCTGCCACAGCCAGACATAAAAACAACTTTTTTCCACAAGTAGTAGCTCTACTCAATAACCAAAAATCTGTAGCCTCCTCTTGTCTGGTATTTTACTTAATTCACATGTTTAATCAATAATGTTTTATTATTAATGTTTTATGTGTTATCCTTACTGTCGCTGTATGTCGTTGTCACTTGCGGGCGTAGCACCAAGTCAAATTCTTTGTATGTTAATACTTGGCCAAGAAATGTATTCATCATAAACTTCATATGAACAGAAAATGCAGGAAAAGCTTAGGTTAGGAGTTATCTAAGGAGATGAAAATGGAGTTAATGGTTTATTTCTGTGTTCCTTCATCAGAACTGTGTGATCAATGCAGTAATCGTTTTGTTTTACTCTTATTCTGCCAAAAAAGAGATTTTTTGTGATTCCCTACCTTGTGGGTCACTTTTTTGCCTGAATACTTACATGTATTGCAGCATTACAATGGTAATCTGGTAGGTGAAGATAATATTTCAGGTCAGAATGATTTTAAGTGTACATTTTGTTATTGTTAATAATTCTGTTTAATTTCAGTTAATAGAAATAAAAAAACAATGCATAACTTTCATTTTAAGAGCAAAAAATAGCCAATTATGGCAAAGATGGGATAAAGGATAAATTATGATAAAGACAGAATAAAACCCAAATATAACTGAAAAGTCAAACTCTAATTATAGCTTATTTTTGTATCCTCTCTGTAACCCATCATTTCTCTGGTTGAAGAATTGTAATTGAGATCATTTGTTTTTTTCTTAACCATTTTGTTTTCTAATTATGAATTAACACAGGCTCTGAAGACAAATTCTGCAATGAAGCTATATAGTTATTACTGAAGTAATTAAAAGTAATGCCTTTGAGCTGCACAGAGAAAGTCACTTCCTAATTTAAAACATGATTGTGGGTATAGAAGCTGAAAATAATATGAAGTAAATTGAAGGAGTGTTAAATGAATAGCTTATAATGTATTTTCATGTTGCTGCAAACATATAAATAATTGTATAGAACACAATAACAAATAATTAATACTAAGACATTTTACTTTTGTAATCTATGACTAAATTGTGACAGATTGTGCCCAGTTCAGGAATGAACAAAGATTTAATAAAGAAATACTGAGGCCAGAAAGACTTAGCTATGAGGATGAAACTACAAAAACTGGGGTTTATTGTATGCGGCAACCAATTTTTTTTTTGATAAACTCCTGTTCAGTTGTTTTATTATAAACTAAGTAATATACCAGGTTAACATATGATGAGTGTTTGTCAGCACTGGGCCTGTACTCGCTGGAGTTTAGAAGAATGAGCGGGGACCTCATTGAAACATACATAATAGTGAAAGGCTTGGATAGAGTGGATGTGGAGAGGATGTTTCCACCAGTGAGGGGAGTCCAGGACGAGAGGTTGTGGCCTCAGAATTAAAAGATCTTCTTTTGGAGGAATTTTTTTAGTCAGAAGGTGGTGAATCTGTGGAATTCTTTGCCACAAAAGGCTGTGGAGGCAAAGGCAGTGGATATCTTTAAGGCAGAGATAGATAGATTCTTTTTGTAAAATATTTGTATTAGAAGTAAATACATATTAAGAAGGAATAACATAAAATCAAAAAGAAGAAACATATTATTCGTCACATACATTCTTAATATTTTTAAAGTTTACAGTCATTCTTATTTATACTTCTATACATTTTATTATTTTATAGCAGAAAGAAGATAGTAAAGAGAAATAATAAAGAGAAATAAAATAGAAGTAGAAAATCGATAATATGATTTTATAATACAATAATATGAAAGACATTCTTGCCATAGAGGGAGTACAGAGAAGGTTCACCAGACTGATTCCGGGGATGGCACGACTTCCATATGAAGAAAGACTGGATAGACTTGGCTTGTACTCGCTGGAATTTAGAAGATTGAGGGGTGATCTCATAGAGACTTACAAAATTCTTAAGGGGTTGTACAGGCTAGATGCAGGAAGATTGTTCCCGATGTTGGGGAAGTCCAGGACAAGGGGTCACAGTTTAAGGATAAGGGGGAAGTCTTTTAGGACCGAGATGAGAAAATCTTTTTTCACACAGAGAGTGGTGAATCTGTGGAATTCTCTGCCACAGAAGGTAGTTGAGGCCAGTTCGTTGGCCATATTTAAGAGGGAGTTGGATGTGGCCCTTGTGGCTGAAGGGATCAGGGGGTATGGAGAGAAGGCAGGTACAGGATACTGAGTTGATCCATGATCATATTGAATGGCGGTGCAGGCTCAAAGGGCCGAATGGCCTGCTCCTGCACCTAATTTCTATGTTTCTATGAGTGGAGTATTAAGCGGGCTATTCTTCATTGGAGATATATCCGTGGTCCATTGTATATAGTTCTTCATCTATTCCTTCAGTCAGGCTTCAGTCAGGCCCTCGAACCGGACAACCTTGACCCTTTAAATATTCAATAAATGGAGACCATATTCCTCTGAATTGATCTAGCTTGTCCAAAAGGACAAGTCTTAATCTTTCCAGATGAAGTTTCTCCGACATTTCTGTAATCCACATTTTGATTGTGGGGGATGTAGGACCTTTCCAAAATCTTAATATTAGTTTTTTACCAATTATTAAACTATAACCGATAAAAATTATTTGCTGTGTTGTTAGTAGTTGATCCGTTTCTAATATTCCTAATATAATTAATTTTGAGTCTGGAGTCAGATTTGCATTAACTACATTCGAGATTATCTTAAAAATTTCTATCCAAAAGTTAGTAATTTTTATACATTTTGTGAATGAATGTGTTAGATTAGCTTCTAAATGCTGACATTTATCACATATAGCAGAAACATTTGAAAACATTCTGTTTAATTTGGATTTTGAAAAGTGTAATCTATATAAAACTTTAAATTGTATCAAAGAGTGTCTAGCATTTAATGAGCAGTGGTGTATATGTTGTAAACTTTCATTCCATACTTCTACACTAATTGTTTGACCTAATTCGTTTTCCCATGCTTGCCTATATATTTCCGACATTGGTAAATAATTTTCCAGTAAAATATAATAAATATATGATATTAATTTTTCTGTATTCGGATATTTATTTAGACATTCATCTAAAATTTCTGTCTTTCTATTTCTAAAATCCTGTGTGTTTGATTTAACATAATCTCTAATTTGTAGATATCTAAAGCACTCTTTTGAGTGTAATCCGTAATTTTGTTGTAATTCCTGAAATGAAAGAAATAAACTTTCCCTGGAGAGATCACCCATCTTATGTATTCCATAGTTCTTCCATTTTAAAAACCTTTATCCATCATTGAAGGTTTAAAAGTAATGTTGTTTACAATGGGAAGAGCCAGTGGTATACTTTCTAATTTTAATGTTTTCTTTAATTGTTTCCAAATATGTATGCCACTTTCTATTATTGGATTTCCTCTATAAATTTTCTTATGTATTTTAGTATTGGCAAATAAAATCGAGCTAATTTCGAACGGTGAACAATCTTCCTTTTCCATTTTTAACCAGTTTGGTTGTTTATCTAATTCTTCCAACCAAAAATTCATAAAACATAAAATTAGGCAATGCAAAACCTCCATTTATTTTTGATTTACATAGATGTTTTTTATTTATTCTATGGCTCTTATAATCCCAAATGAAATTGGTAACTATAAAGTCCACTTTCTTAAAAATTTTTTAGGAAGGTATATGGAGATCAGTTGAAACAGGTATAATAATTGCGGAAGAAAAATCATTTTTATCGCATTAATTCTACCTAGCATTGAAATTGGTAATGTTTTCCAATATAGGATATTCTTAAGTAGTTTATTCAATAGGGGTGGGAAATTAGATGCAAATAGAGAATCATATCTTTTTGTTACATGAATTCCAAGATATTTGATTTTTTTCATTTGCTATCTTAAAAGGATATTGTTGTAGTATATGTGAGTTATTTCCCATTATTGGCATAAGTTAATTTTTATTCCAATTAATTCTATATCCTGAAAACTATCCAAGTTGAGTTATAAAATCTAATAAGTTAGGAATACTAATTTCCGGCTTTGTAATATAAAGTAATACATCATCTGCGTATAAAGAGATTTTATTTTCAGTTTCTTTGGTTTCATACCCGTATATTTCAGGATGTGATCTCACGCATTGTGATAATGGTTCAATTGCCAGTGAGAACAGTAGTGGGGATAGAGGACAACCTCTCTACAGCCTTGGAATAAATTAAATTTAGTTGCTAACATTTGATTTGTTAATATTCTAGCTGTTGGCTTGGTAGATAGATTCTTAATTAGTACGGGAGTCAGAGGTTGTGGGGAGGCAGGATAATGGGGTTAGGAGGGCAGGGGCGGAAATCTCGTGGGTGGGGGGAGGGGGGCAGGGGACACACGTCACCTCCTGTTTTGAGAGGTGGGGGATGAATCCCCCATTTTTTGTAATCTGGATTTTAAAACCCGGTGAAATCCCGGCTTTCCGCGAGTCAGTGGGGGTGGGACTGCTGATCGAGGGCACCGACTGGACGAGAGAGAAGTCAGTCAGCAGGCAATGGGGGCGGGACATGATGATTAAGCGTGATCATTGGAGGAGGGAGGTGTCAGTCAGAGGCGGAAGTGGGGGGGTGGGACTGAGGATAGAGCGTGGTGATTGGAGGAGGGAGACGTGCCAAAACACTCTCGGCAGCCCTGGACGCAGACCTGCGTCTCATCCGCAGCCAGGATCGATCCCGGCTCTCCGGCGCTGCAATCGCTGCCGAACCGCCACTGGACCATCCCCGTCCCCACCCAAGTGCGCCCCCCCGCCACGCTAGGGGGTGGCCAGAAACGTTAGGAATCAGATGGGCGTGGTGTCCACAGGCTTACAGCCAGCGCAGAGAAGCAGCGTTAAACCCAGCTCAACTCTGCCTGTCCCGCCAGGTCAACCTACAGCCCTGTCTGGACATACGGGAAATATGGCCCAGGTTTACAGCCAGCGCGGAGAAGCAGCGCTAGCTCCATGACTCCAGGCTGGTGTCCCGTCAGTCCGGGCAGGGCTGTAGGTTAACCCAGCGAGACAGGCAGAGTTGAGCTGCATTTAGCACTGTAATTACCGTTCACAGAGCACATGGATGAAGCCTCCGAAGCCTCGCGTGTGTGTGTGTGAGTGTGCGCATGTGCACACGGTCGCCATGAGATTGTGTCTCCCCCCGTCCCCCGATCCCCCGCATATTTTGATTGCTATTTCCGTGCCTGTAGGAGGGAGAGATAGATCAGCCATGATTGAATGGCGGAGTAAACTTGATGGGCCGAATGGCCTAATCCTACTCCTATCACTTATGATCTTATATACAAAATGTATGTCATTATTGTGTAACTACAGCATTTGTTATGTGTCCTACTCTCCAGAAAACTGAGCTCATGTAAGTTATTATTAACAATGAGGGAAGATTGTGGAAGAAATGTTGTTAAAATATATTTTAGGGAAAGGATAAAAGGCATAACTAAGGGAAGTTGGGGAAGACATAAAAGATAAAGACCCTGTGAGGGTCTTTAACTGAGAACAAATGCAGCTCACAGATTGTCATGAACAATGTTAGCAAATAATATGTCCTCCATTAAATACATGAGCAAATGACTCCCAATCTAGACTTCCTTTTCCTGGCACAAAGTCAACAATTTAGCTTGCCTCTGGCAGCACATCATACATTGTCACCAAAGTAGTAATTGGGATAAGACTAATCAGAAAATAAATAATTTCATTGGCAAATGATCAATTTCTGGTGCACCACAAAGTATGACACAGTGAAGAAAATTAACATGGGGAACTGTGGCAGAAACAGATTTCAAGAGAGGAGTGGGTAAGTATTCAGAAAAACAAAGTTTGCAGTATGGTACTAATTAGATTGCTCCCTGAAATGGACAAAATAATATTTGAACTTAAAGATTAGCTCATCAGATACAAATATACAAAGTCTCCACCAGTCAGAATATTGAAAAATAAACAAACATTTCAGAATTTATTTGGGGAAAAGGGAGAGAGAATTCTGGTTGGAATATAGAAATTTTCTGAAATAAATAAAAATGGGGATTCTGGAGATGGAAACAAAAACAGAAAATGCTGGAAACGTTCAGCAGTTCTGAAAGCATATTTGTAGAGAATAAATGTGCTAACATTGAGGGTGTTCACGCATTGTCTGGGGCTTGGGTCCACACCCGAAACGTGAGCTCATCTATTCCTTCACAGATGCTTCTTGACCTGCTGAAGTGTTCCAACATTTTTTAGTTTCTGGTTCATATTTCTGCCATCTGAGGTTTGTGTTTTTCTGGCCTCTTAATATTGAATCTGGCTGGGTTAAATACACTGCTGTTTTACTTTTAATAATAATTATCAGAGAGAGAAAAAGAGTTGGAACTGTAAATGATAAAAGTAGCTGAGACATTTTGAAGTTGAATAATTATGGTATATTTTGTGAAAGGATCGATGTATTAACTATTTTCATCAGTGGATCAGAGCTTTTAAGGTTATTATTATTGCAGATGTGTGAAGCAGATGTGTGTAGACAGCAGAGTAAATAGAACACACATGTATCAACAGTTCTCTATGATTTAATAGTATCCAGTTGGAATATAAACAGAAAAATATTGCATATTACAAATTGGCAGCACAGATGTAAAGAATAGATTTCACATGAAGAAAAAACAAACTCACAGAGTCTGAAGTACAAAGATTAAACTTGTAGCTGATAGAACTGGTGACCACTGTAGCATTTTGAGGCATAAGCCATGTTGCTGAGCATAACAGAAACGGACCCTAGTATGTGTGAGCACTGGACCAAATACTAGCCAAAACGTTGTACAAGAAAGGAGAACAGCTTGGCTTGAAATGCTCCTGGCCAAGTAATTTGCATGAGAGCCAGCACAATACTTGTAGAGAAATGCAAGTTAACACAGATACATTGTGGTCAACAGAGTGACTTGATGTTTGTGTGAACTTGGAGAAAAGATTTTCAACACATCCACCGGCAATAAATTTGTTTTAAGAAGATTCATTTGATGTGTCAGAAGGTCAGGCCATGTAGCTAAGAGGGAAGTGGTACCACGAGAAACTCCATGCACGCAGTGTGATGGGAATGGCAGCAGAGGAAGAAGAGGACAAAATGGCTATTCAACAACAAGCTGGTTACAGCTTGAGGTGCATATGATGATGTGCATGAACCTGTCACCGCAAACATAGAACATATGGAATTGTTCTTCAGGGCAAATATCAAAGTGAAAACGTATGGTAATAGAGAGAATGCATCTGCAGAACATATCACTGTACATGAGCACATAAATGCTACTCTCTCAGCTGAAGTAAATTGACAAATATGCAGTTGTTAATAACTCTTCTGACCATGAAAAATTAAAGATATTTTGGTTGAAATAATAGAGAAGTTAAAGATGAATATAAATCAAAGAGCAAACTCCATCTAAAAATTATTAAACACAAAGAACCCTTGATCTATATGCAAAATTATGACATCTGTGGAAATGCTATACAGAAATCCAAAGTGCAAATATGACTACAGTTTGAAGTCTTATTTGAAGACATACAGACATGAATCGTGCAAATTGCCGGTTTAGAAGTTGTGGAAACCAACAACTGCAAATGACAATTTGAATCGTCAGTTCAACAGCACAAAATGTTGAGAATGTTTTCATTGGCAAGAGAAAGACACATTTCCTCAACATGAAATTCTTAACCTAAGATGGTTAACCAAATAACTCCTCCAATTAAACCACAAGCTGGAAAGTTTACACACCGTATTGAACCAAGTGCAAACATTGGGAAAGTGGCTTTGTACGGCATTTCCAGCATTGCAGGAAAAATGTTCCCAATGTGGGGCGCGTCCAGAACCAGGGGCCACAGTCTTATAATGAAGGGGGGGTCATTTAAGACTGAGGTGAGAAAAAACTTTTTTACCCAGAGAGTTGTGAATTTATGGAATTTCCTGCCACAGAGGGCAATGGAAGCCAAATCACTGGATGGATTTAAGAGAGAATTGGATAGAGCTCTAGGGGCTAGTGGAGTCAAGGGATATGGGGAGAAGGCAGGTACGGGTTATTGATAGCAGACGATCAGCCATGATCACAATGAATGGAGGTGCTGGCTCGAAGGGCCGAATGGCCTCCTCCTGCACCTATTTTCTATGTTTCTATTTATGCCACCATTGACAATGTTGGATAGTGGAAGAATTTCACAGCATTTTTAAATAACCCAGGTATCAGTGAAAGCAGAGACATTTCAGCAGATTTCTCAATTGTCGGTGAAAATACACAGTGGGGTTCAGCTCAGTACCACTGAATGACGGAGTAGTGAACTGAAAAACATATTCAGGCAACACATTGAAGACAATCCTGTAAGGCAGAGTTGTCATGCAAAGTGGGTTGAGAAACCAAATTTTCAAAAAGCTTCACATTCTGGAATTCTGAACATTAAACCATTGGGCCGGAGTTGGGGCAACAGCAGGAGATGCAATACCTATCCCTATACCTCCTCGCTCGACTCTGTCCAGGACCCCGACAGTTCTTTCAGGTGAGACAGAGGTTTACTTGCACCTCTTCCAACCTCATCTACTACATCCACTGTTCCAAGTGTGGACTCCTGTATATCGGCGAGACCAAGCGCAGACTGGGCACCTTTGCTCAGTACGCCTGGGCCTCCTCCATTGTCAGAGGGAGGCCCCATGTAAATTGGAGGAACAGCACCTCATATTTTGCTTGGGCCGCTTACAACCAAGCGATATCAATATTAATTTCTCTAACCAAGTAACCCTTGCTTTCCACCTCGCTCCGTCCCTCCCCCACCCTAATCATCGTCCAAGTTTCACTGTTGTCCTGTTGAGTTTCACTCTCTACATTTCATTATCACCTATCCCACAGCCGGCAATGGACCATTGTGGGCTTCATATTTCCTTGACCATTATTGCTTTTTGCATGCCTTTCATTTATTTGTCTCGTGTAACTTCTACATCTCTCGGTTCCCTTTCCCCTGACTCAGTCGGAAGATGGGTCTCGACCCGAAACGTCACCTATTCCTTTCCTCCAGAAATGCTGCCTGACTTTACTCCACCTTTTTGCATTTATTTTAATTTCCTGGCTTAGCTCAGATAAAGGTCTTAAACAATAAAAAAATAACAAGTACTATCTGCCTAAACTGCAGTGCCAAGCTAGTGAAGTGGCCAATAAGACTGTTCCAAAGAATATACATTTATCAATTATTTTATCACAATAATCACTTCTTAGTATCCATATATACTCACTTCAACTAGATTGAAACAAAACACTTGGGGCTTGTACGGCAACAGAGTGTACTATTGAAGAATAAGATTCATTCTCTCATGACACAGCTACCAGATAAGTTAGCCTCACCTTACTTTCCTTGGTTTTAGTCATTTCTATTAGAGCTCTTTATGAAACAAATTGGTATTAAGCACGCACTTATTTCAGCATTTCATGCAGCATGGTGAAAGAAGTGTGTGCTCAGCGAGTCGACCACACGAATTGTCAGAAAAATCAAATATTCTAAGGGTGGTTCAGTTTAATAATTAGACATTCATCAACTAGAGCAACTATAAGAAAGACATTGCAGTCCAACCTGGCAAAAACTGAGAGCTCAGCTTAGTCTAGTGTGGTCAAATCATAAGGAGAGGAGAGAGAGAAGACAAATAAATGAAACAGAAACTAAATAATGATTCAAGCCGAGGTCAGAGACATTTAAAAAAATGTATCAGAGCTTCTGTGTTAATATCACCAACAGATCTGACACTCAGATACCTCCAGTGATATTGGAGTGATAGTGGAAGTAGAGATGCCTTGAGAAAACGTAAATCTCTTAATTTCTGCAAAAGATGTTCAAATATCAAGGGGTATTGCAGAAGGGCACATCACCTCTCAGACTATCCACCCACCTGCCCCATCAGGCATTTCTTGCCCCATCAGTGGAAGAGTCGGTGATTCTCAATCCTGTCAGTGATTCTTAATCATTTTCAATCCTGAGGGATTGACTAAATAGATCGCGGAAGTTAATCCACGGGAAGCCGTGGGAGAAAAAGCATATGTTCCACTGAATTAAGTCAAGAAGTGACACTTCCTCAATCAATAGGTGGATTCATTAACACAAGTACTGATGAGATCATTGAAATTCAGAAACCCTGTAGAGAGATTAAATCTGAAAATAATGTGAACCTTTTTGAAAATGTGAAGCAGGATGGTGAATATAAATATATGACACACACATTGGGTAGTTAGAATAAACTAACTGCATGTGCCTTTTTCACCACTCTTGTGCCTATGGCCCACGTATATCCAGGTGTACATCCATTTTTCCCGCTTCCTTTTGCCAACCCCTCCCCCCCCGTTCCTTCCACATATATCCCTTCCTCCAGTTTCACATTTCACTCTTCTCTCATTATCGTCCTTATAATGCTATGTACGACAGTGAGCACAACTTCTACTGAAGTGTGGATAGCTGTTGGCTCGCGAGGAGCTCATCCGCCCTTTGACAGGTCTTGTTTTTGGTTCTGCTGGGGGCCCACAGCCCCCTCCTCACCTGGCAAACCAGGTTTAGTCGCCGACTATCCGACCATGGAGCAGGTAGCATGGGAATACATGGTACCCGTGGCGGGGGGAACTCCCCCCCCCCGACCTGCCCGTCAGAAACCAGCGCCACTGCATCGCTAATGTTTTCAACGATTTAATAATTTTAAAAAAGAATAATCATTATTGTGCACCCTCCTTTTTTATCTCTAGCCTCTGTCCACCCATCTGCCAACATCCCCCCCCCCCCCCACCCCCCGCACTAGCAGCCACCTATTTTATGCCAGACTTTGTCTCAGCACCACCTCTTTTCCAGCTTGCTCTCCCCCACTGAAGAAGCGTCCAACCAGAAGTATCACCCATCCATATCCAATGCAGAGTTTGCGTTGAGCCTCATTGCAACAGTTGCAGGACGCCACGATTATCAAGGTCAGAGTGAATGAAAGTGGCAAGTAACCAGAAGCTCAGAATCAGAAGGCAGAATATGCAAGCCCCATCTGGAGCCGCTCTAAACATGCACGCAAGGTGGACTCTGCATTGAACACTGCCTGCAGGAAAACCACAGGATGCCTGAAGCCGACTAAGGTTGAACACTAGCTGGCATCGACGAACCATCTCGAAGACGTGATCGGGAAGCTGCAGTAGAACATTTCAATGCGGACACATACACCTGCCACCCCTTGCACAAATCACCAACATGCCAAGAAACGCCTGAAGAGTCGGAACAGCTTCATGGAACTAGAGCCAACCGTACCAGGCACCAAAACCAAACAACAGATGGCACCAGGACACCACCTGCCTTCTACTACCTGGAAAGCCCTAAACCACCTCCGCACTGGAGTGGGACGTTGCGGACTCAACCTGCAGAAGTGGGGCCTCGCAAACTCTGACAAGTGCAACTGCGGAGAGGTAAAGCAATGGCCCACCTACTGACTTGCGGCGGAGGGGCATGCACTGCAGACGATCTCCGCAGAGGCACAGATGTGGCACTGGCCCTGACAA
The DNA here is from genome assembly GCA_035221665.1 of Okamejei kenojei. Classification (NCBI taxonomy): domain Eukaryota; kingdom Metazoa; phylum Chordata; class Chondrichthyes; order Rajiformes; family Rajidae; genus Okamejei; species Okamejei kenojei. The sequence continues at coordinate 81,233,747 of CM069138.1, forward strand.
AGCAATGGCAGAACGCCGTCTGACACGCGAACGAGTGAGGATCACAACTGCAGGTTCCACAAAGTGAACACACCTGATTTACACTTGCTTTTTCTTCATATTTCTGTTGATGGACCTCTGTTCTTGCTTAGAGAAGATTGCTCATTCATACATTTGCATAATATTGGCACTATCTCTCAAAGCCCTGTTTCCATTCAGCGGGGGTATATTACATTCTAATAATGTAAATATTAGAACAAATGGTTACTGAATATCCTCCTACAAAGTTACATGAAATACTTTAAAATCCCTTTATATAGGCACATGTTTACGTCCTGTGAATGTCTAATTTTTTCCATCATGCCAGGAAATACCGTGCAATTCTTGTAGAAATAGGAAATTTCCTATTTCTAACCTTATCTCTTATTTTTTGCACTGATTAACTCATTTTTTCCACATGACTCAGTCCAGCACTGATCTTCCAGCCACCACGCATATGTATGGTGCTTGGGTCAATTCACAGACATGTAAAAGCTCAGCCTCCAATGCTTGCTTCTTCACTCTCATTGTCTTTCACTCTCATATATGTAATCCATTCCAGGAGACTGCACGTTTTTGCTATTCCTGTTCTCAGGCTGTCTTCACATAATTGGGTGCCGTCTTCACATAATTATTAGCTGCCTTTGCCTCCAGAGATCACAATTGCTGCCTTCCCAGCAAATCTTCATGGGCCAACTTTATTTTTGAAGGGCTTGAGGTACTTTCAGGTAAAAACTGTTCAAAATCAGTGTGTGTATGAAGGAATTTAAATCCACCTCCTGGCTTAGGGAATGCATAAACAAAGGGCGTTGTCACAAACAGCTCTCTTGACACTGAGGTTGTGTTTGTGGGTGGGCATGGAAGACTTTCTTGATTGTTCCACAGTAAACTGTGAATGTAGTTTATAACCAGCCCTGGGAAAGATGCAAAATATCTTTTCCCTTTTAAATTAAAAACATGATTATGAACTGTTTAGAGATACAGTGGGAAACAGGCCCTTCAGCCCTCCTAGTCCGCACCGACCAGCAATCCCCGCACAATAACGCTGTCCTACATACACCAGGGACATATTTTTTTTACACTTATACCAATCCAATTAACCTACAAACCTGTACGTCTTTGGAGTGTGGGAGGAAACCAGAGATCTCGGAGAAAACCCATGCGGGTCATGGGGAGAAGTTACAAACTCCGTACAGACAGCACCCATAGTTGGGATCGAACCCGGGTCGCCGGCGCTGTAGGGCAGCAACTCTTCCGCTGCGCCACCGTGCCACCTTGCAGCGTTTCTCCAGTATTCCTCTGTCTGTCCAAAACATACTACCTGATACATCCGAGATGCCTCCATCAGCTCCAGCTATTGTATACATGGTTTTGGAAGGTAGAATAACTTTAATTGTTGTTAATATTTTAAATGTTCTTGATTTTTCTAGCTTATTTTCTACAGTGTAATTAAGACAACAATCCAGATGTTCAGCAGTACTTCCAAGGGAATATATCTGTAATTGCTCCAACTTTATATAAATTGTAAAATATCTTCACATTTGGAGGAAGTGAAAGAAAAAGAACAAAATAAATGTTTAACCGTTTATCTCTGCCTCAGCTTGCATTAAAGCAGTTTTTTAAAAAAAAAATCAAATTACCGAAGGATCCCTGAAGCAGAAGGATAAATTATTTCCAAAGTTTTAAATTATAGGCATAAAGGTAGACATGTATTACGGTTAATAAATATGCAGCAATAATCATTTTCAAAGCACTGCTGGGATTCAGATGAAGGACTCAATCACTGATAAATAATTGATAATTTTCTGGTGATGAGAGAATGCATAAAGTATACTTTTAGCACAAGGTCACGTCATCTATTCTGGATTGCACTGGAATGATAGACATAGAGGGTGAATAAACTTTTTGAGGCAGCACCTCCTATAGATCCTAGGTCCTATAGTTCCTATAGACCACAAGAAATTGCAACAAATTGTGGACGCAGCCTAGACCATCACACAAACCAGCCTTCCTTTTATTGACCATATTCTTCCTCACGCTGCCTCGGCAAGGCCAGCAGCATAATCAAGGATGAGTTGTACCCTGGCCACTCCCTTTTTTCCCACTATCATATCAGGCAAAAGTTATAGAAGTGTGAAAATGCACACCTCCTGATTCAACTTCTTCCTGGACAAGTCCATGGTCCCTGCCTGCTTCAAAAGATCCATCATTGTACCGGTACCTCCCCAGCCTGTCTGAATGACTACCGTCTGGTGGCCTTCACCTCGTTAGTCATGAAATGCTTTGAGAGGCTGGTGAAGAAACACATCTGCGCCTTCCTCCCTCGCAACATGGACCCGTTACAATTCGCATACCGTCCGAACAGATCCACGGACGATGCGGTCTCCCAGGTTCTGCACACCGCTCCCTCTCATCTTGGCAGCCAGAAGGGGGGCTACGTGAGGATGCTGTTCATAGACTTCAGTTCAGCCGTCAACACGATAGTCCCCACCAGACTGGCCAGGATGCTACTGGATTTGGGGCTCAACACCCCCCTGTGTGCCTGGGTCTTGGACTTTCTCTCCACCAGGCCCCAGGTAGTTAAGATGGGGGGAAATACATCAAAGCCCCTCACCCTGAGCACAGGATCCTCCCAGGGTTGCATCCTCAGCCCCCTATTGTACTCCATGTACACACATGACTGTGTGGCTAGGTTCAGCTCCAACTCGATAATCAAGTTTGCTGATGACACTGTGGTGGTGGGCCTGATCTCAGACAACGATGAGAAGGCCTACTGGGAGGAGGTGGCAGATCTGGCACTCTGGTGTCAGGACAACAGCCTCCTCTTGAACATCAAAAAAACTAAGGAGCTGATCGTGGACTTTACGAGGGCACATCATCCGAGGATGTACACACCATTGAGGATAAATGGGGATACTGTGGATGGGGTGAGCTGTTTTAAATACCTGGGAGTCCACATCTCTGAGTCCACATCTCTGCAGAGAGTAGTGCGTTCGGCTGAACGCACTATGGGAACTTCACTCGCCCCTCTGCAGGAACTATACATCAGAAGGTGTAACTCCAGAGCCAATAAGATCAAGGGAGACCCCTTCCGCCCCTGCAACGGACTGTTCCAGCTGCTACGGTCTGGCAAACGCCTCCGTTTCCATGCTGTGACAATGGAGAGGATGAGAAGGAGTTTCTTCCCAGAGGCCATTAGGACTGTAAACTCCTACCTCACCAGGTATTAACTTTACTGTACCATTCTACTGTTTTTTTTAAATTGCTGTTTTTTTTTTCCTTTTTCCTTCCTCCCACAATATGTAATATGTAAAAGAATATGTGATTCTGTTCCATTCTGTTTGTAGTTTGTTTGTTTGTTTGTTTGTTTGTTTTTTGCACAAAGTCTGCGAGCATTGCCACTTTTCATTTCACTGCACATCTCGTATGTGTATGTGATGAATAAACTTGACTTGACTTGATTCAGGGACAGTTTCTTCCCAGCTGTTATCAGGCAACTGAATCATCCTACCATAACCAGAGAGCAGTGCTGAACTATTATCTACCTCATTTGTGACCCTCGGACTATCCTTGATCGGATTTTGCTACCTTTACCTTGCACTAAACATTATTCCCTTATCTTGTATCTATGTACTGTAAATGGCTCGATTGTAATCACATTTTGTCTTTCTGCTGGCTGGTTAGCACGCAACAAAAGCGTTTCGCTGTACCTTGGTATACGTGACAATAAACTAAACTAAACTAGATCCATTTGATGGTGGGGAAGGCAGTACTCGTGATGGACTGGGCAGTGTTGACCATTTTTTGGAATCTTCATCCTTGGGCATTAGAGTTGCCAAACCATGCCATGATGCAACCAGTCAATATACTCTTACTGTACACCTGTAGAAGTTCAAGAGAGTATTCATTGACATACAGAATCTCCTCAATCACCTATGGAAGTAGAGGCGTTGATGGGACTTTGTTCATGATTGTATCAATGTGCTGGGTCCAGGACAGATCTTCAGAAATCTGCACGCCCAGGAATTTGAAGCTTTTAACTCTCTCCACCACCGACCTGTCGATGAAGAGAGGGTTGTGGATCCTCGGCCTTCCTCTTCTAAAGTCAACAATCAGTTCATTGGTTTTATTGATGTTCAGAACAAGGTTGTTGTTCTAGCATCATTCAGTCAGACGATCGATCTCCCTTCCATTCCCTGACTCATCGTCATCCATAATTCATCCAAAAACAGTGGTGTCATTGGCAAATTTAAAGATGGAATTTGGAACTGTGTGCAGCTAAACATTCATGGGTATAGAGTGAGTAGGGGGCTGAGCACACGGCCTTGAGGTGCTCTGTGCTGGTGGGACTAGGAACAAGAAAATAAAAAGTATTTGTGCAGGAGGATACACCCATCATTAAAGACCTAGGGTATTAGTATTGTATTCCTAATTACATTGCACAGTTTTTAACATGTAATGTATTAATTATTAACTTTCTTTGCAAATGCAAAACCAGATTTACCATGGTTTAACTACTGTATCATCAGATTGCTGATAAAGTTATCAAAATTGGTACTAAAAGGAGAAATAAAGACGACGGCATGTTAACTGAACTAGAATTACACATTTTTAGTGGGTGGTTGTATCAGCAGCCTGCCTGGACCTCTCTCTAGAACGTAGTGCAAAGGGGCTTAAAGGAATACATTCAAAAAATATGACAATAAAATATTATGTTCTTTTGATTTTCTTCATAGGAAACATTGGTTAAGCAAAGTGGGAAGTCCAAGTTCACGGATTCATCAGGCACATTTTTCAAATGAGAAAGAAATCACCAAACTGGAATTCGGAAATTTCACCACCAGATACTGAGAGTGTGATCGTACATTGGCCCTCAACTCAGAACGGAAACAGTCACTTGGAATCATACTAATATTGTCCATGTTCAGTTGAGTGCCTCGAACTGCATGATTGCTGCTTGTTGGTAAAACACTCCTTTCATTAAGGAAATATGCAATGATCTACCTGTGAGTAATATGATATAGCTTGCACTAATATACACAAGGATTCTCCTCTGCACAACTGTAAATGAGGAGTTCTTTCAAAATACGCTAATTAAGCAGTGCACGTTTGTCATATTAAAAATAATACTTTTGGAAGCAGCCTTTATGAATCTTTAAGGAAATGTTTCAGAATATAAAAATTATGAAGTGACTAGATTTTGAATGTGAGTAAGAAAATAAATCAACTGTGAACTATGGTATTTATGTCATTTTAATTATTATTCCTAAATTGCTTTTGATGTAGCACAGTTTTCAAAACTTGCCTGAAAGTTAGTACTAATACAAAGTATTTTAAAACATTTTTTGTCATGGCCAATGAGTAAAATTATTTTCAGTTTATTTTGTTAGTTGTGTTATTAGTATTGTTTATCTCTATAATACTAAAACTCTTCCTATTGTTTGTGTTTGTGCCGATGATGTGTCAGTCTGCTTTTCCTATCTTCTTCCAAATGCTAGGCCACAGTCTTCCCATTTTCACATATCCTACTCACATTTTTCCTGTTGTGGCGATAAACATCTTCTCGTCGCATTTCCACCTATATTTCCGATTATATTAATCCTTTAAATTTAAAATACAGCCCCAAAAACACACCAAATTCAGGAAAAAAAAAAAAACCTGAGGGACGTCACAACGCACTCGCAAGGCAGGACGGGACATTCCAGGAGGGAAGGGCATTTCAGCGCTCATGCGGCGGCTGCCGGCGCCCGACGCCTGGTGGCGAGGGTGGAGCAGAACGTGGTGCTGATGCTGGAGCTGGAGTGAGGGTCGAGCCCGGATGGGGCCGTGAGCGGGGCCTGGGAAAGAAGCCGCCACTGGAACCAAGGACGAGCCTGGATCCGGGTTCAGGGACGGGCCCGGAGATGAAGTCGGGGCCTGCAGTGGAGCCCAGGTGGCGGCCGAGCTGATGGCTGGAGTCTACAGCCAGGGCCGGGCCGAGTACGGGAACCATGCTGAGTTCCAAGCTCAAGCGCTGCTCTATGACCTGGATAGATCCTGGAGCAGGGAATGGGAGTGAGGGGAAGAGGATGATGGAAATGAGGACGAGGGAGATGGGGTGGTAGAGGGAAATGGGGGGGGGTGTGGAGGAGGGAGATGGGGAGGGGTGGAGGAGGGAGATGTCCCCTCCCTATCTCCTCTCACTCCAACCCTCTCTGCACCCCTCCCTCTCCACCCCGTCCCTCTCCCTCCCTCGCCCTCTCCCTCTCTTCCCTCCCTCACCCTCTCCCTCTCTACCCTCCCCCCCCCCACTCTATCCCCCTCCCTCTCCCTCTACCTCCATCCCCCTCTCTCTCTCTACCCCCTCCCTCTCTGCCCCTCTCCCTCTCTATGCCACTCCCTCTACCCTCCCCTCTCTACTCCCCTCCTCTCCCTCTCTACCGCTCCCCCTCCCTCTCTACCCCCTTCCTCTCCCTCTAAACCCCCTCCCTTCTGTGCCCCTTCCTCTTTACTCCCCCTCCCTCTTTAGCCCCCAACCCTCCACAGCCCCCCTCCCTCTCTACCATCCCCCCTCTCTGTAGGGATTGAACAGGGAGGGTGAAGAGGAGGAGGAGGGAGTGCTGGGGGATGAGGAGAAGTGAACCGCACCTGTGCAATTGGTCTAGTACAGTACTAAACAGCTTCACATTCTGCTGTTCTAATAAACATAACAATCAACTTTGGAGTAATGAAGATTAAGAACAACTATGGTATGCATTTGCACCAAACTCATGTGACATCAATCTGTACACTTCTTCTGATTTGATTATTTTCCTTGTCATTTTGAATGCAAAATGACAGGGAAAAGAATCAATTTTTTTTCCCTAACTAAATTCTTAGTTAAAACATCTAAAACTACACATGGGTGAAAAGTAAGAATTCTTAACCGAAAACTAACACGTAGTTGTTTAGCCAAAAAAAAATCACATTTTAGTTATGTACATACGTGTAAACACACAAATTAGAAATGGGAAGAGGTTATTTGGCCTCTCAAGTCTTGTCTGTCAGGATAATAGCTTATCCGACGTAATGTCAAATGTGTAATCTGGTCCACCAGCATAACCTTTCACCTTCCAGTTTATCAAGACTCTATCTACCTCTGCCTTATAAATATTCTTTGACGAAGAAACTTCCAAAGACACACAATTCTCTGAATGGGGAAAAAAAAGTGCCATCACTGCCCTTAAAAGACAATCTTTGTTTTTAAATCTTGATCTGTCATTTCTAGAACCTCCTGCACAAGGAAACATCCTGTGCACGCCCCCCCACCTCCCTTGAAACCCCCCTCAGGATCTAATATGATTTAATCCAATTTGGCTAAATTATTGGTGACACTTAAAGAGGAATTAGATACAATTTTGAAAGATGGAACTATGTGCTGCGGAGAGCTGGCACAGAAGAGAAGAGATGTGGCACAGATTAGCCATGATCCTATTGAATGCCGAAGCAGACAAGGCTGAGTGTCCTACTCTTGATCCGACTTTCTTATGTTCCAAGACCTCTCTCACATTAGTAAACTCCAACAGATACAAGATTAGCCTGTCCAACCTTTCCTCACAAGATTAGCCCATCCCGCCTAATCCAGGTATTCGTCAAGTAACCCTTGCAGCTTATCAACGTTATTCTTTAAATAGGGTGAATATACAATTTATGTGTATTGAGTTCACAATATTCCAGTCCCCAAATCTCAATAAAACTGAAGCATAACCTCTGATCCAAAACGTCGCCTGTTCATTTCCTCCACAGTTACTGCCTAACCCAAATATTCTTTGAGAAAGGAATTTCCAAAGACACATAATCCTCTCATCGGAAAAAAGTGCCCTGTTTCTGCCTTTAAAAGGCAGCATTATTTGGGGTGGAGCAGTGGTAGAGTTGCTGCCTTGCAGGGCCAGAGTCCCGGGTTCGATCCTGACTACGAGTGCTGTCTGTACGGAGATTGTACGTTATCCGTACAGCGTAGATTTTCCCCGAGTGCTCCGGTGTTCTCCAGCACTCCAAAGACGTACAGGTTTGTACATTAATTGGTCTAGGTAAAAATTGTAAATTGTCCCTAGTGTGTTAGGATAGTGCTAGTGTATGGGGGATCGCTAGTCGGCACATACTGGGTGGGCCAAAGGGCCTGTTTCCACGCTGTATCTCTAAACTAAATAAAACCCACTGAGATACTCCAGCTCTTGGTGTTTTGCTCAAGATTCAAGCATTTGCAGTTCCCATCTCTACTTTTGTATTCAATTTCCCCTGGCAATAAGAAATAACATTCTGTTAGCCTTCCTAATTACCTTCGGATTCACCTTTTATAAATAACATCAGGGCACCCAAATCGTGCCGCATATCAAAGCTCTGCTGCCTCTCAACATTTTGATAATATGCAATTCATGTTTCCTGCCAAATTGGATAATCTCACATTTTCCTTCATAATACCTTACATGCCAGATCTTTGCCCACTCAATTAACCCATCAATATTGTTTTGTAGTCTCTATTTCCCCTTTCAGAACTCACATTACTTCTTATATTTTTGTCATCAGCAAATTTAGCAATCACACCTTTCGTCTTCATCCAAGTCATTTGTGCCAATTATTAAATGTTGAGCCCCAGCAATGAATTCCTGCAACACACCATTTAAAACATCTTATCAATCAGGACAAGACCCATTTGTGTCTATTCCATTTTGTATCTTCTATCCAAGTATTATCTTCTAAACCAGGGGTCGGCAACCTACGAATGCGGCCCGTAACCCGAAATCCGGCCCGAATTTTTCCCCCATAATCATCCGGCCCATCGAGCGCCCCGAGCAGCGGCCAGATGCCCCGAACAATAGCTCCCCGAGCAGCGGCCAAGCTCTGGCTGTACCGCATCCTGCGCAAAGCCACCGGCACAGCCGCACACCTTCTGTGAAGACGTTTAAGAAAGAACTGCTGATGCTGGAAAATCGACGGTAGACAATAAATGCTGGAGAAACTCAGCGGGTGAGATGCAAGGATTGCATGAGGCTGCCTCACCCGCTGAGTTTCTCCAGCATTTATTGTCTACCTTCTGTGAACACGTGATTTGATGCCTGCCATCCGAGGCGGGATCCATGTGTACACGTTATAGATGTGGCCCGCCATGCGTTCTAGCCCCTAAGCATAACAAGGTTGCCGACCCCTGTTATAAGCCATGAGCTTTTATTTTTTGCAAAATCTTTTGATGTAGCTCTTTTCAAATAGTTTCTGGAGATTTAAATTAACTAGTTCCCCTTTATCCACAGCATATGTTGCTTCTTCAAAATCAATAAATTGGTCAAACATATTTTCAAGAAACCAGGTTAACTTTGAATTTTTCAGAATGCCCTGTTATAACATTTTCCTGGTAACAGATGTTAAACTCGGTGGTCTGTATTTCCCCGATCTGTAGATAAGCTTAAAAATTAAAGTATGACTAGATTAACTTGACAATTAAAGTTTGACTATTATTTAACGCAGCATAAAAGTACAGAGCTCACAACGGCCTGGTTTATGTAAACCCCTGCTTTATGAATACAACCAGCGGGATGGACTTACTTGCTGCACGGGGGGGCTGCAAGGCATCTTCTACCATGTGGGAAATTAGTTCACTACAAACACATCTCTGGAACAGAAGAAGAAAGAAGGATATACAGATGCTGGTTTATACCAAAGGTAAACACAAAGTGCTGGAGTAACTCAGCTTGTCAGTCAGCATTTCTGGAGAAAAAGGGTGGGTGACGTTTCGGGTAAAACCATTCTTTAGCTGAAGAAGGGTCACGACCTGAACCATCACCCATTCTTTCTCTCGTTGAGTTACTCCAGCACTTTGTGTCTATCTCTGGAACAGAACCTTGCCGTAACCTGCGGAGGGCCTGCAAGGTTCATTTTTAGATTAGAGATACGGCGTGGAAATAGGCCCTTCTGCCCACCGAATCCGCGCTGCCCATTGTTCATTCGTACCCTAGTTGCCACATACGCATCCTACACACTAGGGGCAATTTACAGAAGCCAGTTAACCTATAAACCCGCATGTCTTTGGAATGTGGGAGGACCAGGAGGAAATCCACGTGGTCACAGTGAGAATGTACAAATTCCACACAGACAAGTCAAGTCAAGAGTGTTTTATTGTCATATGTCCCAGACGGGACAATGAAATTCTTACTTGCTGCAGCACAACAGAATATGTTAATATGTAAACATTGTATATAATGGGGAAAAAAAGAAAAAGTTCTATAAATAACAAATATAGTGCAAATAACAAATAATAATATAGTCTTTTTGCAGTTCAGAGCTCATAGCTTATTCGTTGTGTTTAATAGCCTGACGCCTGTGGGGAAGAAGCTGTTCCTGAACCTGGACGTTACAGTCTTCAGGTTCCTGTACCTTCACCTGATGGCAGTGGTGAGATAAGTGTGTGGCCAGGATGGTGTGGGTACTCGATGATTTTGCCTGCCTTTTTGAGGCAGCGACTACGATAGATCTCTTCGATGGTGAGTAGGTCAAAGCCGGTGATGAACTGGGCAGTGGTCACAACTTTTTGTAGTATTTTTCACTCCTGAACGTTCAAGTTGCCGAACCAGGCCACGATGCAACCAGTCAGAATGCTCTCTACCGTGCACCTGCTGAAGTTTAGGAGAATCCTCTTCGACATGCCGAATCTCCGTAATCTTCTCAGGAAATAGAGTCGCTGATATGCCTTCTTTACAATTGCATCGGTGTGCAGGGTCTAGAAAAGAACTTCTGATATATGCTTGCGCAGGAATTTGAAGTTATTGACCCTTTCCACTATCATCCCTTGATATAAACAGGATTGTGGGTCCTCATCCTTCCCCTACTAAAGTCCCCAATCAATTCCTTGGTCTTACTGATGTTGAGAGCCAGGCTGTTGTGCTGGCACCAGTTGGTCAGTCGGTCGATCTCATTTCTATACTCTGATTCGTCCCCATCTGTGATTTGTCCAACCGCAGTGGTGTCATCGACGAACTTGATGATGGAGTTCGCACTATGACCGGCTACGCAGGCATGGGTATAGAGTGAGTAAAGCAGGGGGCTGAGCACGTAGCCTTGAGGTGCACCCGTACTAATTGTTACTGAGGATGAAGTGGTTCCTCCAATTCGAACAGACTTTGGTCTGTGGATGAGGAAGTCGAGGATCCAATTGCTGAGGGATGCGCAGAGGCCCAGTTCCGTGAGCTCGGTAATCAGCTTGGCAGGGATGATGGTATAAAACGCTGAGCTGTAGTCTATCAACAACAGCCTGACGTAGGTGTTTTTATTGTCCAAGTGGTCCAGTGCGGAATGGAGAGCCAGTGAAATTGCATCTACTGCTGACCCGTTGTGGAGGTATGCGAACTGTAGTTGGTCGAGGTTCTTGACGAGGTAGGAGTTGATGTGCACCATAACCAACCTCTCAAAGCGCTTCATCACCACAAACGTTAGTGCCACTGGTCGGTTGTGCTTGAGGCACGTCACCTTACTCATCTTGGGTATTATTGATGCCCTCTCAAAGCAGGTGGGAACGTGAAAGCTCCCATAGTCAAGATCAAACCTGGAGCTCTGGCTCTTTGAGGCAAATGATCTTATGAAGTTGTGCTAACAGAGAACATTCATCAACACTGGGTACACAAAAGGCTGGAGAAACTCAGCGGGTGCAGCAGCATCTAAGGAGCGAAGGAGATAGGCGACGTTTTGGGTCGAGACCCTTTTTGGTCCCAATAGTAACTACCCAATGAAAAAGTGTTATAGAACATCTGCATTTCAAAAGTGGTTCTTCTTCTAGGAACATATTTTAACTATGCTACTATGATTTGAGCACACATGGACATCCATGTCTACAATACTCAATAATATGACCAGCCAATATCATTATTGCATGCTGGACTGTAGGATTATAGATTGTAGACTTGAAGGAAAAAAGCTTGCAGTCATCGTCATGGGCGAGAAAGTATTGCTAAGAAACGGCTTGTTGCAATGAGAGGGGGAAATTTCTCAGTAAGGAAAATAGAGAGAGTATGGTTAGCTTGTCACCCTTGCTGACACTGATCATCAGTTAACTATGAATAGTCTTCTCCGAATGATTGACGTTTGATATGTTTTATTTCACCTTAACAAACCTGGGCATCACTAGCAGAGCCAACATTTATTACTTAGCCCAAATCTCCCTTGAAATGATTGGAATGCATTTTAAGAGTTAAGCACATAGAATTGTGGAGTCAGAAATAAACCAGACTGGATAAGAATGGCAGATATCCTCTCCTGGATGATTTATTTCTGCATGAAATCTAGCAGTTTTGTGTTGACCATTATGAAGAAAAGTTGGTGTTGTATATCCAAATTACCATGGTGTGACGACCTTGGATCACTGGAGTGAAGGTCCACATTTTTGGGTCGTCTGATAAGTCGAGCACTGCAACCACTTTATTATCTTTCCAGTGCCTCTCAGAAGGTGACAGGTGACATTGCCCAGTTGCCTGCAGAACTATAGTGGCTATTTTTACAAAACCTTCACAGAAGTTTGCCTGAGGGTGAAATTCCTCACATCTTTTCCCATCATAACATCAGCAAAGATCGAATTCCTGCAACCATTCCATTGAATTTTCGTCACCGCGTAAGGCAAAGAATCATTAAAGAAATGGGTATATGGAACCAGCTGTGAGAGGAGGTTATTGAGGCAGATGCTACAGCAACACTTAAAAGACATTTGGATAGATACAAGGGTAGGGAGGGACATGGGCCAAACACGGGCAGGTGGGACTAGTGTAAATGAGGCATTGGTCGGCATGGTAAATTGCGCTGAAGGGCCTGATTCTGTGTTGTATGACTCTATATGACGATAAATAATATCTCTCCCCTCTCCCTTCTCAGTAGTTCAACTAGTTTCACCTACTTTACATCATTGACCACGCAAGTACAACACATACATCTGTTTTTTGCAACATTAACTAATTCACTTTATTCCCCTTTATTAATATAGATTAATCTCAGGCTATCCAAATTTCTTGAATCGATGCAAAGCTTCCTGCTAGCATCTGATTTTCTTTCCAGTCGTCAAACATGCCTCCACTGTAATGTTCCCAATACTTCTCAGATTCACAGGCCCTGCAGAATCAGAAGAAACTGCCAAAAAAAGTTCCTGGATTGTAACAATCTCTGTAGGCCAACATGTTTTGCATGATGTCTTTGGATAGAACAGTGATAGTGTAAATTACATCTAGGAAACGCTAAGCCATATATTTCTCGTCCTGTGCACACAGTATGAAAATATTGTACATCTAATTTAAATGGATAAGTTTCAACAGATGGAAACCAAGAGATCTCAATTGGGTAGCCCCTGAAAGCATTTGTGCAACTAACCTTCATCCATTCAGCCGACTGCAAGAAATATATCAAGCCTGGTCATTTTAATTAATTTGGTATGTAGTTGGTATGCAGCTCACTACTGATTCTCTTGATGCATCAGAAGATCCAATTTTATAAAATTGCATAAGCAATGCCACCCTATGTTAAAACTGCCAGCACCTCTTAAAAGCTGTAGTTTGGCTGCATTATAGGGCGAAAGTCTTTGTGGAGGCAGCTCTGACATGCCAAAGTCACATTGCAACACATGAGAGAAAGCAGGATCCAGTTTCCTCTCTGCAGTCGAGATGAAGGGATCGGACCCAAAAGATCTACAGTCTATTTCACTCCTATTGCTCTGGGCTCCAGTATCCACAGTCTCTTGCGTACCCAGTTTTCTATCACTATATTATAGATATTGGAAGAGCTTACTGAAAAGAGGTAACGTGGCCAATTTGTACAGAGGCTTAGGAGACACTGAGGACTAATGCTGAAATGCTATAGATGGTGTTGGAGAACAAGCTTCAAGTGTGAAATGTACAATGCCCTCACATATGTTACCAAGGTTTGGGAAGCACCCAGATCTAAGAGCAGCAATACATCCACAACTTAGGCCAAGATCAGACTTGTTATTTTCAGAAACCTAAGACTTAAGGCGGAGTAGGCTTGATGGGCCGAATGGCCTAATTCTGCTCCTTCACAAGTAGAAGCCCTTCACAAGACGATCTATTATTATCCATTACAACCATTACACTCTTTTATTTGTTTATCATTGTGCTCATGGTACGATTTGTCTGGATATCACATAAAACAATTTTTTTCATGATATCTCGGTACGCTTGACAATAATAAATTAAACTAAATGTTGAAAACATTTTGCCTTTTCACTTGCATGGAACAATATGCTGAGGAAATGGTCAATCGATTACATACAATGATGAGGGCTGCTTTGGGAAATACGCCACCCAAAAACATACATATTTCAGCTTTTAAGACACAAATCTGAAGATTAACTGGTGGAATGTAATATGATATATTTTCCGTTCAAATATAGCAATACCTTGTGTCCTTTTACCCAGAGAGCACTTAAACAAATTACAGTATTTTATCTTGGCATTGAAAAGAAGATGAACAATGCAAAGTGTACGCCTAATCAAAGAACATGTCAGCATTCAACTACATATTTCTCACCATGAAGTAAAATCTTCAGCTGCAAAATTTGGCTCCAGTACACTCACCGTTTAGGTGCTGTGGGTAATTAGTTAATTGGAAATCAATGATTGATGCGTGCACACATACTTGTAGACCAGGTTGTGTCAGCTGCATATTGGTGAGCACGCACAATTTAATCTTTTCCAGAATATGCAGAGTAGACCGGTGATGTTATTAATCAGCATGGAAAGCTGATTTGACACCAGCACTGTACATATGGAGCGCAACACTCTAGCTTACATTCTCTCGTGATCTTGCACAGTTGAACATATGTTCAGCAGCAGGGAGGATCTGCCACTGATGCATTTTAAAATGATCATACAGGTTGTTTGTTGAATGATTTCTATTGACTTGACATCATGATTCATTGAGTTTTTGGACCTTTCCAGAGTTCCTTAACACAATGTAACACAAGCTGAAATCCATAGTCACACAGCAGAGAAACAGGCCCTTTGGCCCACCTGTGCGTCCTGACTATCAAATGTCCAACTTTAGTCATTTCATTTACCAGCACATGGTATTACCCTTCTATAAGTTGACAATTTAAGTACCCTGGAGTCTTAATGTAGTGGAAATGAAGGGGAAACTTTAGGGATCTCAGTTTAGCTTAGTCTAGAGATACAGCACGGTAACAGACCCTTCGGTCCGCCGAGTCCGCAGCGAGCCAATTAACTTACAAACCTGTACGCGTTTGGAGTGTGGGAAGAAACTGGAGCACCCGGGGAAAACCCACGTAGTCACGGGGAGCATGCACAAGCTCCGTACAGACAGCACCCGTAGTCATGAACATACCTGCTTGTCTGGTGCTGTAAGGCAGCAACTCTACCGCTGCGCTGCCGTCCTGATCTCTATTTATAGATCAATGGCAATCCATCTTAGAAGGATAAACCACATTTCCTCACATGCATCTTTCTGCCACTAAGAGTATTCAAAGCAGTCTTGGATATATCTGAGGCCAACGTGGTTTCTTGATCAAGGAAGTGAAAGGTTACTGCAGGCAGACTGCAATGGTGAAGTGAACTTGCAATCATATCAGCCATAATATTAAACGATGGAGTCGGTTTGAGAAGCTGAGTGACCTACTTCTACTCCAAACTCACATGTTTTATAAGACCATGGAGACACTTAAAAACTGTTGTGGCTTTTACAGCTGTTGAAACTATATATGCTCTGCTTTCCCAGTGGTGAAGCTGTCAGAGATATTCAGGTATGTGGCCTCCTTCATGCATCATGTGAGGCCCTAGTTACTATGGTGACCTCGCCACTGGTCTCCAGGGTGTGGGAAGAGGTCTGCATCAGCACAATTTGACCTATTATGAACTGACCTGTAGGTTTTGTGGAGATGCAAAATACCAGGTATATAAAAGTATTTATTTTTAATTGGCAAAATGATTCTAGTTGGCTTTATTGAAATATAATTTATGGTAATTTATGGTACAGTCTCAGCATAGAAACAGGTTATGCAGCCTGATAGGTCCATTCTGTGTTCATTTTCTAGCCTATGTTCCATCCTCGTTAATCTAAACCCATCAACAGATCTGTTCACTTCATCATATAATTTTGTTTTTGTTAAATCCACCTACATGCTTTTCCGCAATTAGAGTAATTAACTCTTACACTGTGGAAACAGGCCCTTCGGCCCAACTTGCCCACACCGGCTAATATGTCCCATCTATACTAGTCTCACCTGCCTGCATTTGGCCCATATCCATCTAAACCTGTCCTATCCATGTACCTGTCTAAATGTTGCGATAATACCTGCCTCAACTACCTCCTCCAGAAGCTCATTCCATAGATCCACTACCCTTTATGTGAAAAAGATACCCCACAGTTTCCTATTAAATCTTTCCCCCCTCACCTTAAATCTATGTCCTCTGTTTCTAGAGTCCCCTACACTGGGCAAGAGACTCTGTGTGTCTACCTAGTCTATTCCTCTCATGATTTTGTACACATCTATAAGGTCACCCCTCATCTTCCTGCACTTCAAAGAATAGAGTCCCAGCCTGCTCAACCTCTCCCTATAGCTCTGACCCTTGCGTGCTGGCAACATCCTCGTAAATTTTCTCTTCATCCTTTCCAACATTTTCCTATAACATGGTGCACAAAACTGAATCAAATACTCTAAATGTGCCCTCACCAATGTCTTATACAACTGTCAAATGACTTCCCAACCTCTATACTCAATGCTCTGACTGTTGAAAAGTCAATGTGCCAAAAGCCTTTTTGACAGCCCAAATTATTTAATGTAGTGTTGATTAGTGTAGTGTAGTGTTCTGTGGAAAGCCTTATTTTAATTTCCCTCAACAAGAAGACCTTTGAGTTCGTAAAACACAAACTGTTGGAGGAACTCAGCGGGTCAGTTAGCATCTGTTGGAGGTTCATCTCCCACTGCAGATGCTGCCTGGCCGACTGAGTTCCTCCAGCTGTTTGTTTTTTTTTGGATCAAGATTCCAGCAACAGCAGTCTCGTGTCTCCTTTGAATTAGGTCTCCTTCCTCGAGGCAGATCAGCATAATAGAACAGAAAGTAGAGTTCCTCCATTTATCCCAAACTCCATCAAGGCAAAAGGTGTGGCACATAAACTGTAAAAAATGATACAGGGTTTCAAGAGTGCAGCAGGCACCCACCATTTCCCCAATTGATACAGGCTTGTTTAAATTAATTGGCCATACCACAGCCCGACTTCCTGAGCATGATCTACAGCCCTGTATTTCATAAGCATTGTGTCTTTTCTCTCTCTCTCTCAATGACAACCAGATGACATCTGCAATGTAGCTCTTGGCAAAGCTGGCCTAACCTTATCACAAACATCCCCTTTCTTCTATCTATCCCTATCACCTCCATTCTATTTCTCTGCAACTTGGTGTCTCATTTTTACTTCTACTGAACTGGAAAAATTAATTCAGTTTCTTTCTTTCCATGGATGCTGCCAAACCTGCTGAGTTTCCAGCATTTTCTGTTTTTATTTCAGAAAGCCTTTGATCAGATCCAACATAGGAGACTGATTCAAAAGATTAGGGCTGATGGGATCTGGGGAAAGCTGGTAAACTGGCTTTACAATAGAAGATAGAAGGTGATGGTACTGGATGTTCTTGCAACTGGATGTCCGTGACTAGCGGAATCCCACAGGAATAATCCATTTGTGGATGACCTGAAGTTTGGCAGAGTTGTTGACAGTGTGGAAAGTACTTTTAGGTTGAACTTAGATAGCAATATTTTGGTGAAAAGGTCTGAAAAATGGCAGATAGGATTTAATAGGAAGATTAAATGAGAACTTACCAGTTTGAAGTTTGATCTTTATTTTATGAGGAGTTACGATGAGGGATTACGTGAAGAAGACCGTCAGCCCGCATGCGCGTCAACCTTCAAAGCAGCGGTGTGAAATCACAGATAGAAACATAGAAATTAGGTGCAGGAGCAGGCCATTCGGCCCTTCGAGCCTGCACCGCCATTCAATATGATCATGGCTGATTATCCTGATAACAGTTGTTGAACTGAATATAGGAAGATTCAAGAAACTAGAACTACCAGATGACCTTTATGAGAGAGGGTTGGGAGCGGAGGGCAAGTAATTCCTCATTGTAACTCCTCATAAAATAAAGATCAAACTTCAAACTGGTAAGTTCTCGTTTAATCTTACTATTTTACTTCGGAGTCACGTGAGTGACTACGTGAAGATTTCAAAGCTCTGTGATTTCATGCCGTGAACACGAGTCCATGCAACACACTGCATTAGTTGACCAAGGAGGAGAGAAAATCACAATGCATTCAGACATGACATAGATTTAAAGCATGCTGATGCTTTTATTAAACAAAATGGTAAATATGAAAATAATAGTGACCCTTCACATCCGGGGTAAATTATAAAACAGAACTTAAAATTGAATTAGCAAGCACCCCTGGCATGGCAATGGGTTTGTTATAAAACGTTTGGAAAGTTCTCTTGTTTGACCATCCTGCCGCCTCTAAGATGTGGTCCAGTGGAACCTCCAAAACCCTCGTTGCTGTTGTTGCAGCCCTGGTGAAGTGAGATTTAAAAATATCAGTGTCCACACCTCCGCAAGCCAAAACCTGTCTTAACCACCTTGAGATGGTCTGCACTGACACCCTCTTGTGAGGTTTTTTGTAACTAACAAACACTGCTAGTTCAGTGCCTCTGAGACTTTTTGTTACCTTAATATACTGTTGTTGATGTGTGACCACACACAAACAAAGGTCCACGGTGTATGCCATAAACTCTAATTTGAAACCTGATGCCCCTGGTCTGCTCTGCTTGACTAAGTCATGCACATAAAAAGTTATTTTACTGGCAGATGTAACCATTGTGTCCAGTCGCAGTTTATGCAACGACTGGACCCGTTGCGCCAAAACCAGCGCCATGAGCATAACCACATTAAAAGTGAGTTTGACCAGTGGCAGGGGTGTAGCTGGAGCCCACCGCCGAAGCAGCGTCAGTACAATGTTCACATCCCATATCTCCAAGTACCTTGACCTGGGGGGATTGGTTGAAGATGCCCTTCATAAACCCGGATATCAACAGGTGAGACCCGACAGCGTGGCGTCCCGATCCCAGCGACAAGTATGACGACAATCCACTCCTGGCACAATTAATGGCACTGTAACTCAATCTTTCATCAAAAAATAGACTGGACAGAAATTCCAAGACATCCGTCACACGTGCCCTGTCATACGTGATGTTGGACTGCGAACAGAACGTTTCCCATCTCTTGATATAGGAGATGTACTGCCTCTTGGTGCAATCTCTCCAAGCCGCAGTGATCACGTCAACAGTTCGATCAGACAGTCAGAGCCCCAGGAAAGGTCTCCTCAGAGTCTGCAAATCAACAAATTTATTCGGTCATGTAATGGATGGCTCCCCGTACGGGATGAACCAGTAGATTACTGCGTTTGGGAATGGTCATAAAACGCTCTGATATCATTCCCAGAATCAATGGGAACCATGGCTGTGTAAGCCAGTCAGGCACTACCAAAATGCCAGATGCGGAGTCTTGTTGGATCTTTTGCAAGACCCAACTGATGAGGCAAAAAGGAGGGAATGCATAGAAGAACATCCCTCCCCAGTGTAGCGAGAATGCATCCATCGCCACTGCCCCTGGGTCTGGCTCCCATGCAACATACTTTGGTAACTGGTGATTAAGCCTGGATGCGAATAAATCGATATCCGGCATTCCATACCGAGCAACAATATCGGTGAACACTTTATGATCCAACATCCATTCTGTGTTGTCATTAAATTTCTGTGATCTGGTGTCCACCACTATATTGAGCCTACCTGGCAGGTAGGTAGCTGAAATCCAAATGCTTCTTACAATACACCAGTGCCAAATAAGGTTAGCCAAATTATCACAGGATACTGACTTGATACCACCCATGTGATTAATATATGCCACCACTGTGGTGTTGTCTATCTGACGTTGAACATGCAGATGATGCATATTCGCACAATAGGCCTTCAGCCCATAGAATGCTCCCAGCATCTCTAAGTAATTAATACCACGTCACGGAAGAAATGATGATTCATGCACATCCCATCTGCCACTGCAACTAGAGATGGCATTAGTAGCTCCCCATCCTTGAGCACTAGCATCAGTTTGTAATATAACTGAACGTTTGCTGACTAAAATGGTATTGGAGCAATGCCGAATATTAGTCGTCCACCATTGTAATTCTGAAATAGCATCGGCTGGTAGCCACATAGGTCTGTTAAAATGACCTGCATGATCTTTGAGTGCTTGCTCCTTTGTACGTTGTAAATTCTGATAATGCAAAGGCCCAAACTGTGCAGCTGGAAAGGCAGCCACTAATTTGCCAATTACCCTGGCCACTTGTCGAACAGATGGTTGCTCAATAACACAAGGTTGTTACAGGCTTCTATTAATTCTAATCTCTTGCCCCAGGGCAAAGTCGCAGACATGTGAATAGAGTTAATGGTAAATCCCAAATAATCAATAATTGTGGACGGTATCAACTTAGATTTTACTTCGGAGTCACGTGAGTGACTATGTGAAGAAGAACCCGCCAGCCCGCCTGTGCATCATTACGACTGGCAGGTGAGCTGCTCCTGTCAGCAGTAAGTTTAAACCTGCAAGGTAAGTTTTTAAACTCATTCCCAGGCTGTGTTTTCTTTTGCAAGACTCTCTGTTTACAGAGTTTGCCTGCTGAAAGTTGTGGGCGAATTCCGGGCGGCCCGCGGGGAACCCTTCATGGACCGCGGGGAATCCCACTCAGATCTCAGGGAATCCCGGTCATGATCTCGGGGAATCCCGGCCACGAACCGCAGGGAACCCGCTACTGAGACCGCGGAAGTGCGGGTAGCGGGCGGTGGTCAACTTCGCTTTCGAGTCGCTGGCGGTGGAGCCAGCGGCTTCAGACTGAGCCTGTCCATCTTTCTTTTGTTTTGTAACTATATTAGAAACGAATTTGTGAGGTTCATGACTTGACCTCTCAATTACCCCTTTTGAATGTAACTTTTGAATTTCAGCTGACACATCCAAACCTTCCTGTTGTGAATGAACAAATGTCCAGTTTGGTGCAAGCTGTGTGGGTGGCAATGAATTGGGAAGGAATTCGATTTGGAACCCCTGTATACTGTGCAATATAAACGGATCTGACGTAATCCAACTCCATTCATTCAAAAACAAATGTAATTTCCCACCAACTTGAAAATGGTCCACATACCCCATATTCCGGAAAGAACCAGACCCACCTACCTCCATGGTTACCAGTGGTTTTGTGGTTTTTATTTCCGTCCCCGAGGTTTAGGGGGTAGGGGTGCTGGAGTGCACGGATTGCACATCTTCCACGAGGGCCGGCCTGGGCCTTGGCCTAAAAAAGACTTCTGCCCAGAATATACAGCCTTCGAGCTGCCACCAGCTTCAGCGAACGCTTGCTGTTGGTGGAAGCGTAGGGGCGCTGCCGACGGAATAGAGAAGCTTTGCTGGTCGACGGGCCTTCATCAGCCCGACAGCTTTCGCTTCTTCATTGAGGTCCTTGACCTGTTTTGGCAGATTTTCTCCGAAGAGAAGTTTCGGCGGCTGAACGTTGCTGGCTTTGCACAACCCCGCAAATTTGGGGTTCAGGGCAGGTCGGATGCCATTTTTGTGAAAGCAATTGATTTCAAAATGTGCGTTGCACATTAATGCCAGGGCATCCTGCTGTACATCAGACAATGGACCCCCATCCACGGACCTGGCAAATGGCGTTATGCCTGAGGACAGCAAGTTGAGGATTCTCTGAAGCTTTACCTCCCGGGCCTTGATGCCCCCTCCAATATATCCCCAAATCGAGTTGTTCACAGCCGGTACTTTTAGCGAAGCACAGTTCCCAGGTGTATGGTATTTGGCAGATGTATCTATCATTACCTGCTCCTGCAGCTGGTGGGAAGTGAGGTAGTTGATGCTTGCAGCTAGTTCCTCCTGTAGCGGCTCCCCTGTTTGCGAGGGTATCGCATATTTAGAAGCTATGGCAGGCAAATCCTGTGCTTCATGCACCTCATGTACACTGGTACGCTCCCCAGCCATACCACTGAATTCAGAGTCAGTCCAGTACTGACTCCGTACTCTCCCCTCCTCAGAGAGGGAGACATTGTGCAGCCCTGAACCAGGCACCGCCGCGGACCCCTGAGGAGACCCGCGCTGATATAACTCCATTCCCCGGAGAATATCATGATGGAGCATCCTTTCCATCTGGTGCTCCATCCGGGATAAACGTCCGAAGACGCTAAGCATTGTAGGAGGCGAGTTCTCCTAGGCTGACTCATCCGAGTCCACAGGCCTAACTGACTTTCTCTTGGCTTTACCCCCTTTCTGGGGAACCATAGTGCTCTCAACAGGCACCAAGTCGGAAGCCGCTGACCGCACCGACAGCGACTCAGGTGGCGAAATCGACGACCGCCGACTACCCGCACTCCCGTGGTCCTCCGTAGCCGGTTTCCCCGTGGCCCGTTTGGACTTCGCCCTGGACTTTTCCATGATGATTGGAATCTCGCTGTTCTGTAACCAAGATTACAGAATAAAAAACTACCTCAGAATAAGTGCAAAACTTACCTGTGGGGCATTTTAAACTTACCGCTGGAGGAGCAATGCGCCTCCCAGCCAGTCGTGCGCCATGCGTTAGACGTAATGATGCGCATGCGGGCTGACGGGCTTCTTCACATAGTCACTCACGTGACTCCGAAGTAAAATCCAAATGTGAGGTGATCCATTTTGGAAGCATTAATGGCTCAAGGATATACATTATGGATGTAATGTTATGGGGATGTTATGGAATAAAGGGACCTTGGAATACAAGTCCACAGGTCCTTGAAGGTGGTAACACAGTGGACAATGATTAAGAAGATCAATGGGATTCCGGCCTTCATTCGTCAGCACAATGAATACAGAAGTAGGAAGATTATACTCCAATGTTATAAAGTCTTGATCAAACCTCAGCTGGAGTACTGCAATGCACATCTGGATACACAGGAGATTCACCAGGAATTTACCTGAGATAGGGCAGTTTAATTATGAGGAGAGATGGGAAAAGCTAGATCATTTCTCCCAGAATAGAGGAAGTTAAGAGTGGACATGATTGTGGTAAATACAAGTATGAGAAGTTTCGATAAGACTGCAATAAACTATTCCCCATACTTAAGGTAGATAAAACTAGAGTACATAGAGTTAGGGTAAAGGGAAGAGACTTTGAGAGGATATGAGGGGGAACCTATTACACTCTGAGTGGTAGCCACTGGAATGCCCTGCCTGAGAGAGTGATTGAAGGTGGGTCGCTGACGGCATTTAAGTGTCTAAATAGACAACTGAATTGCTTAAGCATAGAGGGGTATGGACCAAGTGCTGGGTGATGGGGTTAATAAGGAAGGGTGCCCATTGGTCAGCATGGGTGAGTTGGAATGAATGATCTTTTTCTCGCTGCATGATTCCATGATGCTGTGTTTCGATTGGGAGAACAAATTCAGAGTAAACATTAATCGCAGAAGTGTAAAACTCACAATGATACAAAAAAAGAATGACTCTTCTTCAAAGATTGTTTCCTTTCTCTGTTTTCAGGATATTTATCCTATAATTGAATGACAGTAAGAGCCTAGCATTGCTGAAGACAAATGCAGGGTCCACCTTTAAATTATCACATATGCACATCGTAAAGATTAGGAAATGAGCATAATTCACAGGCAGAGAAAGGTGGAATACTTCGAAAAGGAAGGTATTCTATAAGTCTTGCCTTCACTTTTCACAAACCGTATAACATGACATTCCTTTAAGTTGCAAATATTTCATTAAACTTGAATGAGTGATTGTTTATTTTTATTACGAGCTAGAAATTCCTGACTTACCTGAATAACCAAAATAATTCCTCAACGGCACATCGGGATGAAAAAAAAACTGTGAATGGCAAGATTTGAACTGGATCTATTAATTCTTATTTAACTAAAAAGGCATATTGTGAATATTGGAGGAATATGGTCCAAGATTCTTCCAAGGCTTTTTCTACAATTCTCATATGCACTCAGTTTCGATTTCCAAAAACATAACTTGTTTTTGCAAAGGTTCACAGCTTTTCACCTTTATTATACTAAATACAAATAACAGGAAGAGTCTTTTGCCAAGTTATGACATAGTAAGTGGTTTCTCTTCCTCAAGCATTGACTCGTCCAATTTCCAACCACCATTAGAATTTTTACTTTATTGCTTATCTTCCTCCCAGTACTGCATTTTCAGTGTGCCAACCCATGTCCAAATTCCCTTGCTGTTCTGAAATTCTTAAATAACTTCCTCTCTTTCGATAGGCGGCGCCGTCCTGTATGGTATGGCTGCCCAGCCTGCAGCTGTTTGTGTTTCACTCTTTTTTTTATTTTTAGTGAGTTAAAGTATTTTGTTTGGAGTCTATTCATTTTTGTGTGGGGGGTGGGGGAAGGGAGAAACTACTTTTCCTGGTCCCTACCTGGTCGGAGAGGCAGCTTTTCTCCGGGCTGCCTCTTCGACCCGTCCTCGCGGCCTACCAGCGGGCCTGGAACGGCATTTCTTGAGGAGACTGCCCGGAACCTCGGCTTCGGCAGCGGCGCAGCGCTGCAGCGCCATCGCGGGGCGGAGCGGGTGATGCCTTGTCTGGGTCACCGCACTGGAGCTCCGGTGAGCTGAAACCGCCGACAAAAACATCGCGGGGCTGCGGGTCTGTGGAGCGGCCAGCTGCGGGCGGCGGCGCTGAACTTTACATCGGGAGCCAGTGGGGGGGAGCTCCATCCGGCGCGGCCTTGTTGGCTTCGGAAGCCGCGTACTCCGGCAAGAAAACGGCCGTTCCTCGTGTCCCAACCCGCTGAGAGGATTCTCCCGACGCCGGAGCACCATCACCCGGCGAGAACGGCCTGGAACGTCAGGCCTCCGTGAAGGCAACTGCAGAGGCCTCAATAGGCCCGACTATGGGTGGACATGGGATGGGGACTGGACATTGTGCCTTCCCTCATAATGGGAACCATTGTGGGGGGACATTTTTTGTGTTTAAAAATCTCTTTATTATTGTTATGTCTGTATTCTTTTTTTATGTGCTGCATTGGCAAGAAACATTTCACTACACCAATTGGTGTATGTGACCAATAAAATAACCTTTGAACCTTTGAACCTCTTTCACAATTCATGACCATCTCTCTTGCAACTCCTTGCATGATCCTTTTCACTCAGATGGTCGGTCCTTACACTGAAATGAAATGCCGCTTACCAACGTACCTGGAAGTTCATCACCAGCTAGTGGCGCTAAACATGTTACATGGTATAATCAGCACATTATAATAACGCTTTTCAAGTTTATTCCACTCATGTTAATGGAATGTATTTAGGGGATCGAGTACAACACACTGAGGCTACTGTGCAGCACATTTAGTACAACTGAACAGGAATTCATTATGATAAAGTTCTGGACAAACATTGCCAACAATAACAGTTGCATCATTCTTTACCATAAATTGTTCCATTGCCCCATTTGTTGAAAGCCTCTTTCACAATCGATTCACTTCTCATCTTCACACAGTTCATATACATCATCGACCAGAAACCTGGCTGCGCATCACACAAAATATGCTCAGATTTACCTTTCCACCTTCATTTGAATTATTTAATTGTTTTTGTGTTGTCAGAGATGGGCTTAAATGAGCCATTAATTTATCACATTAAGTAATTTTCTCCACTTCCTGCTGCTGGCTTCATGCACTTGCTGCCAATTCCATCGTCCTCCCTGGCATTGGTTCATAAACAGATGCTTGCAAGCTCAGCCTTATTCCATATCTTCCTTTAGCATAAAGCTCCCCGACTTTCATTTTTGCAACATAGTGTAATCTCTTTCACCAAAACCCCTTTCCATTAGGCATTTACAAACTGAATTTGCTCTAATATTCTCCAGAAGCCTCACATTCTCTAATGAGTCTCTAATATTTTCCAGGATGACCTCGTATTCTGTAACTAAAAGTTTACCTAATCAATTTTGATATAATCTACATAGAACATAGAAACATAGAAAATAGGTGCAGGAATAGGCCATTCGGTCCTTCGAGCTAGCACTGCCATTCAAAATGATCATGGCTGATCATACAAAATCAGTACCCCGTTCCTCCCCCATCCCTTGATTCCGTTAGCCCTAAAAGCTATATCTAACTCTCTCTTAAAAACATCCAGTGAATTGGCCTCCACTGCCTTCTGTGGCAGAGAATTCCACAGATTCACAACACTGTGTGAAAATGTTTTTCCTCATCTCAGTCCTAAATGGCCTACCTCTTATTCTTACTGTGACCTCTGGTTTTGGACTCCCCCAACATCAAGAACATTTTTCTTGCATCTAAAATTGTTTAGGCTATATCTAGGTCTACATCAGGACCCAGTTACCCAAATTTCTGAATTCAATTGAAGAACAGTGGCATATGATTCTCCAGTGTCTCATGTTTAAAATTATAAATCTTTAATTTCTCTATGAATTCAGTCACCTGAATCCCCAACCTTCTGATTCTTGCACAACTCTTAATGCTTGCCGTTGGCAGCAATATCTACAACGATGTAGCCCACACAGTCCAGAATTCATGCCATAAAATATCTTCAATTTTCTATCATCTTGAAAGCTAACCTTCCTCATCAAACATTTGGGAAACTGCTGACACAATTCCATTGATCACTAAGTATTCCGCTGGAATCCAAAGGATTGTGCCAAGCTCAACCCACTGTCCAGGTTGAAGTAATTGTCTATTTCCCATTTAATTTAAAAGATTGATGATCAAAATCTGAGGTCCAATAGTGGAATACCCTGGGATTATTATTGCCAAAAAAACTCTATGCGGAAATCCTGTGAACTGTTTGAGCAAGGATAATAATGTGTCCAATAAAATTTACGACACTTGCTGCTTTTCTGTTTTGGTCATCCCAAGAGATATATTTGAGAAATTAAATATTTCACTGGATTTTGTTTCCAGAATCAAACATTTGTAACTCAGGAAGATACTGTTCTGAAGATCTTTAATTGAAGATTAGAGATCTATTAGCAGGGCCGGATTTACGTATAAGCTTCATAGGCTTATGCCTAGGGCGTCAAGATCTAGAGGGGCCTCGGCAGGGCCAGATTTACCTATAGGCTTCGTAGGCTGAAGCCTAGAGCCTCAAATTCTAGGGGACCAAAATCTAGGGGAACAAAATCAAGGTGTTTTTGTCCCAGAGTAAAATGACACTGCCTCTCCACGCTTGTGCAGTGGTTCCGGGTGAGTTCAGATCTCCATTTGCACTCCACACGATCACTTTGTGTCTACTCCAGGTAAGTAGTGGAATATTGTGTTGCGGGAGTGCCCGTTTCTCCGGGCCGGGGGGGGGGGGGGGGGGGGCTGCGGTGTCTGCGGCGCGGAGTCAGAGTCTCGCTGCGTGGGAGGGAGAGAGAGGGGAAGGGAGGGAGAGAGAGGGGGTGATGTGAGAGGGGGAAAGGAGGGGTTGAGACAGAGGGGGGAGAGAGAGGGTGGGGATGGGAGAGAGAGAGAGAGAGAGAGAGAGAGATGGGGAGGGAGAGAGAGGTGGAGGGGGAAGGAGGAGGGGGAGAGGGAAAGGGGGATTATCTTTAGTGAGATTGCCAAATTAAGGTAGGTTTTAGAGCAATTATATTTCCTCCTCCATATGAATAATATCAAACAATTAGAACTGCTTTCTTTTCCTTGATAAAAATACTGAAAAATATGAATTCCATAGTTTGCGACTCTCATTTTGCATCATATTTTTAATGTGCACACACTAACACAGTCGAACGGTAACAGGCAATCAAATCAACACACAAAACATTTTTTTTAAAGGTTTTATTTACTGCAAAAACAGTATTTTATTTGCAGTGTTTGCATGCTCCTTAATAACATTTTACATAATATTTAACAGTACAACTTGATTATTAAAACTAGAATAGCTTCAATTCTTGATTTTAAAAAATGCATACAACAATGACCCTAATCATTCCATTCCATCCACACATTACTCCTGATTCAACCAAAATTATATCTGAAATGTTGGTCATAAATTTGGTGCAAAAATGCTCCAAAACAAGGCTCAGAATGCACCAGAGAGCATCTAAAACCCCAGAGCTTCCAGGGCCCTTAAGCAGGCCCTGGACCCCGGCCGCAAGGGTCTTTGAGCTTCACACTTGTGATATGCGCTGCGTGCACTTATTTGACATAAATCCATTTTTGTAATCCTGCCACACCAACCCCTTTTTTAATAAGCTTCGTACGGGCCTGGTGTATAATATTTTTGACACTCTCATAGGCCTTTCTTACACATGCTGTCGCAACGCACTGTAGTCGCTAAACAACACTTCAGTAATTTTCCTTGCCCTCCATTTCAGAATAACAGTGTTTTAAGCCGATAACACAACACTAGCACTGGCCATAAATAAAAAGTGCAGCTTTCCAGCCCTTATCTCATTGGCCACGCTTGGCTGCACATCAGTGTCAATCTGGTGGACTCTTCCATCTTCCTCTATTCGTGGGGGTAGGGGATTGGGAGGGGCCTCACAAGTGGAATAGCCTAGGGCCTCTCTTCATCTAAATCCGGCCCTGTCTATTAGAGATCTACTCCTGTGGCACACAACAAAAGCAATTCACTGTCACTCGGCACACGTGCCAATAATCTAAACGCCAAATCAAACTCAAATTCTAACAGTTTCTTAAAATGCATCTGAATGGATGTGATGGCCTGATAAACAATTTCTACACATAATGGATAACCGAAAAATAAACTGATGTTCAATTATTCATCAAATTAAAGTTGGTCTGAATCATTTCATGTCCTAGATTTATTGTTTTCCCCACAATGCTGAATGTAAATCCACCACTGTGCAAACCCACGGCACCATGTTTTTATTTGTCTAATATTAATTTGATAGTTTTTTCTTTACACCATATGGAAATAAAATTTAGCTGCCAAAACACATGCTAGATCCAATAATCCAATGAAAAGGATTCAGTTTGCAGTATTACAACATTACTTGGTTACAAGCAAGAAAACAAACTGCTGGAGGATCTCAGCAGGATGCTCAGACTTCAGTCTGAAGAAGGGTCACAACCCAAAACGTCATCTGTCGATTTCCTCCACAGATGTTGCCTGACCCACTGAGTTCCTCCAGCAGTTTGTTTTTTTGCTCAAAATTATAGTGTTTGCAGTTTCTTGTGTCTCTACTTGGATACGTTTCAGAGATGATTAGTTCGCACATAAACAATGTAAGGTAATCGTTTCAGTTTGTATTTGCCAGAAATAAAGCTGTTCCTATAAACATATCAGATGAAGTGACAATAGGAAACGTTGACCACAGACCGTTTACTACACCTATTCCCCCCTCCTCTTTCTGCAATATGCCCTTGAAGGAAAATAGAGGATGTTTTCTTCACTATTTTATACCCATTGATTTAGATAGACGGAAAATTAGATTAGACTGAGTTGGATAATTAGGGTTAGGGATAGGGGAATTTGTTGCAGGAACTTCAAGGATAAGGTCAGAACAATTAAGAATTGAATGAATGAATTAATTAATAAGTTTATTAGCCAAGTATTCACATTCAAGGATTAGATATACAATTAGATCATATGAAAGTGGGTGTTAACATGGAAACTAGAACTGCACAGCATAAAAACAGACCTCTCTGCCCACAATGTTCAGGCCGAATATAATGCCAAATTAAATTAGTCTCCTCTGCCTGCTGGTGATCCATATCTCTCCATTCCCTGCAACCATGTGCGTATCCAATAGCCTCTTAAACACCACTACTATATTAGCCTGACAGTCGATTCCAGGCATCCACTACTCTCTGTTTAAAAAACGTGCTCCGTACATCTCTTTTAAACTTTGTTCCTCTCACCTTGTAGCTATGCCCTTCAGTCTGACATTTCTACCCTGGGATACAGGTACTGACTGTTTACCCTATCTACGCCTCCCATAATTCTATATACTTCTGTTATGTTTCCCCTCAGCCTTCGATGCTCCAGAGAAAATAATTCAAGTTTGTTCTACCGCTCCTTATGCCTAATAAATTAAGCAATCTGAAGTGGAGTGTTCGAGGAACAACCTGATCTGAGGGTAATGAAGTAGCTGCAGTTTGTAGGATGGGATAGGAGTGGATAAGTTAAAGAAACAGCTATGAGAAACAGTTGTGATTCACTAGGACCAAACAACAAGAAAATGCCTGCAGATCAGACTTGCGGCCAACCAGCAGGTAAGGTCAATGAACTTCCAATAACATGATAGCAGTCCTGAAAACCTTGACAAGACCTGTTCCTGTACAAATAACCTGCACTGTTCAAAGACAATGCTTGCAGAAATTATGGCTCAGGGTGTTCCAAGCCATCTGACTACAATGTACAATTATAAAAGTCTCCATGCATGGGGACCATATGCATCTGGAATGAACTGTCCAACCACCACATATAGGCCCTGATTGCATCAGAAGTGAGGTAGCATACTAAAACTCAATCCAGTTCTGAGACACACAAAAGACTACATGTGTTGGAATATTGAGCAAAATTCAAAGTAAAAGGAATTCACCATCTGTGGGGGGAATGGAAAATCTGAAGAAAGGCCCCAACCTGTAGCATCACCTGTCCATTCATTCTACAGATGCTACATGATCTGCTGAATTCCTCCAGTACTTTGTCATTTCTTTCTAGGAGAGATACTTTGCTCATTAGTCAAAAATACAGTGCAATCACAGTACTGATTCAGTCCATTAAACCCTTACAAAAGTAATTGTGTATTCACATTCCCTTTCCCAATAGCCCTGTAGCTTTTCTTTCAGTCACATATTAATCAAATTCACCTTTTGAAGTGATGTTTAAATCTGCTTCCACGCGTTTCAGCTTTTTATTCAAATCACCCATGATGATAGACACTTCAGTTAAACCACCTCTGGTCTGACAAGCAATCACTGTTTCCCCCATCTACCTCTGTCACAGAAGTACCCCATGTTCATACTACAGGATTCTTTTGTACCTTTGCACCTTCCCTTCAGAATTAGTTGTATAAAAGTTCAACAAACCTCTGCTTTTATAGACACAAGATGCTGGAGTAACTCAGCAGGACAGGCAGCATCTCTGGATAGAAGGAATGGATGACGATTTGGGTCGAGACCCTACTTCAGACTGAAGAGGGGTCGAGACACAAAACGTCACCCATTTTTTCTCTCCAGAGATGCTGCCTGACCCGCTGAGTTACTCCAGCATTTTGTGTCTATCTTGTGTCTATTCTGAACTGAAATGCTCAATTCAAGGAAACATCCAGGCCAATCTCCTCTGTAGCCTCTCCAGTCCAATCCTTTACTTTTCCCAAGATGAAAGTGGCAAATCGGAAATCCTCTGATAAACCAGATCTGAAAATGACCAAAACTGAAATACAAAGAAACTGAAAAATATTTCATGGAGCAGAAATATTCCATGGACAAAGGAATATTGCAGGTTGGTTAGCATTTGGTAGATCTCTACTATTTTGATATATCTGGTAGGACTCTGCAATATAGTATGTACTAGAGTTATGGTTTGTGTATGTTTTTAAATGCAGTTACATCTGGGCAAGGATATCCTCTTGGAAATCTCAAAACTGGTTTAGAAGCATGATGTAGTGATGACTACCACAGGAACACAAACTTAATTTACTTTCATATTAACCCTAAGCTACATACTCCTTATTGTGAGACAATGATCCTTGGTTCTAAACACAACAGCCAGGAAATGGACTATCCCTGCATCCATCTGTCAAGCACTGTACAGATGCATTGTGTTTCATAGAAATCACTCCTCATTTTTCTATACTCTAGAGAGTGTAGGTCTTGCACAAATTGAAACCTAGCAAGAATTAAAGAATGTAATTAGTGATCAGCAGCTGCAAAACCACCCACTTCATTCCTCTTGGCAACAATACAAATGTCCCTGCAAGGGTCATGACTTGATCGTGATTTTTTTTTCTGGAAGAATTGAACAATAGTATTTTTAGAGCCCAGAATGATAATTATACACATTCACTGAAGACAACATCCAACAGATGAATAATGTTGTTCCTTAACCAGTCATTATTTATTTCTCCTTAATCAGCTGACTGATGTCACATGTTAAAGAATAAGGGACTGAGATGGGGAAAACAAAATTCACCCAGAGAGTTGTGAATCTGTGGAATTCTCTGCCACAGAAGGTAGTGGGGGCCAATTCACTGGATGTTTTCAAGAGAGAGTTACTGTAGATGTAGCTCTTAGGGCTAAGGGAATCAAGAGGTATGGGGAGAAAGCCGGAACTGGGTACTAATTTTGGATGATCAACCATGATCTTATTGAATGGCGGTGCTGGCTCAAAGGGCTGAATGGCATACTCCTGCATCTATTTTCTATGTTTCTATATTTCTGTAGCATGTGGAGTAACAAAATCAGTGTCACTCAGTTGGTCAGGTCACAATCAGCATCAAATTTGCATCACTATAGAAGCATGCAGGCAGATTAAAGTGCAGATTTGATTCCATGCCAAGCTCAGCATTAATGAGTAAGACATTTAGAAATCCAGGGACGGCCTGGCAGGGGAGTGGTGCAGGGTGCTGAGGCATCAACATTCGCGGTAGCTTGATTTGCAAAGTGTATTCATTAATCTCATAACACAAAAATACAGTGCAGTCATGCTTTGCAAAAATTGATGCGTTGGTTTATAAACAGGAAGGACAAATGCATAGAAATGAATAAGAGCTGAAGTGTGGATTCACCAAAATAAATAAAACTGCATGATAAATATACATTCACCCCCATGTAATGAGTTACAAAATCAATACTTCAAACTCTATTTTTACAAAAATTTCAACTTATAGTTATAGTTGGCCTGAACTCAAAGAAAGCACTTGTGGTTCCTGTTCTTGCCTACCTTTGAAGAAACAAAGTATGAGATACAATTTATTTTAAGTTTTTAATTATTGCTTTGTAATCTTCATATACAGTACCCTGAAAATGCAACATGAATCTGGTGGGGGGAAAAAAAGCTGCAAAATACAGCCCTTAAAATATACTGGTAGCCTTGTGACAAAAACTAATTTCCAGCCTTTTTGTTTTCCTGGAATTAAGCTTTTGTTGTTCAGAAATCTGATTATTCTACCTCACTTCAAATACTAATGCTTAGTTAATACACTCTTAACAATGGATCAGATATCCCCACACTCCAAAGACGTACAGGTTTGTAGGTAATTGGCTTGGTAAATGTCTGTAGTGGGTGTAGGCCTGTGTTAATGTGCGGATCCTGCGGATCGAAGGGCCTGTTCCTGTGCTGTATCTCTATCTTGTGAAGAGAAGCTAACAAAAACATCACCCATTCCTTCTCTCCAGCATGCTGCCTGTCCCACTGAGTTACTCCAGCATTTTGTATCTATCTTCGGTGTAAAGCAGCATCTGCAATTCCTTCCTTCCAACACAGAGAAACTGGCACTACCCTCGGAATTATTATTATTATCACCATTTGCTCCGCTTGCTTTCTTACTTATATCCACTTGATTTGTTATCTAAGCTTGCTTCCACAAGCAGACATTGTTTATAGTTTAATTTTTTATTTATTTGTATGGTTTATACTTTTCTCAGCTTTACATGGCACGTTTTACATCATATTATCCCAGGGATGCACAGCAGTTCATTTTTAGCATAATAAAAGTAGGCAGCTTATTGATTAAGCAGAAAGGAGCACCGATACATTGGTGAGAAACATGGCCTGATGCAATGGAAGCGACAGAAAGTTAAGGACTTCAAAAGAGGAGGCAGAGAAAATGGAACAAGTAGGATGTTGAAGGGAGGACTGAAAAAAGTCACAGCAGCTGAATCTTCCATTGAGGTCCTGTGCAGAAGCATACTCCTCATGTCATGACCAAGAAATCCATGAATTTGGAAGCCATGTTCGAGAAAACTTCCTGAATTTAATGACGAAATGAAAATAAGCCATGGTCATGCCATGCGCCATGGCACAGGTAACCTTAAACTTGCAACTACAATGAGGGCTAGCAGACTCTAAACCATGGGAAAGAGGAGTTTGGGGTGAAAGCAAATGTATGATCAATAATAGCATTTCACAGCAAAGAATAATTAGTGCCTGTTGGCTGATTGGGCTGACTTAAACTATTGTTATTTTGTTTTAATCTAGAAGGACATTCAGATGAAGACAAAACCAGCTGTGATATTTCAAGTTGCTCTCTCTAAAGTGAGTAATACTTTGAAAGCTTAACACAGTAATTTTCCATCTTAAATGGTGAATGCAAAATCTTTATCCCTACGGCTGAAAATCTATTTTCTATTTCATACCCTGCACATCTTAGCCACAGTAAATTCACAAAATTATATAGGATGCCTGATATAATGAGTAGTTAGCATAGCCCTGTAATACACAAGAATCATAGAATAGTAGAATGGTACAGCACAGAAATAGATCCTCTTAGTCAATCGTGTCCATGCCTAGTTCGGATAATCCCATCTGCCTGTATTAGAACCACATCCCTCTACCCCATTCCTTTCTAAGTACCTGTCCAAGTGCCTTTTAAAAGTTGTAATTTTACTTCGGAGTCACGTGAGTGAGTACGTGAAGACCCCGCCAGCACGCATGCGTGACATATCGTCTAACGCATTGCGCAGCGACAGGCGGGAGGAGCGTTGCTCCTCCAGCGGTAGATTTAAAACGGACCTGCAGGTAAATTTCACTAATCTGAGGTCGTTTTCCGTTCTGGGCGAATTGTATTTTACAGAACAGAGTACAGTTGGATAAGCCAAAAACAAAGTCCAAACAGACTGCAACTAAGCTGACTGCGGAGGACTGCGGGAATGCGGGCAGTCAGCAGCGGCCGACGTCAACTGGGTCGCTAACCGTGCGGTCAGCAACCTCCGACTTGGCACCGGCACAGTCCGTAGGGGTACCTCGGACTCACGGGAAGGCAACACGAAAGTCGGATCAGCCCGTAGACCCGGACGGGTCGGGCCGGGAAGATTCACCGCCTGCGCGTAGCGACGGTGGCCGTTTATCCCGCATGGAGCGGTTGATGGAGCAAATGCTTCAACGTGACATGCTCCAACAAGCGGAGCCTTGTCATTGTGGGTCTCCTCACACCCACAGCAGCACCTTGTACAGGGCTGCAAAATGTCTCCCTCTCCTCGGAGGGGAGCACAGGGAGTCACTACTGGGCTAGCTCTGAAGATGGAGGTTCAGCTGAAGACACTTCTAGTGTGCTAGGGGTGCAGGAAGAACAGAAGCAGCTCGGCATGGTCTCTAAATTTGCGATGCCCTCGCAAAAAGGACAGTTGTTACAGCCACATCTGGCAGCAAGCATCGATTACCTCACGACTAACCAGCTGCAGGAACAGGTAAAGAATGACACAGCTGCTAAGTATTTAGCACCAGAAAACTGTGTTTCCCTGAATGTTCCTGCAGTGAACAACCCAATCTGGGGACATATCGGTGGTGGCATCAGAGTCCAGGAAATCAAGAAGCAAAAAATCCTTAAGCTGCTGGCCTCCGGTATAATGGCATTTGCCAGATCGGTTGATGGAAAGGACATGTCAGATGAACAGCAAGATGGACTGGCGCTCTTCTGCAACGCGGAATTCGAGATAAATTGCTTCAGAAAGATTGTGATCCGACCTGCCTTAAACCCCAAATTTGCGGGGTTATGCAAGGCCAGCAGCACGCAGCCGGCTAATCTACTATTCGGGGATAACCTGCCGAAGCAGGTCAAAGACCTCGACGAGGAGGCAAAGGCCGTCGGGCTAATAAAAGCACCGTCAACTGCCAAGACCTCACATCTCCGGCGGCAGCACCCCCTACGCATCCACCAGCAAACTACGATACCCAGCAGCTGGTGAAAGCTCGAAGGTCGTACATACAAGACAAAGGTCTTCTTTAGACCAAGGCCCAGAACAACCTTCGTGGAAAATGCGCCAACCCCACACTCCAGCTCCTCTACCCTCCAGGAGACAAGGACGGAAGAAATGAACACAGCTCCACTGGTAACCATGGAGGTAGGTGGGTCTGGTTTCTTCAGGAACATAGGGTGTGTAAGTTCTTCACAGGTTGGGGGAAGGTTACACTTATTTTGGAGTGCATGGAGTTCGGTAACTTCTGATCCTTTTATACTGCATAGTATCCAGAGATATAAAATTGAATTCATTCACAAACTCCTTCCTCCGGTTCAGCATGCACCTAGCTGAACGTTGAGGCTTTCACAACAGGAAAGATTGGAAGGTCATGCAGAACTTTTGAGGTTACATACAAAAGGAGTAATTGAGAAATCCAAACACAAATCTCTTGAGTTTGTGTCTAATATTTTCACAAAAAACAAAAAAGATGGTGCATGCCGCATCATCATTGATTTGACACAGCTGAATACATTTGTGCAGTATACACATTTCAAAATGGAAACTTTTGTTACTGCCAAACAATTAGTTTCCAAAAGATATTTCATGGCTTGCATCGACCTAAGAGATGCATACCATTCGGTACCTATAGAGAAGGGCCACTGCAGATATCTGAAATTTAACTGGATGGGACTGCTCTGCTCAAAGCGCTGCCTAATGGATTAACATCAGCCCCAGACTATTTACTAAAATATTAAAACCAGCCATGGCGTTTCTCCGAAAACAGAAACATATTGTCATGGCATATCTGGATGATATCTTAATTGTGGAAAAAACTCTGGAATTAGCCAAATCAGCTGTTTCAGCTACCAAGCTCTTGTTTGAAAAACTGGGGTTCATCATCCATCCAGATAAATCTAAGCCTTCTATGACAATGGACTACTTAGGGTTCACAATTTACTCTGTTCGCATGTCTGTGACTTTGCTAAAGGACAAAGCAACAGACTTAATAGAGGCCTGTAACAGCCTTGTTGTTGTCAGTCAACCATCTATTCGACAAGTAGCCAGGGTGATTGGTAAACTCGTGGCTGCTTTTCCAGCAACACAGTTTGGACCTTTGCACTACCAAAATTTACAGAGGGCAAAGGTGCGGGCACTCAAACATCATGCTGGCATTTTGACAGGCCAATGCAGTTACCAGCTAAAGCAGTTTCGGAGTTGCAATGGTGGATAAAAAACATTTGGCGTTGCTCTAATCCCATTATAATCAGCAATCCTTTAGTTGTGTTACAAACTGATGCCAGCGCTCACGGCTGGGGTGCAACTAAAACCATCTCTAGTTGAGGTAGTAGATGGGATACATATGAGTTAACTTTACTTCAAGCACTTGGTATTAATCATCTAGAGATTATGGGTGCGCTCCACGGACTTCGGGCTTACTGTTCGGACATGCAGCACCTGCATCTTCGCCTGCAAATTGATAATACCACCGTGGTGGCATATATTAATCATATGGGTGGAATTAAGTCGATATCTTGTCATAATCTGGTTAACACAATTTGGCACTGGTGCATCGATAGAAATATTTGGATATCAGCTACTTCCCTTCTAGGTAAGCTCAATACAGTGGTGGACACCAGGTCATGCAAATTCAATGACAACACCGAATGGATGTTGGACCACCAAGTGTTTACTGATATTGTAGCTTGGTATGGAACACCAGATATCGATCTATTCGCATCTAGGCTTAATCACCAGTTGCCAACGTATGTTGCATGGTAACTAGACCCTGGGGCAGTGGCGATGGACGCATTCTCGCTGCACTAGGGAGAATTGTTTTTCTATGTATTTCTCCCCTTCTGCCTCATCAGTCGGGTCTTGCGGAAAATACAACAAGACTTCACGTCGGGTATTTTGGTAGTACCCGACTGGCCTACTCAGCCATGGTTCCCTGTGGTTCTCGACATGGTCTCGGAACCATGTCTGCCCATCTCCAAGCACCCAAATTTATTGGTGCATCCTGTGACAGGCGTGAATCACCTGTGCCATGACAGGCTAAATCTGTTGATTTACAGGATCTAAAAAGACCACTCCTGAAATTTGGACTGTCGGATCGAACCATGAACATTATCGAGGTGGCTTGCAGAGCCCACCAGAAAACAATACCTTTCATATAAAAGGAAATGGGAGATATTCTGTACCAGGGCAAACGTCACATACAAAACGATTACTGTGAGGAATGTGCTAGAATTCCTGGCCAGCCTTCACTTTGACGAAGGCTTGAGCTATAGTGCCATTAACTGTGCAAGAAGTGCCCTATCATCTTACTTGGGGCAGGGATTAGGACACCACGCTGTTGGATCTCATCCTCTAGTATCGAAACTGATGAAGGCTATTTTCAACACTAATCCCCCAGAGCTAGGTACTCCCAGACCTGGGATATTGGTGTTGTCTTAACGCTGCTCAGGGGTTGGGCACCAGCAAAGCCCTGACCCTGGCAAGACTAACATATAAAATGGTGATGCTGATGGCACTAGTATCGGTGCAACGGGTCCATTCACTGCACAAATTAAGACTGGACACTATGGCAATATCTACGAACAAAATAACTTTCTATATTTTTGAATTAGTTAAACAGAACAGGCATGGGTCATCTGGCCTCAAATTGGAGTTCCTAGCATACCCCATAGACCTCCTTCTGTGAATAGTGACTCATCTATTGCATTATTTAGAGGTCACCAAAAGCCTAAGAGGCACAGATATGGCATTATTAATCAGTCATAAACGTCCTCATAAAAGGGTGTCCGTGCAGACCATTTTGAGATGGCTTAGACAGGTTTTGGGTGCTGCAGGAGTGGACACTGATATTTTTAAATCTCATTCCACCAGGGCTGCAGCAACATCGGCAGCAAGAATGTTGGAAGTTCCCATGGACCACATCCTTCCAACAGCAGGATGGTCTAGCGAAAGAACTTTTCAACAATTTTATAATAAACCCGTTGCCAGACCTGGGATATTTGCAGACTCAATTTTAAGTTCTGTATTATGATTTAACCCGAATATTAGGGGTTATTATTAATTTGTTAATAAATGTACCATTGTGTTTCAGTAACCGATTCATGTCTGAATGCATTAACATATTTCCTCCATTGGTCAGTTATGGCAGTGTATGGGCATTGACTCATTTTCCACGGCATGAAATCACAGAGCTTTAAAATCTTCACGTAGTCACTCACATAACTCCGAAGTAAAATAGTAAGATTAAACGAGAACTTACCAGTTTGAATTTTGATTTTGATTTTATGAGGAGTTGAGGGATTACGTGCCCTCCACGTCCAACCCTCTATCATAAAGGTCAACTGGTATTCTAGTTCTCTTATCTTACTATGTTTAGTTTGACTCTGTTATCTGTGATTTCACACCGCTGCTTTGAAGAATGTCGCTCATGCGTGCTGGTGGGGTCTTCATGTAATCCCTCAATGTAACTCCTCATAAAATAAAGATCAAACTTCAAACTGGTAAATTCTCATTTAATCTTACTATTTTATTTCTCTCTACCACCTCCTATGGCAGCTCAATCCAGAGAACCACCACGTTTGCGCAGTGAAAACTTAGTGAAAAAGCGCCAGAGACCCCGATTCAATCGTGACTACAGTTGCTGTCTATATTGAGTTTGTACGTTCTCCCCATGACTGCATGGGTTTTCCCTGGGTACCCCGGTTTCATCCCACGCTCCAAAGAGGTACACGTCTGTAGGTTAATTGGCTTTGGTAAAAAATTGTAAATTGTCCGCAGTGTTTAATGTGTGCTTGTGTAATGGAGATCGCTGGTCGGTGTGGACTCGGCAGGCAATAGGGCCTGTTCCTGTGCTGTATATTTAAACTAAACTAAATACCACTCTATGTGGAAAATTACATCTTGGATCTACTTTAAATTTCTCCCCTCTTGCCATAAACCCGTGCCCTCTAGTTTCAGAACAAAGATAGACACAAAAAGCTGGAGTAACCCAGCGGATCAGTATCTCCGGAGAAAAGGAATAGGTGAAGTTTTGGGTCGAGACCCATCTTTAAACTCCCTGCTCTGGGAAAAAGACTCTGACTATCGATCCTATACATATCTCTCATAGTTTTATAAAAACTAGTTTACTAAATTCCAGTGTGAATAATCCCAGCCTATCCAATCTATCATAACCCCAGCCCTCCAATACCGGAAACAACACGATGAATCTCTTCTGAACACTTTCCACCAATAGCAACAATACAAATAGAGGAGGTGGAAAGGCTTTTCTGATGACAAAAGAGCCGGAAATCTCCAGGACCTGACAGTGTTTCCCCCTCTACTCTTCAGCTCTGTGCCAAACAGCTGGCACCTGTCTATACAGACATTTTTAAACAGTCCCTGCAAACATGTACTGTCCCTGCCTGCTTCAAAGTCTCCACTATTGTCCCTGTACCCAAAAAGGCAAGGATTACTTGTCTTAATGGCTACAGGCCTGTCGCACTGACCTCTGTAGTCATGAAGACACTCGAAAGGCTTGTGCTGGCCAAACTGAAAACTATCACAAACCCCCTGCTGGACCCTCTGCAGATTGCATATCGGGCCAATAGATCTGTGGATGATGCAATCAACCTGGGCCTGCACTTCATCCTACAGCACCTAGACGGCCAGGGGACCCATGTGAGGATCCTGTTTGTTGATTTTAGCTCTGCATTCAACACCATTGTGCCAAAGCTCCTACGCTCCAAACTTTCTGAGTTGACTTTGCCTGAACCCCGCTGTCGGTGGATCACCAGCTTCCTGACAAACAGGAAGCAGCATGTGAGGCTGGGAAAGCACATCTCGGACCCGCAAACGCTCAGCATAGGAGCACCGCAAGGCTGCGTACTCTCTCCTCTCCACTACTCTCTCTACACCAACGACTGCACCTCCACAAACACCTCTGTCAAGCTTCTCAAGTTTGTGGATGACACAACCCAGATTGGACTGATCCAGGATGGGGAGGAATATGCCTACAGACAGGAAGCAACAACCTAGAGCTCAATGCTCTTGAGATAGTGGAATTGATTGTAGACTTTAGGAGAGCTCCCCCTCTCTTCACCATCAACAACACCACAGTCACATCTGTGGAGTATTTTAAGTTCCTGGGAACCATCATCTCCAAGGACCTTAAGTGGGGGGCTACTATCGACTCCTCAGTCAAAAAGGCACAACAGAGGATGTACTTCCTACGGCAGCTGAGGAAGCACAATCTGCCACAGGTAATGATGGTCCAATTCTACATGGCCATCGTAGAGTCTGTTCTCACCTTCTCCATCATGGTCTGGTTTGGCTCAGCCACCAAGCGTGACACCTGGAGGCTACAGCGAATCGTCCGATCAGCAGAGAAGGTTATTGGCTGCAACCTTCCCTCCATTGATGAACTGTACACTGCAAGGGCCAGGAAGCGAGCGGGCAAGATCATCTCTGATCCCTCTCACCCTGGCCACAAACTCTTTGAATCCCTTCCCTCTGGAAGGCAACTCCAAACTGTGAAAGCTGCCACAGCCAGGCATAAAAACAGTTTTTATCCACGAGTAGTTGCTCTACTCAACAGCCAAAAATCTGTAGCCTCTCTTTGATATGGTATTTTGTTGGTTCACATGCTTGATCAATGGTGTTTTATCATTAATGTTTTATTATTATTAATGTTTAGTGTTTTCTGAGTAATTCGTAACTGTCACTGTATGTCATGTTGTTACTTGTGGGCGGAGCACCAAGGCAAATTCCTTGTATGTGAATACTTGGCCAATAAACTTACTTACTTATCACATCCATTGTATAGTATGGCTGCAACATAATGCCCCAACTCTTGGACTCAATGCCAGGATGTACTGTATGAAGGCACACATATCAAATGCTCATTTCACTGCATTTTCGTGGGTCGACGCGTTTATGTGGGCTGCTGTAAGCCAAAGGCAAAGGGCATTTTGCACTTGGGTCTCATAATGTCTGCCTCACTTTAAAATTTTAAGAAGAGATGCCTGATCTGGTCCCATCTCTGTAAGATCACCCTCTGCCTTCCTGGCTCCAAGGAATGGTCCTAGCCTGCCCTGCCTTTCTCTGTCAATCAGCCCCTCAAGTCCTGGCAACATAATCTTATATCATCTCTGCACTCCTTCCAGCTTGACAACATTCTGCCTGCAGCAGGGTGACCAAAACAGAACCCAAAACGGGGCCTTACCAATGTGTTGTACAATTGTAACATAACGTACCAACTTCTGTACTTAATTCCCTGACTGATGAAGGCCAATGCATCATAAGCCTTCTTGACCAATCTATCTACCTATGATGCCATTTTCAGTAAACTATGTAACTGTATTCCTAGACCCCCCCCTGCTCTACAACACTCCCCATGGCCCTATAATTCACAGTGAAGGTTCTGCCATGGTTTGCCTTCCCAAAATATAACACATCACACTTATCTGCATTAAACTCCATTAGCCATTCCTCAGCCCACTTGCCCAACTGATCAAGATCCTGCTGTAATTTTGGATAACTATCTTCTCTGTCTACGATAACACCGACTTTAGTGTACTCTGCACACTTCCTAATCATACCTTGTACATTCTCATTCAAATCATTGAAATAATCTACAATGAGCAATGGGTCCAACACCAATTCAAAGCACACCACTTGTCACAGGCCTCCAATCTAAAAAAAAATCATTCCAACACTGCCCTCTGCTTCCTTCCACAAAGCCAATTCTGTATTAGTGTATGGAATAGAAGTCTTGGCTTTATTTGATGGTAATGGAAAATAGACAGGACACAGAGCACAAACAATCAGGAACTCTTGAACTAATTACTATGCACTACTGTCTTTAAGGATCATTATTTCCTTTTGTACCCAAAAAATATTTTTTGATACTTTCTTCTCTTGACTTTTGATGCAAGCCATGTGGGAGATATAAATATGAATAGGGCCTGTGGTAATATGTTAAAAAAAATTAAAGTTTCAGTTCCAATCCACTCCAAAAGTATACATGTTATGTATATTGATACTGAGGAAAGGTAACCGTTTTAAGATCCACTGACATAAATATATTAAAGATATGAGAGTGTAGATCAATTTCAACAACATAAAGCATGTGATTGCATTGCTGACCTCCACAATACCTGTTTGCATTAGTTACAGAGGTAGAACTGATGAGCAAAATGCAGATCACCTGTCAATGAAATAATCACACTTCCTTAAAATTATCCCAAACAAAAACTAACACCATTCATAACATTTGAAGAGGAAGAGAAAAGTTGAAGGACAAAATGCTTGAGCAACCACATGGTCTTCCATAAGGAAATTGCTGATTTTAGGGAGCTGATTTTTGAAGGTTGTTAAATTCAAGTAATGTTATGGATTTTTTTCCCCAAGGCATTAATGTCCTTTGATTGTCATTTTATGATGCATTGACTTGTATGTTTCAAAGCTAGTTTTAGCACTGGAACACCATAACAACTCAGCAAACATTACCATTCAGAAGCTGTTGGCTTGGCTATGTTAATACCAGGGGTTAGTTCTATTCATTTGTCATTATCACTCTCTGATATGAGTGAACTTCACTTTCTGTGGTCATCATCTATTCTGCATATATCAGCAAAACACACGTTCAGCTAGTAAGTAGTAGAATTAGAGTTGCAGGATTCAAATGAATGAGGGTGATAATTCAAAAGTCTATTATAATTTGGCAGTGAAGATACATTTATTTTAAATTAGCAACTACTGTTTCACTTTAGCATCAATATTAAAAGTATACCATTCGAATGCAAAGTTCCTATGCAATGATTTGCTTTACTTACTCCTTTTTGGACTCGGATAGTTTAATTTGCAGAGACTATCAACAATCCAATAGTTCTTCCTTTAGCACCTGGAAATAGTTTCAAGCATTCCCACTTCAAGAATGACAATGCACTCTGGATGCTTCTGATCTCTAGACAGTGCATCACATAAACTGCATTGGATTCTTTTCTGTTGCCTCTAAGCAAGAGCTGCAGAAATCATCGGTTGTTGTTACAGTTTGGCCAGTTTTATGCTGTGGTCTCCTGGGATTGGGTTGAAATTTCAATAACCCATTTCTCTTGCATGCTGTCTGAAGGAGGAGACCTTCCTCCCATCTGTTTGGACAATTCAAAACCAGTTCCAAGAATTTGACAGGCTTTAGTGCAAAGCAGTGA
Source organism: Okamejei kenojei (assembly GCA_035221665.1). Taxonomy (NCBI): domain Eukaryota; kingdom Metazoa; phylum Chordata; class Chondrichthyes; order Rajiformes; family Rajidae; genus Okamejei; species Okamejei kenojei. The sequence goes on from CM069138.1 coordinate 81,277,876, forward strand.
GGTAATGCACTCTTCCAGCCAAGCTGAATACTTAATGCAAGATGCAAACCAGCATCTTGCAGTAATTTCTGAACAAAAAGAAAATTCTGCTCACAAAGTATGATTCAAAATGGAGCAATTTCAGTTGCATCTAATAATTAAATTTTGGAGTGAAATTTAAAGCTGCAACAAAATCTCTATAATTCTGAACCAACCTGACAAAGTGATACATATATATCAGAAAAAGAGATTAAAAAGTGAAGCCATAAATGCATTGCAGCGTTACTAAGGAGAAAGTGTGGCAGAAATATGGAATCAATAATTCTTCCTTTTTGCACTGGATTAGAAAACATTTGAAATGTTTTTCAACAGAACAGATAGCCTACAGGATTTCCATAAATAAAATAATTGTGTGTGAATGATATGCATTATCCTTTAGAAAACGTAGTTATGTTTGTGCAGTATCTACTGTACCCCACAATCATGTCAACAGCATCAGGCTGAGGAGTGCAGAGATTAGTATTTATATGGATGATGTCAATGGTCACCTTTGATAACAAGGTGCAAAATGATTTAACTATTTGGAAGTGTAAAGTGTTATATTGAATATTAATTTGTTATTTATAATTTTTCGATACCCCAATTAGCGAGTACCACACTACCAGCATACATATGCGAGGTTAGCATGTTAGCGTGTAAGAGACAGAAAAAAACTATTTTAAAATATCCAATTAAAAGTAAATTTTTTGGGCAGAGCAGACCTTTTCTTTTGTAGAGAAAGGAACTACAGATGTTGATTTACACCGAAAATAGACACAAAATGCTGGAGTAACTCAACGGGACAGGCAGGATCTCTGGAGAGAAGGAATGGGTGACATTTTAGGTAGAGACTCTACGTCAGACTAAGAGTCAGGGGAGAGGGAGACACAGAGATATGGAAGGTTAAGGTGTGAATTTTTGTGGGGTTTTTTTTAATCTCCACATATGAATAAATATTCCTTTGCACACTTGACCCGAAACATCACCCAAGATATGTTACAAAAAGTTCATCTGCCTTAGGTTGTGGGTGATTAGGCCATGGGTCACCTCTTCTAATGAAATCGTAACGAGATGCATCTGCCGCTGGTAATTGATGAGAACTAGATTAAGTACATTTATCCCTTGTGGTATTTCCCTCACCATCTATTATATTCAATCTACATGCCACACTGCATATTCATTCTGGTAGCTGTGTACATCAGAACTTGGGCAATGCTATTTTGCCACATTGAGCACCCACGCATAGTACATTCTGTGCCCTTGCTGTTTTTCATCACAGAGGAGTACTGATGGGTTATTTGTGTGACAGTGGTAGATCAGAATCAGAATCACAATTTATTCGCCAAGTATGTTTTGCAACATACGAGGAATTTCATTGGCCAGGTCAGTCATACAATTAAAAGTAACAGGTAACTCAAAAACACATTTTAACATGAACATCCACCACAGTGACTCCTACACATTCCTCACTGTGATGGAAGGCGAAATAAAGTTCAAGTCCTTCCCTTAGTTCTTCCTCGGTCGTGGGCCTCGAGCCCCCGTTGACGGGACAATCTTGACTCCTGTAGTCGGCGGTGTTTGGGCCCTCCGTATCGAGGCGATCAAGTTCCCGCATCGGGGAGGGGGGGGGGTATCAGCTCCCCCGCGCCGGGCGATCGAACCTCACTTCGGGGCTGGTCGAACCTTCCACGACTTTGGAGCTCCCGACTCGGCCTCACCCGAGACCGCGAGCCCTTGGTGTTGGTTCCGCAGTGGTCGTGGTGGAAACGATCCCAGGCAAGGGATCAGCTCCGATGTTAAGTCCACGCCCCGCGGTGGGGCTCACGACAGTCCGAAGAGGCTTCCAGCTCCATTGATGTTAGGCCGCAGAGCCCGGAGAATGTGCTCCGAAAATCAATCACATCTCTGGGAAGGTACGAACCTGAAAAAAAGTTTCTCCCGATCCCCTCCTCCCACATAAAACAAACCGAAGAACATTAAAACAAAAACTTTTAGCAAACTAAAAAAATAACAAAAAGAGTGAAAAGATGAACAGACTGGCGGCAGGGCAGCCATCACCCCAGCGCCCCTGATGGTAAAAAAGACAATGAAGAGGAGTTTCCTTGCCTATATTTGACTCAATGCCATGAGACTTCATAGGGCCAATGTTCAGGGATCCTGGGACTAGAATACCACTCTGCTGACCACTCTGATAGGTCTGTCCTGCTGGCGGGGCAGGAGGCACAAAGGAGTTGTGATGGACGAGTCATGCAGATGGCATAAAAGGTATGATTTAGTGAGGAGACATTGTCAGACTGTTGGATGGATAGTCTGTGGGAGAACTCTCTCAATTTAATGCACCTGTCCGCAGATCTTTGTAATGCCCCTGTCCCACTTAGGAAACCTGAACGGAAACCTCTGGAGACTTTGCGCCCCACCCAAGGTTTCCGTGCGGTTTCCGGAGGTTTTTGTCCTCCGGCAACCACCTTCAACTAGCATCGCAACCGGCTTCGACTAAAAAATTACAGATTTTTAACACGGAAACCACTTTCAACCATTAGGGAGACTGACAAAAATCTCCGGGAACCGCACGGAAACCTTGGGTGGGGGGCAAAGTCTCCAGAGGTTTCTGTTCAGGTTCCCTAAGTGGGACAGGGGCAGAAGGAAGACTATGTGAAGTCGATTGGGTGAGGAACAACTTTGTTGTGTTCAAGTTCAGTGCCTAGGTCAATGCCAATTGCTCTGGTTTTATTATTTCTCTGTTTCAACTGAATGGATTCCAAGGTCATACAGTAGAGGCCATTATGAATAAAGCACACTGACAGGTGAAGCATTACATTAATGCCGGACTGGGTAAAGATGACACATTTCTAGCCTTGGGCATGCGTGAACCACGTGGGGTTTTTCTAGAATCAACAGTCACATGTTCAAAAAAATCTAGTTTACCCATTACCAGGTTTTTTTTTAAATCCAGGTTATTAATTAAATTTAAACACCACAGATGCCAAGGGGGAATTTGAAATCCGCAATTTTTAATTCAACCCCCTAAATCAATAGCCTAGTAATTCAACCAACAGTTTTGATCGTCCCCTCAAATGCACAGCATCAAGTTTTTTTGAAATGACCCTGCAGGGTACCTCGCCCTAAGTCATTGAAACTACTGGAATACTGCACATCACCTTACCTTCATCATACGATTCAATGTGCTTTACACCTTTGGTCTCGTGCAGCCCCGTTGCCGGATCTGCTCAGGTTACCAATGGTCTAATAAGCGGTAGGCGGTCCCAGTAGAGAAAAATATGAATTCAGTCCACAGAAGAGAGGCCCATTGACATACTTCAAATCCAGTAAGTTTGATATATAATCAAATCAAGGTGAAGGGAGAAGGTAGAAGATAATGAGTAGAGATTCATGTGTTAACGAGGAGAGGGGTTCCAGAACCTGTGGGATCCTCATTGGGGATGGTAAGGTTGACCTAACAAAATGCTGAATGGGCTAGAATGGATTGGTAGCCAAGATGTCTCTCAGACAGAGGAAGCAGAGCTAGATTTCAGTGCTGATATCCAAGCAGCTGGTCAACTGGGGTTGATCCAAATATTGCGTGGGAGGCCAGAGTATTTGTTGGGCTATTTTCAATATGAACGGCCAAAGAAAGTCATGTGATTAAAAACATTTTAAGGATCTGCCCTTCAGTTCCACTGTGAATGATTCTTCTCATTTCAACATTTGTTTGGATAAATTATTTATGGGAACAATTTAGTTTTTAATCTCGTGTGGAAATTCAAATTGAAAAATTGATTCCGAACTTTTAAAATGTGCTGGCGTTTAATTGGAAAGTAATTTTAACCTAGGCTTTAATCCATTTAATAATAATCCTACTTTTGACTATTCTTCACAGTATTTTAGCTCAGTTTAGAGATACAGCGTGGAAACAGCTGTATCCTTTGGCCCACCGAGTTTGCACCAACCAGCGATTGCCCTTGCACTAGTTCCATCCTACACACGAAGGACAATTTACAGAAGCTAATTAACTTGCACATCTTTGGAATGTCCTCAGATGTCCTAGAATGGAAAGCTTCATCTTGGGAGCAGATGTGGCAGACAGAGAAATTGAGTGTAAGGGATAGCTTCTTTGCAAGAGGCCGGGTGGGAGAAACTGTAGTCCAGATAACTGTGGGAATCAATAAATTTGTAGTAGACGTCACTCAATAGTTTGTCCCCTGCGATGCAGACAGAGAGATCAAGAAAGGGGAGAGAGAAGTTAGACATAGTCCAAGTTAATTCGAGGCAGGGTGGAAGTTAGTGACAACATTAATGAAATGAATCAGTTCTGCACGGGTACAGGAGGCAGCCCCAATGCAGTTATTGCTGTAGTGGAGAAAGATGGTGTCAATGTACTTTGGGAACAATAATTGTTCAATGTAACTGACATAAAGGAAGACATAGCTGGGGCTCATGCAAGTGCCCATGTCTATTCCTTCAACATGGAGAGAGTGAGAGGAGTCAACAAAGATTAAAGGATGAATACAAGCTCCACCAGGCTGAGCAGAATGTTAGCAGATGGAAATTGATTGGGTCTCTGTTCAAGGAAGAGCAGGGGGACTTGACACCTTGCTGGTGGGGTGGGGGGGGGGGGAATGTGTAAAGGGACTGAATGTCCAGAGCAAAGTTATGGCAATGGGGGACTGGAAACCATAAATTGTTGAAGGGCATGCAAGGTGTCATAACGAGAGGATTTGAGTACAGGAGCAAGGACGTCCTACTGCAGTTGTACAGGGCCCTGGTGAGACCGCACTTGGAGTATTGTGTGCAGTTTTGGTCTCCTAATTTGAGGAAGGACATTATTGTTATTGAGGGAGTGCAGCGTAGGTTCATCAGGTTAATTCCCGGGATGGCGGGACGGACATATGATGAAAGAATGGGTCGACCGGGCTTGTATTCACTGGAATAAAGGATGAGAGGGTATCTTATAGAACCATATAAAATTCTTAAGGGATTGGACAGGTTAGATGCAGGAAAAATGGTCCCGATTTTGGGGAGTACCAGAACCAGGGGTCACAGTTTAAGGAAAAGGGGTAGGCCATTTAGGACTGAGATGAGGAAAAACGTTTTCACCCAGAGAGTTCTGAATCTGTGGAATTCTCTGCCACAGAAGGCAGAGGAGGCCAATTCACTGGATGTTTTCAAGAGAGAGTTAGATATAGCTCTTAGGGATCAAGGGATACAATACAATACAATACCGTTCATTGTCATTTGAACCTCAAATGAAGTTCAAACGAAATTTGGTTTCTGCAGTCATACAACAAGAAAAGAACCAAGACACACACCAACACAATTTACACAAACATCCATCACAGTGAATCTCCTCCTCACTGTGATGGAAGGCAAAGTCTTGTCTCTCCCCTGCTCTCCATTCTTCTCCCGATGTCAAAGCCCCCGGCAGGCGATGGCAAGTCTCACAGCCATTAAGACCGCGCCAGGCGATGTAAGGCCCTGCCTGAGTCTTGATGTTGGAGCCCCCGGCGGGTGCTGACAAGTCCTGTGGCCGTTAAAGCCGCGCCGGGCGATGTAAGGACCCACTCCGGGTCGCCTTCAACCCCACAACGAGAAGTTGCCGTTGCGGGAGCTCCGAAAAGCGGTCTCCCACCAGGGATCAGCGAGCCCGATGTCACCGTCCACCGGACCTGCGGCTGGAGCCTCCAAAGCTCCGGATATGGAGAAACGGCAGGTAAGAGGTACTGATTTTGGATGATCAGCCATGATCATATTGAATGGCAGTGCTGGCTCGAAGGGCTGAATAGCCTACTCCTGCACCAATATTTGATGTTTTTTTATGTGTTTCGGATATAGGTTGGATGGAACTGGACAAGGGGGGGATAGTATTCATTCAAAGTATCTGGAAACAGGTTCTGTGGGGGCAAGAGCAGTCAACTCGTCCATGTAGAACAAGAAGCCTATGAAGTCTCATTTGTCTGCAATTACACATATCCCTCTAAATCTTTCCAATCAATGTACCTGTCCAAATGTTGTTTAAATGTTATTATTGTAACTGCCTCAACCATTTCGCCTGTCTGGTTATTCTATATACCCACCACCCTCTGTGTGGAAAAGTTGCCCTTCAGGTTCCTGTTAAGTCTTTTCTCTCTCAGCTCAAACTTATGTCCTTTAGTTGTTGTTTCCCCAGTGCTGGGGGAAAGTCTGTGGGCATTCACCCCATTTATTCCCTCTATAAGATCACCCCTCAGCCTTGTGTTTCAAGGAACAAAGTCCCGGCCAGCCCAACCTCTCCCAATAACAGAATCCCTCAAGTCCTGGAAACATTATCATGATTTTATTCTGCACTCATTCCAACTTACCAGCATCCTTCCTGTAGTGGGGTGACTAAAATAGAACAGTACTTCAGATGGGACTTCATTCATATCTTCATTCATTATCTTTGCAATCTTTTGTGGCAGTGGATTTAAGTTTCCAATAATATACTACTAGAATACTGTACTAATGGTGATTTACATTGCAACTGCAACATAATGTACCAACTTTTATTCTCAATGCCCTTACTGATGAAATGCCAGCATGCCAAAAACCTTCCTCGCCATCCTATCCACCTGTGATGCCACTTACAGGGAACTATTTACCTGTGCTCCAAGGTCCCTCTGTTGTACACCACTCACCAGTGCCCCACTGTTCACTGTGATCCTGGTTTGACTTTCCAAAATGCAACACCTCATCCATTCCTTAATGAGAGTGGTAGTCTGTAGGCCCTGGGAGGCAGATAATCCCACAATGCTTTGTGAATTGATTAAGATGCATTCCCAGACTGAAAAAGTTGTCAGTTGACAAAGAGCATAAACAATTGTAACAATGTCTCCAACCTTGGGTGGCATGGTGGCGCAGGGGTAGAGTTGTTGCCGTACAACGCTTGCAACTCCGGAGACCAGAGTTTGTACCTTTTCCCAGGTCGCATGGGTTTTCTCCGAGACCTTCTGTTTCTTCCCACACTCCAAAGAAATACAGGTTTGCAGGTTCATTGGCTTGGTATAAGTGTAAATTGTCTCTAGTGTGTGTAGAATAGAGCTAATGTGCCGGGATTGCTGGTCTGTGCGAACTCGGTCGGCCGAAGGGCCTGTTTTTCGCGCTGTTTCTCTAAACTAAACATTCACAAATATCTACTGATATTCAAAGACTATTCATTTTTTGTGATTCACGCACAAGAACATAAAAATCAATAATTTGCAGTCTTATCGTCCACTTGAAGCAATCTTCTTCCGATTCCTTTTATGATCTCCCACTTGCCACCTTAAATTCCATTTACCAAGTATTCACACAATCTATCTGTATCCCACTGCAGTCACAATGTCTGTATCACAATATGCCTTCCATTTATGTTTGTGCTGTTTAGCAAACTTAGATATTTTACATTTGGCAATTTATATGCATCCAGGTAATAATTAAACAGTAAATAATAGAAGGGCCAAGAACTGACCCCTGGACGACCCTGCTGGCATATAGTCTTTTCCGCTTCTTATTGGTCAGCACCAGGAATGTGTCAGCAGAGCTGACTGTTAGCAGCCAATGCTTGGCTGTTAGCAGAGAGAGCACTTGGATGTTTGGATTGTAGTTCACCTTAAGTGTGCAGAAAAATTCACATGTCACAATTATCAGCAGGTTATTGAATCTTTTTACCCACAATTTTTCCTTTAATTTATGCATTTTCCATTGGACCTCCTTCAGTTTTCTGCAGAACCTACAATCAAAGAATGGCTTGCTTTTGCTGTTTATTCGCACTTGGTCCCCACCACACACCTGCCCTCATTTCTGGCCACACACTGCCCCTGCTCCCAAAAACCCAGAAGGACAGACACCTTAAAAGAACATTTCATATAAAATTTCATTTACTTATAATATATTTTTTGGAATCCTAATTTGCTATTGGTTTCCTTAGAAGTTTAATCTGATACATAACAAGAAATCACACTTCTGATGCTTCAAAAACCAATATTTCACTTGGGTTCTTACATTTTATTTAGCACCTTAACTAAGCAAATTAAAACAACATTATCAATTCATCTAAATGGATCCATTTGCCCTGATCATTTAAAATCATCATTATTCTAGTAGTATATTATTGGAAACTTAAATCCACTGCCACAGAAGTCAGTGGAGGCCAATTCACTGGATGTTTTCAAGAGAGAGTTAGATTTAACTCTTAGGGCTAACGGAATCAAGGGTTATGGGGAAAAAGTAGGATTTTGGATGATCATCCATTCGTCTCAAAGAGCCGAATGGCCTACTCCTGCACCTATTTTCTATGTTTCTATGTTAATAAAACGTTGTACATTAATATAAAACAATATGGCTCCTCACTACTTTTCCTCAACATTTGTACCTGGAGAAAAATCCAAATGAAATTTTTGGTTAATGCTAAATTCAATTTGACATATCAATCTGAAAAATATATAATCCTTTACACAATTTTAAACAAAGGAGAGTTAAATTTAAAATAAGCAGAAATTGGTTACTACGAGATCAGAATGACAAGTGTCATTTGATTCTCCGGATCTGTAAATGAAACACCGAGGAGAGATTTTTTTTCTCTCGTGTGAAAACTAAAACAGAAAAATAGCAGATTATGGCTTCCACTGACAGTCCAAAAATTGGATTGGATGTCTAATTTGCGAGATCCCACGTTCACCTGCCATGTTGTATAATTTCAAATTCAGTGTTATAATTCCCTGGTAGGGTTGGAGAGGATTCAAAGTGGTGAGATTTAAACAGAACCAGATCTACAGATAATGGCTGGTGGACAAAAAAGCTGGAGAAACTCAGCGGGTGAGGCGGCACCTATGGAGCGAAGGAAATAGGCGACGTTTCGGGCCGAACCCCTTCTCCAGTCTTCAGAAACGTTGCCCATTTCCTTCGCTCTTTTGTCGACCTTCGATTTTCCAGCATCTGCAGTTCCTTCTTAAACTACAGATAATGGCTATTTGGTTTTGGTTTTTTTTTAAGTATTCCTTCAAAATGCATCCATATGAAAAACAAAATAGGAATATAAACACAAAGTACCGAAACAGAGCAATATAAATCAGAATGGTGTAACCTCGGGTATCTTTCAACTGCTGTCAGGCTGATAATGCTGATTACAAGCAGAATCCCTCAAGTGATCACACCTGGTGCAACGCGGGGTTGCCGGGCTGCAGACGCCGTCACGTAGCTTAGCAACTGACGAGCAACGTGAAGTTTGTCAGGTGCATTTTTATTAAACAGTCCTGTGCGGTTGAGCAAACTTTCGACAGAGTTGAGTTCGCCTGTTCTCACCTTTTCCGCCCGAGGCCCCGCCACCAACATGCATCAGGTTCCACAGGAATTGGTTTGCAGTCAGCGAAAGGTCTCCAGCCGGTCGCAGTAAGTGTGCGGAACAATGGGTCCCATCAATAAGCAAAGTGAAGACGACTGGTGTTCTCTGTACTTTAATTCACTGGCACAGTTCCAGAGCTATCTCAGGAAAGGGCAGTGAATGCACCGGCAAAATAAAATGAATCCCTGTGTTTATTTGGGATCATAACAAGATGATTATGCACGCGACAGGGCAAAAGTAACCACGTTTTATCCAACTCGCGCCTTCATTTACTATTGAAATTGCTAAATGCAGAAACCGATTTTAAGTAAATACTTTTGCTTAACATTAGTGCGGCAGAGCAGCAGATGAATTACCAATCTGGTAATTAAGAATACTTCAGTAAAAATCCGGGTAAAAAAGGTCAAATCTCACAATGACTGCTGTGTGATATATATTTGCTTAAATTGTGTTAATTTATAATATAATATGGATTAGTAAAGATGGCCATGATACCTTTGTTGTGTAAACTCCTCTGGTTCACTCTTGTTTTTTGGGGAGGTAATCTGCCAGTTTTACTTTGCCCACTAATGTGCTTGTCTCTGAAATGGTTTCGCAGGATTCTCAATTCAAGGACAAACCGGGATGGGCATGGCCTTAAAACAATCCCCAGATTTTACCCCCCCCCCCCCCCCCCCCCCCCCCCCCCCGCACACACACAGAGTCTTATTTTGTCGTTTACTCTTAGAATAAAACTTGTCCTTTATAACGTCTATAAACTCCACTATCTAATCCAAGAGAATTATTGAATTTTACAATTCAAGATATGTTCTGTGACTTTTATTTTTTGCATTGGAACACCAAGTACTGCCTATTTTAAGGTGAAAGGGGAAGGATTTAAAGGTGACCAGCTTTTTGCACAGAGGGTAGTGGATATCTGGAATTCGCTGCCATAGAAAGTAGTACGGGCAAGTATAATTATAATACTTGGGGCAGGTTAGGATTTGGAGGGATATAGGCCAAACGCAGGCAAATGTGACGAACTCTGGCTGCATCCTAATTGGCATTGAGTTGGGCCATAGGATCTGTTTCTCTGCTTTTTGCATTGGGCTTTTAAGAAATTTGACACACAAATAGAATCCTATTTACTAGATACATTGATTTGTTACAATTACTATTCAATTGAAAGTCCTTTCATATAGGTTCAAAGTACTGTAGGCCATCTTTTGTCTGAAGAAAGGTCTGGACTCTAAACATCACCCATTCCTTCTCTCCAGAGAATCTGCCTGTCCCACTGAGTAACTCCAGCTTTTTGTTTTAAGCATTTGCTGTTTTGTGATGGGCGTGGCCGTATAATTATCTTGCCACATACAGTAGATTGGCTATTGAAAATGATCACCCGATTGCATGATTAAAAATGAAGATTTGTGTCTTTTATGAAAGATCTGTGTAATTTCATCTTTCAATTAACATTAATTAAAACTTTTCTGTAACTTGGATATAAATGAAGAGTGACTAAAACAGAATGTATAGACCCACTTGAAAAGATGAAAACCACTTGGGGAAAGGTAGATTCCTCTTGGATGCCTTATTGCTGTTGCAATTTCTCTTATCTTAGAATTATTTGCATGTAAAAATACACGACTAGGTAGTATTTGCTGACGAAAGTGGGCCTGTCTTTTTGCTAAGGTTATTTCTGTATATGCTCTTCAGTGCAAAATAATGTATTTGCAGCAGGCAAAATGTCTCCATATTTATTAGCCAAGGTAATGCCTCCATGTTTATTAGCCAAGGTAATAATTCTACACGTGGAAGGGTAGTGGGTGTATAGAGCGAGCTACCAGAGGAGGTAGTCCATTTAATTTGTCTGTCTAAAATTACTCTTCTTTAATGTAATAGGACTATCATGGGTATTGAAATATGTCATTTGTCCAGGAAAGTCATCTTATTTTGTGTGCAGTTGTATGAAACAATTGAAAGAAGTATTAGTGATGCTGGCCAGAGGTTGTAATGGTGATAGCTGTCAAAATTAATCGCAAGTTGCAAAACATACTTGGCTAATAAAGTATGATTATGATTGTAATGGCACTCATTTGTACCCAAACATTAATGTTAAATGTGGCAAGTCATGGTCACTACATCACTTTATAATTCCCCTTTTCCTATCTTTTCAGCCATGTGATTTCCAGTATCTTCATTTCCCATTTTGTATAATACGACTTTTTTTCAGTATGGTACTTCTCTTTCTCTTTTCATGGCCTATCTGACTTAGAAATGTGGAAATCTTTATTCCTTGTAAGTAACAGTCCCTTGCATTGCCCGAGATGAATGGTGAACGATTCAGTTTTATTTTTCCAAGTAATTATCCCCTTCAGGGGATTCTTAAGAGGCTAAACAGGAAAAGGGTTATTTCTGTGGAAGAAAAGGTGGACTTAAGCACTTATTTACAATTAGAGAGAAATCACTAGTTTGAGAAGCAGCAATTATTTTTGGCCTGTTTCTCAAACCCTATTGGGTGATTGTGCACATTCACTGTTCCATTGAAGTCCTGACATGGTTTAAGACAGCCTTTTAATGCACAGCCTCCAGCAGTTTCTCCAACGTGGTATTTGATAACACTTGGTAGTGTTTCAGTTATTAGAATGCTTTATTGTCATTGCATATGTCACTTGCAACGAGATTACTGTGTCTCTCCATTTAAAAGAACTTCAAACATTCACATACTCATACTTTTTACACTCCCTCCCTCCCCAAACCCACACATGGATTCACATTTACATAAATTAACACTGTCTTTCCCCCCCCCCCCCCTTCCCCATAACTCGCTCCCGAGACAGAGTTCAGTTCCAAGATTGCTGATGGGTAAAAGCTGTTCTTGAGTCTGGCAGTGCGTGACTTTAATGACCTGTACCTTTTTTCCTGAGGGCAGCAGTGTGAAAAGGTGGTGACAAGGATGTGCAATGTCTTTCACAATATTACAGGTCCAGCTGCGGCATCCAGAGTGGTAAATGTCCTCCAGAGGGGGCAGGGGGAGTACAATGATACCCTGGGCAGTTTTTATCACCCTCTGGAGAGCTGCTCTGTCAGCTGCTGAACAGTTCCCAAACCAGGCAGTTATGCAGTAAGTCAGTATGCTTTCTACCGAACAGCGGTAGAAAGACTCCAGCAGTTTAGCAGACAGATGGGCCTTCCTCAGTGTTCTGAGGAAGTAAAGTCTCTGTTGCGCCTTTTTTACAACTACAGCAGAGTTCACAGACCATTTAAGATCCTCACTGATTTTGATCCCCAGAAATTTAAAACTAGGCACCCTCGCCCCCTATCTCCAGTGGTCTGAGCACCGCTCTGTCGCCTGAAATCAGTGATGATCTCCTTTGTCTTTTTAGTGTTCAGAGAGAGATTGTTGTGAGCCCACCACTCAGAAAGTCTGTGCACCTCCTCTCAATAGGCGACCTCATTCCCATTTGAGATGAGCCCCACCACAGTTGTATCGTCCGCAAATTTTATGATCCTATTTGCGGGTGATGGGGCAAGCAGTCATGTGTGTATAGGGCGTAGAGGAGCGGACTGAGCACACAGCCCTGCGGTGCTCCTGTGCTGAGGGTCAGGAGGTGTAGGGTCCAAGTCTCACCGGCTGTGGGCGTTCACTGAGAAAGTCCAATATCCACCGACACAGTTGACTGCTGAGGCCAAGGTCTAGCATTTTTGTGATCAGCTTGCTGGGTATGATTGTATTAAAAGCTGAGCTGTAATCAACAAAAAGCATCCTGACATATGACCCCTTCTCCTCTAGGTGTTGTAGTGCAGCATGGGGACATTGTTTATGGCATCCTCTGTAGATCTATTAGCCCTATATGCATACTGGTGTGGGTCGAGTGAGGGGGGGAGAGACAATTTAAGGTGACCTAGGACCAGCTTTTCAAAGCACTTGGAGACTACAGATGTAAGAGCAACGGGCCTGTAGTCATTGAGGGAGTTGATGTTTGTCTTGGCCCCCAAATCTGGCAACAAAGAACTGTCCGTTCTCGTACATCATACTGTAGAATTGGCTGTTGTGTTAAGGAAATTCTCTCAATTATCCAGAATTCACAGTTTGCAAACCTGCCTGGTGATATCTTAACCATATGTTGATCTGCCATACCTCAATCCTCTAAAATGTATAATTGGTGAATGACCTTTCCAAAATCACATTGGCCAGAGGCAGTGTTAATTCCTATGTGCTCAATTATTGTTCATGGGATTTTGCTAAAGATTATTTGTTAACATAGGTTCTTCACTCTGTACATTTGAACCTGGAGCTTTTGAGTTGTATTGCAGTGAATCATGCTGAGTTCATCAATTTCAGATTGTCCAGAGAGGTGGATGTCAAACAGTATCACATTATCTTCAAGGTTATTGGCTCTAATAATGCATATTTAATGATTATGAAATAAAGTCGCATCAGCATTAGAATGGCCAAATATTTACATAACAGATTCCATCATTATGTTTGTTGGCAAGGAAATGAACAGCATGATGCTAGCCAGAACCTATGTTTAAAATCACCATGTAAATGTCAGTAATCTTCTCAAACATTTTGGAATAAAGAACTTGCTTGCAACGACAACTTGTATTGACATTGCATTATTATTACTAATAATAATAAAACATCAGAATGTTTTTCACAGAAAGCTGTAGGGACAAAAGACGTTAAAACACTGAGCGGCGGACTGGCTTGCGAAGCAAAAAGGGCTGTTGAGCCAAAACCAAAGAGGCCAACGTCGGGCATTGTAGTTGGAGCAGGGGCAAGGATTTAGATTCTTAGATCACTGGGATCTGTTTAGGAGTAAGGGGGAACTGTACTAAAGGGACGCATTGCATCTTAACAGGTAGGGGACCAGCATTCTGGCAGGCAGGTTTGCCACTGCTACACGGGTGGTTTTAAACTGAATAAGGGGGTTGGGGTGTCAAATGAGATAGTCGAGGATGGAGTTAAAGGGAAAGTAAAGGGATGGTTAATGAACCCAGAATTAACGGGAAAGGAAGCTCACAAAGGGATAGGAGAGTATGGCCAAGTACAATAAGGATCGATGTGAAAGTATATGAATGTACGAAGTATAAAAAGTAAAGTAGATGAGCTTGAGGCTCAGTTAGAGGTTGGTAGATATGACATTGTGGGGATTACTGAGACGTGGCTGCAGGAGGATCGGGCCTGGGAACTTAACATTCAGGGTTATACATCCTATAGAAAGGACAGGCAGGTGGGCAGAGGAGGGGGGTTAGTTCTGCTGGTGAGGGATGGAATTCAGTCCCTTGCGAGGGAAGTCATATGGACTGACGAGGTAGAGTCACTGTGGATTGTGTTGAGGAATTGTAAAGGCAAGAAGACACATTGGTGTTATTTACGGACCCCCAAATAGTAGCCCGGATGTAGGGTGTAAGTTACAGCAGGAGTTAAAACTGGCATGTAACAAAGGTAATGCCACTGTGGTGATGGGGGATTTCAATATGAAGGTAGACTGAGAAAATCAGGTTGGTTCAGGACTCCAAGAAAGAGAATTTGTAGAATGCCTCCGAGATGGATTCTTAGAGCACCTCGTAATGGAGCCGACCAGAGAAAAGGCAATTCTGGATTTAGTGTTGTCCAATGAACCAGATATGATAAGAGAACTCGAGGTAAAGGAACCACCGCTTGGAGTGATCGTAATATGATTAGTTTTAATCTGCAATTTGAGAAGGAGAACGTTAAATCGGAAGTGGCAGTGATGCAGTTGAACAAAGGGGACTATGAAGGCATGAGAGGGGAGCTGGCCAAAGTAGACTGGAAAGGGACCCTAGCAGCAATGACGGTGGAAAAACAATGGCAGGAATTTTTGGGTATAATCAGGAAGACGCAGGATAATTTCATTCCAAAAAGGAAGAAAGATTCTAAGGGGAGTAGGAAGCAACCGTGGCTGACAAGAGAAGTTAGGGATAGAAAAAAAATAAAAGAAAAGATGTATAACACAGCAAAGAGTAGCCGGAAGCCAGAGGATTGGGAAACTTTCATAGGACAACAGAAGGAAACAAAACGGGCAATACGGGCTGAAAAGATGAAGTATGAGGGGAAGATGGCCAGAAATATAAAGAAGGACAGTAAAAGCTTCTTTAGATATGTTAAGGGAAAAAGAGTAGTAAAGTCAAATGTGGGTCCCTTGAAGGCAGACACGGGTGAAATAATTATGGGCAACAAGTAAATGGCAGAAGAGTTGAACAGGTACTTCGGATCTGTCTTCACTAAGGAGGACACAAACAATCTCCCAGATGTACTGGAGGGCAGAAGATCTAAGGGGGTAGAGGAACTGAAAGAAATTTTCATTAGGTGAGAAATAGTATTGGGTAGGCTAATGGGACTGAAGGATGATAAATCCCCTGGGCCTGATGGTCTGCATTCCAGGGTCCTCAGGGAGGTGGCTCTAGAAATAGTGGACGCATCGGTGATCATTTTCCAATGTTCAATAGATTCAGGATCAGTTCCTGTGGATTAGAGGATAGCTAATGTTATCCCACTTTTCAAAAAGGAGCGAGAGAGAAAACGGGGAATTACAGACCAGTTAGCCTGACTTCGCTGGTGGGAAAGATGCTGGAGTCAATTATTAAAAAGGTAATAATGGAGCATTTGGACAGCAGTAAAAGGATTAGTTCAAGTCAACATGGATTTATGAAAGGGAAATCATGATTGACTAATCTTCTGGAATTTGAGGATATGACAAGTAAAATGGATGAAGGGGTGCCAGTGGATGTAGTGTATCTAGACTTTCAGAAAGCCTTTGATAAGGTCCCGCACGGGAGACTGGTGACTAAAATGAGAGCACATGGTATTGGGGTAGGGTGTTGACATGGATAGAAAATTGGTTGGCAGACCGGAAACAAAGAGTAGGAGTGAACGGGTCCTTTTCAGAATGGCAGGCAGAAGCGAGTGGAGTGCCGCAAGGCTCGGTGTTGGGGCCGCAACTGTTTACCATATATATTAATGATTTGGAAGAGGGAATTAGGAGCAACACTAGCAAGTTTGCGGATGACACAAAGCTGGGTGGCAGTGTGAACTGTGAAGAGGATGTTAGGAGGTTGCAGGGGGACCTGGACAGGTTGAATGAGTGGGCAGATGCAGTATAATGTAGATAAATGTGAGGTTATCCACTTTGGCGGCAAAAACAAGGGGGCAGAGTATTATCTCAATGGGGGGAGGTGCAGCGAGACCTGGGTGTCCTTGTACACCGGTCAATGAAAGTTGGCGTGCAGGTACAGCAGGCAGTGAAGAAAGCTAATGGAATGTTGGCCTTCATAACAAGAGGATTTCAGTACAGGAGTAAAGAGGTTCTTCTGCAGTTGTATAGGACTCTGGTGAGACCACATCTGGAGTATTATGTACAGTTTTGGTCTCCTAATTTGAGGAAGGACATCCTTGTGATTGAAGCAGTGCAGCGTAGGTTCACGAGATTGATCCCTGGGATGGCGAGGCTGTCATATGAGGAAAGATTGAAAAGATTAGGCTTGTATTCCTGGAGTTTAAAAGGATGAGGGGTTATCTTATAGAAACACTTCAATGTTGGGTGAGTCCAGAACCAGGGGCCGCAGTCTTAGAATAAAGGGGAGGTCATTTAAGACTGAGGTGAGAAAAAACTTTTTTACCCAGAGAGTTGTGAACTGATGAAATTCCCTGCCTCAGAGGGCAGTGGAGGCCAAATCACAGGATGGATTCAAGAGAGTTGGATAGAGCTCTAGGGGCTAGTGGAGTCGAGGGATATGGGGAGAAGGCAGGCACGGGTTATTGATAGCGGACGATCAGCCATGATCACAATGAATGGTGGTTCTGGCTTGAAGGGCTGAATGCCCTCCTCCTGCACCTATTTTCTATGTTTCTAAAGCTGAAGAAGGTAACCATAGCATGGATATCTGATCAAATGTTGATCTCCAGTTCAAATATAATACCAAGAATGTTTACCTCTGGGCAGTTGCCAAGGAACTGAGTTGGTGGCAAGGAAAAATAATTTGTGATGAGAAGCAAAGTTGCCAAGGAACTGAAAGTAATTTGCGACATGAAGCAAAGTTTACTTTTTCCACTAAATGATGTAATCAAGCAGTTGGTTGGATGGCAGGTCCATGGCAAACCAATGGCTGGGCTTCAGAAGATCATTCACTTCCTTACAAGTTCAGCCAAATACCTATCTTTTGGATCAACTGGAAGTCTGATGCCCCTTTGCATCTGACCCGTTGGGTTTACAATCAGGGGTAGTTCATTTGCGAATAGTTACTGACTGTGGAAGAAGTTAAGTATGGGTAAGTTTAGAGATGACATTTTACTTTATTATTAGTGAGTTTTTGTATGATTTTAATTTTTTCGTGTTTTTAAATGGTTTTACTTAACTTTATTTAAATCTAATTGAATAGTTTTTTAAAGGCCTGTATCAGCAATATTCAGAAAAACTTTAAAATCCAGAGTGGAAAATATGGTGGACATCTGATTTTCGACAATCCTCTGTCTCAGAATTATACCACTTGCATTAGTTTGAACGTCAATGTGATCAAGAGTGGTCTTTAGAAGGAATGCAGTTTGAAAGGAGACAGAGGCAGTACCTAGTATCGCTGGATTTGTGGCCAGAGAGCAATATTCAATCATTGGCAGTTTAATGGACTGAGAGAATCGAGAGTAAGTGGCAAGACTCTTAACAATTAGAGTTAGTTAGAGCTCTAGGGGCTAGTGGAATCAAGGGAGATGGGGAGAAGGCAGGCACGGGTTATTGAGGAATGCTGTGGAACAGAGAGATCTAGGAATAACTGTGCATAGTTCCCTGAAGGTGGAACTGCATGTAGATAGGGTGGTAAAGAAAGCCTTTGGTGTGCTGGCCTTTATAAATCAGAGCATTGAATATAGGAGTAGGGAAGTAATGTTAACATTGTCCAAGGCATTGATAAGACCAATTCTGGAGTATGGTGTACAATTTTGGTTGCCTAATTATAGGAAGGATGTCAACAAAATAGAGAGAGTACAGAGGAGATTTACTAGAATGTTGCCTGAGTTCCAGCAACTATGTTACAGAGAAAGGTTGAACAAGTGAGGTCTTTATTCTTTGGAGCGCAGAAGGTTAAGGGGGGACTTGATTGAGGTCTTTAAAATGATGAAAGGGATAGACAGAGTTGACGTGGATAAGCTTTTCCCATTGAGGGTAGGGAAGATTCAAACAAGAGGGCATGACATGAGAATTAAGGGACAGAAGTTTAGGGGTAACGTGAGGGGGAACTTCTTTACTCAGAGGGTGGTGGCTGTGTGGAATGAGCTTCCAGCAGAAGTGGTGGAGGCAGGATCGATTTTAACATTTAAAAGTAAAGTGGATAGGTATATGGACGGGAAGGGAATGGAGGGGTATGATCCGAGTGCAGGTAGATGGGACTAGGGGAAAACAAATGGTCGGCATGGACTGGAAGGGCCGAGAGAGCCTGTTTCCGTGCTGTAATTGTTAGATGGTTATATGGTTATTGATTGGGGAAGATCAGCCATGATTACAATAAATGGCGGTGCTGGCTCGAAGGGGCGAATGGCCTCCTGCACCTATTTTCTATGTGTCTGTTTCTATAATTTCTCTTTCCCACATCTTTAGCTCTTACCTTGGCTGTTGTGTTTTTTTTCAGGTTATAAAGGTTCTGTCATTATTTTTCCTGTCTTCCACTCATTAACTCTGGTGTGACGATTATGCTCAACTACCTTTTCAAACTCTTAACGTTGATGGATATTTCGCTATGTTTTTCTGTAATATTGGTGCTGTTTTCCAGTGGTTTAATTCCTCTAACAGATATGTTAGTTTCTCCTTGTTTAGGGCTTGTAACTTTATTTCAGCTCTGGAAGGAAACACTTTTCGGAGAATTAAGTTAAAGTGGCATTTTTATGTCCTGCACGATGGAAATTGCTGAAGCGGTGACAGTATTACTCTGGAATTTGGTTCTTCCTTGATTGCAGAGCACAATAATGCAAGTTCCCTTGGGGAACAATATTTGGCTCTAACACATGTAGTGTACAACTGGCTAGTGATGCTGAAATTGCTCTAAAATGTGAAGATTCGACTGGACCAATTATACATTTATAAATAACTAGACCAAGTGCAGACCCGTTGGGTCTGTTCCTCCAACGCACCCGGTTGCGGTGGGGTGGGGGGGGGGGGCAGCATGCAGCGTCACACGCACTAACCACCCACACACACGCTAACAACCCCCCCTTGATATTATATTAATATTATTAAGAGGGAGGTGTGGGGGTAGAGAGTGAGGGCAGAGAGAGAATGGGGAGAGACGGAAGGGCAAGAGACGGAGGGAGAGGGGGATGAAGGGGAGGAGGAGGAGGGAGAGGGGGCTGAGTGGGGTGGAGGGGAGAAGGGGGTTTAGGGAGGGAAGGCAGGGTGGTGGGGGAAAGAGAGGGGGGGGTACATATTTTGAGAGCAAAGATGATTGTGCTCTTACTGAATGTATCTGAAATCTAATGGCCTGGAGCTTGGTATGTCCTCCAGCTGTGCAAGCAGGCAGAACAATTCAACCACTGCCAAGTCAGGATTGATTTAAATAATGCAACCAAAGATTACCAATGGTACTTTATAGAGCTGGTATGTATTGAAATATGAAATGTTAACATCATGCAATAATTGTTTCATTGTTTTGAGACAAAGTGCTTACTCTGGCAGCCTCTGCAATGTGGCCTCTGTTTAGTTTATAATTTTTATATTGATGTTTTGAAATAAAAGGAGCCAGTTTTCTTTAGACTGCTGGGTACCTAGTTGGAGTGGAAATCCACCACCATGTTTTAAGATTTATTCTTCCTGATGAAGAAATCTGACATATCCTCCATGTTGGTTGAATAGCTGTCAGCAGTGATAAAACTAAATCGCATGTTATCAGATTATAATGTTTTTCAGGGACAATAGTAATTTGGAGTATTGTTTTGTTCGCTCAGTTAAATTTAGAGTGCTTTGCAGAATCCCTCAAAGGACAATATGAAGACATAGAAACATAGAAATTAGGTGCAGGAGTAGGCCATTCAGCCCTTCGAGCCTGCACCGCCATTCAATATGATCATGGCTGATCATCCAACTCAGTATCCCGTACCTGCCTTCTCTCCATACCCTCTGATCCCCTTAGCCACAAGGGCCACATCCAACTCACTCTTAAATATAGCCAATGAACTGGCCTCAACTACCCTCTGTGGCAGAGAGTTCCAGAGACAATCCAGCTCGTTATATGAGTGAAGCACTGGCAACAATTTTTTGAGATTGAAAGAACTGTGCAAGTTGCTCTAAAGCTGTGGAAGTTACATGGGCTTTGAGGACTTCAATTCTAAGTTACAAAGAACAGCACTGTCAGCTTTTCCTTATTCTCAATTTAGTGGCCCCTGTTAATGACTTTCCAGGTGTGGCAGAGGTTCACCTGCAGCTCCTCCAACCTAATCTATTGCATCCGCTGCTCTAGATTTCAGCTGCTCTGCATCAGTGAGACCAAGCGCAGGCTTGGCGATCGCTTTGCCGAACACCTCCGCTTGGTTCGCAATAACCAACCTGATCTCTCGGTGGCTCAGCACCTCAACTCCCCCTCCCATTCTGAATCCGACCTTTCTGTCCTGGGCCTCCTCCATGGCCAGAGTGAGGACCACCGTAAATTGGAGGAGCAGCACCTCATATTTCGCTTGTATAGTTTGCACCCCAGCGGTATTAACATTGACTTCTCTAATTTCAGGTTGTCCTTCCTGTCTCCTCCCCTTCTCAGCTCTCCCTCAGCCCTCTGGCTCCACCTCTTCCTTTCTTCTTCCCGCCCCCCCACCCTCATATCAGTCTGTAGAAGGGTTTTGGTCCAAAACGTTGCCTATTTCCTTTGTTCCATAGATGCTGCCTCACCTGAGTTTCTCCAGCATTTTTGTCTACCTTCGATTTTCCAACATCTGCAGTTCCTTCTTAAACAATCCCCGTTGATGTGTTGGGAGATCTTGGATCTTGGTACATAACACAACGGCCAAAATATTTGTTGCCAGCTCTTAAAGGTAGGGAAGGAAGGGTGTGATTATTTGATCCTTGCCCCAGGTTTCCCCTTCTACTGCCGAGCTATAGTATCCCATTATCCATTTGGAGTTGTCCAATTCTTGTGGCCATTCCCAAATCAAAGCCAATATTGCCCTGAGTTAGTACTTGAAGTAGCAGTTCAAAATTAGAAGCTGTTTTTTTAGCAAATTAGCATAATTATTCATAATTATTCAAAATTTCCTATCTATTATAAATAATTTATCTGATTATATACCTTATGTAGTCTCCACCAAAGGAAGTAGGCTCATTTCTTGTTGCTAAGCACTTCTGCAATGTCTTAAACATGCCAATCTGAGAATAATCCATTCAGTTCCCTCGATCATTTGTCAAATGGATCAATCGTATCCTGAGCTCCATCGCTATCCTGACCTTTGGCTTTTCTCACATCTTCCTACTTCCTCCTTCAAACTCTTCACGTTTGTGGAACTTGATCCTGCTGTCCATCCCCATCATAAAAGGATAGCTGATCTTCAAGCATGCTCTCCTCCTTCAGAATGGCATATTGCAGACACTCAAGTGCCTAGCAACAAGCTCTGTCAAAGACTGTACATCTTGCATGGGATCAGATGATAAATTACTTCTAAAACAGGGAAAATAAAATAAAATAGACACAACTATGTTTATTACTTAATATTGCTGTTCAACTTATCTGAACACCTAATTAATTAACTGGTCTCTATGGTTTCAGCACAAACTCTTCAGGAATATTCAGCAGAATCCAGGACAGCACCAAGTGCCCATCCCAACGTCCAAGATCACCAACTCGTCATAAACCTCAGCCACATTATGCAAGATATATCAGAACCAATTCAAGATTTATAAATGAGCCTTTTGCGTATATGGGAACTAAAGCTACAATGTCAAATCAGGTAAGTGATATGTAGATGATATCTAAATCTGGTATAATATCTGGTTGGTAGGATTTGAAGACTTGGCGATGTTTCTGGTCAAAATCCTGTGTCAGGACTGAGAGTAGAGTGGAAAGGTGACCAACAGGGCTGGCCTTAGGTAGTGCGGGGCCTAATTGGGAACAATTTTGATGAGCCCTAGGTTCCCAGCCAAGGTATCTAGAATCATAGAAATATAAATAAAGTCTATTATAGACTTTATATCTCTATGGTAGAATGGAAAGTAATCAAAATGTGCACTTAAAGTTCATGTGAGTTAATGGACCAAACAGATTTAAGCTACAATTTAATATAAAATTGCATACATGTAAGCCTACAAGTAACAAACAAAATGTGTAGATCACCTCTGAAAAGTACATAGTTACAATACCACACGTTTTAGAGACTGTGAAATGAAAAACATTTTTAAAAAGTAATTAACTAGATCCGGGAAAACCAATGATAATTGGCGAAAAACCTGTCCAGACATTAAATTTTGGGCTTCAGCCCCATCCTAACTTAGTGGTGTGTGTTAGGTGTGTGTTAGGTGTGTGTTAGGTGTGTGTTAGGTGTGTGTTAGGTGTGTGTTAGGTGTGTGTTAGGTGTGTGTTAGGTGTGTGTTAGGTGTGTGTTAGGTGTGTGTTAGGTGTGTGTTAGGTGTGTGTGGAAGGAAGTAGAGAAAGGAGGGGAGGAAGGGAAGAGAGAGAGCAGGAAGGGAGGGAGAGGGCCGGCGGCAGGAGCGGATGCCGGGGTCTGGGCGGACGGGTGTGAGCTGAGGCCGAGGTTTGTAAACATTGCTCCAACCCCCGGCCCGGCCCGGCCCTCCATGTATTGTTCACCATGTCTTCTCGGGGGGAGAGAGAGAGGTGGAGCGGGGGCTGTGTGCGTGAAGCACGGTGACTGGAGGGAGCGCTGCCCCGGGACCGTGAGGGAACCTCCCCCTCTCCCCTTTTCCATTCCCCCCCCCTCCCCCTTCCCCTCTCCCCCTTCCCCCTCCACCCCTCTACTCTCTCTCCTCTCCCCTCCACCCGGGGTAGATCTAACCCGAGCCGAGAGTAGATTACTCTAATGTGGGGCCTCCTTAGGCACAGGGCACAATTGGGAGCAATTGGCTTAAGGCAGGCCCTGATGGCCAATATAAAGAGGAGGGTAAGTGTGAGACGGGAGGCAATAGCTAATAGAGGCAGGTATGGGATTGGAAGACCAAGGTAGGTCTATGATAGATGTAGGCAGAGAAATCAAATTGAAATGGAGCCAGGTGGTGATGGAGGGGGAGGGTGATAAGTAGGACACAAAGGCTATTGGTGCAGGAATCTGATAAATGATATGTGATATCTAATTAGCATAGTTCCTGCACTCTGCATCAATGACTCCTGGTTGTGGAGGTGTAGAGTGAGGTTAATTAGAAGGACCAGGTGTGGATCGGAAGTGCTCTGAAGAAAGGATTATCTGAACTCAGAAAATTCAAATGTTTATACCTGGGTTATATCTAGTTTGAGTTAGGCCTCACCCTGGCTGTGGGAAAGATCAAGGACAGACAGGCTGAAATGGGAAGTTGAAATGACATGCAACCAGGAGCTCAGGGTGGTTATTACAGCATTGTGCATGTGCTTCGCAAATTGAATATCGCTTATCATTCTTGGACAAGCAAATCAGCAGATGGAATACAGGAACATTCTACAAGAATACGTTTATCATATTCTAGATGCTTTAAGTAAGAAGGGTAAAGATAAATGTTACTTTGTGATAATTTGATTTTGTTAACGTTTCAGTGGATGAAGCATGAAACACCCATCCTCGTGCAACATACCCCAAGTTACAGCTTGGAAAGCACCCAAAGGCACGACTTCCAGAACTTTGTCTGCAAGCCAAATCCACAAACCAGACATGGATGTAATCCAAACAAATATCCTTGTTCTGGCATAGGTAAGTAGGTATATTAGAGGAAAGAATATGCTACCCATTCAATATAATTATCTTCCAGATAGACTGTAGGAAATTAATTATCTCTGCTAATTGAAGTTATAAGTTGCATGGAAAATATTGCAAGAGAATGCAATATTACTTTAAAACTGAGTTATTAAATGGAGACCAATTACGCTCTAAACAGTGAAACCTGAAGAAGTATTAGAGGCACGTGCAATCAATTAGCATAATTTGCTTTCACTTTTTTGGTCTGGGTTTGAATCCAGCTAGGCTAATGTGATGTTTCCTCTGTCTGCTTTGGAGCAATTTTATTTGATGAAGTTGGGCAGTCTGAACAAAATTCCTACTAGGTGTAGTTATATTGGAAAGTTAGGGTAAAATTCACTTAAAATAATTAGCATTTAATTGTCAAGTTTAAGGGGCACGCGTTGGAAATAGAAACACTAATTGGAATTCAGGAGCATTGGGCATGAAGATTGTCCTTGCCTGCGTTGGCTGAGACCATTGGCTTGGTTTTTTGTGATAACAAAGGCGAGCCACCTGGATGTATCATTTGATTTCCGAATGAAGTTCATGCATAGATTATTATCACTGGATCAGATTGTGCTAGATGAAGACTGACTCTCCAGTAGCATACAAATCTCCCTTTATGGGTAACTAGAACAAGTCCCAGACACAACCGAAAAGCATTGGCAGCAGATTAACCTAACAGTCACAGCTGTCAAGACACTGGGAATATTTTTGAAGATTTTAGGCATTCTAAAACTATCAATTCATCAAGCCATTCAAAAATTTTAAAGTTATGCAGTGTCGTTAAAATGCTTAAAGTATTTGAAAACAATAAAACAGGTATTCTCCTCTACTGAAATGAATGGAGTAGAACTCAATGCCAGATTTAACAAAGTCTAACATTGTACGGGATATTCAATGGGCTTCCCAGTATTTATGTTACAGATTGTCACACTACTGTTGCAGGAGTCGTACATGCGTGCACAAAATTCCCAATCCTTTTGGCATTTATAAGGGGAAATTCTGATGCTTGCTCACCAAACTGCTGGCATTTCCTCACAATTCAGGCTTTGTTGATATCCTAAATCCAATGTGCATTTTTGAACAGTGAAAGCAAAGGTTCACCCATGGCTGGAATGAGAATGATTGATACTGTCATTGGCTGGAACATGTTCACAGCTGTGAGATCCTCTCTTGTGGAACATAACTTTCCTGTACACAATTTATTTGCGTAGAAAGGCAGTGCTTTCTTGGATAAACATTTACTTATCTGATCATAGCTCAAACATCTGTAATATTATAGCAGCACTATGGGAGTTACCCACAACTTGTTCTGTTTCTCTTTCTCATTTGTCTGGTACTCTTTGTAACATATGTGGCTTGTGTAATATTGGGTGTGTTCTCTCTTGAGAGCTCTTTGTATGATAATATAAACGTTTCAGTAGAGAACTGGACAGAATCTGTGTGGGAGTAAACACACAGTGGAAATTCTACTTGTCTCAAAGTACTTTTGTTTAATAGAATGGTTTGTTACATCAAATAACTAGTTATCCTCCAGCATCTTAAGTGAATCAGAAAAGGAATGAGGCAAGCAAGATATGTGGTTAGCTTCCATTTTGTGTAATAATAACATCATGTATTTTATCATTGACTCGCTCAGTTCTTGCACTGCCAAACTATCGCAGCAACCAGTGAGTTTTTTTCCCAATATTCTAATGAGAGAAAACCACCTCTGGCCTCATTGCAAACTTTGTTCTCTCAAATACTGACTATCTTTTGTCCAATGCATGGCAACTTACTGAAGCAGAGTGTTCACAGCTAGAGCAAACTATGTACCCTCAATCTAGCTTCTACGCCAACATCTCTTTCCACCAGAAGACTTCCATTAACCCATTTCTAATCAGTACCCACATTTAGTCTCTATCTCATTGTTAACTTTACATGTGTGCTCTGTTCCAGAGCTCGCTGTATTGACTTCAGTCATTCCTCCCTTTTCACCCCACAATTAGTGACACTACCACTTGGGCAGAAGGAGCAACCTGATATAAGTTTATAAAATATTTTTTTTTAAAGGCTAGAATGATAATCCTAGTTCTTTAGCCAGGATGAAAATGTCAAATGCCAGAAGCCATTGCTTAAATGTGAGAGTAGGAAAATTTTAAAGGGGAGTTGTAAGGCAAGTTATACTTTCATGCAGTGAGTGGCAGGTGCCTGTAACATGCAGCCAGGGGAGGTGTTGGAAGCAGATATAACAGCAACATTTAAGAGACATGAATAAGCAGTTGACGTAGTGATATAGACCATGTGCAGATAGATGGGATTAGTTTAGATTGCCATTGGTTAGCTAACATGTCAGGCTGAAGTGTCTGTTCCTGTGTTGTACCATTCTATGTTTTTTTTAATATAAGATTAAAGAAAGTAATTGTGTTTGTTTTGATATAACGAGAGCTGTTCTGTTCTGGGCACAAGACACCAACTTTCTTGCAGGAATGCCACTGTGTTTGAGGCTGTCTTTGATACAATCATTTGCATCTTTTTGGAGACCCCTGGTTCCAGTGGCCCTGTGCAGTAACTCTGTAATGGAGCAGGCATAAAATATGGGATCTGCCCATACTGATTGTGGCCTGTCCAGTGCAACTGTGCCCTCGGGGTCATAGCCTTGATGCTGACAAGCCAACCGCTCATCAGAACCTGTGGAAAATATGGGATCTGTCCATACTGAGTGTCACCATCCTGCCATTTAATATTGTGTGGAACTTCTCGAGTTTATTTCTTGTAAAGCATCCAAGTTTCACAGCCATATACAAAAAGCATCCTTTTTGTACAATTTGATCTTGGTTCACAAGTGGTGCACCTTGTCACAAATCACAAGCGAGTGCAGGCAAGTTGATTGCAGGCAACTGGGCTTGCAGATTTGTGCCACTTTCCATGTCGAGAGAACCATCAGAAGAGACAATGCTTCCCAGTTACTTGAAGTGATCGACTGTTTTCAGATCAGTGCCATTAATACATAAGCTGATAGGATACAACATAGAGCACGTTGGTATAGGACCTCTGCTGTGATAAGACTAAATTCAAAGTCAAAGACACGTGAGCCTTTGGCAAACTAGTCAATGATGGCTTGAAGGTAAAATTTTGAATGTGCCATGAGGCGGCAGTCAGTAAACAATGGCCTCTTGGATCAGACTCTCAAAGGTCTTGGTTCTCGTCTCTAGGTTGCGGAGGTTAAAGAGTGAACCAACACGTTTCTTTCGAGGTCATGCAGGGCATTGTTCAGGGTGTGCATGAAAATGTATTGAACAAAACTAGAGCAAGTACACAGCGTTGCTTAACACCACTGAAAATGTCAAATGGTGTTAATGTGTCATCACTCGAGGGGATGAGACCCATCATATCTTCAGGCGAAAGATATGGATGAATATTTTGAGATGGTCTAACTTTATGTGGATGACCCAGATTTCTTCCCTGTTGACTGTTGAAGGTCTTCATCAAATCGATGAAAACAGCATAGAGGTTCAGGTGTTACTCCCGCGTTTCTTCTGGACCTGACTCACCGAGCAGACTATGTTGAATCTGCAACTACATGGAGCATCTGGCAGTAATGCTTCTTGGACTGAGCTGATCAGGAAGTTCAGTACAACCTGTACAATAATCTTCCCAGCTTTAGATAAGAGCAACATGCTACCAGCACCTATGATCCCACTCTGAACAGCTATGATGACGAGTAGGAGACATTCTATGAGAACCTTGACTCCCTTGCAAAGTCTACTCCTGCAAGCGACAAGCGCTGAGTATTTGTTGATTTCAGTGCTTGAGTTGAGAGCAACTATGAGCGCTACAAGGATGTGATGGGCTCAGAAAGATGAACAGCAATGGGTGCTCCTATACTCCTCTTGTGCCAGGAACAAGCTTCACCAGGACCAACTCTCTCTTCAGACAGTACATCAAGCACATGACCATGTGGATGCATCCCAGGTCCAGGCAGTAGCATCCTATAGATTGTTATTGTTCACTGGTGGGATGTCCATTATGTTGGGATCATTAGCCATGCGGAGAACAGAGTATTCATCAAATCTTCCCACGTTGCCCAATGCACCTCCATGTCAAAGCTTACTGAAGCCACATTCATCACTGAAGCTGAACCATTCACATGTGAGGGAGGAATATCAGTTTCACCTCGATAATACATTGATGGCTCATAAACTGAGAAATGTAGCCAATTCGGGTGAATGGATGAGAAAAGGTTGTCATTGGATCCAAGTCGGTTCACCGTTACCTATCCCCCACCGCAGGTTCGATCCCTGTATCTATCTGTTCAAGCCCTCTGGACCTCGCGCAGACAGAGACACTCCAGAAGTTCTCCAGAAGATCAACCTTCAGCCTCGTGATCATGGCCTTTTATATGCCCCGCGAACCTGAGGGCCGAACCACACAGGGTTGTCTTCAAATTACCCAATCCATTCTATGCATTTGGTATCAGATTGACAAGGCTTGCAAGGTTTCCTACCCTTTGCATATGAATTGTATTGAAGTTCCAGACTCTCTGGCACCTCTCACAGCTTGGCCCAGCTCTGCAGAGAGCATTCCCAATTTGACCAAATCTCCCAGCAAGCCCTGACACTTAACCCCATTTTGAAGTCCTGACTGGTCCAATTTAGCCAGGATTAACAAGAAAGGATTGGAAAGCCTAAAACAACTAAACGCTGGCAAATCCTTTGGACAGTAGTCCACGTCTTAAGGTTCGAAAAGAAGAAGAATCTATCGTGAAAGTCATGATAACAAAGCACTTGGAAATTAAAAATGATTAGAATGAGTCAACGTAGTTTTATGATGCAGACATTAAGGTTGGTGGATCTGAGCTTTTTTGAGGATGCAACTGCATGGAAACTAATGACTATATGGTGTGTGGTATTTGACAAGGTGTCACACAAGGCAAAGTATGGGTTTAAATGTTGGCGATATACTAATATTGTAGCATGCTTTTGTGCCAAGAGGACAAAACCATCTATGATCCATTTTCACCAAAAACACAGTGCTGGAGGAACTCATTGGGTCGGGTAGCAACTGTGGAGGGAATGGACAGACGATGTTTTGGGTCTAGACCCTTCTTTAGATTGATGGAGTATGGGGGAGAAAGCTGTAAAAGGAGAGGCTGTATTATCGGGGGCTGGTCAGCTCTGGCAAGCCCATGTTATTTTCAAGTTAACATTAGAATCTTGTCAATCACAATCTAAATGCATGACTTAGAAAGGAAGGGTTAGAGTAATCCATCCAAATTCATTATGATTGAAAGATAGACGGAGGAAAGGAATAATAAAAAAAATGTATAGTATCTATGAGTGGATGTAGAGATCTGGAGATTGGGCAAAAAGTTGGCCGATGTATAAATGAGATTTTAATTTTACAAGGGAGAACAAAAATGGAATGCTTTTAAAAATGGTAACAAATTGTAAGTGTTAAAGCTCAGAAGACTGGATCAGCTGGCATGTAATATGTGGGTATTTAATTTGCAATTTAACAAGCTAAAAGGAGGACATTTATTTTTACAAGGTGCTTGAAATAGAGTAAAATAATCTTGCTACAATTTACAGGATCTTAGTAAGATTGTACCCGGAGTGTACTGTGTAGTTGAAGATTATATGATAAATTCAATGCAATGCGGTGCTGTTTCACTTGATGGATATTTTGATTGACCCAAGATCAGCCTCTACTCACTGACTTTAGAGTTATGTTCTTGCATCTATGCTGGGGGATTGCAGACAGCTGCAAGACAAATAGGATTGTAATAGCAGGGGGTTTAATTTTCCTTATATAGACTGGGACTGCCATGATGCCATGGCTTAAATGGCTGGAATTTGTCAAATGGCTGGAATGTGTTTGGGAAAGCTTCCTCAGCAATGTGTAAAGAGCTTATAAGAAAGAGGGCAAAGCTTGATCTACCCATAGGAAATTGTGCAGGGCATGTAGGTGAAGTGACAGTGAATGAACGGTCTGGGACCAGAAACCACCGTACAAATAGCTTTAAAATAGTTATGGATAAGGACTGGGCGTGCTCACAAATTAAAGTTCCAAATTGGAGCAAGAACAACTTTGATGGGGTTAGACAGGAAATTGAAACATTTGATTAGAGTAGGTTGTTTATGGGCAAGGAGACTTAACAAGTCAAACCAGGGCAGACCATTCATGATGAACAATAAAGCCCTGGGGAGTTATGTGGAATAGAAGAATCTAGGAGTACAAGTACATAGTTCCCTGAAAGTGATGTCACTGGTAGATGTAGTGAGGAAGGCTTTTGACACGTTGGCCTGCATTAGTCACGGAATTAATTACAGAAGTTGGGATGTTATGTTACAGTCGTGCAAGACATTGGTGAGGCCACATATGAAGTATTGTGTTCAATTTTGATATCCCTGCTGTTGGAGAGCTGGAAAAAGTGCAGAGAAAATTTACAAGTATGCTGCCAGGAAAAGGTTGGACAGGTTAGGACTTTATTTCTTGGAATGCAGGAGGCTGAGAGGTGATCTTTCAGAAGTGTATAAAATCACAAGGCGAATAGATAGGGTGAGCGCACAGTGTCTTTTTCTCGGGATTGGGGAATCAAGAACTAGAGAGCATGGGTTAAGATGAGAGTGGAAAGATTTAAATTAATTGAGGGGAAGCTTTTTGCACAAAGAAGAGGGTGGGTGTATAGAATGAGCTGCAAGAGGAAGTAGTAAAGACGGGTATAATAACATTTTAAAGATATTTAGACAAGTTCATAGATAGAAAAGGGTTCAAGGGCTATGAGCCTTATGGGCCTGTCCCACTTGGGCGGCTTTTCAGGCGACTGCAGGAGACTATGCAGTCGCCACATGGTCGCCGGGGAGCCGCCTTCGTGGTCGCGAGGAGTTCCGCATTCTGGGAAGTAATCGCAGCCTCATTATGGTTGCATGTTGAAAAATTAGCGGCGACTAGAATGAGGCAGCCATGGAGAGTAGCGAGAATTCTCGTGCCGTAGGTGGGTTGCCAGGAGGTCGAAGGTTCTCGTAGGTTGTAGCCGGTGCTGACCGGTGAATTTCATTGGCACCTTTGGGGGAAAAAACGGTAAGCAGTAGTTTTCAGAGCCAAACCGACTGGCAACGTTAAATGTCTGCCGAGCTTCACAGCCGTGTATCTCTGGTGTCTTAAAAGTTGTCTCCACTCCTTCTCACCTTCTACCCAATAAAGAATAAAGAACAAGTTAGGTCTTTATTCTTTGGAGTGCAGAAGGTTAAGTGGGGACTTGATTGAGGTCTTTAAAATGATGAAAGGGATAGACAGAGTTGACGTGGATACGTTTTTCCCATTGAGGGTAGGGAAGATTCAAACAAGAGGGCATGACATGAGAATTAAGGGACAGAGGTTTCGGGGTAACGTGAGGGGGAACTTCTTTACTCAGAGGGTGGTGGCTGTGTGGAATCAGCTTCCAGCAGAAGTGGTGGAGGCAGGATCAATTTTAACATTTAAGAGTAAAGTGGATAGGTATATGGACGTGAAGGGAATGGAGGGGTATGGTCTGAGTGCAGGTAGATGGGACTAGGGGAAAACAAATGGTCGGCACGGACTGGAAGGTCCGAGAGGGCCTGTTTCCATGCTGTAATTGTTATATGGTTATATGGTTATACCCTATCTCTCCACTCTTTTAAAGGGCTTACCGTACACTGTTTTAGCCATCTTTTTATGGCGCCAGCCTTCCTGTTCATCACAGTGTATGCGACTGTATCACCTTGGCTTTGCACTGTGTGATTTTTTTTTTTTTAGACAGGGCATGCGAGGTCTGTGTGTCTGGACAGTCGCTGGCAGTCAGTTGAAAAATTACTTAAGTGGGACAGGCTCAGAACGCCAGCAAATTGGACCAGCTTAGAAGGGGCATCTTGGTTGGCATGGGCAAGCTAGGCCGAAGGGCCTATTTCCATGCTGTATGGCTCTCTAAAACTTTGGGTCCGATTGTAAAATGTAATGTTTATGCATCACATTCTCTGTTTGGAATGTCCAGAACCAGGTGCCTTGATCTCTGGGAAGAAGTTGCTATTTACTGCTGAGTGAAAAGAAACTCTAGGCAATAGTTGCAAGTCTACTTTTATAGTCCAAGCCCCTTAGAATTAAGTTCAAACATTTCTTTGTTATACTTTCATGTAAAATCTCTGTACTCGATATCACTTTACAGCAAACCCAGATTCCTCTGTAAACCTGCATTTACAATTAGTTAACATTTGAACTTTTTCCTATTCCTTGTAAAAAGTTAATAGCCTTACTTCGACACTTGTCTGCAACATCTTTGTCAACTGTCCAAATCTACTTTCAAATACTTCAAATTTCTGAAATACTTTCCTCTGTCAATGAGAATATTTTAGGACTAGGATCAATACATTTTTGGGCTGGAGGATTTGAAGGATAGTATAATCAGTTTCTTTCGTCGGGTATATGGGAACCTGTGCCACACATCTGGTCCCAATTCCTCTGTTATTAAATTCTTTTTAAGGTACTGGTCCCTTTATTTTCAGCAAATATGAAAACCATCTGGTCTCAAATATGAAATAGACTTTAAAAAAAACTTACTCATCAATATTGCAGAACCAAGACCAAAGAGAGCTAAATTTGTGCTCCAAAAACTAGACAACTGATTGGAACATTCTTATTTAACCATTAATGCTAACAAAGTCCACTTATCAAAAAACGTTTTTACTTAAAGGATGCATCTTTCATGCTTTGAGTTTACCCTTTTAACAAGATAACATTTCTCACAGGTATAGAGCTCAAAATAACCGAGTAGGAATTTTACTCTGCACCAAATGATAAATTGTATGAGAGGTCAACAATACATGTCCGCAATGCATCTGCTATATAATCTGGCATGTTAAGTTAATATACAACGGGTCATGTATTATTGATGGGATCATTGTTAATTTGGGTATCACTTTGTTTAATCATAAACACCACGATCATATCTTTCTCATCTGTATGGATTAAATGGATTGAAGTTCATCCAACCTATTGCCTCCTATATTTCATTCTAAAATATAGTTTGTAATCATAACCAACATGAAATATATCTGTATACAAGAACCCTTATAGACATGACCATACTTGCAAAATTTCCTGTTAATATGACAAGCAAAAATGTCCTGAATTATAAGATAAAACTCTCAGTATTTCAGATGGTCAGAACAGAGAAAGCTGGCAAGAGAGAAGCGGGAAAACCGGATGATATGTTGCGGAATGGTAGGGTGAACATATGATTAGAGATCAAAAAACGAATTGAGACCCAGATTTGAAAAAAAAATTGGAATATAGGAAAGAATTTGAGGACTAGGGGATAATGGAATTGCAAACAAGAAGTGAAACAAGTGCTGAAAAAACAGTGAAGGAGATCCACTCAAATGAGGTGATGACTGAGTTTAGGACCATCTGCAGATGGTCTTAAAGCAGAGGTAAAGAACTTGCAATCAATTTACTGGAACAATGAAACAGGGAAAGGAAATTGATATCTGTCAAGAGGCAGCTCATCATGTGGCTGTGGATGCAATCTTTAGCAGTTGCAATTGTTGAATGATTTTGAAAGAATAGTGTCGGAGAACAAGATGAGGGGTTGTGAAAGAATGTAGCTTTGTTAATGGCAAAGAAAAGCTAGGCTTGGCGTAGAGGTGTATGTTAAGTTGCTGTGCTCTGGGATTTACTTTAAGGTGGTGGTGGGAAAGTTAATGAAATCATAGGATTTTTTGTCGGAGGAAGTCGATTAATCCCAGAATGTATATCAGCCAGCAAAGAAATATCTATCTTAATCCATTTTCCTTGCCTGCAGCCTTGCAGATTATGTCACTTAGCCTGCCCCGTTAGTACTGAACATTATAGCAAATTAAACTAATCCCTTCTGTCTTCATGTGATCCATATCCCTCCATTCCCTGCATTTCCATGTGCCTATCTAAAAGATTCTTAAATGCCACTATGTTATCTGCCTTCACATCTACCCCATGCAGTGGGTTCCAAGCACTTATCATTGTTTGTGTAGTAAAAATAAATGTGTTCCACACATCTCTCTAAACTTTTCACCGCTCACCATGAATCTATACCTACTAGTATTCGACATTTCTACCCGGGGGAGGGAGCTCTGGCCGCCTTCCAAGTCTGTGCCTCTCATAATTTAATATATTTCTATCAGGTCTGCCCCCTCCCCCACCCCCCCACCCCCCCAGCCTCCGATGCTCCAAAGAAAGCAATTCAAGTTTGTTAACTCTCCCCTTGTATCAAACGTCCTCTAATCTAGGCAGCCTTAACTGCCTCAAAAACAATTAAATTACATTTGTAAAACATGACCTCGCCCGATAACACCAAACTGACTGTCCCTAATTAGCCCATTGCCTTACAAATGCAAGTAAATCCTATTGCTGAGAATTGTCTCCAATAGCTTCATTAATGTGACTCCAGCCTAAATTTTTCTGGATTATCCCTATTTCCCCTCTGGTGCATGTTCCATTACCATTGTTCTCCACCTCCTCGCCGGTGCTTAGAAAAGATACAAGGATCTTCATTAAGGCTCCTGCAATCCTCTCTCAATAAACTGGGATAGATCTCTCAATAAACTGGGAGGGATATTGAGATATCCACCTTCATGCTCTTCAAGAGACCCAAAACCACTACCACCATCTTGATCTCGGAACACCCTTGCATTTTAGTATATATCACATTGAATTCGCTATCCTTCATATCCATCTTCCTGCTGAATACCAAAGTACCTTGATAAATGCAAAGTACATGTGTCATAGCTCACCTATATCCATTGACACCAATCTTAAATCCTCTCCTTTACCCTTGCGTGGTCCTGTCTTCTCCATCATTACCATCTTGTTTTTAATGTTTAATCTTTAATCCTCCTTGTCATGGACATTTTTGTCTCCTTTTCCCTGCTTAAGTTCTTTCTTGTTTTCCTTATTCCTCAAAAGTCCTATCTGATTTCATCTTCCTAAACCTTTCATATGCTTCCTTTTCCTTTTTGTCCAAATTTACAACTGTCATAGTCATCAAAAGTTTTCTGACCATATCCTTGTCCTTCCACCTAACTGGGGCAGACTAGGCCTGAATTTGGATCAGTTGGTCTTTAAACAACTTCCACATGTCAGATGTGGACTTGCCCAAAACCAGCTGCTCCTGATGTACTCTCTCCAGCTCCTGCCTAATAATGCTGTAATTTGCTGACGCCCAATTTTGTACCTTCCCCCAAGGTCAAAACCTATCCTTATTCATAACTCTTAAAACGTATGAAGTTGTAATCACTGTTTCCAAAATGTAGACACTGGAACGCCTGTTAATTGTCTGGAAATGTTTCCCAATACAAGTTACATTTTGGTACCCCTCTAGTTGGACTATGCATATACTGTGCAAACAAATGCTCTTAGTTGCACCATACCACTTCTGCCCCATCTGAGCCATTATCTCACCATACCCTTCCATATCTCTAGACTCCCCCTCACTCTGAAGAAGGGTCTCGACCCGAATCGTCACCCATTACTTCTCTCCAGAGATGCTGCCTGGCCCACTGAGTTACTCCAGCAATATGTGTCTGTCGTCGGTGTAAATCACCATTTGCAGTTCCTTCCGACACACGTCTCAGTCAATGTTGGGGAAGTCAAAGTCCCTCCACCTTGACATCTTTTGCATCTTTTTGTAATTGGTCTACATATCTGTCACTCTATCTCATAGAAAATAGGTGCAGGAGTAGGCCATTTGGCCCTTCGAATCTGCACCGCCATTCAATATGATCATGGCTGATCATCCAACTCAGTATCCTGTACCTACCTCCGCTCCATACCCCCTGATCCCCTTAGCCACAAGGGCCACATCTAACTCCCTCTTAAAAAAAGCCAATGAACTGGCCTCAACTACCTTCTGTGGCAGAGAACTCCAGAGATTCACCACTCTCTGTGTGAAAATTGTTTTTTTCATCTCGGTCCTAAAAGACTTCCCCCTTATCCTTAGACCGTGACCCCCTTGTTCTGGACTTCCCCAACATCGGGAATAATCTTCCTGCATCCAGCCTGTCTAACCCCTTAAGAATTTTGTAAGTTTCTATAAGATCCCCCCTCAATCTTCTAAATTCTAGCGCGTACAAACCGAATCTATCCAGTCTTTATTCATATGAAAGTCCTGATATCCCAGGAATCAGTCTAGTGAACCTTCTCTGTACTCCCTCTATGGCAAGAATGTCTTTCCTCAGATTAGGAGCCCAAAACTGTACACAATACTCCAGGTGTGGTCTCACCAAGACCCTGTAGAACTGCAGTAGAACCTCCCTGCTCCTATACTCCAATCCTTTTGCTATGAATGCTAACATACCATTCGTTTTCTTCATAGCCTACTGCACCTGCATGCCTACTTTCTATGACTGGTGTACCATGACACCCAGGTCTCGTTGCATCTCCCCTTTTCCTAATCTCTCTCTGTCATTGAAATGCCCATGGTATAATCCCATAAGAGTCTCTGCACTTTTCCTATTTTTGAGCTCCATCCACAATGTCTCAACGAACACACACTCAGTATGTCCACTGTGTGGCTGTGACATTCTTTCTGATTAGTGTAAAACCTTTTTACTGCCTCTTTTTTACCACCACCTCTATCATGTATGAAATATCTACACCCTGGAACCCCTATCCTATCAAAGTCAAGTCTCTGTAATGGCCAATTGCATTTAACTTCCAGTTACTTTTTTTAAATGCTGATGATTACTCTTGATTTTTGTCTTGCCAGCTTTTCGGGGAATGATTTCACCATCTGTAATATTAAATGCAATTCCCCTTCTTATCTGCTATTGCTCAATTTTGTGCCCCTATTGGTCTCCCTGCTCGGGGAAAATAATCTTTCATACCCACTCACTCTAATCCCTCACAATGTATTTATTTCAATTAAGTCTCCCCTCTGCCTTCTCTGCTGCAAAGGAAACAATTCCAGCCCATCCAATCTAATGAATGCCAGATGCACTTAGTTGCAAAACTAATCGAACGTGGGTCCTGTTCACCACTGAGTCATGTCATTTTAATGTTGTGTTTCCTTCAATAAATAAACTGATGTGCTATGTACGATAGTGGAATTCCTGAATAAACCATCGTAGTTAACGTATTTGCTATAAAGCCTATTGTCTATGAATTGATCTGAAAACATTCTCTTCTGATGTTTTATAAAATGGTATCACAGGCTGATTCTGAAACTAAACTGATTGTGAAATATCCCGTGCATTTCCAGTCCTTTTGCTGCTTAAGCTTTCCTTCACAGTACCACAGGAAAGAACGTGTAGTTAAACTCTGGCACATAATCAAAAAATCATGTCCGAATTTGCTGGAGCAAACCACTTTGCATGTTCTGTGAATCTAATGCCCTTGTCCCACTTAGGAAACCTGAACGGAAACCTCTGGTGACCTTGCCCAGCACCCAAGGTTTCCATGAGGTTCCCAGAGGTTTTGGTCACTCTCCCTAATGGTCGAAAGTGGTTTCCGCGTGGTCGAGGTTTCTTCTATGTTCCTTCGATTATTTCAACAAAATCAAAAACGGCCACGACTAAAAATAGGTTGCCATTTTAAAAATCGGTCATTTTTTAGTTGAAGCCGGTTGCGATGTTAGTGGAAGGTGGTCACGGGAGGTCGAAGGTAGTCGATTGTAAGGCCTCCCAGGTGGGGAAAAAAACTGGGTGAAAAAAAGTTAATATTAACATAAGCATGTGACCTCTGTCACTCCTGGGCGTGATTCGTAGAAAGTTTTTAAATGCAGACTGTGAGATACCCTTTATGCTCACAATTAATGCTCAAAGACTAAATCCTGGAAGCAAGATTCTTTATTTTAAGAGTCTGCAGACCGGGTGCCTCTCCAATTCGAGACACACCGCAGCCAAAGAAATCATCCCCCTTTATACACAGAATCTTACATTCAACCTCCCCTCTGGACCCTTCTCCAATCAGGGTCGGAGGTGCACAATCTGTAGGTACATCCCCTCGCACCTCCCATATCATACATTGCATGTTCAAAACATGTTCATGGTAATGAGCAATTTCTTGACCAGGGGTGTGTTGTAATATTCATTTATTCTATTAAGCATGCTCAGTTGCTCATGACCTGCCCTAGTTTTACTCACCTCCTAGTGAACCCTCTCAGTTCTCCTATATCAGTACTAAAGCTAAGCTATAGTGACAAGGGTCCCATCTATCACTCCATTCCATTGATAGGGATCTCTCTACATCACTCCCTTCTACCGCTATACAATGCTATTACTTCTTACTCAAGGACTCAAGGATGGGTCTGGCAACCTTCAGACACAGCTGTGTCAGAATCCTCTCTCCAGCCCCTCTCAGTTCGAATTCTCTTTAAAACTCCTTACTTTAATGAGGTTTAATCACTTTATCCCTCACAATCCTCCCTTTTTCTTTTGCTACACATACACTGATTAAACCCTCATTTTAAGTTCCCTCAACTCAAACTGACGTAACATCGTCCGAACCTTCTCTTCCTGTAAATCATAAACCTCCCCTGGCCGCATTATCATTATTTTCTGTATTTCCCCTTTCTCTCCCATAGGCATGACTACAGCCTGCATCTGACATACTTCTGGCAATAAGTTCCCTAAAACACGGGATGCAACAGGGGATAAAGATCAGTCCAGCCACTGCACATAGAAACACAAGTCCCACCGTTCTCCACCATGTTCCTCCAAGGATGGAATCCCACCATTGGGTTCCCATAATCGAATTCCACTTTTGTATTGGAACATGTGCCAACTTACGGATCCCTTCTGATATGTCCATCACTGCCTGTCCATTATCATCGATGTTCAAACAGCAATTAGAGGTTGAATTTCCCGCATACACCTCCTTCTTCTGCCAGGAGGTAATCTAGGGCTAACCTGTTCTGGTATATCGCTGCTCTCATCTGCGTCTGCTGCTTTGCCAGCATTTCCAGCGACCCCGCAGTTTGGTTGGTAATTACCTCCAGTACTGCCTGAAGCCTTATGATCCGGTTTAACATGTATACTGGTGTTCGGTAACCCCAGGATCCATCCTGTGTCCAAGTGGCTGGTCCGTAGTATGAGATGATTCTTGCTGGTGGCCATTCATCATCTTCCCATTCTCCAATGTCTATTTTCCTCTTTTTCCGATATAGGTCATCAAATACAGGTGTCCTAACGACCGGCCTTCTTTGGTGTTTAACAGGAAAAATCCAGGTTTGTACCAGTCCAATAAAACAAGTCCCACTCCAATTCATCGGTAACACCGAGTATGCCTTGTATCCGCATATCCATAAACAGTCCTTCAGGGGCCGGTCCACTAGAGGCAACTTTGTTCCATATATCTCGCAATACTGGGATCCCCTGATAAGGATTATTCCCGGTGCAGTTCCATAGTCCAGCCGATTCCACTCCATCGATCTCCATCCGGATAGCGCAGTTTTTCCCATATTTCTTAGTTTAGATACCATTTAGGCTCCTCTGGCCACCACACTCGGGACTGATTCGGCCACTGGGTGACGATGCGCCGGCAGGGGCTGCTGCCTACTAGGACGGCATCCTTTGCCAGGGCCTAGCGATACACTCAGTCCCGACCGGAGCGTCTGCCAGGACCCATACCTGGGGATCTCGGTCTTATCCAACTGTCAGGTTCCACCCCATCAGGTCCCATATTTCAACAATGGATCCCCTCCACGGCCAACGTGAATTCATCAGTGGTCCTCGCAGACCCAACAGTTAGTCACATTCAGGATTCCAGCTATCCGGATGGCCAAGTCCCACAAACAGGGTTTTTTCTCCTTCAGGGATCTCGATCTGCTTCTTTATCTCTTCGTACAGTGTCTGGTGCACTTGAGGCTGAGTATGTGGGGGAGGGGGAGGCTTAGTGACTACTACCTCAGTAACCTCTTTTATTACTTCCTCCTTCGTCTTATCTATAGCCCATTTTACGATCTGAGAAGGGAAAACTAACTGTACACAAACCCATTTCTCTCCCCTTGGGCAGGTAACGGCCCCAAACTTCCCTATATACCCCCTATTGCCTGCCATCAAATACTCCTTTCCCCCCTCTTTACAAATGGTTCTAGTCTTTCGGTCATGGCATACTTTGTTCACATGGGAATGATAGGTAAATGATCTGGTTGTCCGCCCTCTGTATTGGATAGGATGATAACATTTATCACAATTATTAATACCTTTTACCACAATTACATACAAAGCAAACAATACCACGACTACTCCTCTCATACTGTCAGTTATACATTCAATGCTTTTTTTTTTTTTTAATTCCTGTTAGGGGTTTGCTTCCTGGCTTCACCATCCACTGTTCCTCCTCCTCAGGAACGGGCGGATCGACGGGTCCTTTAACCCGGATCGCGTGGGTCCACCCTTTTTCTTTTGTTCGTATTGCTGTCTCGGTTGTCAGTAATACTAGGTACGGTCCGGTCCACCTGGGCTGGAGTTTCTCCTCCTTCCAATTCTTGACCAGTACCCAGTCACCGGCCTTTACAGCATGTATTGGAAAGTCGAGTGTTGGGCTTTGAGCCAATAATCCTTTAGCTTTTAATTCTGTAAGGGAACGAGACACTGCCAGTAAATAGTTCCTAGTCTTAAGGGGTTGGACAGGCTAGATGCAGGAAGATTGTTCCCGATGTTGGGGAAGTCCAGGACAAAGGGGTCACAGCTTAAGGATAAGGGGGAAATCCTTTAAGACCGAGATGAGAAAGACTTTCTTCACACAGAGAGTGGTGAGTCTCTGGAACTCTCTGCCACAGAGGGTAGTTGAGGCCAGTTCATTGGCTATATTTAAGAGTGAGTTGGATGTGGCCCTTGTGGCTAAGGGGATCAGAGGGTAATGGAGAGAAGGCAGGTACGGGATACTGAGTTGGATGATCAGCCATGATCATATTGAATGGCGGTGCAGGCTCGAAGGGCTGAATGGCCTACTCCTGCACCTAATTTCTATGTTTCTATGTTTCTATGTTTCCTGCAAGAATACATCACCTCCCTCAAAGGTTGGTGTGCCTTCCACCTTCCCAAAATAAGGCAATCCAAACAACATTTCATAGGGAGACACCGCAATATCCTTTCGTGGTGCCGTCCGTATTCGCAATAGAGCAATTGGTAAACATTTAGTCCAGGGTAACCCTGTCTCCTCCAATTAATTTAGTTATCTGAATTTTTAGAGTGGCATTCATCCGCTCCACTCTCCCCGAACTCTGGGAGTGCCATGGAGTATGCAGCTTCCAGTTTATTTCCAAGGTGCGACAAATTAATGGGTGCACCTTGGAAGCAAAATGTGTTCCTCGATCTGAGTCTACTCCATATCGTGGGATGATTTGTTCCAACAGTATCTTGGTGACTGCCTGGGCAGTGGCATTTATCATGGGAAATGCCTCTACCCACCTGGTGAAGTGATCCACTATAACCAGAAGATATTTCCACTGCTGTACTTTTGGTAATTCTGTGAAGTCTACCTGTATTCTCTGGAAGGGTCTAATGGCCAATTGTTGTCCTCCCCCTGGACAGCTCTCATTACCTTCTTATT
Organism: Okamejei kenojei; assembly: GCA_035221665.1. Lineage (NCBI taxonomy): Eukaryota > Metazoa > Chordata > Chondrichthyes > Rajiformes > Rajidae > Okamejei > Okamejei kenojei. Next base: position 81,319,647 of record CM069138.1, read on the forward strand.
CACCCTTTGACACACTACACAACCAGACACTGCCTGCTTGGCTAAAGTATAAATTCCTCTACAGGCATAAGTCCGTAGTATCGTGTCGCACAGAGCCTGGGCTCCCAGTGCGATTGCGAATGTAGTTGTTTAATCAAATCCCTTGTCAATCCTTTAGTAATTATTTGTTTTTCGTCCGGCATCAACCACTTCCCGTCCGTGGAGCGCCGGGCACCCAACTCATTCATTTTATCTTCCTCTCCCGCGAGAATACAGGTATCTTCTCTATTCCCTCTCTCAACGGTATTAGAGACAACATTTTCAACGTTCCTTCCGTCGCCGCTGTCTTAGCGGCACAATCGACTGCCCTATTCCCTCTAGCTTCCAGCGAATTCCCTCTCTGGTGGCCTGCTACATGGACCACCGCTATTCTTTCTGGCAATTTTAGTGCTTCCAAAGCTTTCTCAATTAACTGCTCATGAGCCAGCTCTTTCCCTCTAGCTGTAATCATTCCTCTTTCTTTCCAGATTTTCCCAAAGGTGTGTTCCACCCCAAAGGCATACTTGGAATCCGTATACACAGTTCCTTCTTTCCTTTCAATAGTTCCAATGCCCTCAGTAATGCATACAGTTCACACGTTTGCGCGGACAACTTCCTGGTAACCTGCCTGCTTCCACTTTTTCAAACCCTTCTCCGGTTATTATAGCATACCCACTTACCTTTTTCCGTCTATGCATCGGGAAGAACCATCAATAAACCATCTTTCCCTGTCTCAAGCGGTCGTTCTTCTAAATCTTCCCTACTCTTTGTCTGAAGTTCTATTATCTCACTACAATCATGTTCTGGTAACTCCCCTTCCTGCTCAGCACCTGCCGAGTACAAAAACTGAGAGGGATTTAGGTTTTTATCCATTACTATGGTCAAATCATTCTTTTCCATAAGTATAACCTCATACTTCAAGATTCTAGAATCCGTCAACTTCCGACTGGACTTCTGAGTTAGTATCGTCCGGACCGTGTGGGGAGTGGACACCACCAGAGTTCCTCCAAACGTCAATTTCCTACTTTCCTCCACTAACACTGCTGTTGCCGCTACCGCTTGAATACATACTGGCCATCCCGCGATACTGGATCCAAGAGTTTGGAGAGGAACGCGACGGGCTGCCGCTTCCCTCCTTTCTCTTGGGTTAGTACTCCCAGCGCAATTCCATTTTCTGCATTCACAAAAAGATGGAATGGCTGGTCAATAGACGGGAGAGCCAGTACAGGGGCAGTGATTAAACTGTTCTTTAGTTCCTAAACTGGTGTTCGTCCCGGATTCCCACTTTACTTTGTCGTTTTCTTCACCTAATTTATCATATAGAAACCTAACCTGTCGGATATAGTCATCTATCCATAATCTACAATATCCAATCAGTCCAAGAAACTTCCTAATCTCCTTCTATTCTTCGGCATTAGCAGTCCGGTAATTCCCGCTATCCTTTCCGGGTTTATTCTCCTTTTCCCATCGCTTATCAGGTGTCCTAGATATTTAACTTCTCGTTCTACAAACTGTAATTTATTTTTATTCACTCTCAACCCGTTTTCCCCAGAAAGTTCAGGAGGGTTATTGTTGCGTCCCTAACTGCCTCCCTCTTCTTCCCCTGATAGTAACAGATCGTCCACATACTGCAACAGCTGTGTCTCATCAGTCCTCGGGACGTCCTCTAATACTTGTTCTAATATCTGTCCAAACAGGTTCGGGGGACTCTGTAATCCCTGAGGGAGCGCAGTCCACCGATACTGCTGTTTCCTTGGGTCTCTGGGTTTTCCATTCAAACGCCAAAAAGGTCCCTGCTCTCTTCAGCCAGGGGACAGCTCCAAAAAGCGTCTTTTAAATCTACCACACTGAACCACTTGTGATTCGGGGGTATCAGTCCCATTAGGGTATACGGGTTCGGGACTACCGGGTGTCGTGTTCTAACTACCTTATTTAATTCCCTGAGATCCTGGACCAATCTGAACGTCCCGTCGGTCTTCCTTACGGGGAGTACGGGGGTATTATATGGGGACATACAACTCTCTAATATACCGTCTTTAGTAAGTTCTCTATAATTGGCCGAAGTCCTCTTCTTCCTTCCATAGAAATTGGATATTGCCTTACCCGTACTATCGCACTTTCTTTTTTCAGAGCTATTTTCAAGGGTGGGATCTGCAGCCCTCCCCGTTTCCTTCCTTGGCCCACACCTGCGGGACTATTCTTCCCTCGTCCTCTGTGGTCAATTTATACAATTGGACTATTATCTGTCCCCCTACGGGGGCTGTTCCCATTCCTAATTGGATTTGTAAATCCCTCCCCATCAAATTTATCCTGCCTGGGGTACCAAGATTAAATCTTCCGTAGTTTCCGATTCTCATATTTTACCACCACCCCCTTCTACCTCGGGTAATGTCATCACTTTCCCTTCTACCCCTGAGATTCTAACCTGTTTTTTACCCAATCTCATTCCTTCTGGTACCTTAGTTACACTCGATCTCTCTGTTCCGAAATCTACCATAAATATCATATCCTCTCCCTGGGGTCCTATTCTCAAGTTTACCAGAGGTTCCCGTGTGTATCCCATACACCCAGGGAGCGGAACCCCTGACTCCCTATTCTTCCTCCATGAGTGCGTACGACTGCACCTCCCGTCGTCGCTTGGGACATTCCCTCCTGAAATGACCCTCTCTTACAATAATAACACCGGGGTGGGCCCCGTGTACCATCTTCTTGATTCTTGTTTCTTGTTTTCCCGGGGGACCCCAACTTCGGTCCCCCCATTCACCTCTTCCTCGTCCTCTAATACTACCGCTTCCCCTTCCCCGGTCTCCATGAGCCCCGGTTTCTATCACCTTCGATTCGCCCTTTTGTACTCCTTGCTGTACTGCTTGCAACATCATTTTTGCCTTTCCCTTCTGTTTCTCCTCATCCTGTCTTACATATACCTTTTGAGCCTCTGTTTACAATTGATTCAATGGTTTTTTCATTCCAATCTTCCAATTTTTCCAATTTCTTTCTAATATCTGGCCATGATTTTGTTACAAAATTAACCTTTAGCAACTGCTGACCTGCGTCTGAATCAGGGTCTATCCCCGAATACTGCTGGACATTCCTCCTTAACCTTTGTAATAACACTGTCGGAGGTTCGTCCTTGTTCTGCTGATTTTCAAAAGCCCGTTCAAAATTTTGTCCCTTGGGAACGGCCTCTCTGATTCCCTTAATTATTATTTCCCTGAGATTTCTCATACTGTTTCTTCCTTGTTCTGTCTGGTTACTCCAATCCGGCGCAGTGATGGGATATTTTTCTGCTCCTGCATCTGCTGCTACCGCGTCAACCGGCAACCCCTTATCCCAGACCTTTATTCCCGCCTGTCTGACCATCTGCCTTTCTTCTGAAGTAAACTTCCCAGTATCGACATCATTTCCTCCCATGTATAAACATTTGGCCCTAGGAACTGATCTATTTGTTCAGCCAGTCCCAAGGGGTCTTCCAATAAACTTTCCATCTCCTTTTAAAGTTTCTCACCTCCATACTGGTGAGAGGCACATTTACAAATCCCATCCCCCGCATTTCCCCCTAACGGGACCTCCCTGAGGGGCTTCATTCGAACAGATCGCTCTAATCCCTGTTCCTCTGCCCTCGTTTGAGATCGCGTCCTCCGACTACTGCTGGGACACCCGCCCATCCTTGTCCTCACTTTTTATTTCCTCTTCCTCATCTGACTGGCTCTCTCCTTCACATTCTACTTTCTGTAATTCTCTATTATCTGTCTCTTCTGAGACGGGAGCGGACAGGTTTATTGCCGATCCGCTCTGGCTTAGTGGGACCTCTGGGCAGATGCAGCCGGCGCTGATGGGGATATATTTGGGGGCTGGGATTCATATGGCGGGGGATGTCTCCGTAGGTGATCATCACCAATTGGTGGCAGTCAGGTTCATCCTGCTCTCTTTCCGTCTTTAAACGGAAACATCCCATTATTGGGTTTCCAGCAACTGGGCATAATCCTTTTCTATTTGATTCGGCCATTTGTCTTTCATTCACAAAAACATTCAACGCCTGTCTCACCCAGTCCTCATTTGAACCCAACCGCGGCCGCCACACTGCGCTCCCTCGAATAGGCTCCTTTGGCCACTCAAAGTAACAAAACTTTATCATAGTTTCCTTATTCTTACCCCGGGTGTTCCTTCACCCCATCCATACAACATTCGCCCCAACGGACTATCGGGCGGAATGTTAGGCTCCATATCAGTATGAGCCTCATCCCGGTTCCCCGGACCCTTACTTCTCCCGTTCTGGTTTCCATCGTCTCGTCGGACTATTCCCGTCCGACAGACCCCGGCCGCCAGGTAATACTTAATAGTCGCTTTTCTTACCTGGGTCCTGTGCACAAGAATCGCTCGACCGTCCCGTACGTATTTACCTTACACCCCCTCTTGCTTCCCGAGTCTTTTCAACCGAATATCACTCGCTCAAACTGCTGATGGCAAGCAAGGAGATTAGAGACTGCTGAAATCAGCAGGGTGCACCTTCCCTCCTTCTTTGCCTCCACCAAGCAGCCGGAGTGGCGATCCAATTTGTGAGATACCCTTTATGCTCACAATTCAATGCTCAAAAGACTAAATCCTGGAAGCAAAAGATTCTTTATTTTACGACTCTGCAGACCGGGTGCCTCTCCAATTCGAGACACACCGCAGCCAAAGAAATCATCCCCCTTTATACACAGAATCTTACATTCAACCTCCCCTCCGGACCCTTCTCCAATCAGGGTCGGAGGTGCACAATTGTAGGTACATCCCACCGTACAATCCCTCGCACCTCCCATATCATACATTGCATGTTCAAACATGTTCATGGTAATGAGCAATTTCTGACCATGGGTGTGTTGTAATATTCATTTATTCTATTAAGCATGCTCAGTTGCTCATGACCTGCCCTAGTTTTACTCGCCTCCTAGTGAACCCTCTCAGTTTCTCCTATATCGGTACTAAAGCTAAGCTATAGTGACAAGGGTCCCATCTATCACTCCATTCCATTGATAGGGATCTCTCTACATCACTCCCTTCTACCGCTATACAATGCTATTACTTCTTACTCAAGGACTCAAGGATGGGTCTGGCAACCTTCAGACACAGCTGTGTCAGAATCCTCTCTCCAGCCCCTCTCAGTTCGAATTCTCTTTAAAACTCCTTACTTTAATGAGGTTTAATCACTTTATCCCTCACACAGACAAATCCTCCTCTTGCAGCACATTCATCATATTGTCCAAGCATCAATCTTCTTTGCAAGAAGGGCTTCACCCACTGACACCTCTTCGGCTTCCTCTTCACCCTTGTGCTTTCAATTCTGCCTTTCTTGAAAGGCTGATGAAGCAAAAGGGCTGCTGCTGACAGCAGTAGATGTGCTTTTACTAACATCCACCTAACTTGTTCCTTCCCCGCTCTCATGGTTCAGAATGATTTAATAAAAAAATAAAAAAACCCTGGGAGGCTTTTATTGTAAATAAAAAAACATTCATGACGCCATTTCATCACGTGATCAACTGAGCTATAACCAGTCGACGCTGGTCGTTGTTGGTTTTCTGTTTGGTTGTATGAGGTCGAAGGGGGTGTTCAATTGCAGACCAATTTAACGAAGCCTGTTTTCAAATTAGTCGAAGGAGGTTGCTGTAGGTCGAAGGAGGTATTTTCTTCATAGTCGAGGAAGGTTTTCAACATATGCGTGGGAGGTGGGAGGAGGTTGCTGGTCACCTCGGCCTTGATTTTGTTTTGGTGGTGGGCAAGGTCACCAGAGGTTTCTGTTCAGGTTACCTAAGTGGGACAGGGGCATAACAATTTATTAAGTTGTAGTAGGGTGAGGGTTGTGTTGACCATGCAGACTTGACTTTGACTATAATGTGGCAATGCAACTTAGTGTTGGCAGTCTACGGTGTTTAAATCTTGTTTTATAATTAATGAGTGATTATGATTTAAAAATTCAGTTAGTTGAAATATGTGAAACCAGCATCGTTCAATAATGTTTACTCTGTAAATTCTGCAACACATGTTGATTATGCTTTGGCCACAGATAATTACCTGCAATTTTTATTATATGCCCTCAGTCAAGTAACAATGAACCAATGATAAATATATACATTCTATTTCACATAGGCCACAATTATATTGTATTCCTGGAACATTCAAAGGTCCACTTATTTAATAAATAACTATAGTACAGGCGAACATATCATCTGCTCTGCACCTGTTCATACGGTGCTGCTCATATGCAGTGAAATTTTCAGATTGGGTAATGGGGGAAAGATGAATAAGGCCAAATGAAAAAGGGTGTGGTAATCAAATGTGAGGTTTAGGTGAATCAGAAGGCAAGTGGAAGTCTCTTTTGGCAGAACTCTACAAATGCCTATAGAGAGGTGGTTGGCAGCTTGTCAGGAGAGTATTTAAGATTTGAGGGGTGGGTGAAGATTTGGAGAGAGCATAGAGGCCTAATTTGAGGAAGGACATTCTTGCTATTGAGGGAGTGCAGTGTAGGTTTACAAGGTTAATTCCCGGGATGGCGGGACTGTCATATGCTGAGAGAATGGAGCAGCTGGGCTTGTACATTCTGGAGTTTAGAAGGATGAGAGGGATCTCATTGAAACATATGATTGTTAAGGGTTTGGACATGCTAGAGGCAGGAAACGTGTTCCCGATGTTGGGGGAGTCCAGAACCAGGGGCCACAGTTTAAGAATAAGGAGTATGCCATTTAGAACGGAGACGAGGAAACACGTTTTCTCACAGAGTGGTGAGTCTGTGGAATTCTCTACCTCAGAGGGCGGTGGGGGCAGGTTCTCTGGATTCTTTCAAGAGAGAGCTAGATAGGGCTCTTTAAAAATAGCGGAGTCAAGGGATATGGGGAGAAGGCAGGAACGGGGTATGATTGGGGATGATCAGCCATGATCATATTGAATGGCGCTGCTGGCTCGAAGGGCCAAATGGCCTATTGTCTATTGTCATAGGTGAAGTAAAATGGTTGACAGCAATCTAGGAGGAAAAGGAAAGTAGTTTATTGACTTGGATAGGAAGAGGGAATGGAAAAAAAAGGTGGACCATGGCTGGACCCTGATGGAAAGAAAAACTTTTCTACTTTTTCGTCCCAGACTATAAAGGGTAGTGGGAGGACTTTATGAGAGATTGAAAAAGTATTAGCCTATCGTTCTGTCTTTCTCATTACCATTATTTGCAGAATGGCCCAAGAGTTTTAAAATAGCAGATGTTGATGGTGCATGCATAAAGGTGACAGGAGATGGTGATTTGAAGGGCAGTCAGAGTGGGGATCAGAGAAGATGACATTGAAAAATTGATTTCATAAATGTATGTCTGAAAATGGGAGAGAGAGGAATCTAGTGGGCCGGTAAGTGATTGGCTTGAGGCAGAGTGAAAACTGATTTATCTTTACCACCCTTACCAAGATGAAAAATGGGGAACATTTAAAAATAAATCTATAGCTCCATAGTGGTCTGCTTCTCAAGCTGCAGGATAATTGCCACTGATTATAAATGCAATAGTACAAAACATGAGAACAAAACTAGGTCATTCACCCCTTGAGCCTACTCTGCCATTTAGAGAAATAATAGATGGACGATGATTGAGTTCCATGTATGTACTTTTTTTTGCTCCATAGCCCAATGTTGAGGAACAGTTGCAGAGAGGTGTACTGAGTCTTGGGTACAGGAATTTGTAGATGAGTTTGTGTGGATGGTTCAAGGTTTGTTTATTGTCATGTAAATCCTGGCCAAACTAGAGCTAAAATAAAGCAAAGGATTTATGCATCTACAGGCCTGTTAGCCTTTTTCTGTGAGAAGCTGCAAGCTGGTGCCAGGAAGTCTAGGTCCCAGATCAATACATCAGATAAGGAAGGTCCAGCTGTCTTCACAATTGATAATATGTATGAGGACTTTGCAGAGAAACGCTAAGGTGTTGTAGATACACGGGTTTGATTTGATTACTGCAAAGGGATTGTAAATAATGTTGCAAGACAGTTGCCCTGCTGTTTGGTGATTGGACGAAGTGTGAAGCCCTGGCTGAATTGTTTGTACTGCCAGGGTAAATGTTGCATTATTCAGTTAACTGACTTCCTTCCAGAAGCTGCTGGAGAAACATTGTTTAGGATTCTTTGTAATTGGGTTGGGGGACTGTCAATAGTTTGCCCCCTCATGGTTCGTTAACCTATAAAAGGTAGTCCCCATTTGGATCAGTGTCGATTTTCTGGAAGGGCGCTTGGGACTGCACCCCTTTTGGTAGTGTCTGCTGGCACGAGGCTGAAGGGCTTGGCCAGGCAGAGTCAAGGATCGAACCCGCAGTGGTTTATGTGTCATATAGGGGGGGGTGGTTGTTCGTTCAAAAATAAAGTTTAGTTGTTCCAGTGCTTTACTCACTGACTCCCCCACATTACTCATTGTGATGGAAAGCAAAAAAAGTTCAATCTTCCCTTTGTTCTCTCGTGTTTGGGGCACTCAAATCTTCTGTTGTCGGGGTGATCATGGCTCTTGTAACTGGCGGTCGAGCCCTCCGCATCGGCAAATGTTGGTATTGAAGGTAGTTTGGGGAGAAGATGATTGCTATGAATGTATTGTGATGGTATAGGTAGCCATAGAATCATAATTCAAAAAATTCAACTACATATACAAAGCTTGACTGACCATTCACACATTTTCTAATTGCCTGAATATTTCAAAATGTTGTATTCCTTTCTAATTTGTGTATATTTATAATTTCCCAATACTACTTATTCAAAAGCAGTATAGAGTTCCTTGGATTCACTCTCTTTTCACAAATGACAACGTGTCATGTCAAACTCTCCAATCTAAATTATTTACTGGTCAGGAAAAATGTGAATAATTATAGTTGGGGTATCTGCATTCTTTATCCTATTTAAAAATGAGATATCAAAGGTAACTATGTAAAGACTATAGATGTTGCTAAAAACAGATTTTTTTTTTGGATGTAATGTTATGGATACATTGATTTTGGCATATTTGACAGATCGAGAAACAGGAGATAGTGGAATAGATTAATCATGAAACAAAATTCTCAATATATGTACAAAATGATATTACTCCATCTGAAGTTTTTGTCATGAAATACTAGATCTTGTAATTATGTATGGTACTCAATCATAATGCATGCAAGTTCTTTAATTACACTGCTTCAATAAAATGGAAATCTAATTGTTAAATATGCATTCTAAAGAGCGGACTATTACAAATGTAGTGGCGTACCTCATTTAGTAACATAATAATAGGATCTGTTATTAAACTTGCCTGTTTTTGTTGCAACCCTCACCAAGTACCACAGGTGGATCCGAATGAGTTAATTTCTCCACCAAAGGTTTATCGAGAATTTATATCTTTCATTCACCAATATGATGCAAGAAAGTATCCAAATGAACCTATCAGAGGAAAGGTAAGCTTGTGGCTGGAATTTTTATGTACTAACTATATTAAATATTATAAATATTGAAACTGCATTAAAGAAAATTTGTGGACATGATGTGCACTATAGGAAGTAGGAAAAAAGTCATAAAATTGAAAATATTTAAAACATGATGCATGTTAGGAGCAAGACTGGTCATGTCAGATGTACATTGATGTTTAGTAGAAAGTGCTATTGATCCATCCATTAAGCTAGCAAAATTTCCTTAATACCAGTCTTTGTTTATTTATTTTTCTGCATTACAAGTCCTACCACCAACAGGAAATATGACCCATCAGCATTCTGAAAGTCTGGTCCCACCACAAAGTTTTTGAAAAGTTGAACTTTTCTAAGAATGTACATAGCATTAGTACTTGTGTTCATCTCAAGTACAGCCCAGATTTGGTGGAATAGGGTGGATAGAGCATAAAATGTGATGCTTCCTAAAATGATTGACAAGCATCAATAGGTTTCACAAGATGCTTCTTTTGGAGACGACCTGGAGTAATCTTGTGAATTCTGGAGGGAAAAGCAATTTGAAGGGTTCATGTAATGGTTTTGGTGAGTCAGACCTATATATTTAAAATCCAGAGGGTAACCAGGCGGAAGGTAGGACTGCTCAAGAATAACGAGGGAATGTGTGTTGGAGTCTGGGGATGCAGGCAAGGTACTAAATAAGTACTTTCCACCTGTTTTCACCAAGGAGAAAGATATGGAGGACAATGAAATCGGTGTGGAGAATGCTAATATGTGAGGGCAGTTTGAGATTAAGGCAGAGGAGGTGTTTGGGCTCTTGAAGAGTATTAAGGCGGATAAATCCTCAGGATCTGATATGATTTATTCCAGGTTATTGAGAGAGGCAAAATAAGAGATAGCAGAAGCCTTGACACAAATATTTGCATCTTCTCTAACTACAGGTGAGATCTCACAGGACTGGAAAGTAGCTAACGTGGTTAAGAAAGGATGTAAAGATAATCCAGGGAATTGTAGGTTGTTGAGCATCACATTAGTGGTTTGGAAGCTATGGGAGAGATTTCTTCAGGATAGGATTGAGAGTTTAGAGATACCTGTATATTGTGGAAGCGGGTCCTTTGGCCCACTGAGTCCGCGCGACCAGCAGTCCCCATACACTAACAACATCCTACACACTAGGGACAATTTTAAATCTTTACTGAAGCCACCAAGAGTCTGGGGGTCATGATGCAGCTTTATCAGACTGGTTAGGCTACATTTGTAGTATTATGTGCAGATCCGGTTGCCACATTACCGGAAGGAAGTGGGCGTTTTGAAAAGGGTGCAGAGAATGTTTACCAGAATAATGCCTGGATTAGGGTGATGATCAGGAGAGGAAGAGGTTGGACAGACATGGAGCGTTGTCTCTGGATCACTGGAGCTTGCGGGGAGACCTAGTAGATGTATATCAAATTATGATAACTATAGATGGGGTAGACAGTCGGAACCTTTTACCCCAGGTTGGAAAAATTAAATACTGGCAGACATAGCTCCAAGATGAAAGAGGCAAGGTCTAAAGGAGATGTGCAGGGTATGTTTTTTTTTTTACACAGCTGTAATGCATTGCCAGGGGTAGATTGAAGCAGATATGATATTGGTGTTTAAGAAATTTCTAGATAGGCACGTGGATATGCAGGGAATGGAGTGATATGGATTATATGCAGGTAGATAAGAGATGGTCTTGGCATCAGGTTTGGCACAGATTGTCCGCAGAAGCTATTGTGCTATACTGTTGTATGTTGTAACTTCAAAGATGCTACTTTCAGTATTGAACAAAAACTAGTGGTATCCAGGGGCAGCATATTAAAGCAGCAGGAATCCCAGCAGATGTTGCCAACTTCCCTTTGTTTCACTGTGAACTAAACAAATAGTATTTACATAGCTACTTTATTGTATAATGTTTTGTAGCAAATTTACTGGATCATTTACAAACAAAAACATCGAGTTAACAAAACTAGACTCTTGTTTCTCAATAATTACCCAAGTATTAGTAGGTCTAATAAGCTAGTTTGGTCTTCCGACTGCGCATACCCAGGTTAAAGGTCACTCTGGATAAACAACCCAGTGAAGAAGGTTACCTTCATTTCTTCTGTTTTTTCTAGCTTTGATTCTTCTAGGTGAGAAAATACTGCTCGGTGTCAGGCCCGGGCCTGTTGAGTTGCTGCTGGGTCATCCCCGTCCCCGTCCCCTCCCGGGTGTCTCGACCCTGTCCGGAGGTGTCGGGCAGGGCTTGCATCCGGCACGGGGAGGAGACTGATTTGCTGCAGCGCTTTGTGTGTAGGGCTGGTGCTTGGCTTTCGCCGGCGCTGGGAGGGTTGGACGCTGGCAGTCCCCGGCCTGTCTGGGAGCGAGGTTGGGCTGGAGTTTCCGTTTCTTCTCCACATTAGCTTTGGGCCTGGGGCCGTTGGTGTCGTCGGTCACAGCCTGCGCGGAAAGAAGCGACAACCCCAGCTCCACTCCCGCTGGGCCAACCGACAGCCCAGGACCGATGACACCAGTGCCTCATGGCCAACAACTCCCAGCGCTGAGAATAAGCGGCAACTCCAGCCCAACCTCGCTCCCCGACGGGCCGGGGACATCCAGCCAACCCGCCCCCCCGGCGAAAGGCCGAGCACCAGCCATACACACAAACCACTGCAGCAACTCGGTCTCCTGCCCTCGTCGGCTGCAAGCCCGGCCCGACACCTCCGGCTGCCCCAGGACAGGGACGGGACACCCAGGAGGGGACAGGGCTGACCCAGCAGCAACTCAACAGACCCGGCGCCGACACTGATGGGCACGATCTTGCTCACTCACCACTGCATAAAGCAATGAAAATAACAAAATAATATTAGCTTTTAACAAAGGAACAATAAATACAACCATTTCATAGTTTGAAAGCAGTATTTTCTTACCTAGAAGAATCAAAGCTGGAAAAAACAGAAGAAATGAAGGTCCCCTTCTTCACTGCTTCCCAGGGCTGTTAATGCATAGTGACCTATGACCTGGGCATGCGCAGTCGTAATACAGAACTCGCTTATTGTAGGTGTATCGAGCAATGGTGAATGCAATGAAATATAGAATGACAATATCAAATACTGTAATTAGTAACTGATGGGCACTAGGAAGAAATTAGGACTTTGACATTTTGATAAGCTAAACAAAATTTATGTATAAATTTTAGTTATGTATGGAATACAACTTGGGAATACAAATTCTGGTGACATTTATATTTAAAAAAAACATGTTCAACCATCCCAAGTTGTTTCAGGAATGGAGGCGTAACCAGTGAACTGATCAACACTAACATTCACTCCTGGTTACCCTCAGAGTGAGCTCATAATCAATGTATTTTATTTATGTGGAATGCTCCCAAAAGATGGATGATCAAAATTCAGTTATGAATTAATCACCCTGCAAACTAATCTTTGTGAAATGGTATCCATGGGAACCACTGCTGCCAGGTATGAAACCTAATTGTGACAATCGCAGCAATGTAATTTTCAAGTCACATGCATTTTGAGTGATAAATGACGAAAGTGTTCAAATTGTAACAGGATAAAGACCTCTTCTTTTGGTCATTTCAAAGCCATGTTCTTACTTCCAAACTTTCCATTGTTCAATTTCATGAATAAGTCGAGCTGACAGAATATCCATTATCTGCTGGCTGTAGATAACTGAGCCAAGGCTGACAGCCAGCAGAGTGGAAGCAGCAAGTGAGTGCCAGCATTTGAGCTAATAAATGAACTCAGCCCACAGCTGCATTCGCAAGATGCTTGTGTTCCGCTTGTTAAAGCTGAATTTGTTTCCCCTTCCAGCGTCAGGGAGCCTTTGTGTGCTCTGAGATAAACTCGCAGAATGGAAAGATAGCTCCCAGAGGAGCAGAAACATTCCTGGTTACCGGAGGGTCACATTCATTGGAACATTTGAAAGAGAATGGAAATCTAAGGAAAAACATATTGACCTCGCCCAGGCCCAGCTCAAATTCCCAACAGATGCCGTGTTCAGGAACATGCTTATCAAAACCGGGCCCAGAGGAAGCTGCTAAGGGATGTCCCAGAATTCCTGCAGAAAGCTTACGGCCACTGGAAGATGAAGCTAGAAATGGATTCAGAGAGCAGCAGCAGCCGATTGCTGTGGAGCCCACGTCACAAACAAAGCAAAAGGGTAACGATTCTGGTACGATGTTGTCTCCAGCAGCAACCCTGTTGTTGCAAACTAACTTTTCACTTGTTCCCATCAACAACAACCAACTGACAACAATCAGCATTTGACAAAAAAAAACGTAGCCTTCAAAGGTGTTTGTTGTCCGATCTTTATCGGTATCGTTATATAAAAAAATAAACTTTCTGCACAGCATGTAAACTTGTTTATCCAGTTTTACTTCAGTGTGTCAGTGTCAGAATACCACCTGTTGTACAGCCACTTGCACCTTTACCTGTAGTAATTCTAGCATTATTGAAAATTCAAAATCTAATGGTCCTGCACTCTTAGTGCAAGAAGTGTCCTGTCTCAGTAGAAAGTCTTCATTGATTCAGGATTTAATTTAAATTGGGATTTTTCTATGCACATTGGAGAGAGTTTAACAGTCACATCACCCAGTGAATAACTTGAACAATTACAGAGCACCACCACACCGGCATAGCTTTCTCGCTGCCGCCTCAGCTTCAGCACCCAGGTTCAATCCTGACATCCAGTGCTGCCTTTCACATTGTCCAATTTCCTACAACATCATACGATGTGAGTTTTCAAGTTAATTGGACATTGTAAATTGCCCAAGAGCGTAAGGAATTTGGGTGTAATTAATGGACTGTGGGGAGAAACTTTAAAAAAAAAAGGATTAGTGTCGGAATAGTGTAATTGGGTGTGTGAGGGTTGGCGTGGACGTGCAGTGCATTTTGATTTTCCGTACTATTCACAGCCAAGAAAATATTAAGTGTATTGCAAATCTGGCATGCTAAAAGGAAAGTATTAATTCATTTAAAAACACTGCAAATTTATAGAGCACTTGTTTGTTATTGAAAGTACAGATATCTTTCCTCAGCACAACAAAAATATCAATTTCAGCTGAATTTGAATTTATTTAAGAAAAATTAAATCTAGGATGAAAAAATAGTATTAGCAACAACAACCAAGAAGCTATCAAACATGCTGTAAACTAGTTAAACAATGTTCTTCAGTGAAATACTTGGTCTCTTCTTGCTCTTGCCATTGTAAGACTTTTACATACTTGACTCTCAATTCCTCTAAAATTGCTTACCTAGCCCCTGAATTGAACTGCTACAAATAAATAAAATAAGAATTCAACGAGCAAATGCACTTTTCCTTGAGATAAATATTAGATTTGGATATTATAAAGTTCACCCAACCCACTCAGTCCACACTTTCTGTGAATAATATCTGGCCAGCTGTGTTAATGATATTAATCTGAACATATATGCCTGCTCAACAGTACAGTGGGATGTTTTCACCAAATGGGCCACAAAGAGACCAGGCACATGCCGTCAGGGTAGGCAAGCTAGGCAGTGCCCGCCCTGACTAAATTTATAAAAAGGTAATTATTAAATATAAATACTAAAGATTTCCAATTAATTTACTAAATTCAGTATTTATTATTAAATGGTTATTTTAATAATCTATCTTGGGTAGGCATAATTCTCCTGTACCTTTCATCCGCTGTACATGTCATATGCGTAACTATATTCAACTCGCGTGCCCTGGACGCTGCTTCAAGCCTTCACTTACAATGGGCAATAAAGGCAGCTGAAATCCTGTCTTTGCACTGTGGACGTGTGTGCTGTGCATGCCCTCAGGAGAGGAGACCAATCTGCGCATGCGCGGTTTTTAAGATTTTTAAAAGTTGACTGACTGCCCAGAGGACTGATCAGCCCATGCGCGGGTTTTATGATTTTCAGCACATGCGCGGATTTTTACGATTTTTAAAAGTAGTCTGACTGCCTAGTGCCTACCCTGAGTAATTACTCATGGCACGTGCCTGAAAGAAATAGTCCAGCCATTCAATGTAATCATGGCTGATCATCCCCAATCAGTACCCCTTACCCCGTTCCTGCCTTCTCCCCATATCCCCTGACTCCGCTATCTTTAAGAGCCCTATCTAGCTTTCTTGAAAGTAGCCAGAGTACCGGCATCCACCGCCCTCTGAGGCAGAGAATTCCACAGACTCACAACTCTCTGTGAGAAAAAGTGTTTCCTCGTCTCCGTTCTAAATGGCTTACTCCTTATTCTTAAACCTAGGTTGGTCAGCCCAATTTCCAGACCACAACCTTATTAATTGGTGCACTTCAATGTCAGTTACGATTAATTCTAATTTGCTATTAATGCAATGCATGTTCTTATGATGGTGCTGTGATTTAATTGAAAAGCAAAATATTCTTGACAAGATTTTGCTCATAATAGTTTGAGTTTTGGAGCAAGTGCTGATAATACTACCACCGCATGTAAGAATTCCAAGATGACCATGCCATCTGGAGTCAAATCACTTGGGAAAATATATTGGTGCTTCCATTCTAAAAATTAATGGTAATGAGTTAGTGAAATCCAAAAACCAACAGCTTGTTTAATTAAAAAAACCTCCTTTCTAGTTTGTTTTTACCCAAATATCAATCAACATCTTTCATAATTTGCTGATCTTGGATTGTCCTAACTATAAGTAAACAATGATAATTTCTTATCTGAAACTAATATTGTTGTATTTCAATCTATGCATATAACACAAAATTAATAGGTTTCCATAGTGAATTCATCTTATTAACATTCAGTTGACAAATGCACATTATGCGCCTCCGATTCCCGAGTCATCTCCATATTCAGAAAGTAGCTGTTGCCTTAATTGCTTCTACCAAAGTGCATGATCATGCACCTTGCTCTGCTATTTGCCACTTCTTTGCCCACCCAACCTGTCCAACTTCTTCTACAGGCTCCCTGCTTCCTCAATACTACCTGCCCCTCCACATGTTGTCTTATCTACAAACCTGGCCACAAAGCCATCAATTCCATCATCCAGATCATTAACACATAATGTGAAAAGTAGTGGATCCGACACTTATTAGTCACCAGCAGCTAACCAGAAAAAGCCCCATTTATTCCCACACTTTACCTTCTGCCAGTCAGTTAATCTTCTATCCATGGTAGTATCTTACCTCTAATACCATGAGCTCCAATCTTGTTAAGCAGCCTCTCGTGTGGCACCTTATCGAAGACCTTCTGAAAATCCAAGTATACAAAAAACACTGACGGGCCTGTTCCATTTGGGCGACTGCGGAGCGTCAGTGACTGATGCCCGTAAAACTATCAATTTGTATGACATACACGCAGACATATGCTGTCATGCAGGTGAAGCCTGGTTAGGGTTGAGGCTGTAAAATATTTTCCTTCAAATGCATGGATTTTAAACATTCATATATAAAAATTAATACAATGAAATCAATTGTGCAAATGTCCGAGTCGTTCAGTTTTATTTATAGATGTATTGGTCCGCTTCCATCCCACCTTCTCCCCTCTCCCCTTCTTCTCTTTCCCCCTCTTTCTCCCTTCTTCCCGCTCCACTCTTCTCCCCCTCACATCCTCTTCTCCCCCCCCCCCCACTACCCCCTCCCCTCACATCCTCTTCTCCCCCTCTCCTCCCCTTCTCCCATTCTCCACCCCCACTCCCCCCTCACCTTCCACGATGCCCTCCCATTTGTGGACCCAGCCTGCGACCAGCGATCCCCAGCACACTATCCCACACACACTAGGGACAATTTATACAAACCTGTGCGCCTTTGGAGTGTGGGAGGAAGCCCTAGCCCTAACCGTAACCCTAACTCTAGGTTGATAGGCTTGGTATAAGTATAAATTGTCCCTAGTGTGTGTGGGATAGTGTGCGGGGGATCGCTGGGCGGTGCGGACTGGGTGGGCCGAAGGGCACTATCTCTGAACTAAATGTGACACGGGGCCCCAGGGGTTGGACTCGAACCCCCAATGTTCTGCCTGCTCCTCATGGGAACTATACTGTTGGCCACGTGTTGTCCTAGAAGTAGATCTCTCTTCCAACAGTCTCTCCAAATCCCCAGAGACAGCGGGCTTTTCAACTCGGTACAGGCAATGTGGTCAATGTACCAATGCCACCCATCTGCTCCGGCCACTGAGTCTAAGTACCCACCACCCATTTTGAAGCGGGGGGAAGTGTTGTTCCCAAAGTCTGCATTTATCCCATAGTCAATGTTACTAAAACAGATGATGAGGCCTTTGGGTAGTTTTATTAGTGGGATCTGCAGTGGCTTGCAAAAGTTTTCAATCCCCTTGAACTTTTCCACATTTTGTCATGTTACAACCACAAACGTAAATGGATTTTATGTGATAGACCAACACAAAGTGATGCATAATTGTGAAGTGGAAGGAAAATGATACATGGTTTTCAAATTTTTGTACAAATAAAACACTGAAAAGTGTGGCGTGCAAAGGTATTCAGCCCTCTTTACTCTGATACCCCTAAATAAAATCCAGTGCAACCAATTGCCTTCAGAAGTCACCTAATTAGTAAATAGAGTCCAATTGTGTGTAATCTAATCTCAGTATAAATACAGCTGTTCTGTGAAGGCCTCAGAGGTTTGTTAGAGAACATTAGTGAACAAGCAGCATCATGAAGCCCAAGGAACACACCAGACAGGTCAGGGATAACGTTGTGGAGAAGTTTAAAGCAGGGTTAGGTTATAAAAAAAATCCCAAGTTTTGAACATCTCACAGACCACTGTTCAATCCATCATCCGAAAATGGAAAGAGTATGGCACAACTGCAAACCTGCCAAGACATGGCCGTCCACCTAAACTGACAGGCCGGGCAAGGAGAGCATTGATCAGAGAAGCAGCCAAGAGAGGCCCATGGTAACTCTGGAGGAGCTGCAGAGATCCACAGTTCAGGTGGGAGAATATGTCCACAGGACAACTATTAGTCATGCACTCCACAAATCGGGCCTTTATGGAAGAGTGGCAAGAAGAAAGCCATCGCTGAAACAAAGCCATAAGAAGTCCAGTTTGCAGTTTGCCACAAGCCATGTGGGGGCCACAGCAAACATGTGGAGGAAGGTGCTCTGGTCTGATGAGGCCAAAATTTAAGTTTTTGGCCTAAATGCAAAACGCTATGTGTGGCGGAAAACTGATACTGCACATCACCCTGAACACGCCATCCCCACTGTGAAACGTGGTGGTGGCAGCATCATGCTGTGGGGATGCTTTTCTTCAGCAATGACAGGGAAGCTGGGCAGAGTTGATGGGAAAATGGAATGGAGCCAAATACAGGGCAATCTTGGAAGAAAACCTGTTAGAGTCTGCAAAAGACTTGAGACTGGGGTGGAGGTTCACCTTCCAGCAGGGCAACGACCCTAAACATACAGCCAGAGCTACAATGGAATGGTTTAGATCAAAGCATATTCATGAGTTAGAATGACCCAGTCAAAGTCCAGACCTAAATCCAATTGAGAATCTCTAGCAAGGCTTGAAAATTGCTGTTCACATGAAAATCACTCTCCATCCAATCTGACTGAGCTTGAGCTATTTTGCAAAGAAGAATGGGCAAAAATTTTAGTCTCTAGATGTGCAAAGCTGGTAGAGACGTACCCCAAAAGACTTGCAGCTGTAATTGCAGTGTAAGGTGGTTCTACAAAGTATTGACTCGGGGGCAGAATACTTTTGCACGCCACACTTTTCAGCTTTTTATTTGTAATAAAATTTGGAAACCATGTATTGTTTTCCTTCCACTTAACAATTATGCACCACTTTGTGTTGGTCTATCACATAAAATCCCAATAAAATACATTTACGTTTGTGGTTGTAACGTGACAAAATGTGGAAAAGTTCAAGGGGTATGAAAACTTTTGCAAGCCACTGTAGCTGTCACAGGCTGGGTCCACAAATGGGGGGTGTCGGGGAAAGTATTGGGGGGGGGGGGGGGGGGGGGGGGGTTGGGGAGAAGAGTGGAGCGAGGGGATGGGAAGAAGGGATGAGAGGGGGAGGGGAGAAGGGTAGGTGGGGGGAGTGGCGAAGGAGGGATGGGGCGGGAAGTGGAGAGGAGAGGGGAGTTCAGTCTACATTTACTGAATCCATCCGTGAAAGGTTAGAGATGGTGATTGGATCTGGAAGCGTGCTAATACGTCTAAATAAAACTGGACTCGGACATTTTTTCATTAGCACAATTGATTTTATTGTTTTCATTTTAATATATTAATGTTTAAAATCCATGCATTGAAGGAAGAATATTTTATAGCCCATCTGTGGTCCCTATCCCTAACCCTAACTGGGTGTCACCAACAGGGCAGCATATGTTAGCGTGTGACACCCTGATGTGATTTTGAACGTTCCAAAATCCAGGGGCGACAGGGAATCACCGCGCTTTACCACTCGTCACTGCATGCGTCACCTCACCTCATCATGCTTCACACCCACGACGCGACACCCTCTTTTTAGGCTGTCGCCCAAGTGGGACAGGCCTTGGAATCTCCTTCGTGCATCCTGCTTGTTACTTCCTCAAAAAATGTCAACAGCTTTGTCAGATCTCCCATTAACAAAAGCAATGATTCATTTTAATGATTATTGTCACATGTACCTAGGTACATGTGACAATAGTGAACTTCTTTGTTTTGATATACAATCCGGTAAAGTCATCCAGCCTACCTCACCTAAGCAGTACACAGAGTCGCTATGTTTCTGGCTTGTATCCTCGCACATGGCCGTTATATTTGCAACCATCACTTTCTACAGCTTCCTTAATTCTTGGGCATTAAATTTACCAAACCAGACAGTGATGTAATATGTCAGTATGCTGTCCAGTTTGATGGCGTATTCGGCGACATGCCATATCTCCTCGATCTTCTGAGTTTGTCGTGTTAGTGAGCTTTCTTTATCATGGCATCATTGGGCTGGGCCATGGCAAATTATCAGAGATGTGGATGCCCAGGAACTTGAGCTGTTGTTTCTTTCAACCACACTGTTCCACCAAGGATGATGGGTCAACAATCGCTGTTGAGAACAAAATTATTTTTCTGGCACCATTAAAATTAAAATAAGTTGATTTTACAATGACCTGTTCTCCATAATATGAGTAGACCACAAAAATGAAAACCTTCCTGCATTACAACCACTACTGTGCCATTGCCTTGAAGAGCTCAGACAACAAGTATCTTACATTACAGAAAAAGACTAATGTTGAATGGGAAGGTTAAGTACAGAAGAACAGTAAAAACTATGAGTACAAAAAACATCTTTCTTCTCTAATTTTATGAATCTGATTTCCAAAGCTGGCATCATATTTAAAAACCTAAATAAAAACACAAATAAGATTCTGGAGAGTGCATTATATTTCGGCTTACAATGGTGTCAGGGCAACAACCATGCCTTTAACGCCAACAAGATGAAACATTTGGTTGCTGACCCATGGCAGCGAGGGGGTGATCACACCCTGTCCTCATCAATGGTGCGGCTGTAGAGATTGTTGACAACTTCAAGTTCCAAGACAACCATATCACCAGCAACCTAAACTGCTCTTTTAACATTAATGTGTTGATTAAGAAAGCACATCAGTGTATTTAATTCCCTGGGTATCTGAAAATATTCAGCATGCGCACGAGAAAACAATCTGCTGCGATGCATCACAGCCTGGCATGACAACTGCTCTGCTTCTGACTGCTTGAACTCACAGAGAGTGGTGAACACAACCCAGACCATCACAGACATGTCGTGTGCAGTGCATCTAGGGTGTCTCAGCGGTGGAATTGCACCCTTACATCGCTTGCAGCGCTGGAGACCTGGGTCCAATCCCGACTACAGCTGCTGTCTGTCTGTATGGAGTCTGTACGTTCTCCCCATGACCTGCGTGGGTTTTCTCCGAGATCTTTGCTTTCCTTCCACACGCCAAAGATGTACGTTAATTGGCTTGGTATAAGTGTAAATAGTGTTAATGTGCGGAGAACGCTGGTTGGTGCGGACTTGCTAGGCCAAAGACCCTGTTTTCACACTATCTCTAAAACAAAAAAATCTTCATGGTGTACTGCGAAGTATTAGGGCTGGAAGTATTGTTAATAATGCCTGCCATGCTGGCCATTCCATTTTCTACCCCATGTCTTTACTGTGAGAAGATATAAAACCTTGAAAGTTTTGATGTCCAGAATTAAGAACTGCTGCTTCCCCACTGCTTTGTGGATCTTTCACAACCTCTTTCCCAGTGGTGCTGCCATGTAATCTTCCTCTTAGCTCTACCTGACAGGTTATTATGTTATTGTACTTTAATGTTCTTTGGCACGATAATCTGCACCATTCTGCTGTTTGCACTTGTCCTTGTGTTTCTGTTGTATTTGTCATTATTGTATGTATACTCTTTACTCTATAAGCCTCACTGGACTAAGTGGGACCTGTTGGGTCCCTGTCACATGGGAGGTCTGGTCCTCCAACGCAACCCGTTCCCCAACGCAATATTTCACCACTCACCCATTTCCCCAACGTAACCAGTCCCCCCAACGCAATATTGAACCACTCATGCATAGCCCCCAACTGCACAGGCATGGCTCATTCCCCCTCTTTCCTAAGCACTCCCTCCCCCTCCTCTCCTCCCCAATCCCTCCCTCACTTCTCCCCCCTCTCCTTTCCCCTATCCTGTCACTCCCTCCATAACACCTCTCCATCCCCCTCCTATCCCTCTATCCACCACTCCTCATCTTCCCCATCCCCCCCCACTATCCCTATTGACCCCTACAGCCCTCCTCTCCCTCTATTCCTCACTCGCGACCTCCCCCACTCCCCCTCCTCTCCCTCTATTCCCCCTCCTCCCCCACTTTCCTCACCTCCCCCACTTTCTCTCTCTCCCTCCCTAACCCTTCCTCTCCCTTAATTCTCCCACTCTCCCTTCTCACCTCCCCAGGATCTTTCCCCTCTCCTCCTCCCCTCCCCCAATCCCTCCCTCACCTCTCCCTCTCCTTTCCCCTACCCTCAGTCACTCCCTCCCTCCTTCCCTCCCTCCATCCCTCCATCCATAAAAAGCAGCATTTGCAGTTCGGGTAGACGGGACCACCATTGCCGCAGAGGGCATGCGGGGGAGAGGGGTGAGTGATGAGGGGGAGAGAGACGGGACCCGGGACTCCACTGAACCCCCCCCCGCAGCCGCCGCCGGTGGTGGGGGAGACGATAGACAGGTTACTGTGAGGAGGGGAGAGAGGAGTTTGTGAGTGAGGCGAGACAAGCCGCCGCCGGTGGGGTAAAAAGGGGCGTCGCCATCCCGGCCGTGGCATTGACTGACAGGAGAAGAGACCAATCTGCTTTGCGCTGACTGAAGGAATTTGCGCATGCGCGATTTTAAAGATTTTTAAACCTCGATAACTTTTACAATATACCACTGATCGAAACAAAACTTGTTGCACTCGCAGCACAGAAGTACGATGAGTTACCTGGCATACCGCGTACCGTTTTTGTGCAAATAGAGAAAACCGCGCAAACCGGGAGAGCACAAGATCAGAGTTTTAGTTATAGATAGATAGATAGATGATGTGAACAAGGAATGCATCCTGGTGTACATGAGAATAAACTAATCTGCTGGATATGCACATATCATAAACCCTTGTCCTCAGAACTAACATTGTGCTGAGAAACTCTCATGCTACCCATTTTGTACTTTAGATAACCTAACTCTGACATACAGAAAGGAGCAATAAATGTGCAGCTAGCCCCAGTAAGAGTTTTTTGAGAAAATATAAAGTTTATTTTCTCTCCCCATTTCAAGTGTTATAGTTTATGTACATGTATAATGTTTGCACACCTACAGAGTGCCACTTTGGGTGGAAAATGTGACAATCTCCATTACAGTCGATAAATTGTATTAACCATTCATTTACCATCACTGTCAACAAGAATGTCTTTATTTAAAGTACATTTCTAATTTATTTGTATTGCTACCCCAGGACTGGTCATTAGCATGCAGACAACCTAAAACTATGCTAAAATAATTTCTGTTTATTTGTTGTGCGCATTCCCCTATGCTTCAGAAAGGTATATTCAGTCAAAATCAACAACAACCCAAAAGGTTCTTCACTCGGACGTTTTGAGAAGATTCCCAATAGAGCTGGAAAGACAAAGGGCTTTAGAGTGAATTGCAAAGCATGTCTCCAAACTGCAAAAAGGTCAAAAGCCTAAAATAAGGAAAGCTTCAGCATCATAGATTCCATATGTGGAAGAGTGGAGAGCTGTCAAAATGTATTTTATATAGAAAATGTGTTGATGAGAGTTAAATGTAATAAGAATTGAACTAGATTCGGTGGCATGTTGCAAAAATGTGAGCAGACTCTTGCCTTCCAAAATAATAGTGGGCATTGTCCCTGGAGGTAATTGTACTCCGCAACTAATCTCTGTGTTTTCTGCTGATTAAGATGCTGAAGTGTCTCCATAACTGCTATAAGAACATACACACCCTCCACAAAATCTAAATTTTAGGTAAGTAAGTTTATTGGCCAAGTATTCGCATTGGTGCTCTGCCCACAAGTAACAACATGACATACAGTGACAGTTACGAATGACTCAGAAAACACTAAACATTAATAATAATAAAACATTAATGATAAAACACCATTGATCAAGCATGTGAACCAACAAAATACTAGATCAAAGGGAGACTACAGATTTTTGGCTGTTGAGTAGAGCAACTACTCGTGGATAAAAACAGTTTTCATGTCTGGCTGTGGCGGCTTTGACAGTCCGGAGTCGCCTTCCAGAGGGAAGTGATTCAAAGAGTTTGTGGCCAGGGTGAGAGGGGTCAGAGATGATCTTGCCTGCTCACTTCCTGGCCCTTGCAGTGTATCAATGGAGTTCATCAATGGAGGGAAGGTTGCAGCCAATAATCTTCTCTGCTGATCGGACGATTTGCTGCAGCCTCCAGGTGTCGTGCTTGGTGGCTGAGCCAAACCAGACCATGATGGAGAAGGTGAGAAGACTCTACGATGGCCGTGTAGAATTGGACCATCATTGCCTGTGGCAGATTGTGCTTCCTCAGCTGTTGTGCCTTTGTTGTGTCTCTTCCTCTGATTTCCTGGGTTCCACTCGAAACCTATGAAAACTGACTTTCAAATATGTGCAGGTTGGTAGCGAATTGGCCATTATAAATTGTCCTACTCCTACTGGCAAGTGGTAGAATCTGAGGGGAGCTGATGGAAATGTGGAGAGAATAGAATGGATTTAGTGTAGGATGAGTGTAAAAAGATGGTTAATGGTCAGAACAGTGGGCCAAATGGCCTGCATCTCATACTCAAAAGTGGGTGTCCTAGTGAGAGGGATGTAACCTTAACAATCTCCAAATTAAATAATTTGCTTGTCTTAAATGCAATCAACTTTAAAGTTTGAAGATATGCAAATTGGATGAAATTCCATGAAAATGTCACAACTTACTGCATATTTTGTATGGTGTTCTTCCTGGAGTTGGAAACTGAAATGTACCAGCCACCATAGTGATCTATTTTTTAACTAAATGGTAAACCAGATTTCTATAGAGTGAACAGCCAACAGTAACAATTGGCAGCGGTTCAAAGAAACTGCTGCAAAAACTTCTTGTACTTTTTTTGTTTTTGTTTAAAATTCCTGGCACACATTACATACAAAATGTTTCCCTTGTGTGCACTGCATGCAAATGGAGGTAAGGTGGAATCCTAGCAATCATTTGCAAAAAGTAATTTATCTCAACTTTAACTCCTATAAATCAGTTCAATTTAACAGAAGCAGAGAAGAAACAAAACTGCCTAGATGCTGTGCAATATAGTAGGGGATCTCAGAAAAACATCTCTGAAAGACTTGACCCATCAAAAGGCCGGAACTTATTGTTATTACTTCAAGATCTGGAGATGTTCCAGAGTAAGTTAAAAACAGTGTGTAATGCGAAAAAAGTAATATAATGGCAATCCTATCTGAGCACTTCTAAAAGAAAACAAATCCCAGTGAACAATTGGAGGCCAATACCAATCAAATTTATATTGGAGGCACAATAGATGATTGTATATCTGCACATATTTTAAAGATTGTGCAATTTTCTGTTTAATTGTTGAACAAAGGAGAGTTGCTGGAGAAGGATGTTGTTGTTCACTTCAAAAGAAGCAAACATGTCAAATGGGTTAATGCCCCTCGACATAATGAAACTGGCTTAGAAACTCTAGTGAATCAAAATGCAAATGCAGGTGGTATCTGCAGTACAGTAGCTAATGACCATTTTTGATTTTTTGCACACATTTCAATCTGAAAATATGCTGCCCAGGATTGAGCGTTAGGAACAAAAGGTTCAGTTCCTGAAGTTTTGCAAGTAGGACTGGGTGGCATAACGGTAGAGCTGCTTACTGCATTACAATGCCAAAGACCTGGGTTCGGTCCTGACTATGGGTGCTTGTCTGTACAGAGTCTGTATGTTTTCCCCGTGACCTGTG
Source organism: Okamejei kenojei (assembly GCA_035221665.1). NCBI lineage: Eukaryota > Metazoa > Chordata > Chondrichthyes > Rajiformes > Rajidae > Okamejei > Okamejei kenojei. The sequence goes on from CM069138.1 coordinate 81,345,521, forward strand.
TGTGTTTTCTCCGAGATTTTCGGTTTCCTCTTACACTCCAAAGATTTACAGGTTTGTAATTTAATTGGCTTTTGGTATAAATGTAAAATTGTCCCTAGTGTGTGTATGTATGGTAGTGTAAATGTGTGCGGGGATCGTTTGGTTGGTGCTGACTCGGCGGGCAGAAGGGTATGTTTCCACGCTGTATCTCTTAACTAAACTAGACTGGAGATTCAGGCTTCAGGCAGAACCGAAGTGGGGCAATGGGACCAATTAAATAGTGGGGATGGGGGTGAAGAATCAGAACACTTGGTGAAGGGGCATCATGAGGGTGGTTACCTTTCTTAAGTACTATCAGTGACTTGAGGGGTGGGGGGGACACTAAAGTGATCAATGGAGTAGGCAAATGGGTTTGTACCATGCAAGGTACGAAGGATCAAATGCAAGTAATGAAATGTAGGGTCTCAATCCAATGCTTTGTCAAGAAAATGTGGTTGTCCTCAGAGATCAAAAATGATTATTCTCAGATCAATTTATTCTAATTTTCACCACAATGGTCCAAATCGAAAGCTTGGGCAATATCCTCAGCATGAGATTCAACTAATATGGAATATCATACACAGGGGATAATTGCTTCAGGATACATGTGGTTGAACTTGCAAAACTGACTTGAAAACCAAAACAGATTATTACTGCATTTCACTCAGGTAAAATTCAGTTTTCAGACATTTAGTGTTAACCAAGTAATATTTTTTTCTTGGTTGTTTTGGGGTTGCAGATTGGTAAAACCTAGATTAAAGAAATTCAGTTGTACAAGCATTTGCATGGTTCAGGGAGGTATAAATGAATGCAATACATTTGGAGATGGAAGAAAATTAATGTATTTTTCAGGAAAGTTATGTTGAAATAAATAGAGCTGTAGAACTGTATATTTAAGGTTACAATGGATATAAAGTTAAAAGCTTACAAAGTTGATAGATGAATGAAGGAGGTTCCAAATATATATTCTGAGTAAATACATGACAAAAGAAATGGCAGATGTAATTCAATTCATTGGAAGTAAGTTTGTCTTTGTATTATTGTTGAATTTTAAAAAATGTTTGATTTTTAGAGTGACATAAACTTGCCCTTCCAAATAATTTTAAATAAGCGAGTTCGGTATTTCGATAAACGCAAGGAATCATGGGATTTGTCAAAGGTCATCTGGGATAAAGAAAAAGTGAACACAGCGCTGTATAAACTGTGTATAAATTGGTAACTATTCTACCAAGGAATTAATCTAGAATTTTATCAACTCAATAACTTCCTTTCTTGCTGTTCCTCTGAGAAAAGCAATGAACAATGAGTATTAGCAATGGTGCATTTGAGCTGGAAACAAAAACATGGGCAATTGAAACTTTGATCTAGTGTGTGGTTTGTCATTTTGATCATCGGAAAATATTTACACATTACTGTACAGTTTATAACATTCACTAATGTTGTATTTAGTGCTAGAAGGTATGAATTGCAATCTAGAAAACAAACTAAATTGAAGAATCACAGGACTGGGCAGGAGGGGTGGCATTCATATGCTGCTTAATAGTTTAAAGTATGATATAGTTTGGTCAGGAAAAAGGCTGACTGGCACAAATACAATTGGAGACACATAACAAACAGCATGGTCAGTTTGAATCTCATATTCTTGAAATACATTTTCTTGGCAAGTTGCTGCACAATAATGACCATAGCTACGAACGTGAGAAACCGCCAATGCCAGATCTCACAAATTGGCATGTCAGCAGCACACCAAATTCCAACAACCCAATCTTGACCAGTGATTAATCCAGAAATCATCACTATACTCAGATTCCTGATTAACAATCCCAAAACAATATGGTCTACTTCTTCCATCTCCCACATTCCAGCTAATACCAAAGTAATTCTTCTTGGAACCGTTGAACTACATTCAAAGTGTTTTTCACTTGCAGATCAATGTGAAAATTGCAAACACAGGAGAATAAGTTACCAAAAAAAATCCCTTGAAAATGTTTTCTAGATGTTAGGACAAGGTATAATATATTTTGTAAAACTGATTAATACAAAAGCTTTGGGGACCTAGGTGTGGTCAGTTGGCCAATAGTCAACGTAATAAACTTTATGACCTTGGTTGACGTCCCAAATGTAATGTGGAGGAAACTTGTTCTTAATGTTGTTTACGTGAGGCATATCATCATTCTTTGGCAGACGAAATAATTATGTGGGTTTGGTACGTGATCATACATAGTTAGGGAGACAATCACTGGGAAACGTAACATGTACACACCTTATCCATAATAGGAGCTATTTATAGAACATATGGGAAAATTTATAAACTGATTAACAAACCTAACATAAGGCAGATGGTGAGTTACACAGATTACGGCATATTGAGCAGATTAATAAAATACTCTGTATTAAAGATGTTATGAATGCGTGTTGTGTCTTTGAAATGTTAAGACTAATATACCAAATCAAATCTGAAAAACCTTGTGTCAGAGAAAATCACATTATGAAAACAATTGTCAGTGGTGCAAAGGGGGGCATGGGCACGAGAGTTTCAAACTTGCAAAAACAATGTTTTATTCCCTGCAAGATTTTCATCAATAAAGGTATTTTTAATAGGTTTAGGTTTATGTTATTTACTGCTAAAAATACTACTGCTTTAAAAGAAGACTATCCGTTACATTGTTTAATTGAGTATCATTGCACAAGTGTCAATAGAAAAGATTGCTTGTCAATTTCATGACCTCTTGCTGAAACTGAGAGACTGTGTTCTTTAGATACAATGATGTCTGTTAACTGTGGGAGATTAGATTGAAACAATTTTATTTTTCACCATGCCTTTTCTTTTGCATTAAGCTTTTTTTTCTGTTTCTCACTTTCCAAAGTAGCCTTAAAGTACATTCCCAGTTCCCAATCGAAATTACATTACAACTAATTTGGCCCGTGTAATACAAATTGTCTACCCCAATTAATCAATCTCGTTCCATCCAATTCATGTTATGGAAACACTCATTATTGATGAACTCCCTGTTGTTCATTGCGATGTTATCAAACAAACTAAGAAAGTATTGGATAGATGCTTTATTAGAGGCGTTTAAAAAATAATCTTGACACGCAAGGAAAAGGAAAAGGCCACCTACCGACACAGCTGGAGACGCGGCTGAGTAAAGGTGCAGTGATTACATTCATGGAGATGCCAGAATGACTACAGTTCAAGTTCAGGTTCAAGTGAGTTTATTGTCACGTGTCCCTGATAGGACAATGAAATTCTTGCTTTGCTTCGGCACACAGAACATATTAGGCATTTACTACAAAACAGATCAGTGTGTCCATATATCATTATATAAATACATACACACATGAATAAATAAACTGATAAAGTGCAAATAACAGGATGGTGTGGGTCCTTGATGATGCTGCCAGCTTTTTTGAGGCAGTGACTGCGATAAATCCCCTCGATGGAAGGAAGGTCAGAGCCGATGATGAACTGGGCAGTGTTTACTACTTTTTGAAGTCTTTTCCTCTCCAGGGCACTCAAGTTGCCGAACCAAGCCACAATGCAACCAGTCAGCAAGCTCTCCACTGTGCACCTGTAGAAGTTAGAGAGAGTCCTCCTTGACAAACCACCTCTCCGTAATCTTCTCAGGAAGTAGAGGCACTGATGTGCTTTTTTGATAATTGCATTAGTGTTCTCGGACCAGGAAAGATCTTTAGAGATGTGCACTCCCGGGAATGTGAAGCTCTTGACCCTTTGAACCATCGACCCGTTGATATAAACGGGACTGTGGGTCCCCATTCTACTCCTTCAAAGTCCACAATCAGTTCCTTGGTTTTGCCGGTGTTGAGAGCCAGGTTATTGTGCTGGCACCATATGAACAGTTGCTCGATCTCTCTTCTATACTCTGACTCATCCCCATCAGTGATACATCCCACAACAGTGGTGTCGTCAGCGAACTTGATGATGGAGTTCACACTGTGACCGGCTACGCAGTCATGAGTATAGAGTGAGTACAGCAGGGGGCTGAGCACGCAGCCTTGAGGCGCTCCCGTGCTGATTGTTACCGAGGCTGACACATTTCCACCAATACAAACGGACTGTGGTCTGTGAATGAGGAAGTCGAGGATCCAATTGCAGAGGGATGCGCAGAGACCCAGTTCTGAGAGTTTGGTAACCAGCTTGGAGGGGATGATTGTGTTAAATGCCGAGCTGTAATCGATGAATAACAGCCTGACATATGAGTTTTTGTTGTCCATGTGGTCCAGAGCGGAGTGGAGGGCCAACGAGATGTGTGTGTACTGCTTTACTTCCTGAAGTCAATCACAATCTCCTTATCTTGCTGACATTGATGGAGAGTTTGTTAGCTTGACACTAGGTTAAGAGGTTTTCAATATCCTTCCTATACTTCATCTGGTCATTATTTGATATCCAGCCCACTGTGGTGGTGTCGTCTCCAAATTGCACTGGATTGAAATTAGGCTGCACAGTCATGAGTGTATAAGGAGTATCGTAGGGGGCTGAGAACATATCTTTGAGGGGCACCAGTGTTGAGGATTATGATTTTGTGTGTGTGAGTCTGCATGCCTTTGATACTGTTGCAGGCAAGATAGTCATTGTACCTGTACCGTACTGCACACCTGTGGACAGCAATAAACTCGACTTGACCTAAAGCTTGAATTGGAGAAAGAATTTATACTGAGCAATAGATGCAGAAGCGCAAAATATGTATCAAATAAGGTAAGGTAAGGGAATCTTGGATGACCAAATATGTTGTAAATTTGAGCAAAAACGATAGGAAGTCGATGCAAGGCTATGTAAGGTTTAGGATTTTTTCTATTTGAAAATAAACTTTATTCAGAATTAAATAAAATATTTTTTAAATAGGCAAAGCTTCATGTCTATACATTCGGCAGTATCATACTCAATGATGTTTGCACCTATATTTACTTGGGCTCACACCATCTGTAGCCAACAATCGGCCTATCAGGGAACCTCCTTGCCAGAAATCATCTGTTGCCAGTGCTGACACTAAATGTCACCGATCCATTTTCTTCAGATATGCTACCTGATCCACTGAGTTACTCCAGTATTTTGTGTCTATCTTCAGGACTGTTTTATGTTCTTTCTTTCTATATAAAAACAAAAATGATAGATGTGTGAAGGTCTTCAGAAAGCACATTCAAGTTACAGCAACGCACCTCACATTCACATTATTGATTCAATAATAAGAAACGTTGTGATGAGATACCTGAGCTAATCAGAACTATTTCTGCTGCAGAAATTAAGAGATTTATCAAAATGTTTTGACAGGGTTAATTTGGAATAATTGGCAACACATCTCAAGATGTTTTCAATAGATAACACAGTTATCAATAGATAACACATCGATAACATGGTGAGGACGAATAGGAAGGGGAAATTCATTCTGAAGGAATGTCAGTACACAAGTTGATGTACCACAGAGAGCAGACGACACATTACATATTTTGAAGGTCCAATAGGTCAGCATGTAAATGTTGCCATAACCAATGTTTAACCATTGTTAAATTCAGGGCAATTAATTAATTTTGACTTGCTCTGGGAAGCACCCAAAAATAGACAAACAGGCTAATTTGGCTTGGTCTCTGCTGCAATCCGATTCTGTAAAACTGCGCATAGTAATAATGAAACGGTCAAAATTAAGACAGACTTGTGCACATACTAAAGTTAAAGATAATTTATGTTCAATTGGAAAAAGATAAAACAAGTGAAGAAACTTGGATTTGTATGGGTGCAATACGCTTCGGGAAGTCATGGCATTTGGTGCTTGTGTTCAGGTGATGTGATAAACAGTGTTAATGGTGAGCTATCGGTATAATTTCAGAACAGTCTGTGAAGATTCATTGTGTTAGCAGCACAAGTATGGTGTTGCTTAAAATCTCCACTTTTACAGCTGGTACATATCTTTGCTTCATTTTACAAAGATTTTGCTTAGATTTTAATCAACATTCAGCTAGTAGATCTTTTCTGCTCAGACGTTCAGCTGCAAACTAAACTAGGTTACCTCTTTAAATAAATCTATTTCCCAGGAGACATTGAATGGACTCGCTCAAGGCTGGAAACAATGACATCACATCCTCTACATCATTGCCTGTACTTGGTGTTTACATGTATAAACACTCAATCTCCTCACATTCTCAGACGCTGCTGTGTACTGCCACAGGACAAGGCACCAACATTTCTCAGAGACTCCTTTACAAAAATAAAGGCATTCCTTGCTACTCATTAAATATATCGAAGGTACAGTTAATTGTAATCCAACCAAGTTTTTAAAAAATAGGTTACATATGGCAAGCTCTTCTCTTTCCTTATCTTTAGTGTGGCCATGAAACAATTAACCTTATCCAGTATAAAATTGCTAAAAGACAAATTTAAATATCTAAATTTTAGAAATGAACTGGAGCTTAAAATATTATTTTCTGCACAATTATAGATTCCACCTAAATGAAGAACCAGGTCTCATGAATGCACTTTAAAAATAAATTATAAAGGAGACAATATGATGTGGACAAGGGAACTTACTGAAAGATTTTAGTAATCTTAAGCATATGAGAACTAAAAGGGAAGGTTTGTGCAGGATGGAACTGCAGATGCTGGTTTAAACTGAAGATAGGTACAAAATGCTGGAGTAACTCAGCGGGACAGGCAGCATCTCTGGCGTGAAGGAATGGGTGATGTTTTGTGTCGAGACCCTACTTCAGTGACCCGAAACGTCACCCATTCCTTCTCTCCAGAGATGCTGCCTGTCCCGCTTAGTTACTCCAGCATTTTGTGTCTAAAAGGAAAGGTTTATTGAATTTCCAATTATCAAATTTAAAACACTCTTCCTCAAATTTGTGAGGAAAATTAATCTATTTTGTAATCATGGGGATTCTAACAACTAGACCTAAATAATGTTTTCCCACTGCATTAAAAATACTTCCATTTTAATTTTTCTGGGCTATAATCAGGAATGTTTTCACTTTTTCTACCTTCCATTTTCATACAATTAGATATTGTCCATTTATATCCAGTTCTTTCCTCTATGACAGGTTTTCATGTTCATCTCACTAGCTCCTATTCAGCTTTAGTTATTCCCCAGCTGTGGTATTACATAACTAGCCCCACCTCCAGCCAAAATATTCCAGTGGTTTCAACACTGGCATCCACCCAATAATGTGAAATATCCTGCTGTTACATTAAAACTTCAAAAAGCCTGGTAAATCTAATCAGACTTATTACTGTGGGGTTCACTCTCAATTATCATCCAAGTGATTGGTTTAGTTTAGAGATACAGTGCGCCGGCCAAGTCAGCACCGACCACATTAACACTATCCTACACACACTAGGGACAATTTTACATTTACACCAAGCCAACTAACCTACAAATCTGTACGTCTTTGGAGTGTGGAGGGAAACCGAAGATCTCAGAGAAAATCCCATGCAAGTGATGGAGCGAACGTACAAACTCTGTACAGACAGCACCCATAGTCGGGATCAAACCGGAGTCTCTGGCGCTGTGAGGCAACAACTCTACCACCGCGCCGCCTTGTTGCCCATGTTACTATTAATGAGCAGCCCATTTTCTTGTCCTAATAATTAGTCACTGATGTCCAATTTAAGATTTTCTAGAACAAATCAACTCCAGACTTCACTACAACTTAGGTCCAAAAATGGATGAAAGATCAGAATTCCAGAGGAAGCAAAAGTGACTGCAATTTCATTGGGCATCAACGGGGGAAATTATTCTGTGGTTTTAATCATGCACGCAAGGAAGATGATCGTTCTTGTTCTTTCATTCCAGCCCAGGCAACAGCTCCTCAGGACAGTATTCCAGGTTTGAACATTTTCACCCTTCCTCAAAGTCAGCGTGTTTGCTGGTGATTGCTTAATGTCCAATTCTATTCCATTTGTAATTTCTCAATAAATGAAAGCCATGCCTGCATGCACCAAAACCCACATTCTGGGTGTCAACATTAGCACTGCAAAGGCTTTTTACCATCTACAAGGCCAAAGTCAAGGGCACAGTGGGAGATTTGCTGCTTGCTTGCAAGCTCAAAATATACTCATGCAGACTTGACACCATCCAGAACAAAATGGCCCACTTGTTTACACCCCAAGCTTAATCATTCATTTCCTTCTCCACTAGCTACTCCAACAGCTCTACCAGAGTACATGGGTGGCAAGAACCTGAAATAATCATCATCTGCACGAGCCCCTCAAAGTCACACCACATCCTGTCTGGAAATAACGTAACTGCCTGTCTGAAGGAATACCTTCACCAAAAGTATTGGAGTTATTGAAGGTGACAGCTCATCACCACCTTCTCAAGGACAACATGAAATGGGCAATAGATGATATCTTGCTGGTGACACACAGTTACTGAAACACAGAACAGTACAACACAGGAACAGCCCACTTGGCTACGATGTCTGTGTCGACCATAAAGCCAATTTAATCTAATCCCAACTGCCTGCATGTGGGTCTATATAATTCCATCCCCTCCCTGCTCATGTGCCGGTCTAAATACCTCTTGAATGTTGTCATCATATCTGCTTCCATCATTTTCTATGACAGCGCATACCAGTCACCTATCACTTTTGTAAAAAAAAACAAAAACAACATTTGCTTTGCAAATGTCCTTTAAACTTTCCCCTCTCTCACCTTAAAGCTGTGCTCTCAGTTCAACATCTTTGTCAGTGCAAAACCTGCCATGAGAATTTACAAAGTGAAATTGAAAAACAAAATAAATCACAGAATTGTAATAATGGAAATTGCCTTCTCAGCCTAATCTAATCTTATCTGTACGTGGCTCTTGTCCAGGATCCTTGGATGGCTCTTCACACTCAGCAAAATAATAGTTAGCTAATCATACTAACAATGAGAATGTCAATGACATAGTTTCACTGGTTTTTCACCAGAAGCAGAATAAAAATAACAATTACCCTCCGGAAAATTTCTCCAAGCTAGTAATTGTGCAATGTTATACTAAGTAAGGTTGTCTTTGGTAAAAAGGAAACCGTGGATGAAAGATAAGGTTCATTTCCAGGAGAAGACCAAGTTTACAGTGTTCAGATCAAACGATCCTGAACTGTACAAGAAATCTATTGAAATGCCATCAAGGATGCCATGGGAGAATTCCAGACCAAGCTTGCATCCCATGATAATCAGGCGGATATTCATCAATCGTAGTAAGGATTGTATTCCATAACAGGCTATAAAGTGGCCCTTATTACTGGCAACAAAGCATTCCTCCCCAACAACCTCTATGGCCGCTTTGAACAGAAAGTCACCCATCTGACCCGATGGCCTTGGGTGTGCCTGCACCCGTGCGTCATGATCGCAAATATCAGATTGGCTTTCCTGAGAGTGAATCCAAGGAAGATGGACTGGGTGGAGCCCCCAGCTGTTTCTTAGGACGTGCCTGGACCAGCTGGCAGGAATATTCACATATATATTTAACCTCACTCTACTCCATTCTGGTTACCTATTAAGAAGACTACTGTGATCCCAGTGCCAAAAAGTAAAATAACATATCTTAATGACTATTAACCAGTGTCTCTGACATCCACTCTCATGAAATGCTTTGATAGGCTGGTCACACATTAGCTCCAGCCTCCCAGAAACCCTTGATCGACTGCAGTTTGCCTACTGTCACAACAAGTGATTGATTGATTAAGGTTTATTTAAATAGGGACAGATACAAGACCATAGATATAATTGAAACAGTCATCTGATGTATGCATCATAGTGTTTTTAGCCAAAGCTAATTCGCAACACTTGTCCTTAGTAGAGCTTTTGGTTAAAAATGATAATACAGATTAACATTATTAAAAATAGGAAAATGGAAATGGATACATGGCAGATGCCAAATCCCTGGCTCTACATTCATCAGCATAACAAGGACATCAATGTCAAACTCCTATTTATTGACTATAACTCTACTGTCAACACCTGAATCCCAACCAAACTTATTTCCAAACTCCTGGACCTAGGAGTCAGCACCTGGTACTGCATTTGGATCCTCAACTGCCCGAGCCATTGCCCACGATCAGTGTGGATAGGTGCCAAAGTATCCTCCACAATATTTCACAACACCCATCCTCTGCAAGGATGCATTCTCAACCCCACTTGGCGATTTTTTCAGCGACTGCCGGCGTCATATCAGTGTCGCCAAAGGTTTTTGAACATTTCAAAATCCAGTGGCGACACAAAAATGATGCGACACTTGAAAAAACACTGCGCGTCATACGTCAGCACGCCGCGTCACGCCGCAAATGTTTTGGTGACCTGATACGTCAGTCAATGATGCTGGCAGTCACCGAAAAAAAAAAAATCGGCAAGTGGGACAGGCCCTTTACTATACTACCAATACATTCACAACTGCGTAGCCAAATTCTGCTCCAACTCCATTTACACGTTTAGCGCTACTGTGGGCAGGAACTTGAACAATGATGAGACAGTACAGGAAGGTGACGGAGAGTTTAGTAAAATGGTGTAAAAACACCAACTTCTTCGTCAATGTCAGCAAGATGAAGGAGCTAGCGAATGACTTCAAGAAGCAAGATGCTGGAAATGCCTCAATCTACATCAATAGAGCCGAAGTGGAGATGGTCGAGAATTGCAAGTAATTGGGCGTAAATATGTCCTGGACCAACCACATTGAATTAACAGTCAAGAAAGCACACCAAGGCATCTACTTGCACAGAAGACTCAGGAAGTTTAGTATGACTCTTACCAACTTCTACAAATGCACTGTCGAAAGCATCTTATTGGGTTACATCACAGCTTGGTTTGGCAATAGCTCTGCCCAGGACCACAAGAAATTGCAGAATTGTGGATGTAGCCCAATCCGTCAGTCAAACCAGCCTTCCCCCCCTCCCTTCACTATAAAGTCCACTTAAACTTCACGCTGCCTTGGAAAGTAGCCAACATAACATAATCAAGAACCATTTTCACCTGATCATTTGGCCTTCTCCCATTGGGCAGAAGATATAAAATCTGGAACCACCTATCACTAGATAACACCTCCCCACTTTTAATTAGTCTACTGGATGGTCCTCCCATAAACTGGGATACCATCATGATCTTCCAACTTACATCATTGCAGACCTTTTTTTTAAATCTGCTATTTCTCTGTAACTGGAATGGTATAATGTTGTAACGCTATATACTGGACTCTAATATTTTTCTCTTTACACAACCTGTTGTACTTATTCTGAGGATTGATTGTACTCTTGTATTGTACAGTTTGACTGGATAGCAACAAACAAATCTTTTTGTGGTATCTTGGTATAAAGTATGTAACAATAATAAACCAATGTCAATATCAGGATGGGAACATTAAAAGTCAAGATAGACACAAAATGCTGGAGTAATTCAGCAGGACAGGCAGCATCCCTGGATAGAATTACCCATTCCTTCTATCGAGAGATGCTGCCCGTCTCGCTGAGTTACTCCAGCATTTTGTGTCTATCTTCGGTGTAAACCAGCATCTGCAGTTCCTTCCTACATATTAAAATAGTCAATCTTAGACAAGTTAGTGAATGGCAATTTAGAAAGTTATTCCCAAAGTGTCCTTTTCCTGCACTGAAAAATCACATATTTTACAATCTCTGATTGTGGGGAACCTTACCAGCTTCATGCTTATCATGCTTCACATTATTTCCTTTTATTGTTATATGCACCTTGGAAATAGTTGGGCGTTTGTTTTATACTTGCATTGATAAGAAATTGTCTCAACTTAGAAATTCAACCACACTTGAACTCGTGAACACAAAGAAATCACTTCATCCTCCAAAATGACACTTTTCTCCTCTGATTTAATGGCACAACAATTATCTCAGCTTGCTCTGGGAGATAGCAGATACAAGTCCCGTTGTACTCTGAATGAGAACACAGTAATTCAGGTTCTGCTCTGTATAATGTTTAGTGACTTAAGTTTGAGATATTTAATTACGACCAAAGTACAATTCTTGGAATATTAACTGACACTGTTAGTATTAATTTCTGAGACATTTGCTATTCAGACCAATGTAATTTGTACGACTATTTTTCGGCATTGGGTGGAGTACTGTACTTCTTACCCGTTTTTGTCGTTCAGGTGCCAATTCAGCAAAACCCTGACCAAATGAACAACTCCGCTAGATTGGCTGAAAGCTGACATAATAGTACCTACAAATACAACGGAATAATTTAGAGACTCGCTCACATTAGCTCCGGATATCACCAATTATCATTTTCATAGTCTTAGATGTTTTCGAATCTAATGTGCTGTTCTCTATGGCAACTGTCTACATTTACAATTATCTCAATAAACCCGAAATAGGCTGGGTGGACAGTCTCCAACGCCACGTAAAACTCTTGATAAGATAAAGTCTGTTATTATTTCTGCACCATCCAATCCCCAACATCCCGAATCATGCATTGTTGCTGTTTTGTTATCAGCAGCCGAGAGATAGGACGTCGCGGAAACCTCTAATTTTAGCACGAAGGAAAAGCGTCGGAAAAAATGAACACGGATGATAGGTAGTTTAGTTGCTTAGTTTCATTTAACGCTAGAAGCTTGCGTGAGCGATGACCATTCCTGTGATTTTTCACGTTGTTCAACAAAGTTTCACAAAACCCAGGCACAAGCCCCCAAGGGACATCCTTGAGGAACACGGGGGAGATTTAGGAGAGGAACCGCGGGAATCCTTCCACTCTCCCTACCGGGGATGTGTCTTTGAGTTCTGTTTGGTGGCTCGCCAGCCCGCAGTCTTAGTGCGGATAACAGGTTGATCGCCCCCCTCCCCCAGGGGCCTCCAGCTCAAAGCCGCAAGCCCTCACGCTGCACGTCCGCCCGCCACAAGCAGCGCGGCTTATCCCTCCGCCACTCCGGGCTGCCTTCCCTGGCGGCCAAGCCCCGGCGATCCTTTCCACGGCGGTGTCGCAGGGCGGCCGGCCGGTCGGTCCCTGGATTACCACGGGGACCTGTTCTCCATGCCCGGGCTGTGTCTGGCCAAGTGCGGGTTTGCGGGCTGGTGCAGCGGATTATTTTGTTGGATGAAGTGAAGTGACGTTTGCGTTGTCTCCGCCTCCCGCAGCCCAGCCCAGCCCAGCCCAGCCCCGTCCTCCCCTCCCCTCCCCTCCCCTCCAGCCCGTGTCAGCGCCGAGTCAATCAGTGCCTCAGCTTTTGCTCCACGGTGCGGATTCTTCCACCCCTGGCTCTGGCTCCCACTGCTTCACATTTCTCGCTTCTCCTTTGGGCAAAGGTAGGTAGGTATCTTTGGTGGCAGAGAGGAGGACAAGTTGTGTTCTGAGTCCATGTGTAAATAATCTTGGGTGCATTTCGAAACCATAACATTGTTCCTGATTTAAATTGAGATTAAAATCTATCACGATGTGAATTTGAAGGTGAAACGGAGAGAAGCCCGATGTTGGGAATGTCCTCGGTCTCTGACACCCTTGTCGGAGTCGATGGGATGGTTTAACATGCAGCGGACCTCAGTTTTGGGTTGCGGATGTGTTTTGCTGGGTGTTTCTTTTAGAAGGAGTCCCCGAGGGATGAATGAACTAGGATTTGTATCAATCCGTGATACAGAGCTCAGACTTGTATGAAAACAATGGTTTATTTTTCTTCCCCCTACATTGAATGACCAGTCTAACGGTACAGATGCAAATAGGCGTGGCCGCGCCGCTCCCGGGTTGCAAGCGGAATGAGATGTTGAATGCGCGGAAAAAAAAACACTTTGAGTACTCTCGTTCTTATTCCCACACTGCAGCTGTCAACAAATGTCATTTCCATCGAGAATCTGAACAGTTTTGCATTTATCTTGCCCGGTTTTAACGCCTGAAACCCCTCGAAGGAGGAGGGCTGGGGGGGGGGGGGGGGGAGAGAGAGAGAGGGGGATACAATTACATATCTGTTGAAGATGTTGAAAAAAAAATTAAGTTGGCCTTGACTCTTAATTAATTCTCTGTTCCAGTCGTTTAACTGTTATATTAAAGGTAAGTGTTTGTGTTTTTAAGGAAAAAACGCAGATGCTTGCGCATTTTGTCATAGTGAATTGGTAATGAGGAGGTGGGGAGTGGTGGCGGCTAACGCGATGCTTTATTATGGATCGCATTGCTGCAGCGGATGCGGTGTTGGTCGCGTCCAACCTGTGTCTGCATTCTGTTATCAATCCTCGCCGCGCAAGCTAATGGGCCGGGGTGGGGCTAGACACAGCGCGGACAGCTCAAATGGGTGGATTTTTAATGGGTACAGAATGCGTTCGATGCGCGTTTGCACAATGTGAAATGATTATCCCGTTGATCGCGAAGTGTGCCCTGTCCTCCATTTCCAATGGCGTACACACAGGGGCGGTAAAGACATCCTGCTTTTTCGCATCCCAACCCTTCCCCCCCCCCCCCCCCTCCCTTCTCCCCCGGTGAACGAGAGAAGCGGCCCAGCTCATCAAACACCGACAGGGATAAAAAACAGCTTTCGAGCTGGATATTGATCTTGCAGACTCATCGGAGGGGTTTGGGTGCTTGCGGCCCTCTGACATCGGCGGATAATGATGCTGCCGGATCCAGAAATCCGCAATGTATCGCAGATTAGACATCGGGCGGAGGGAAGCGAGCAGTTATTTTTTCCACCTGAATTGCAGTGCTGTAGTGTGATGATCACATTGATGTTGTTATTATTATTATTATTTTCCATTACTGAGATATTCGATGTATGCTGAGGGAAATCTGCAGCATGAACCATTTCACAACGATTCCTCGATGGCCCGCGCATTAGTCGCTTTAGTCGCATAACTCATTAAATAAAGCAACGTCAAGTTCAATGACAATATTTCTACCGCAATCCTGGAAGGAATACTGTAGCTGGAAATGCAGCGTTTGCCTTGCATGTTATTCTGCATCATGTGCACGATCCTCCGTCCCTTTGATATGTTCCTAAAATGCATGTCAACATGTAATGTTAGTTCTTATGGAATTACCTGTGACGTCCCAGACTGCGTTCAGATATTATTAGTTTGCTCCACCCAGGATTAAGCTAACCTGCTACTAAATGTGCCATTTCCTCTGCAAACCCCTTTAGAGTTAAAATTCTGACCCGACCTTCAGAATCTACTCACTCTTCCTTGTATCGATCTAGTAATTTTACAGATCATATGTCGGTGCAGTTCTTTTCATCATCAAATCAAATCGGGACATGTTTATTGTCATGCACACAAATATGGTGAGGTAGATCTTGGATGCAGTAGCATCACCAACACATAGACGCAGGCAACACATAAAATACAATCTTGTGCAAACACAATTAGAAAACAAGCCGATGGTGGTGCAAGAAGTGGTCTGTAGTGGTCTGCTGAGGTAGAGTTGGAGTTGAGTAGGTTGGTTCAGGAACAGAGTTGTGTAGGATAGAAACATAGAAAATAGGTGCAGGAGGAGGCCATTCGGCCCTTCGAGCCTGCACCACCATTCATTGTGATCATGGCTGATCATCCACAATCAGTAACTTGTGCCTGCCTTCTCCCCATATCCCTTGATTCCGCTAGCCCCGAGAGCTCCATCTAACTCTCTTTTAAATTCACCAAGTGAATTGGCCTCGACTGCCTTCGGTGGCAGAGAATTCCACAAATTCACAACTCTCCGGGTGAATTTTTTTTTTTTTTTACTCATCTCAGTTTTAAATGGCCTCCCCTTTATTTTTAGACTGTGGCCCCCCTGGTTCTGGACTCCATATCACTGGGAACATTTTTCCTGCATCAAGCTTGTCCAGTCCATTTATAATTGTATGCATTTCTATAAGATCCCCTCTCATCCTAAATTCCAGTGAATTCAAGCCCATTCTTTCCCATCTTTCCCCACATGAGTTGGTGTAAGAACCTGATGTTGGAAGAAGATAGCTGTTATTGAACCTGACCTGGTTTCTGAGGAAGGGTCTCGACCCAAAATGTCACCTATTCCTTTTCTCCAGAGATGCCGTATGACCCGCTGAGTTACTCCAGCTATTTGTGTCCACCTTCAGTTTAAACCAGCATCTGCAGTTCTGTAGCGCCTGCCTGATGGTAACTGTGAGATGTGCATTGTGATGAATATTGACTAACCAGTCCAAAGGCTTATTGCTGACCTCAGTTTTTTGGCGCAACAGCAGAAGTTGATCTAGGTTCAAAAGGCTTATTGTTAATTAAGATACGCTTCTGACCAGTCCTGGAACTGGTGCCCATCATCTTGATATCATCAAGAGAAACAATATTGATCCCGAAGCCCTCAAGAACCAATAAAGGGAAAACATAGGGACAACAGTAACCTTATCAAGATTGAGATACGGCCCGCATTGATTTATCAAAGTAATTGTAAAATAGCTCATAGAGATGATGATATCTAAACGTGGGGAGACGGTCTCAAGATAAGCGTTCAGCCATTTCGAATAAAGGCAAGACACTTGTGCACCTTTTGGAATTCTTTATCCTTAAGTGCTGTATAGGCCTCATTGTTATTTTAGTTTAGAGATACAGCGCAGAAACAGGCCCTTCGACCCACCGAGTCCTCGCCGACCAGCGATCCCCGCACATTAACACCACCCTACACACACTAGGGACAAGTTTACATTTATACAATTATGCCAAGCCAATTAACCTACAAACCTGTACGTCTTTGGAGTGTGGGAGGAAACCCAAGATCAAGGAGACAACCCACGCAAGTCACGGGGAGAACGTACAAATTCCATACAGACAAGCACCCGTAGCCAGGATCTATCCCGGGTTTCTGGCGCTGTAAGACAGGAGCTCTACCGCTGCACCACAGTATGTTTATCAAAGGCGTGATGACTAACTAGTATTTTAATCTAAGAAAAATTGGATATGGGATCTGACAGGATAGTAGACTTAAGTTGAAGGATCCGCTACAATTTATTAAAAGGTGGCGTAGATTGAATGTGTTAACAATGGTCAGTGTTGAGTTGTGTTTAAAATTGAGTTTTCAAAGAAGGAGGAGTTTGGATAAACTTTCATATCTTGCAAAGCATATTTGTTCTAACAGCTGAAGCATTGCCACACATTGGGCCATGTGCCTTTCCCCATTAAGAACATACGCTGAAAAAAAAATGTATTTCAAGGGCCCAAATATTAAGCTTGATCTGACCAGGATTAACTGAATAAACTAGATTCAAGTCGGGTGATATCATTTAAACTTTTGTCAGGTTACAATACATTACCATATCTTCCATAGCAATTTTAAATCTACATAGCTTGTTGCAGTGTGATTATACTGAAAGAAAATTAATATATTTCCCTTCTCGTCGATTATTGATTGCGTTCCAAATTTAATCAAAATTCCCTTTTGAATGTCAGTGTTTATAAATTCTGCCCAGTGAAGAAGAATTAAATGCAATCGCTAACATAAAGCAAATTCACTTGCTGCTTATAGATAAAAGAAACATTTAGAAAAAATATAATTAGAACTACTGTCTGTCCCTGCTGTTCCATTATCTGTTTCAACACCCTGATTACATTATTATGGCATTTTCTTTTCTAGTCTGTTGAATTCTTGAAATGGATGTCTAGTTAGCTATTGATAAAAGAGTATTTTGAGGGAGTTTCATGAATTGAACAATTAATGGGAATTGGATAGAGGCTTCCAAACCTATTTTTGCACATTGTATGATGTTTGAAACCAATTCTGGAGGAAATCGGGTAGTCTTCCACTAACTTTTACTAGCGAAACCTGTTATTTAAGGCTGCCATTAATCTGAAGTTCAGTTATAATGAGCAGGTTTTGTATTTGCCTCTTTATTCGATTGCACACGAGAGATTTGCATCAATATTAAAACTTAGTAATTGAGATCCTGTAAATTTGTCAATTTACTTTTTCTCTCAATGATTTTATCTATTAATCTATAGACAGCTGTTCCCCTCATTGATTTGATATTTTCCAATTCCTGATAAAGAAACAAATTGTGTGGAGCTTCCTTGTTCCTGCATCAATCTCTAGTATCAATCAAGACAAAACATAACATCAATGTATCCTTGCGCCAACTGATACCAGTTAACTGGTTAGACTTCCTACAATCAGCTATGGATCTTTCACCAATAGATTTATATGTGCCATGCATCAAAATATTTGACTTCTCGGATTCCTGATTGCCATATCCTAATCTTTTCACTTCTGAGCTTGCACAATCACCACAACTTATTGAGCTTCATCATTCTGCATGTGAAACTGCACAATTGATTTGCCACTGCTATGCACCTTTAAAGAAAGATGCTGTGAACAAAATAATTAGCTTTTTTGCTGGATGATCTGATATTTTATTACAACCTTGTCCTTATCAAAGATGCTGCTGTAGAGATGGTGGACAGCTTCAAATGTCTTGTCATCCATACCACCAGTAGCCTAACCTGATCCCTTCACACTGCTGCAGTGATCAAGAAAACTAATCAGCATATTTACTTGGTGCCTGAAAGGATACAGCATATCCACAAGGATTGTCGCGGACTGCTAGATGAGCTATAGGGAGTACTCTGACAGGATACATGTCAGCCTGGCACGGCAACTTTTCCGCTCTTGACTGCTTGAACTCAGAGAGAGTAGTGACCAGTCCATCACAGCTCGCAGACACAAAAAGCTGGAGTAACTCAGCGGGGCAAGCAGCATCTCTGGAGAGAAGGAATGGGTGACGTTTCCCATTCCAAACGTCACCCATTCCTTCTCTCCAGAGATGCTGCCTGTCCCGCTGAGTTACTCCAGCTTTTTGTGTCTATCTTCTGTTGAAACCAGCATCTGCGGTTCCTTCCTACACAACACTGCTCGTTACTCCCCTCTATCCAGTCCATCTTCATGTGCATCAAGATGGCTGGAAATATCATCTCGGATGCTTGCATTGCCTGCTGGTTATTGCCTTCTTTGCTTCTACCTACTGAAGCAAGAAAATTGCAGAAGGTAGACTCACCTCTTCCACACACCCTCTCTGGAGGTGCTGCCGTTTACTCTTAGCTCCACCTCATTTGTTGCATTTAAATATTTTATACACCCTCTGCACTACAATCTGAGCGCTATTCTGCTGTTATTCCAATTGTATCGTTTTCTTATTGTTCTGAACTAGAAATTTCATTGCCTCCTGACAAAAAAGACAATAAACTAATCTGATCTAAATTGCTGCAAATTGTTTTATAACACTGCATTTGCCATAAAATTAGCATGACATTTATCTACTTAAAATAACTATTTGTCACACCAGATTTTATTATATTCATGCAATCGTAAAATGCTTTGTGATTCTTAACTGTAACCTACAAATGAAATGTGCTTACAGCTCCACTGTGGCTATCGAGCTGAGGGATTTTCTTACCGCACAGATGCTGCCTGTCTTGCTTTTCTGTTCTTGCATATTTATCCCAATGAGTTAAATTCAAAAAGGTTTAACTCTGTTTAGTTAATGACATTTAGACACTTCAACCCTCAGAATAATAATTCTGGATCAGTAATTGACTCGTGTAGAGAAAGTTATGAAGGTTGCCTTAACAAAAACACTTGTAGACGGACTTTAGCAGCTGTAAAATATATTGAGTTTTCCCTGTTTATATCGCCTATAATATGCATATTTTAGATTACCCACTTGCTTTAGATTATTTTTGATTACTCAGTTGCTATGAATCAGAAATGATACGTAATTCTAAACAAAATTAAGTCTTTTACTAAAAGTGAAACTTTAAAAGCAGAGATGGGCCAGGGTGAGAAATGTAGAGAGCAACAAGGAATTCCACAGCAGTTAACTTTGAAATCAAAGCAGGATTTCCATAGATTTTTGTTATCCTGAAGAGTTTTGATTTAAAAAAAATATATTTCATGAAATTTCTAAGCTGTAGTTAGAGCATTTTAATGCTATTAAATTGAAACAAAAAAAAATCAAGATACTCTTTCCAAGCATTCTAAAGTAAATTTTACACACGGCATGATCAACTGATAACTGTTAAATACATTTTTATTTCATGTTTTGACGTTGGTGGCTAGGACAGTGGGAATTCCATCACGATTGTACAATCATAGCATCTAGATCTTTTGCAACTTCTGCTCTCAGTCGAGCAACAAAATGAGGTGTGAGTTTTGTGTTTCATCCAGAGGATTACATTTGCAGCACTGCAGATCTAACATATTCATCAGGAGCGACAAGTTTAGCAATAGTTATACAAGCAAATTTACACATACAAAATGTCACATTACATTGTGGCATATATACAGTTATTTGTATAACATATCCCAAAACAGGTTTTGTAGATGGTTTATGTATGCAACCAATAATATAGCAACCTCAGTACCAATAACCCCGCCTTAGTTAACATCAATCATAATGCTTTCCCCTCCCTGGGTATAGTTCAGTAACAGAATGTAACCAGTGCTTGCTGATGTGCGTTATACCCTGTGCCATCATTAAAGGATGCTATACACTTCAAGAGTGTGTGTGGATCGCTTATTTACATGGTGTCAGAAGTGGGATTCGAACCCACGCCTCCAGTTGGAGCACGAGTCGACCAGGACAAGGTAGTGGTTACCACGCCACTCGAAGATGTCGGTAGCCAGCGAGGACCAGGCCAAGGCAGGAGCAGATTGTTGCAGCAGGGGCTGTCGCTGTTGGTGTGGTGCATGACTGTTGCACGTGGAGCAGGCAGAAACGCGGTCCCAGATATACTTGGCCATTCCAGGCCAGTAGAATTGGCATTGAGTGTGGGCGAGTGTCGCATCGACCCCGGGGTGTCCGCTATGGGCTGCGCAGTAGTACAAATCAAACAGGGAAGACGGGACTACAACTTTATGTCCCTTGACAATAACGCCACCTTGGAGCACCAGTTCGTAGCGGACCAGGAAGAAAGGCTGTGTTTCAGTCGGCGTGCTGGAGCGCCTTGTTGGCCACCCCGATTTAATCACAGAGGCAAGCTGCTGCAGAACTGGATGGGCAACGGTGTGCTCAGCTAGAAGCTGTAACTGCTTGGTGGGGATAAAGTCAACGTCCAGTACGAGCAAGTCTTCTATTTCGTAGGGGTGGCAAGCACAGGAAGACTGAGGGGCACGGGATAGGGTGTCCACAATGTGCATCTCGGTACCCTTCCGGTAGACGATATTGAAGTCGAAATGCTGGAGCTGCAGCATCATACGCTGCAGCCTGGCGGGGCAGCATGAATCGGCTTGTTCAGAATTGTCACCAGTGGCTGGTGGTCGGTTTCGACTGTGAATTTGCTGCCAAACAGGAAGTCTCTGAACTTGGAGCAGGCGAACACCACCGCGAGCAGCTCCTTCTCGATGTGAGCGTACCGCTGCTCGGTGTCCGTCATGGTGCGGGAGGCATAGGAGACAGGATGTAACGATCCATCGACAGACTGAAGGCAAGCCGCACCCAGACCGAACTTGGAAGCATCACAGGTGACGGTGATGGGGCGACTCACGTCGAAGAACCTCAATGTCGGTGTGTTAATCAGTCTCGGCTTGAGACAGTCGAAAGCCTGCTGGTGCTGTGGGAGCCAGACCCAGGCGATATCCTTTTTTGTCAGCTGCCGCAGGGGTGCACTCAGCTCACTGAGGTTTGGTACAAACTTCCCAAGGTAGTTCACCATGCCCAAGAATCGTTGCAGGCCAGGCACGTCGGTGGGGGCTACCATCTCAGAGATGGCAGCTGCCTTCAAGGGGTCGGGTTTTAGTCCATTAGAGGTGAAAACATGTCCAACATACGTGACTTCTGAAACTCGAAACCTGCACTTCTTGGGGTTCAGTTTCAGGTTGGCCTGTCGCGCCCGATCCAGGACGCAGCGGAGGTTCGGGTCGTGCTCGGCAATGTCCTTCCCATAAACCAGGATATCATCCACGATGATGGCACATGGCAGGTCTGAGAATATCTGCTCCATCGTTCGCTGGAACACCTCGCTAGCAGAATTGATGCCGAATGGCATTCGCAGAAACTTGAATCTGCCGAACAGTGTGGAGAAAGTCGTCAGGTCAGAGGACGCTTTGTCCAATGGAATCGGCCAAAATAAGTTCTTAGCGTCGAGGACCGAGAAGACGGGCCGCCACGTCCTCAACAGACCGCATGGGGTACTGGGGTCGCCTGATGGCAAGGTTTAAGTCCTTCAGGTTGATGCACACGCGTATTTCATTCTTGTCTTTCTTTAGCGTGGCAACCATGGTGGAGACCCACTCGGTGGGCTCGCCAACCGCTTCTAGCACCCCCTTTTCGACCATGTTGTTGAGCATCGCCTCGACCTTATCTTTCATGGCGTGAAACACCCTGTGAGGTGCGCGGACCACGGGCGGCACATTTGGGTCAATGGAAATATGGTAAGTCAGTGGTAACTTTCCCAGGTCATCGTTGAACAGGTCTGGGTATTCTTCTACTGGGTCAAACGACATTAGCACTTTGTGGACCATGCGGTCGAAGGACACCAGGCCGAGGTCCTGACACGCACGGTTGCCCAACAGAGTCTCACAGTCAGAATTCAAGACGTAAAAAAACAGGTTTCGCGTGGCCTTTTGCAGCACACAAGTTAAAGTGGCCCTCCCCACCGGCCTCAGTACCTCTCCTCCATAGGCATGCAGAGTGGAACGGTCAGCAATCAAGAGCTCATTATTTCTTATCTTCCTGAAGAGGTTTATTGACAAAACATTTACTCTCGCTCCTGTATCAGACTTCGCAAGGAAAGTCAAGCCATTGACAGTTACTGAGACAGTTGGATCAGAAAGCTGGCCAGGTGCATGTAGGAGTGTAAACACGCTCGACTCTTCTGTGGAACTAATTGGATCCGCATCGTAGGATTCTGCTATAGAGGGCTGTGAGCCGTAGTAGCCATCAGATTGTGTCAGCCTGTTTAGGTTAGGTCTGGAAGCCTGTGCAGCTTTCCCACGGGAGTGACAGACAGCAGCGAAATGGTTTAATTTTTTACAAAAGTTGCAAGCCTTACCATAGGCGGTGCACGGTGACAGTCTGTGATGCATGGAGTTACAATTTGGGCATTTCGCCAGGACCTGGGTTGGGCCGCGGCATAAAAGCAGTGGTTCCCATCCGAGGCTGTGGTCTCTTAAACCCAGCCAGGTTGATAGATTTAGTGCCCGAGTCACGCTGGTCATCTGGCAAGTCAACGACCTCAGACATTCTCAGGAACGTTTCCAGGGATCCGGCCATGGGGTCCCCTGCTCAGCGTCTGATGTCCCGAACAACCAGACCTATTATCCCGATTGCTCAACACCAGCTGCAACCTCGGGTGCTGGAGCCTGCCTCCGTGCAGAGGCGCATTCAAGAGAAACATGACAGCCAGCGGCGTTCCCACTATCGGTCGTGCAAACCACTCGATCCATTGCCTGGACAGGTTGTTCGCCTCCAGACCACCAGTGGCTACTCCCGTTTGGCCACTGTAGTGGGGTGGCCGATTCACCTCGTTCGTACCTGGTCGACTTTGAAGGAACTATTTACCGAAGAAGCCGTCGACATCTGCTTGCCGTGAATGAGCCGAAGCCGCAGCCTCCGGGCCCCTATGCCCCGCCGCTCTCATACCAACAGCCGGCTGCGGTCCCAGCTCGTGCTCCCTGCATGCCTCGATCCCCATCTCCCGCTCCCTGTTCTCCTTTGCACGGGTCACCTGTTGCCGGTCGCGGTTCTGTCTCTCCTGCTTCTCCTACCCCACCGCCTTCCCCGGCTGTTTCGCGGCCTCCTGTTTCTTCTAATCTTTCGGGGGAAGGGGGAGACATCCGTACGCGCTCGGGCCGGATTAGTAAGCCACCTGTTCGTTATGGTGATTTTGTTTAATTCTATTGTCATGACTTCTGATCTGTTTTGATTTTCTAAGGGGAAGGATGTAGATGGTTTATGCATGCAACCAATAATATAGCTACCTCAGTACCAATAACTCCGCCTTCGTTAACATCAATCATAACGCTTTCCCCTCCCTGGGTATAGTTCAGTAACAGAATGTAACCAGTGCTTGCTGATGTGTGTTATACCCTGTGCCATCATTAAAGGATGCTATACACTTCAAGAGTGTGTGGATCGCTTATTTACAGGTTTAGTTATAATAAATGTAAGAAATAAAAAGTTCTATGTCCTTTGGTTGAAGGTCAATTCTTCCTTATTGAAGAGGACCACGGGTGACCAATCAAGTGTAGCTCGCACTACTTATTTCATGCACCTGCATACACTGTTGCAAGGTCATTACGAATTGTTGGTTAGAAACACACAGCACACGTCAATTACAGGAGCACACAGAATAAATAAAGCTACAAATTAGAACTTCCAAATGCACAACATAATGAAACGGAATTTTCTGAAGGAGATTCTTTCAAATTTTCACTAATATGGAGATTTTTTTATTCAGGGACCCTTGTCCATTCTGATGAATCTGCTAAGATTATAACATGGTCCCCCCAAATATCACATGTTACAAGAACAAAATATGTAATATTGCTAAGCGATTTTTTTCAAGTGTGTGTGAGATGAATATTACACTCAGTTGCCAATACACGGCTTTGAGTTCCAAGTCACAGCAATAACATTAATTGCTTAGATCTTTGAATTGTTTTGGACAAGAAAATCAATAATAGAGGATGGGAGCTCTTTATATATGTTCACCATATATGTTAAAGCTGATCAATGTGGATATGCATGTTTGAATATTTGTGAACTTTTGCACTAATTGAAATGAAACAAATCCATGTATTTTGAATTTTTAATGTGCGGCACAGCGGTAGAGTTTCTGCCTTACAACGCTTGCAACATCGGAGACCCGGGTTCGATCCCGAATACGGGTGCCGTCTGTATGGAGATTGTACGTTCTCCCAGTGACTGTGTGGGTTTTCTCCGGGTGCACCGGTTTCCTCCCACACTCCTAAGACCTACAGGTTTGTAGGTTAATTGGCTTGGTATAAATGTAAATTGTCCCTAATATGTGTAGGATAGTGTTAATGTGCGGGGATCGCTGGTCGGTGCGGACTCAGTGAGCCAAAGGGCCTTTTTCCACTCTATCTCTAAACTAAACCGTTACAGAACTGAATTAAGCTTTTCCTCCCAATGCAGAGCTGATTGAAATTTTACTCATCTCACTGAAATCATTTATTGTACCAAGCTTTGACAAGGCGAGCCACCTTTCATTTTACCAACTGATCAAGGATGAAACAAGTTACATAATGCACTGAACACCACAGGTCACAAATTCAGTCGGTGCTATAATCCAAATTCAAATTAAGGACACACACTTAAATAGGTATGCATAAATGTAATAACTTTGCTTTTCACAGGCATAGCACATAGTTATTGGGCACAGTTACTTAATAATATTGAAGTTACAGACAATATAAATCATCACAAATTAATGTGAGTAAACTGAGCAGCTTTTTTCACAGGTAAACATTGGCAGCACTGGAAGAAAAGCTGGACAATTGGCTTGTCTCAACAAATATCACCAGAACAGATTAATGGGCATTTATTATAGATTTCTAGATCTTGTATTCTTCCTACCAAGAATAATCTGGTTCATAAGAATCTTATTTCAATATAATAATTTGTCATGGAATGATTACAGCATGATATAAGTCCATTCAGCCGATCATATCTACACTTATTTTCTATCACAGGCATTTGAGTTACAACCATCGGTGCCTTTTGTTTGACCTTGCAAATTTTTCTCCACAATAAACGTATCAAGGTCACAACAAGCTACATTCATTCATCTACAGGCAGTAGATTCCATATTCCTGATAAATGCTGCCTGAAAAAAATATATATTTATGTCGCTCCCAATTTTCATCCCCTCTTTTATATCTGTTATGTCTGGTGCTCGATTCCTTCCGAAGGAAACAGCCTTCCACCGGGCAGACCCCGTGTCATTTTATATACATACTAAATCTTTATTCAGCCTTCTCTTTAATGAAAACTCTGTAACCTGCCCTTGTAACTGTAGTCATGCATCCCAAAATATGTTCTCTTTTCTGATTCCTACCCTAATTCCTCCTCATCCTCCCACAATTGGATGTAATACTGTATTTGAGGACTGACTAGTGTTGTTATAATGGTTCAGCATAACCTTCCGGCTTTTATACTTTTTGCCATTTCTCAATCTGCCCTGTTGCTTTTAGCAGTTTGTGCACATGTAACCCCAGTTCTCTCTGCTGCTGCTGCAACCCTTCGCGAAGTGTAACCTTTACTTTGTATTGCTTCTTTTCATTCTGCTAACATAAATGCATTCTCGCATTTCTCTGCATTAAACATACTCAGCCATGTATCTGCCCATTCCACCAGTCTGTGCAGACCCTGTTGTAACATATCAGACCACTCTTCACAATACTGCCAAATATTGTTTATCTATACATTTAGAAATACCATTGATTGCTAAATTGAGCATTTTATCATCTTTGTTTAATAGGAAGATTAATAGCACCAGGAAAAACTGTAATCCAGTTTGACCTTGCCACATCCCGGATTAATAGTTTGAAACACGATGGCTCAGATTTTGCTCCTATGAATTGCCATCTGCGCAGCCATTAAGATATATATTAGTCATGCATTGTCCTGATTCACATCTAGAAGGCTGAACTCGATGATAGGCAAACCCCGATGCTAAATGCCAGGATCCTGCATGCCTCAAGTCCCTGCATATGTAACGGGTGGACTAGAAGTCTCTCAAAAAACAGCTGAGAAAACTTATGACAGATGGCAAAGTAAACCCTCAAAGCTTTTCCTTCTCTGAAATCTGTTGCCTTTCTTCAATGCAAACTAATGTATCTGCCATTCTGAAGCATTCACGGAAAAATCAAAAACGAAACTTAAAAAAATATATTAAAAATTAAGACAAAATTTTAATCAAAAGACTTTACATTTTATAGCCCAAACAAATAATGAAACAAAAATGAACATATTCTTTGCATCTTGTGGCTGTAACATTTATGTACCAATAAATGGGTTGTGAATCCTGCACCAGGTCTAACTCCAGGCAGGATCTGTAAGCAGCGTTCCCAGTATAAATGTCTGTCCAAATGGAGTCATGCAGCAGAGCGCACTGACTGATTCACTGACAGATCTGTCAGCAAGGTCAAGAATTCCGTTTTTGGATATGTGTGCAATGTGATCACAAATTTGCACATAATTTTTACCATTTACCAGGCCAATATTTGAGTGGTTACTTTTCAATTGATGGTTTAATTTTACAAATTTCATTTGGGGTACATGGAACAAGCTGTCTGAGGAGAAAGTTGAGGCAGGTACTAAACAGCATTTAAAAGGCACTTGGACAGTACATGGATAGGAAAGGTTTGGAGGAATGTGGGCCAAATATGGGCAAATGGAACTAGGCTAGATAGGACATCTTGGTCAAGTTTGGTGGAAGGGCCTGTTAACTGGCTATCATGACTCTTAAGTGTATGTAACCTTGGGTTGGTAGACCACATCTGTACATAATGTTTCAACAAGGGTTCCATTTGACAGGAGCTAGATGTTTCTAATTTTGTATGCAAATCTTCCCGCAATAAAGGCCAGCATACAGTTTGTTTTCTAATTGTTAGATGTTTTTGGATGTGAAATTTCATAAACAGAGAGCAGTAGAGTGCAAAAACAAGTCCTTCATCCCACAATTAAATTAATCCCTTCTGCCTGCTCGTGATCCCATGCCTTGAATATTCACGTGCCTATCTAAAAGCTTCTCGTATGCCACCATTGTATCTGCATCCAACACCACCTCTGGCAACGAGTTCCAGGCATCTACTACTCTCTGTGTGTAAAACAAAAACTTCCCCTTTAATTGTACCCCTCTCACCTTAAAACTATGCCCTGTGGTATTTGACATTTCCACCCAAGGGAAAAAGGTTCTAAATGTATGTCCCACCTACACCTCTCATAATTTCATATACATATACAAGGCACGGTGGCATAGCGGTAGAGTTGCTGCCTTACAGCACTTGCAGTGCCAGAGACCCGGGTCCGATCCCGACTACGGGTGCTGTCTGTACGGAGTTTGCACGTTCTCCCCGTGACCACGTGGGTTTTCTCCGAGATCTTCATTTTCCTCCCACACACCAAAGCCATACAGGTTTGTAGCGTAATTGGCTTGGTATATGTGTAAATTGTCCCGAGTGTATGTAGGATAGTGTTAATGTGCGGGGGTCGCTGGTCAGTCAGTGCGGACGCGGTGGGCCGAAGGGCCTGTTTCCGCACTGTATCTCTAAACTAAACTTCTATAAGGTGTCCCCTCAGCCTCCGATGCTCCCGTAAAAGTAATCCAAGTTTTCTTCAACCTCAACCTAGCCATGAATCCAGTCAGCATGCTGATGAAACCTTTCTGCACCCTCTCCAAAGCTGCATTCAATACTGCAAATGTAATGTAATGGAGGTGAAAATGTGTGTTTCTGGCTCTTGTACTCAGTGTCTTGGTGGATGGGATACTGATCAGGATACCATGTTGCTTCTCGACCACTCTACCTACTTGAGTTGCTGATTTAGGGAGCACTGGACTTGGATGCCAAGGCGTATATCGGATCATTCAGAACATTTGTACTCAAAGTGTAACATTTGAGTACTTACATTTGTACTCTCAAAGTGTAACATCTTGCACTTGCTTGGATTCGTGTACAAAGACACCCAGACCCTCTTGACATCGCATCTTTCACTCGTTCACCATCTTTAAAAAAAATGCCCTTCCATTTTTCCTGTAGATTTTGACGACCTCGCATTTTTCCATGATCTGCAATGTCTTTGCTGATTCACTTATTCATATTCTGCTGAGGCCGCTTTGCATTCTGCTAAAAGCCCACACTGCCAAATAGCTTTGCATCGTCAGCAAGCTTTGATACTGCACAATTAATCCATTCCCCCAGATCATTAATATGGATTCTATAACAACTAGCCTTTTATCTTTCAAATATTTCTTCAAAATATATCCCTAAATTATGAAGCAGTTTTTCAAACTTTCCTTCATTTTGGAACACATATTGAAACGAGCTGTAAATGTTAAGCTGTTGATTGGTTGTACCTGATGTTTAGCCAAGCAATTGAAGGTAAGGTTGGCTGGCTGGTGATGTGGAGGGAAGAAGGGTTTTTTTTTAATATGTACCTGATATCTCTGCATCACTGACAAAGCCAGCATTTAATGAACCTACACTCCATGAGGTGGTGAGCTGCCAGCATGAACTGTCAAGTGAGTGGAATAATTTCACGCTGCTGTCATTTAGTGAATCGAGAAATTTGATGAATGGAAGCATTGCAGTATATTCCTAAGCCATAAGTGTTTGTGTGAGTGCTGGTGGTGTTGTCGTTCCCCTGCGGCCATTGTCCTTCTTGGTATTAGAGTTTGAATGGTTGGGAGATGTTGCCAAGCAAACTTTTGGTAAATTATTGAATATGCATCTTGTAAGATAATCCAAAGAACACAGGATAGAGGAAGATGCGCAGTCTCTTCCAAGCATGAAATCATGGCTGATGCTCTGATTTATTTGGGTATTCAACATTTCAATATAGAGTGAAATATCACCTGAGTCATCTGAGTCCTTCTGGTGATTTACAACATCAGTCACATGATCCTCCCCTTCTCTGGCCTCACAACCTTTGTTATGCCTGTGGTATAACTTTGCTTATTTTATTTCAACACAGCAAAACCCCAGTAGGACCAATTATCAAAGAACACTCCTCAAAATATAAGATACATATGTAATACAATGATCACACAAGTCATACACACTTTCCATACCAAGAAGAAAGTTATTTCTATAAATCTAAACAAGATCTAATGTGTACAGTCCTACTTAAGACAATACATTTCATAAATTGTTTCACTACAATTTTACAGTTTAAAATATCATCACCTATGTATTTAAAACATTAATTGTATGAGTTTTGCCAAATTACAGTTTCTAAGTTCAAAACACACACATTTCCCAACATTAGTATACATGGGTCGTAAATCTGTCAACTTAATTAATAAGTATTTGGTGCTAGGATACAACTCAATTCTAATTTGTAGCCCCTTTCCTGTTATCTGGAAGCTGAATTTCCAATCTCTCAGAATTACATCTGCTTCTTCGACTTTCTATAAACAACTCTATCAATCTTATCTCCAAGTTTAACATAGCCAAAGGCTAACTACAGGGTCTATTATCTCTCAGCCCTGAATTCTATCTCAAACTCAGCATAAAACCTCACAGTTCAAGAATGTGCCGTAGAGAAAGAGCAGGTGACCTCAGGCCTAAGAAGAGGCCCCTATTCAGCTATCCATTCTGCTACACAATCATACCAAATACAATTTCCTCCAGCGTTATAATTGCCTCAAAGCAATAAACTGAGCTATGCAAGTTCAGATTAGCCGTTTCTGTTTTGATTCATCTTTCCCTGTGTTTCATTGCACTTTATTTCTCTAGGACACATGTTTCTGAAAACCTTAAGCTTTTCTTTTGCAAATTACCCAGCTTATATAAAAGTCACTATCCGAGCGGTTCTATTATATAATATTTCCTCATCTGCATTCATGTTGGGGAAGAAATTCCAAAGATTGACCACTCTCTGGGTCCTGTATGACTAAATTCTTATTTTGAGATTGATTCCAGACGTCTCAATGTTAATGGCACATCAGACCATATCAATATTTTGTATATTCTTTTCACCATCAGTATTAGAGGGGGGAAGGAAGGTTTGAAGTAGAGGATCAATGCCTTTCAAGAGGATGTTTTATTCTGGACGATGACCACTTTCTTGAATATTGTCAGGGATAGGTCTACAAGCCTGGAGGAATGCATTTATCAGAATCCTGTATCACATTACATAGATAGTTTGGGAGGTGACGATGTGAGTCATGTTCGGCAGAATACCAAGTGACTGTCCTACACAATATTTGTGCAGAGTCAAGAGTGTTTTATTGTCATATGTACCAAAATGGAACAAATACATTTTCACTTCAGCAGCACTTTTTTTAAAGTTCAAATTAAAAAAATCAAATTAATTTCCTGCCTCGTGTACAACCAGTGTTTTGGTAGTTGTGGGTTTCTGTGGTTGTCTTTCCACAGAATATCGGTGAGAAGTGGTTTGTTTATTGCTTGTGGGTTAGTTTATTTCATTGCAACATGTGTTTATTTATTGGTTTTATATTCTTATTTTTGGCATAAAGTTCAGTTCCTGATGAAACTGATTTGAAAACAAAATCTGTAATTACGATTTAATTTTACCTTTGAATGGGCAAATTAACCTGACAGGTGACCATTAAGGATTGAATGAATTATAAATATCTCACTAATTTCCATTTAACTAGTTTTAGCTCCTTTGCTTTACCGCTCCTACTTCCTCAGTTTTGGCTGAAAGTAAAGCATCTGCAATAAAAAAATCTTCAGGAAAAGTATTTAAACATAAATTGCAGCAAAAGTAAATCCAAATCCAATAATGTAATGCACTTGCATACATTTCTTCAGTTAGAAATGTTAATACCTCTGATTGTGTGGAAACAGTGAAGAATGATACGATCCACTGTGCATCATGCTCCAAGACATCCCCTTTACCCCCAATCTCTCGAAAAGATTTTTGCTGAACCTTGGTCCATATGATAATGATAAATTAAACTAAACTAACCCTGTGCCCTTGAAAATCTCACAACTTTGTCAATACCCTTTGATATTTTTTTTTCAACTACCAACACAAAGCAATAATTTGCAGCAGCCAGTTAATCTACAGCATGCCAGTGGAATATGGGAGAAAGCTGGACCACACAGTGAAAAGCAATGCAATCATGGGGAGAATGCACAAACTTCGGACAGTGACAGCTGTGGTGAGAATTATATCTGGGTCCATATCACTCTGCCAGCTTTAAAGGTACCATAATGTTTGGGACACAACAATGTCATGTCAATGAAAGTAGTTAAAGAAGGAACTGCAGATGTTGGAGAATCGAGGGTACACAAAAAGCTGGAGAAACTCAGCGGGTGCAGCGGCATCTAAGGAGCGAAGGAGATAGGCGACGTTTCGAGTCGAAGCCCTTCTACAGACCTTTGTGTACCCTCAATGAAAGTAGTCATGTTTAGTATTTTGTTGCCTATCCTTTGCATGCAATGATTGCTTGAAGTCTGCGATTCATGGACAGCACCAGTTGCTGGGTGTCTTCTCTGGTGATGCTCTGCTAGGCCTGTATTGCAGCCATCTTTAACTTAAGCTTGTTTTGGGGGCTAGTCCCCTTCAGTTTTCTCTTCAGCTTATAAAAGGCAAGCTCAATTGGGTTCAGATCGGGTGATTGACTTGGCCGCTCAAGAATTGACAATTTTTTTAGCTTTGAAAAACTCCTTTGTTGCTTTAGCAGTATGTTTGGGATCATTGTCTTGCTGTGGAATGAACAGCGAACCAATGAGTTTTGAGGCATTTGTTTGAGCTTCAGCAGATAGGATGTGTCTATACACTTCAGAATTCATTATGTTACTACCATCAGTTGTTGTATCATCAATGAAGATAAGTGAGCCAGTACCTTCAGCAGCCATACATGCCCAGGCCATAATACCCCCACCACCGTGTTTCACAGATGAGGTGGTATGCTTTGGAACTTGGGCAGTTCCTTCTCTCCTCCATACTTTGTCCTTGCCATCACTCTGATATAAGTTAATCTTCATCTCATCTGTCCACGAGACCTTTTTCCAGTTGGTGTTTTAAATACTTCTTGGCAAACTGCAACCTGGCCATCCTATTTTTGCGGCTAACCAGTGGTTTGCATCTTGCAGTGTAGCCTCTCGCTTCTGTTCACGAAGCCTTCTGTGGACAGTGGTCATTGACAAATCCACACCTGACTCCTGAAGCGTGTTTCTGGAGAGGTGTTTGGTGGTTTTTCTTTATTATAGAGAGAATTCTTCTGTCATTAGCTGTGGAGGCCTTCCTTGGCCTGCCAGTCCCTTTGCGATTAGTAAGCTCACCAGTGCTCTCTTTCTTCTTAATGATGTTCCAAACAGTTGGTTTTGGTAAGCCTAAGGTTTGGCTGATGTCTCTAACAGTTTTATTCTTGTTTCTCAGTCTCATAATTGCTTAATTGACTTTCTTTGGCACAACTTTGGTCCTCATGCTGATAAACAGCAATAAAAGTTTCCAAAGGTGATGGAAAGACTGAAGGAAAGACTAGGTGCTGAGAGCTCTCTTATTCCTACATTAAGGAGGCAATTAAACACACCTGAGCAATTACAAACACCTGTGAAGCCATGTGTCCCGAACATTATGGTGCCCTGAAATGGTGGGACTATGTATAAATACAGTTGTAATTTCTGCATGATGAAACCAAAATGTATAAAAATGGCCTTTATAAAAATCTGACAATGTGCACTTTAACCACATGTGATTTTTTTTCTGTTACATTATTCAAATTGTGGAGTACAGAGGCAAATAAATAAATGATGGGTCTTTGTCGTAAACATTATGGAGGGCACTGTCAGCGGGGCAGGCAGCATCTCTGGAGAGAAGGAACGGGTGACATTTCGGGTCGAGACCCTTCTTCAGACTGAGGGTCACGGGATAGGGAAACAAAAGATATAGAACAAATGAATGAAAGATATGCAAAAAAAAGTAATGATGATAAAGGACTGTTCCTTTGTGCTGTAACTTTTATTCAGAACAAGCAACGATGGATGGAGTATGTTCCCTGACTAATTGTGAGGAATGGCATGGGAGGTTTGCTGACCGACATCATTGTTTCCTTGGCTCCCTTATCCTTTTACTTGTTACCTATTTCACTGAATCATATTGGACTCTGTTTAACCAAACATTGTCTGTTTTTCTCGCTGCTGATACCTTGTTGGGATATCTATATGTTGTGCTATGCGCTTGCTCACATTTTTTATTCATCCTTCAGAGGCTTTTATACAATGTGATGCCTTGTTTGTCTGATTGCAATTTTTCTTCCATCTATGTCCCTACCTTTTCCTTTGCACTTTTTATCCAATTATTTCTGGCCTAGCTGATGACATTTCATCTATATTTTTTAAGTGTATGCAAATTCCTTTTTCTCTCTGAAGCTAAGTCGTCTGTCTATTTGGTCGTAACATGAGGATCAGTGAGTGCCTTTGCTTTTTGATGTAAATTATCTTTTGTGCGATATTTTTAAAATAGGTATTCATCTTTAGGACGTACGTAATTATGGAGATTTGTGGATGAAATAAATCATTAATTGTTTCAAATGCAAATGAACTTTACAACTACAATAGTTTTGTTGTCTCTTGCCATCTCTTCCACTATTGGCACTTGTTATTACTCATTGTGTAGCTACAATCAAACCACAGAGGAGGGCCCTATGCCAAGCATGTCTGTATAGGCACTTTGCAATCTTAGAATCTTTGCTAAATTCCCACAGCTCTGTTACCTTGTAGCTGTGAGTTTTTCTCTGCTTCAGATACTTATCCATTTTCCCTGTAAAACCATCTGCTTTAGTGACAAAGCACCCCATACTTAAATTTTTACAGTTCCTGCTACATCTCTAAAAATATCAACATTTGGTATTTAATTTTTTTTAACAACTCTGTTATGCTAATTTGTTCCAACAATTATAATGTAAGAAAGATTTGCTATTGTAAAAAGAGATTGGTTGTATTAGACTAGAGATGCAAAGAGACACAGTGAAGCAATGTTGAAACAAAGAAATGCAAATGCTGGTTTACAAGGAAAATTCACATAGTGCTGGAGTAACTAAGTAGGTCAGGCAGCATCTCTGGAGAATGTGGAGAGGTGATATTTCGGCCCTTCTTCAGATTGATTGTGGTGGAATGGAGGGGGGAGTGGGAAGAAAGCTAGAAGAGATGGTGGGACAGAACAAGTAATAGGTGGATACATGTGAAGGGTGGTGGGGGGTTGATAGGTGGGGGGTTGATAGGCAGGAGGTTGGACCAAGGCCAGATATGTAAAGCCAGAAGGTGTCATCACAAAAGGATTGAAGATTTGCAAACTGTGAAGTTAGAGCAAGAAATGTATGTGCGAGAGGGAGGGGAGAAATGGGTACAGTGGGGAGAGGGCAAAAATTGTGTGGGGGCTACCTAAAATTGGAGAATTCAATGTTTGTCCTGTTGGGTTGTAAGCTACCCGAGCGGATTATGAAGTGCTTTTCCTCCAGTTTGTGTATGGCATTGCAAATGGAGGAGGCCCAGGACAGGATGATCAGTATGGAAAGGAAAGAGGAGTTGAAAAGATTAGCAACCAGAAGACCCAGTAAACCTTGGTGGACCAAGCACAAGTGTTCGGTGAAATGGTTGCCGAGTCCACGCTTGGTACTTGGTAAAAGGCTGGTTTGGGTGGGAAGGAATGAGTGAAGTAAAGGAGCTGCAGGGAGAGCGTTCTCTGTGGAAGGCAGAAAGGGATGGAAATGGGAAAAGGTGACTATTGATGGGGTCATGTTCAAGGAATCACATTCAAGGTGACGGATATGTTCGATAATGATGTGGTGAAAGGTGGGCACCAGGAGTATGCTTGTCTTGGTCCATGTAGGTGGAGGGGAAGTGAGAGCAGATCAACAGCACATGGGTGAGCGAATCATTTAGTACAGCAGGGGGGAACCATGATTACTAAAGAAGGAGGACATCTCGGATGTCCTAGAATGGAAAGCCTCATCTTGGGGAAATTGGTGAAAGAGATCAAGAAAGGGGGAAGGAGTCTGAGATAATCCAAACGAATTTGAGGGAGGGGTGGAAGGTAGTGGTAAA
The DNA here is from genome assembly GCA_035221665.1 of Okamejei kenojei. Lineage (NCBI taxonomy): Eukaryota > Metazoa > Chordata > Chondrichthyes > Rajiformes > Rajidae > Okamejei > Okamejei kenojei. Next base: position 81,381,168 of record CM069138.1, read on the forward strand.
GTTAATTAAATTAGCGAGCTCTGCATGGGTGCAGGAGGCTGCCCCGATGCAGTCGTCGATATGGTGGAGAAAGAGTTGTGGGATGGTGCCAGTGTGCGTTTGGAATGAGGATTGTTTGACGTAACCAACAAAAAGGCAAGGCAGAGGCGAATCCCCCGTGAGTGCCCATGACTACAATTTTAACTTGAAGAAAGTGAGAGGAGTTGAAAGATAAGTTGTTGAGGGTGAGGACAAGTTCTGCCATGTGGAGGATTGTGTTCGTAGAGGGAGATTGATTGAGTCTCTGTTCCAGGAAGAACCGGTGGGGCCATGAGACATTTCTGGTGGGGGATGGAAATGTAAAGATGAGGCAATGGGGGCCCAGAAAATAACAGTTATTGAAGGCTGTGTGAGGTGTCTCAGACGTATGTTTGAAGGGACTAGACATGGTGGACTGGATGGTATTTGGAGATGAATTCTGTGGGGCAGGAGCGGGCAGCAACAATGGTCTGGCAGAGCAGTCCAGTTTGTGGATTTTTGGAAGGAGATAGAAGTGGGCAGTGCAGGACTGGGGAACAATGTTGGAGGCTGTGGAGGGGAGATGGCCAGTGGTGATGAGATCTGAGGCATTTTGGTAGATGATGGCTCAGTGTTTAACTAGCGTTATAGTCAAGGAGTTGGTACGAGGAAGTGACCAAGAGCTGGTGCCTGTCCTCAGCATGGTAGAGATCAGTCCATCAGACTTCAATGGCACCTCCCTTTTGGGCAGGATTAATAACAATGTAGGGATTGTTGCTGAACGGGCAGAGGGCTGTATGTTCAGAGGGGTTGGGATTCGAGTGAGTAAGGGGAGTGGAGAAGTCAAGATGGTTCATGTGGTGCCTAAAGCAATGTGTTGTACAGTACTGCTCTCCATCTGTTGAGTACTTGCGCCTGACTTTAAAAATCATAAATTAAGTCTTACACATGAATTTGGGCGGCACGGTCAGTGACGGAAATCGTTATAAAAATATGGAGGGGGCCGGGGGACAGGGGGGGACATAATTTCTTGGCGACTGCGCGCGCGTGCGCACACTCACACACACACACGCAAGACTTCGAAGGCTTCTGCCGTGGGCCCTGGGAATGGTAATTACAGCTCAATCCAGCGCTATATGCAGCTCAACATGGCCTGTCTTGCCGGGTTAACCTACAGCCCTGCCTGGACTGACGGAATACCACTCGGGAGCCATGGAACTAGCGCTGCTTCTTCGCACTGTCCGGAAGCCTGTGCCACATTTCCCTTAAGTCCAGGCAGGGCTGTAGGTTAACCAAGCGGGAGAGGCAGAGTTGAGCTGGGGTTAGTGCTGCTTCTCTGTGGGCCTGGGGGTACCTAGCCCGTCTGACTCCCGACTTCTCTGGCCACCCCCGGGCGTGGGGGGGGGGGGGGGCACTCGGGTGGGAACGGGGATGGTCCAGTGGCAGTTCGGCAGCGATTGCCGCGCCAGAGAGCCGACCAGGATCGATCCTGGCTGCGGATGAGATGCAGGTCTGTGTCCAGGGCTGCCGTTGTGAACCTAATACCTGGGTACGTCTCCCTTCTCCAATCACCGCACTCTATCCTCAGTCCCACTTCCCCCTATTTCCGCCTCTGACCGACACCTCACTCCTCCAATCATCGCGCTGAATCATCATGTCCCGGCCCCATTGCCTGCTGACCGACACCTCTTGTTCAATTGGCGCCCTCAATCAGCAGTCCCACCCCCACTATCTCGCAGAAAGCGGAGATTTCACCGGGTTTTAAAATCCAGATTACAAAAAATGGGGCGGCAGTGGGATCGTCCCCCACCTCTCAAAACAGAAGGGGGGGGCGTGTCCCTCCTGGCCCCCCCGGGATTCCGCCACTGGTGGTGCAGCGGTAGAGCTACTGCCTTACAGCGCCAGAGACAGTGGTTCGATCCTGATGACGGGTATTTGTCTGTATGGAGTTTGTGCGCTCTATCCGTGACCTGCGCAGGTGTTCTTCAAGATCTTCGGTTTCCTCCCACACTCCAAAGACTTACAGGGTTGCAGGCTAATTGGCCTGGTATAAAAATGTTAATTGTCCCTAATGTGTGTAGGGTAGTGTCAATATGCAGGGATCGCTGGTCGGTGCAGTCTCGGTTGGTCAAAGAGCCTGTCTCTAAACTAAATTAAAACTAATTTCAGAAGTCAACTTAACCTGACTCTCTTGAAGATCACTTTGACATCCTGTACGAGTAGTTCAAAAACAATCTGGTAAAGTATTTGACACTTGCTCAGGAGCATTTAGATCAGCATGAATGAGATTATCCGAAAGTCTTGTTTCTCGATAAATGGGGCAGAGAATTACATTTCATTAATGAATCCACCAAAAGGGAAATGGACTAATTTCTCCAATGATTAGATCATTAATTGTTATTCATTACTTCCATGGTCTGTAGATTTTGACACCAGAACTCTTACAGATTTAAAACTGGATGTTATCTGCCGGTTTCATCAAAATATTCTGGTCAGACTTCATTTTGCATTTAAATTGTTTGCAATGCAACCAAAAGTCAAATATTTTTCATAAATGAGAGGTTACTTACTTGCGCCTATTAGTGATGTAGAAGCAAATGAGACCACATAACTTAATGGTATTCAGCCGTGGGAATTCTGTGGTAATTGGCTTGAAAAGAAGGAATGGATTTGGAACACGCTTGTTCTCGTTTTATCCAGCTCAAACCAGTTTTCATTTAGTAATCCAGCCAAATGCAAACAGCCATCTACAATTATCTAATGAGCTTTGTAAAGAAAATAGAGAAAATTCCAAGTTCAATGTGTAAAAGAACAAGATATTTATCTTCCTGTGCAACATTTCGAGAATGCTCTAAATAAAAAAATATAGTTGTACTGCTCCCTTTCTTAATTTAAAAAATGAAAGCCTTTAAGTTAACACCTCAATGTTTCTACAACATATACAGCTACGTAAAAGTGATTTTAATTGCTTTTAAAGGTGCCAATAAAACACTTCTTATACATTTAACCCCAGTCAGTCATGTTTTTCTTTTACAAAGGTAAAAGTATTCATCTTGGTACTAAACGGTGATGTTATAAATCTCTATAAGGTGAATAAATGTAAAATCACAGGATGGCAGTAGGGGAGGGGAGGGGAGGTGGGTGTTGGATGGCAGTGAGGGGAGGGGAGGTGGGTGTTGGATGGCAGTGAGGGGAGGGGAGGTGGGTGTTGGATGGCAGTGGGGGAGGGGAGGTGGGTGCTGGATGGCAATAGGGGAGGGGAGGTGTTTGTTGGATGGCGATGGGGGGAGGGGGTGTTGGACACCAGTGGATTCCCAGCCTTCATTTATTTTTGGTCTTCAACTTCTAATTCTAATCCTCCAAGGTTTAGTCTTACATTTCACAATCAGGATCCCTATGTTGAACTAACACTTCAGGCTAAAGATGTCTCATTAGAACTGGGAAGAATTAGTACATTTTTTAATTGTGGAGAGAACTAAAAGGACAGTCAGTGATATGATGGAGATTGAATATTACAGTTGATGATGATGCCAGCTAAAATATGGTGGTAAAGGGCAATAAAATATGTCTGGAGGAGGTATAACTAGGGGAGACAAAAGAAAGCTATAATTACCAGAGAATAAAATAAATGAATGCTGGAAACACAAGATAGAAGCCTGGCTTTGTTAATTGCCTTACACTGTTATACCAAAATCTGTGATGTGCTAGCTCATAAGATGTGATGATGTTCTTTGAGATTCATTGGAACAATGTGGAAGCACAGATATGCCAATTTAATGGGGATTGAAATTGTAAAAAAAATAGGGACGGTTGGAATTGTAAAAGCATTGAGGTGTTAACTTAAAGGGTTTCGTTTTTACTACCACAACTGGGGGAATGGCTTTGCAGACTTAAAGCAGTTTTCTGCATTACCCATATCGATGTATGGTTTCTTCAATGTAGAGGAAAATGTACCATGACTTTTGGATGCAGTATCCAAAATTGGTACAAGTATATCCCAACTTAACTTGGAAGTAGTCTTTAGATTCCCGGTACTGGAAAGATGGGAGTTGGGGTTGGTAGAAGGGTAGATGTTGGGTGAGATGGGCGGACATGGAAGCGTGAACCAGAACACGGCAGTGGGAAAGGATATTCTGTTTTTAATCTCAAATTTCCAGCATCTACACCATTTGGCTATTAGATTTCCATGGCCATCTCTTCACTGGTAAACTATTTCGGAAATGTTCGTTATCTTAATGCTGCATAGATTCTTGTGAAAATCGTAGGTCTTCTCAGTTGTGGTTTCAGATTAATTAGTATTTCAAATGTATTCTTTTGAAATGATTCCTGATGCTGTGGAAGATGGTATAAATGGTCACAGTGTTAGTTAACATGAATCATGTTAATAGTGTCATTATTGTAACATAGTTTGAATAAAAACTAAATTAAGAGTATTTAGCAGGCTTTTAAATGTGCAATCTGAATCTGGAAGGGCAGATGCCATTTATAATACTTGCAGGCACAGATCTGATATGAAACATGGACAAGTTTAGATGCCTGATTTATTTGCTAATGGCATCTAGAACTGCAGCTTGAAATAGGGATCAGAGATTCAGCATTAGGTGAGAAGAAATTTCTTCATCTAGGGCGTTGAAAATGTTTATAACCATCTGCTTGGGTGGTATGCAGAGTGGTCGAGTGTATTGCGGTGAAAGATTGTCAGATGTGTGTGTGTGTGTGTATATATTTATATATAATGGGTATGTTGTGCGTGTGTGTGTATAAATACACACACTGAGCTTTTCGTTTCTCTCGTTTGTCATATCATACTATGTTTGCATATTCTGTTGTGCTGCAGCAAGTAAGAATTTAATTGTTCCATCTGGAACATATGACAATAAAACACTCTTGACTCTTAATGTCAAGGAAATTGAAGGAGGTGGGTAGGGTTGGTCAGCTGTGATCTTATTGAATGTTTGAAGAGCGAGACACTGTATGGCCTGCTCCTATTCTAATTATATTAACCCGAGTATATTCCTAATCATGAAAGTGAAATGTTCTATGTTGATTAAAAAATTATGTTTAAAGCACATTGTGGCATCGTGTAGAAACATAGAAAAGAGTTGCAGGAGTAGGCCATTCGGCACTTCGACCCAATGTGACCATGGCTGATCATCCAGAATCAGTACCCTGTTCCTACATTCTCCCCATATCCCTTGATTCCGTTAGCTCGAAGAGCTATATCTAACTCTCTCTTGAATACATCCAGTGAATTTGCTTCCACTGCCTTCTGTGGCAGAGAATTCCCCAGATTCACAACTCTCTGGCTGAAAAAGCTTTTCCTCATCTCAGTCCTAAATGGCCTACCCCTTATTCTTAAATTGTGACCCCTGGTTCTGGACACTCCCAACATCGGGACCATTTTTTCCTGCATCTAGCCTGTCCAATCCCATAAGAATTTTATGTTTCTATAAGATCCCCTCTCGTCCTAAATTCCAGTGAATATAGGCCCAGTCGATCCATTCTTTCAACCTAGTGAACCAACGCTGCACTCCCTCAATGGCAAGAATGTCCTTCCTCAAATTAGGAGACCAAAACTGCACCCAACCCCTACAAGGTTGTAAATGGATCAGCTGTACTTGTGCGTTAGTTAAACAGCGTCAGAGAGGCAGCGTCAAGAACGGCCACGGCACCTCAATGCCTGTAGGCCAAGTGGACGGCACGGTGGCGCAGTGGTAGATTTGCTGCCTGACAGCGCGTGCAGTGCCAGAGACCCAGGTTTAATCCCGATGACGGGTGCAGTCTGCACTGAGTTTGTACGTTCTGCCCGTGACCGCGTGGATTTTCTGCGAGATATTCGGTTTCCTCCCACACACCAAAGTCGTACAAGTTTGCAGGTTAATTGGCTTGGTACAAGTGTAAATTGTCCCTGTGTGTAGGATAGTGTTAATGTGCAGGGATCGCTGGTCGGTGCGGACTCAGTGGGCCTAAAGGCCTGTTCTGCACTGTAACCCTAAACCAAACTAAACTAAATGGAATAATCAATCTGGTGCCATTCACAGGCTGATCAAAGTATGGGCAGTGTGACTTTAGCCCCAATAGGGAAATAATCAAATCTACCTGTTGCATAATGATCATTTTTAATTATGAAAAGCAGAACAAAGAAGATTTAAAATTAAATCAGAAGATGCTGGAAATAGTCAACAGGTCAGGAAGTTTCTGTGGAGAAATTAAGAGAGTTCAACTTCAACAGATCTTTCATCTATGAAATTCAGTAAATTGATTGCAGGATCCACTGTTGCAGATGAGAAGATTGAATTTCAAGTCATTTTCCTGCTGAATTCGGAATCCCTGCAGCTGTACTGAAATATTGTGGGATTTTGTCCCCATGAATTATTCCATGTAGCACTTAGCCCTTGCAGAAGCTTGTCAAGTTGTGAATCCATTTCTGGGTAGAGCACTGCTGAGCAGTTAGAATCTCAATGTGATAAAGGTGTTCTCATTCTAACACTGCAATCCTGCATCAGAATGTCTGTTGCGAAGATAAAGCAGCTGTTGTTTAAAGAGGAGTATTGAAAAATATAATCTGAGGTTAGGCAAGGAGCCATTTAGATCTGTGGGATGCAGCAGTGCTTAGCAGTGGTATGATGTAGCTATTTGTTCCCAGGGACGCGTACTGCTCAACATTATACTTGTCAATAATGAGCCTTTCACTAAATCTGTCCACACAGTGTGACAATCAATAGGCTTTTTTCAATGTTGGTACCATCTTCATATGTGTTCCAGGCGATATAAACTTAAGGGTTACACAAAAAGCTGGAGAAACTCAGCGGGTGCAGCAGCATCTAAGGAGCGAAGGAGATAGGCGACGTTTCGGGTCGAGACCCTTCTTCAGACTGGTCAGGGATCAGGGAAACGAGAGATATAGACGGTGATGTGGAGAGATAAAGAACAATGAATGAAAGATATGCAAAAAAGTATCGATGATAAAGGGAACAAGCCATTGTACGCTGTTGATCACAAATAGGCTGAAAAAACAGTTCCTGGTTATAAGCAAGTAGTTAATGTATTTTAGTTTTAAATAAAATGATTCATTGGTAGATGATCTTGCACCTCAATGAGTCAATAACAATTAAGCTAATTATGCTTTCATTAATACAATCCAAATGCAGATTAGAGACCTGTCAGAGTTACAGCATGGAAATACGTCACCCAGCCCATAGATTACACTAATTTACACTAACCATCCATTTGCACTAATGCTGTTGTAATCCCATTTTTTTTTTTCATTCCCACATTCTCACCTCTGCCCTTGCGCCCCCCCCCCCCCCCCCCCCCCCCCCGATTCTGACACTCCACAGGACACAGACCATGCAAGTGATCAGGATTGAACCTGGGTCTCGAGCTGTGAGGCAGCTGCTCCACAAACTATGGGGGAGTGCTTGGTATTTTTTTATTTGACTGGGCAAATTGAGAAGAATGTTAAGAAAAGGCATTTTGTAATGTTTCACGTCAGCTTTTCTTGAAATTTCAAGCCTTTGGAATGAAACGGGCTTTTGTAGCATGGTTGAGAAGTTGATGAAGTAACAGGAAACAGACAGTAGAAATGTAAGGTTGTTTTTTTTTTAGACTGGAGAGAAGTGTACAGTGCATTCAGAAAGTATTCAGACCCCTTCAGTTTTTCCACATTTTGTTACGTTACAGCCTTATTCTAAAATGCATTAAATTAATTTTTTTATCATCAATCTACACACAAAACCCCATAATTAAAAAGCGAAAACAAGTGTTTCTAAATTTTGGCAAAGTAATTAAAAATAAATAACTGAAATATCACATTTGCATAAGTATTCAGACCCTTTACTCAGTACTTTGTTGAGGCACCTTTGGCAGCAATTACTGCCTAATATCTTCTTGGGTATGACGCTACAAGCTTGGCACACCTGTATTTGGGTAATTTCTCCCATTCTTCTCTGCAGATCATCTCAAGCTCTGTCAGGTTGGACTGTCAGTGCACAGTTATTTTCAGGTCCCTTCAGAGATGTTCGATCGGATTCAAGTCCGGGCTCTGGCTGGGCCACTCAAGGACTTTCACAGACTTGTCACAAAGCCACTCTTGCATCGTCTTGGCTGTGTGCTTGGGGTTGTTGTCCTGTTGGAAGGTGAACTTCCCACCCAGTCTGAGGTCCAGAATGCTCTGGAGCAGATTATCATCAAGGATCTCTCTGTACTTTGCTCCATTCATCTTTCCCTCGATCCTGACTAGTCTCCCAGTTCCTGCCGCTGAAAAACATCCCCACAGCATGATGCTGCCACCACCATGCTTCACCGTAGGTATGGTATGGTATTGGCCAGGTGACGAGCAGCGGCTGGATTCCTCCAGACGTGACGCTTGGCATTTAGGCCAAAGAGTACAATCTTGGTTTCATCAGACCAGAGAATCGTTTTTTTCATGGTCTAAGAGTCCTTTAGGTGCCTTTTGGCAAACTCCAAGCGGGCTGTCATGTGCCTTTTACGACAGAGTGGCATCTGTCTGGCCATTCTACCATAAATGCCTGATTGGTGGAGTGCTGCAGATATAGTTGTCCTTCTGGAAGGTTCTCCCATTTCCACAGAGGAACTCTGGAGCTCTGTCAGAGTGACCATTGGGTTCATGGTCACCTCCCTGACCAAGGCCCTTCTCCCCCGATTGCTCAGTTTGGCCGGGCGGCCAGCTCTATGAAGAGTCCTGGTGGTTACAAAGTTCTTCCATTTAAGAATGATGGAGGCCACTGTGCTCTTCGGGACCTGCAATGCTGCAGAAATTGTTTTATACCCTTCCCCAGATCTGTGTCTCGACACTATCCTGTCTCGGAGTTCTACGGACAATTCCTCCGGCTTCATGGCTTGGTTTTTGCTCTAACATGCACTGCCAACTGCGGGACCTTATATAGACAGGTGTGTGCCTTTCCAAATCACGTCCAATCAATTGAATTTACCACTGGTAGACTCCAGTCAAGTTATGGAAACATCTCAAGGATAATCAATGGAAACAGGATGAAACTAAGCTCAATTTTGAGTGTCATCACAAAGGGTCTGAACACTTATGTAAATGTGATATTTCAGTTATTTCTTTTTAATTACTTTGCAAACATTTCTAAACACCTGTTTTCACGTTCTTCATTCTGGGGCATTGTGTGTAGATTGATGATAAAAAAAATAATGTAATCAATTTTAAAATAAGGCTGTAATGTAACAAAATGTGGAAAAGGTGAAGGGGTCTGAATACTTTCTGAACGCACAGTACAGTTCCCAGTGTTAGTACTACGTTAATTGCTTTTCTTAATATATTAATCCCTTAGATTTTGGTGTAGAAGTAGCAATTTCCAAATCTACAGATAAAGAAAAACGTAGAGATGTTGTTAACTGTGAGGAGGATAGTAATAAACGTTGAACTATGTAGATAGTCTTGTTGAATAGGCAGATAGATAAATACTGTGTTGCAAAGTGTTATATTTTAGTCAGAATGAAAATAGGGCTTACAAATTTGAGGGAAGAACAAAGAACTGGCGTATATATGGACATAGTTTATTGTAACAAGCAAGGATGGTTGAAAAGGTTAATGAAAACATAAAGGATCTTGGGCTCGACAAGTTGAGGTACCAAATGCCAGAACACGGAAGTCACAATGAATCTTTAAGAAATGCTAATTCGCTATAGGATTAGTGTCTCATGTTCTGGGCACCATACTTTAGGAAAGCCCTCACAGCTTTAGGACAAAGGCAAAAGGGATTTATCAGAAGGATTCCGGGGAAGAGGGATGTGGAATGCTCTGCCAGGGTTAGTATTGGAGGCACATTCAGTTGTTTCATACATTTTGAGTTGGATAGTATTTGAAAGGAAAACTCTAGCAGGGTTTTAGTGAAAGCGAAGGGAATGGGACAAGTTGGACTCCTGTTAGGTGGAGAAATGGACAGACTTGATGGGTCAACTATCATTCCATCTGGTCTGAATGTTATGTGGTTCTGTGAAAGATTCATCTTCTAGCCCAGGATTTTGCAACTAAAAATGCAGAGGAACTTTTAGCATCAGTTGTTATTCTGTTGTAAATGCTATCAGTTTCAAGATTAAATTAATCAATTTCAATTTACACCTATCACCTAGCAATCTCTGTCTCACCTCTCCCTCTTGCTTCTTTGTATGGTCATCTTACCTCTTCACTCTCGGTCACCATGCAGTGTTTCAACCCAAAATGTCGTCCAGCTCTTCCAACAAGTTTTGTTTTGCTTCGGTTCCTAACATTAGCATCCCTCATGTCTCCACAATTTCAGGATTTCTGCTTGAAATTCACGTGAATAATTTCTTCTCTGCACACACTCACAACTTTCTCAAAGTGATTGAATGAAAGTTACACATTTCATAATTATTCTCATAATATATTGTGTGCTTTGTTGCATGTAAAGCAACAGAATTATCATGGCATTGAATAAACCAGCTCACAAAATAATATAGTCTGCTCAAATATTTCAAAATTTAATACATATTTAGAACTATTGTATTTCAGATTTTGCAGTAATCCAATGTTTTCCAGTCTTTTTTTTTGGCCCTGTAAAAAGTGGAATTAATATTAGATTGTGCATTTTACATTGTTTGCTGTTTTTGGATATCATCAACATAATGGTTGGTCAGTTAACTTTCTGCCATCGCAGAACTTTCCTTTGAACTGGTGGCAAATTATTTTGGAAAATAGAAGTCTACATGAATGGAATTGCTAATCTTTTATGGACAGTTTCTGGAAGGCATTGGCAAAGTCACTCTACCTCACTGCTGGTTGTTGTGAAGTACTGGTTAACCAACAAGGATCATTGATACTATGATTGAGAAGAGATTTGTGAACTTGGTTATGTATAAAATAGGTGCAGGTGGAGGCCATTCGGCCCTTCGAGCCAGCACCGCCATTCATGGTGATCATGGCTGATCGTCCCCAATCAATAACCCGTGCCTGCCTTCTCCTCGTATCCCTTGATTCCACTAGCCCCTAGACTCTATCTAACTCTCTTAAATCCATCCAGTGATTTGGCCTCCACTGCCCTCTGTGGCAGGAAATTCCACAAATTCACAGCTCACTGGGTGAAAATGTTTTGTTCGCACTTCATTCTTAAATGGCCTCCCCTTTATTCTAAGACAGTGGCCCCTGGTTCTGGACTCGCCCAACATAGGGAACATTTTTCCTGCATCTAGCTTGTCCAGTCCTTTTGTAATTTTATGTTTCTATAAGATCCCCGCGTCATCCTTCTAAACTCCAGTGAATACAAGCCTAGTCTTTTCAATCTTTCCTCATATGACAGTTCCACCATCCCAGGGATCAATCTCGTGAACCTATGCTGCACTGCCTCAATCACAAGGATGTCCTTCCTCAAATTAGACCAAAACTGTATACAATACTCCAGATGTGGTCTCACCAGAGCCCTATACAACTGCAGAAGAACCTATACTGAAATCCTCTTGTTATGAAAGCCAACAGTCTCTGTTTCATCACGTGAAACAGAATCCGTTGAATTCAGAAGAGAAAAACTTAAGAATAGGTTTTGATGAAAGTTATCATAATTTTGAAGAGTGATGGTAAAGTTAGTAAGGAGAAATGGTTGAAATGGCAGACACATGGTAACTAGACAATCCTGCTATTATTATTCTCCCTCTGGGAAATTACTGTGAATTTATGTTGATTTTCATTCTGTGTGTGGAAGAACAAGTAATTTCAACTAAAGACTGGTTCAATTTATTTTTAGTGCTTTTTAAAATTATTTTATAGGGCAGGACCTTTAGAAAATCCACAAAATATGCAGTGAAAACTCGCTTTGTGTTTGCTGGTCTGTGCAGTAAATTAGAAATGTTCAGTGCAAAAGATGAACAATTTGCCGGATAGTTCAAACATTATTTCCTTGTTCTGTATTTTCAAACATTCAGACAGCTGATATCAATTAGAAACTTTGAGTTACATTTCAATGGAAGCAAGGTTACATTATGAAACACTCTGTAGTTAGTTTGGTCAGGGTTCTCTACCGTCAAACATGTCAAAACAATACAAAATAAAGCTTGGGCACGAGCAGGTCATTATATCTTTAGGTTATATTATCTGCTTGATACTGTATCCTTTGCTTTCAAAATGACTACCATGTGTGAGGTATCCTAGAAAAAACATTGTGTCAATTGCTTTTCATTTTGCAGGCCTCCATTCCCTGTTAAATAGATATATGGATATACAAGGTCACAAAAGTTACTCCAGCTTTTTGTCTACCTTTGATTTTTCCAGCATCTGCGGTTCTTTCTTAAACATGAGTTTGTCCTCATCTGTGACACTTAAAGTTTATTAAGATTTTACAAAGTACTGTCAGGATTCTCTTGAACTGAGTTTCTGCTTTTCCAGATGTGATACTTTATCTCTGTTCTGAAGATTGCTTGTAGATGTGTTGTTTTTCTGATACTTTATCTCTTGTTAAACTTATTTCATGCCCTGCATCTGAATTAAGTTGTTTTGCTGTACTTTAGATATTCTTTGGCTCCTGTATAAGAATGTGCTTATTTGTGACAAGAAAGTAGTGAAAAAGTATGGAATTAAGGGTTGACTGTGGTGATCTAGAGTGGATAAATATTAAATTGTACATATCTTGAAAGGCGATGGTGAAGGGCATGGACATTGCTTTGTTGATGCTTTTTGTTTGGTGGCACACTTGAGTAATTGTGTCAGACCTGACTGATTGCTTTCCTGAAATTTCCATTGGAGGTGATAAGCAAAAATATTTTTGGCTCATTTGTACATAGATTTAACTCTGAGTTACAGGTCCAAAATAGATTTTTATTATCATGGGTTGAGCATTAATTTTATTTTTTTTGTTGCACCCTTTTTATATGGCTGGCTGTTAATCACTGATTACTATAAATCTGCTACGATTCATTCATAGAGCAATAGCCTATTGTCTCTCTTAAAGAATTGAAGCTATGGAAAAAAAAACTTACTGTTGAATATTATATAAGCACAAGTGTGGATACGCCTGATTTGTAGGAGTTAAAGTTGATGGCGCAAGAGGTAATATTTGCATGGATAGAAGATTGGCTGGCTAACAGGAAATAAAGGGTAATTTAATGGATCTCTTTCTGGTTGGCACGATGTAATGAGTGGAGTGCCACAGGGATCACTGCTGGGGCCATGACTTTTCACAACCCAGTGAATTGGGTGAAAGCAACAAGGATATGGTTGCTAAATTTGCCAATGACACAGAGGACATAAGAAGGCCACAAATGGGCATAGTTAGATTAAGAGAGTGGGCAAAGTGCTGATAAATGGGGTATAGTGTGGGAAAATGTAAAATTGAGCATTTTGGCAGGGAACTGGAGCAGATGCTGAATAGTTACTTAATCACCAGTAATTGCAATGCTTGTCCTGTTTTCACACATTCATAGTGCCAGATTAACTTGTTAAAAACCAGATCACCTCTTTGATCACAGTGTATCCCTGCAATGTGGAGGTGTTACGTTCCTAGAAAACAATCCATGTTAGAATTTTCAGTGCTATAAATCTTTTGTTCCCCACTGAATTGCATGTTATAATTGAAGATGGATTCTAATGGGAAGATTTTCCCAAAACAGTAATGTCTCCATAGGTGTGTAATATACATGGACAAGAAAATTTGGATTATATTGTAGGCATGAGAGAACAGGGTGGTGTTTTGATGTATTAGAAATGGATGTTATATTTTTGGAGTAAGTATCATTGTATAAGTAACAATGGAAGAGATTGTCTTGTCAGTTTACAAAACAAATTCTACTGTGAACCGACAGCCCACAATCGTCTTTAGTAAACTGCTTCAGTTCTTTGAATATATTTTACGTTTATTTTCTCACATGAATTTGTTGAGAGAGTATTTTTATTCTGTATCTCGGCGCACAATGGCGCAGCGGGAGAGTTGCTGCCTTACAGTGCCAGTGACCCGGGTTCGATCCCGACTACGGGTGCTTGTCTGTATGGAGTTTGTATGCTCTCCCCGTGACCTGCGTGGGTTTTCTCTGAGATCTTTGGTTTCCTCCCACATTCCAAAGACATACAGGTTTGTAGGTTAATTGGCTTGGTATAAATGTAAATTTTCCCCAGTATGTGTAGGATAGTGTTAATGTGCGGAGATCACTGGTCAGTGTGGAGTCGGGGGGCTGCAGGGCCTGTTTCCGTAATGTATCACTAAGCTAATCTCAAATTTTTTGGTGGTGATTTGAGAATTCCGTAAGGGCGAAATCTGTTACTTGGGTACGCGGTATCTTGCTCCTTCCTCTGTGCACTTCCCACCTATTCTAAAAATCACTAAACAAAAAACTCACTCCACACATTCAAAATCATGGCCTGGTTGCTTTAGTTCAAGTTCAAGTGAGTTTATTGTCATGTGTCCCTGATAGGACAATGGAATTCTTGCTTTGCTTCAGCTCAACAGAACATAGTAGGCATTGACTACAAAAACAGATCAGTGTGTTCATATACCATTATATAAATATATACACACATGAATAAATAAACTGATAAAGTGCAAATAACAGATAATGGGTTATTAATATTCAGAGTTTTGTCCGAGCCAGGTTTAATAGCCTGATGGCTGTGGGGAAGCAGCTATTCCTGAACCTGGTCATTGCAGTCTTCAGGCTCCTGTACCTTCTACCTGAAGGTAGCAGGGGGATGAGTGTGTGGCCAGGATGGTGTGGGTCCTTGATGATACTGCCAGCCTTTTTGAGGTGGCGACTGCGGTAAATCTCCTCGATGGAAGGAAGGTCGGAGCAGATGATGGACTGGGCAGTGCTTACTACTTTTTGTAGTATTTTTCTCTCCAGGGCGCTCAAGTTGCTGAACCAAGCCACGATGCAACCAGTCAGCATGCTCTCTACTGTGCACCTGTAGAAGTTAGAGAGAGTCCTCCTTGACATACCGACTCTCCGTAATCTTCTCAGGAAGTAGAGGCGCTGATGAGCTTTGTTGATAATTGCATCTGTGTTCTCAGACCAGGAAAGATCTTCAGAGATGTACACGCCCAGGAATTTGAAGCTCTTGACCCTTTCAACCATCGACCCATTGATATAAACGGGACTGTGAGTCCCCATCCTACTCCTTGCAAAGTCCACAATCAGTTCCTTGGTTTTGCTGGTGATGAGGGCCAGGTTATTGTGCTGGCATCATATGGACAGTTGCTCGATCTCTCTTCTGTACTCCGACTCATCCCCATCAGTGATACGTCCCACAACAGTGGTGTCATCAGCAAACCTGAAGACGGAGTTCGCACTATGACTGGCTACGCAGTCATGAGTATAGAGTGAGTACAGCAGGGGGCTGAGCCCGCAGCCTCGAGGTGCTCCCGTGCTGATTGTTATCGAATCTGACACATTTCCACCAATACGAACAGATTGTGGTCTGTGAATGAGGAAGTCGAGGATCCAATTGCAGAGGGATGCGCAGAGACCCAGTTCTGCGAGTTTGGTAACCAGCTTAGAGGGGATGATAGTATTAAATGCCGAGCTGTAATCGATGAATATCAGCCTGACATATGCGTTTTTGTTGTCCAAGTGGTCCAGAGCGGAGTGGAGAGCCAGCGAGATCGCATCCACCGTTGATCTGTTGTGGCGGTAAGCGAACTGCAGTGGGTCCAGGTTTTTGTCGAGGTTGACTTGCACCATGATCAACCTCTCGAAGCACTTCATCACCACAGGCGTTAGTGCCACAGGTCGATAGTCATTGAGACTATCGGTGAGGAAACTGCTAGAGTCAATTATTAAAGATGGGATAGCAGCGCATTTGGAAAGTGGTGAAATCATTGGACAAAGTCAGCATGGATTTACGAAGGGTAAATCATGTCTGACGAATCTTATTGAATTTTTTGAGGATGTAACTAGTAGAGTGGATAAGGGAGAAGCAGTGGATGTGTTGTATCTGGACTTTCAGAAGGCTTTCGACAAGGTCCCACACAAGAGATTGGTATACAAATTTAAAGCACACGGTATTGGTGGTTCAGTAGTGATGTGGATAGAGAACTGGCTGGCAGGCAGGAAGCAAAGAGTAGGAGTGAACGGGTCCTTTTCAGGATGGCAGACAGTGACTAGTGGGGTGCCGCAAGGCTCAGTGCTGGGACTCCAGCTATTTACAATATACATTAATGATTTGGACGAGGGAATTGAATGCAACATCTCGAAGTTTGCGGATGACACGAAGCTGGGGGGCAGTGTTAGCTGTGAGGAGGATGCTAGGAGGCTGCAGGATGACTTGGATAGACTGGGTGAGTGGGCAAAGGCATGGCAGATGCAGTATAATGTGGATAAATGTGAGGTTATCCACTTTGGTGGCAAAAACAGGAGGGTAGATTATTATCTGAATGGTGGCCGATTAGGAAAAGGGGAGATGCAGCGAGACCTGGGTGTCATGGTACACCAGTCATTGAAAGTAGGCATGCAGGTGCAGCAGGCTGTGAAGAATGCGAATGGTATGTTGGCATTCATAGCAAAAGGATTTGAGTACAAGAGCAGGGAGGTTCTACTGCAGTTGTACAGGGTCTTGGTGAGGCCACACCTGGAGTATTGCGTACAGTTTTGGTCTCCTAATCTGAGGAAAGACATTCTTGCCATAGAGGGAGTACAGAGAAGATTCACCAGACTGATTCCTGGGATGGCACGACTTCCATATGAAGAAAGACTGGATAGACGTGGCTTGTACTCGCTGAAATTTAGAAGATTGAGGGGTGATCTCATAGAGACTTACAAAATTCTTAAGGGGTTGGACAGGCTAGATGCAGGAAGATTGTTCCCGATGTTGGGGAAGTCCAGGACAAGGGGCCACAGTTTAAGGATAAGGGGGAAGTCTTTTAGGACCGAGATGAGAAAATCGTTTTTCACACAGAGAGTGGTGAATCTGTGGAATTCTCTGCCACAGAAAGTAGTTGAGGCCAGTTCGTTGGCCATATTTAAGAGGAAGTTGGATGTGGCCCTTGTGGCTGAAGGGATCAGGGGGTATGGGGAGAAGGCAGGTACAGGATACTGAGTTGGATGATCAGCCATGATCATATTGAATGGCGGTGCAGGCTCGAAGGGCCGAATGGCCTGCTCCTGCACCTAATTTCTATGTTTCTATGAGACACGTCACCTTGCTCTTCTTGGGCACTGGTATAATTGATGCCCTTTTGAAGCAGGTGGGAACCTCAGACCTCAGAAGTGAGAGGTTGAAAATGTCCGTAAAAGCTCCAGCCAGTTGGTCCGCACAGGTTTTTAGAACATGACCAGGTATACCACCAGGTCCAGGCGCTTTTCGAGGATTCACCCCTCTGAAGGATTTCCTGACGTTGGCCTCTATGACCGAGACTGAAATACCATCACAGCGAATGGGGGCTCGGGAAGGCACATCGGTGTTCTCCCTATCAAAGTGTGCGTAAAATGCATTGTGCTCATCAGGGAGTGATGTTTTGCCGACATTCAAGCTGCCTCCTGATTTCGCCTTGTAAGAGGTGATGCATTCAGGCCCCGCCACAGCTGCCGAGCATCTGTCTCGTCCTCCAGCTTGGAGCAGAATTCCCTTTTGGCCTTTTTAATGGCCTTACCAAGGTCGTATCTGGATTTTCTTATAGACCACTGTATCATAGAAACATAGAAAATAGGTGCAGGAGTAGGCCATTCGGCCCTTCAAGCCTGCACCGCCATTCAATATGATATTGCCTTCCCTCCATACCCCCTGATCCCTCTGCCTCCTCAACTTTCTCCCTCTGAGTCCAAGGTGGAAGATTCCGGCAACTGTGGGAGGGAAGGAGGAGGTGGCTGGGGAGGGGTGAATGCTTAATGTTCACGGACGACAGGAAGAAGCGGCAGCTGGTGAGAGGGAAGGGAGCCCCATGGTGGCCGAGCGCGTCCTCTCAGCAGCAGCGGCCTGAAGTAAGCACTGTCCCCAGGGACTACAACGTGAGCGACAACAGCCGTGTCAACCGGGCGGCGCGGCAGCTGGAGAAGAAAGGCTTGCTGGTGTACCTCGTGGAAGAGGTCAGCTAATTGGTTTGAGTTGCTATCCTCCCCCTCCCTTGTTCTCGCTCGCCCTCCCAGTGTCGCACCAACAGTGATCGAAACTGGAAGAGCAACAAGTCCGGGCGACGCTTTTATATCTATGATGCAAGAGGCAAGCCCGCATCCTCCCCCTTGTTGCAATAACTGTTTACGTGTGTGTATTTACATAACTCGCCTTCTACGTTAGTCGGGGAATACCTGTATAAGAATTCATGTTATTTTTATTAGGTATTCTAGCTATTGGAATGGAATGCTTCATCCATTTTTTAAATTTGTAATAAGCTCTTTGAAATGAGCATCGCACTTTCAACTGCTTTCTTGGTTACGTTCCCTTTTAATAAAATTGATATAATCAGTTACATAACACGGTTTTATGTGTTAAAACAAAATTTAGACTAGTTCATTGCCTGCTGGTAACATTGCTTCCTGGGTAGACACAAAACGCTCCAGCTTTTTATGCCTATCTTAGGATGAAACCAGCATCTGTAGTTCCTTCCTTCACATTGCTTTCTGGTTATTTTAGCTATAAGTGTCCCAGTGCCTTACACTTCTGATTAATTGAAAATATCATTGCTATATGACAGTGACAAATAAAGTTCTGATTGTGTTGTTTTGGAGTTAATTCTCCTTTTAGAATTATTGATTAATGCTTAGTTATTTGTTTAAAAATAGCCAGAGTAATGACGGAAAGATTTGTGTATAATTTGTATTTGAAATATTATGATAAACTAACAGGAAAGTTTTCAATTGCTTTTATCTTTGTGAAAATAATTGTTTAGAAATTTTTATTTGACCTTCCAAAGATGAGCATAAAGCACAGACAAATTGTATGAAAATTTGACTTTGGATGCGCTAGAGTGTTTTATTGTCATATGTCCCGGACGGGACAATGAAAATCTTACTTGCTGCAGCACGACAGAATATGTGAATATGTAAACATTGTATATAAAGGGGGGAAAAAAGTTCAATAAATAACAAATATAGTGCAAATAACAAATAATAATATAGTCTTTTGCAGTTCAGAGCTCATAGCTTATTCGTTGTCTTTAATAGCCTGACGGCTATGGGGAAGAAACTGTTCCTGAACCTGGACGCTACAGTTTTCAAGCTCCTGTACCTTCTTCCTGATGGCAGTGGTGAGATAAGCGTGTGGCCAGGGTGGTGTGGGTCCTTGATGATTTTGGCTGCCTTTTTGAGGCAGCGACTATGATAGATCCCTTTGACCTTTGTGGGGAGATCAATGCCGGCGATGGACTGGGCAGTGGTCACAACGTTTTGTAGTGTTTTTCGCTTCTGGACGTTCAAGTTGCCGAACCAGGCCACGATGCAACCAGTCAGAATGCTCTCTACCGTGCACCTGCAGAAGTTTAGGAGAATCCTCTTCGACATGCCGAATCTCCGTAATCTTCTCAGGAAGTAGACTCGCTGATGTGCCTTCTTTACAATTGCATTGGTGTGCTGGGTCCAGGAAAGATCTTCTGATATATACATGCCCAGGAATTTGAAGTTATTGACCCTCTCCACTATCGTCCCGTTGATAGAAACAGGATTGTGGGTCCTCATCCTTCACCTACTAAAGTCCACAATCAGTTCCTTGGTCTTACTGATGTTGAGAGCCAGGTTGTTGTGCTGGCACCATTTGGTCAGTCGGTCGATCTCACTTCTATACTCTGACTCGTCCCCATCTGTGATTCGTCGTCAGATTCGTTGTCAGAAGTAAAAAGGTTTTGTGGTGTGGTAGTGTAGAAATCTGAGTCTATTATGCACATCTTTTTGATTTACTTCTTGGCTTGCTGCTATGAATTGAAGCATGGGCATTCTACACCACCTGCATTTGAATATATGGTTAGAATGATTGATTTTGAACTAAGGTTGCATATCACATGTTATCTATAGCCTTGTATTTAGTGGCATTTGCCATCTGTTACTAATCTACAGCCCGAGAGAATGCCTGGAATACCTCAACCACTTGATGAGTTTGGACGTGAGGAATGAAGTTATTTACAGCTGTTAATAGCTTTAACTCTAAGGCACAGTAAGATAATTGATGTGCATTGTGAAATGCTTCACATATTTTTTCCGCATTGTTGTGAGAACTTTCAGTCCTCGATGTCCAAAGTCTTCAGGTATTACCATAAAATCTGTATTATGTCAAAAACTGATCAAAATAGCTTGCTGCTCCTCATGATGAAAACCAAACTCTTGTTTTAAGCCTAAATAGTAGTAAAGGGTTTAATTTAGTTTTATTAATTGGGACAACTATGTAATATTGTTTCTGAAGTTGAATATGAAATTTCAGTAATGTACAATGCCCTCCGTAATGTTTGGGACAAGGACCCATCATTTATTTATTTGCCTCTGTACTCCACAATTTGAGATTTGTAATTGAAAGAAAATCACGTGTGGTTAAAGTGCACATTGTCAGATCTTAATAAAGGCCATTTTTATACATTTTGTTTTCACCATGTAGAAATTACAGCAGTGTTTATACATGGTCTCCTCATTTCATAGTACCATAATGTTTGGGACACAGCAATGTCATGTAAAAGAAAGTAGTCATGTTTAGTATTTCGTTGCATATCCTTTGCAAGCAATGACTGCTTGAAGTCTGAGATTCATGGGTATCACCAGCTGGATGTCTTCTCTGGTGATGCTCCTCCAGACCTGTATTGCAGCCACAAGCTTATGCTTGTTTTGGGGGCTAGTCCCCTTCAGTTTTTTCTTCAGCATATAAAAGGCATGCTCAATTGGGTTTGGATCGATTGACTTGGCCACTCAAGAATTGATCATTTTTTCACTTTGAAAAATTCCTTTGTTGCTTTAGCAGTATGTTTGGGATCATTGTCTTGCTGTCGAACGAACTACCGGCCAATGAGCTTTGAGGCATTTGTTTGAACTAGAGCAAATAGGATGTGTCTATACACTTCAGAATTCATTATGCTACTACCATCAGCAGTTGTATCATCAATAAAGGTAAGTGAGCCAGTACCTTCAGCAGCCATACATGCCCAGGCCATAACGCCCCACCACCGTGTTTCACAGATGAGGTGGTATGCTTTGGATCTTGGGCAGTCCCTTCACTCCTCCATACTTTGCATCTGTCCACAAGACTTTTTTCCAGAATGGTGGTTGCTCTTTTAAGTGCTTCTTGGCAAACTGTAACCTGGCCATCCTATTTTTGCGGCTAACCAGAGGTTTGTATCTTGCAGTGTAACGTCTGTATTTCTGTTCCTGAAGTCTTCTGCAGAAAGTGGTCATTGACAAATCCGCATCTGACTCCTGGAGAGTGTTTCTGATCTGTCAGACAGGTGTTTGGGGATTTTTCTTTATTGTAGAGAGAATTCTTCTCTCATCAGCTGTGGAGGTCTTCCTTGGCCTGCCAGTCCCTGTGCGATTAGTAAGATCACCGGTGCTCTCTTTCTTCGTAATAATGTTCCAAACAATTGATTTTGGTAAGCCTGAGGTTTGGCTGATGTCTCTAACAATTTTATTCTTGTTTCTCAGTCTCACAATGGCTTCTTTGACTTTCATTGGCACAACTTTGGTCCTCATGTTGATAAACAGCAATAAGTTTCCAAAGATGATGGAAAGACTGGAGGAAAGACTAGGTGCTGAGAGCTCTCTTTTATTTGCATTAAGGAGGCAATTAAACACACCTGAGCAATTACAAATGCCTGTAAAACCATGTGTCCCAATCATTATAGCGCCCTGAAATGGGGGGACTATGTATAATCATAGTTGTAATTTCTGCATGATGAAACCAAAATGTATAAAAATGGCCTTTAATAAAATCTGACAATGTGCACTTTAACCACATGTGATTTTTTTCCATTACAAATCTCAAATGGTTGAGTACAGAGGCAAATAAATAAATGATGGGTCGGTGTCCCAAACAATATGGAGGGCATTGTACATGATACAAAGGAGCAAACTTCTGTATGGGAGCCTTTGTAAATATTATTACAGCCAGAGCACCTATGTGTTTTAATAATCATGCAGTGAAACAAAAAGAAGTGCTTTCACAGCACTTTTGGATCCTTACACAACCATATAACAATTACAGCAGGGAAACAGGCCCTCTCGGCCCTTCCAGTCAGTGCCGACCATTTGTTTTCCCCTAGTCCCATCTACGTGCACTCAGACCATACCCCTCCATTCCCTTCCCGTCCATATACCTATCCACTTTACTTTTAAATGTTAAAATCGATCCTGCCTCCACCACTTCTGCTGGAAGCTCATTCCACACAGCCACCAACCTCTGAGTAAAAAAGTTCCCACTCACGTTACCCCTAAACTTCTGTCCCTTAGTTCTCATGTCATGCCCTCTTGTTTGAATCTTCCTTACCCTCAATGGGAAAAGCTTATCCACGTCAACTCTGTCTATTCCTTTCATCATTTTAAAGACCTCAATCAAGGCCCCCCTTAACCTTCTGCGCTCCAAAGAATAAAGACCTAACTTGTTCAACCTTGCTCTGTAATATAGTTGCTAGAACCCAGGCAACATTCTAGTAAATCTCCTCTGTACTCTCTCTATTTTGTTGACAACCTTCCTATAATTAGGCGAACAAAATTGTACACCATACTCCAGAATTGGTCTTACCAATGCCTTGTACAATTTTAACATTACTTCCCTACTCCTATATTCAATGCTCTGATTTATAAAGGCCAGCACACCAAAGGCTTTCTTTACCACCCTATCTGCATGCGATTCCACCTTCAGGGAACTATGCACAGTTATTCTTAGATCTCTCTGTTCCACAGCATTCCCTACCATTTACCATGTACGTCCTATTTTGATTTGTCCTGCCAAGATGTAGCACTTCACACTTATCAGCATTAAACTCCATCTGCCATCTTTCAGCGCACTTTTCCAAATGGCCCAAATCTCTCTGTAGACTTTGAAAATCTACTTCATTATCCACAACACCACCTAACTTAGTATCATCTGCATACTTATCCAATTTTCCACCCCATCATCCAGATCATTGATGTACATGACAAACAACAGTGGACCTAACACAGATCCCTGAGGCACCACACTGGTCAACGGCTTCCAACCTGACAAACAGCCATCCACCATTACTCTCTGACATCTCCCATTCATCCACTGTTGAATCCATCTTGCTACTCTGCCATTAACACCCAAAGATTGAACCTTCTTAACCAACCTTCCATGGGGAACCTTGTCAAAGGCCTTACAGAAATCCATATAGACAACATCCACTGCTTTACCCTCATCAATTTCCCTAGTAACTGCTTCAAAAAATTCAAGAAGGTTTGTCAAACATGACCTTCCAGGCACAAATCCATGTTGACTGTTCCTGATCAGACCCTGTTTATCCAGATGCTTATATATATTAACTGTAAGTATCCTTTCCATTAATTTGCCCACCACTGACATCAAACTAACAGGTCTATAATTGCTAGGTTTATTCTTTGAACCCTTTTTAAACAATGGAACAACATGCGCAGTACGCCAATCCTCCGGCACTATTCCCGTTTCTAATGACATTTGAAATGTTTCTGTCATAGGTCCTGCTATTTCAACACTAACTTCCCTCAATATCCTAGGGAATATCCTGTCAGGACCTGAGACTTATCCACTTTTATATTTTTCAAAAGTGTCAGTATTTCCTCCTCTTTGAATCTCATAGTTTCCATAGCTACTCTACTTTTTTTCCTTACCTCACAGAGTTCAATATCCTTCTCCTTGGTGAATACCGAAGAAAAGAAATTGTTCAATATCTCCCCCATCTCTTTTGCCTCTGCAGATAGCTGTCCATTCTGGCTCTCTAATGGTCCAATTGTACCCCTCGTTATCCTTTTGCTATTAATATAGCTGTAGAAACCCTTTGGATTTACTTTCACCTTTCTTGCCAAAGCAACCTCATATCTTCTTTTAGCCTTCCTAATTTCTTTCTTAAGATTCTTTTTACATTCTTTATACTCCTTTAGCACCTCATTTACTCCATGCCTCCTATAAATATTGTAGATATCTCTTTTTTCAAAACAAGTGTCCAATTTCCCTTGAAAACCATGGCTCTTTCCAATTTTTACTATTTCCTTCCAACCTAACAGGGACATAAAGATTCTGCACTCTTACAATTTCCCCTTTAAATGTCCTCCATTTCTCTTCTACATTCTTCCCATAAAACAAAGTGTCCCAATTCACTCCTTTTAAATCCTTACGCATTCCCTCAAAGGTAGCCTTTCTCCAATCAAAAATCTCCACCCTAGGTCCAGTTCTGACTCCATAATTATATTGAAACTAATGGTATTGTGATCACTGGTCCCGAAGTGCTCACCAATGCATTCCTCTGTCACCTGACCTGCCTCATTTCCTAACATGAGGTCCAGCACTGCCCTTTCTCTGGTCGATACCTTTATGTACTGCTGCAAAAAACTATCCTGCACACATTTTACAAACTCCAAACCATCCAGCCCATTTACAGAATGTGTTTCCCAGTCTATTTTTGGAAAGTTGAAATCTCCCACAATCACTACCTTGTGCTTACTACTAATATCTGCTATCTCCTTACATATTTGCTCTTCCAATTCTCGCTCCCCATTTGGCGGTCTATAATACACCCCTAAAAGTGTTGCTACACCGTTCCCACTTCTCAGTTCCACCCAAATAGCCTCCCTAGATGAGGCCTCTAATCTATCCTGTAATATCCTCTCTGACAAGCAATGCAACACCTCCACCTCTGGTCCCTCCAGTTCTATCACACCTGAAGCAACGAAATCCTGGAATATTTAGTTTCCAATCACAGCCCTCCTGCAACCATGTTTCACTGATTGCCACAACATCATATTTCCAGGTATCAATCCAGGCTCTAAGTTCATCCACCTTTCTTACAAAGCTCCTAGCATTAAAATATACACATTTTAGAAACCCACCTTCCCTTATTCTCTGTCTATTACCTTTTTCCTCTTTCTCGCCTACATTTTGGGTCCGAGTGCTTCCCTTCTCTGCCTCTTGCCCCACACCCTGTCCCCTAGCCCCCTCTACCCGAGTCCCTCCCCCCAGCCCTTCTAGTTTAAAGTCTCCACAGTAGCCTTTGCAAATCTCCCTGCCAGGATATTGGTCCTCCTCGGGTTCAAGTGCAACCCGTCCTTTTTGTACAGATCATGACAAGATCTCAGTTTAAAAGCCATGACATGGAGAATTGAAGCTTCTGAGAAATAATCAGTGGTTATTTACAGCTGTTGATAGCTTTAACTCTGAGGCACTGTAAGATAATTAAGTAGCTTAAATGATTACAGTAAGTATTAATAATGCAAATGTACTATTAACTGCTAATATAGTGCAAGATATTTTGGGCTCAAATGTAAAATAAGAATGCCTGAACCAAATGGTACTAAATTCCGGTCTGGAATGTTTTGAGTATATGATGTTGAATTAATATTTTGGCAGAGACTGGAACATTTTTCAAATTTTTGCACAAAAATCGAACCCTGTTCGCAAACTGACTATTCGTCTAGTCAAAATGTTTTAAATTACCCGTTGATCATTTGACTGGCAAAATTTAGTTTGAGGTATCGTAGGAATCCTTATAACCCTGATTCTCTTAATTCCAAATATAATAGGAGTTTTAAGGTCTTAGATTATCCATAAAATTCTGCATAGTTTTCAGTGCCTCCGAAATTTTTTTATGCTGATACCATTTTATTTGTCTTCCAGCACTTCATGTAACTGCAGTTGTTTCTCCTCCACATGTAATCTGCAATTTCCTAACTAGTAGATGCATGCATGAAATGCAAATTTCTCATGCAGAAACAAAACCTGATGTAATTTATTTTATATTTGCTGGAATTTGAACCAATAATGGCCATTTGGTATTGTAATATTTACTGACCTATGCTTAATCTGTTTAAACTTCTTGCATATCAATCCCTTTGCCCTTTGCCCCACCACTGACAATGATAAAGGCAGTATTTACACAGCACCTAGCTCTCTGAAATAAAACCCAGAGTTCACTTTTGGGCAGTTAATAGTACATTTGCATTATTAATACTTACTGTATTAATTTAGCTCAGTTAATTTTGCACGAGTGAATAACGTTTGTGAATCTTGTAAAAATATGACTATTTACGAAGTATAATGTAGGAAACAATCTTATTATGTGGACCAATAGTTTTAAGACTCGGAGAAGCTGCAGCATACAATTTTCTTTCATTAAACCTCTGAAGGAAAATTGTGAATTACAAAGTAAACCGTTAATTTTGTGGATCATCATGACACTGTCTTGACACTGGAATCTTAACAGGTCTTGACTCTGGAATCACAACAGAAGAGTTATTATATGAAAGAGAAATGATCTTGCCCTGATGATAAAATAGCTATGAACAATTACTTTTAAGATTCATGAGGTGTTTATTTTCTTGACCTATATTTCATATTGTTAAAGTTACCCTTGCAATGTTCCATTTCTTCAGTTGTTTAGCAACATCTTGCAATTGAACTGCTGCACAACTCCAGTGAGCCACATTTACATCCTGATCTTCGGGTTTGTAGAGATTGCACCCTCTTCCTGTGACCACCTGAATTTTCTTCAGGCACTCTGGTTGTTTCCGTATCCCAAGGTTGCTGGTTGGTAGATTAATTGGGAAAGAAAAATTGCCTTCAATTGCAGGTAGATTGTAAGAGAATCATGGTGAGATGGTTGATGAGATAATGGGCTACAGGGAAATAAGTGGGAGAATGGGACCAGTGTGAATTGAATTCACTCGTTCTCCCAATGATTCTTGTTTATCACCTCTCAGTATATAGTGTCTTCCAGTAATCACAAACGTGGATTGGTAGGTTAACAGGCCATTATAAATTTCTTACTGGCGATAAAAAAAAATGTTTTTAAAGGTTTTGTTGCATTTATCAAAAATTCCATTTGACAGAAGATCATGAAAAATGAATACAGTAACAGGATTGAAGTGGCAGCCAAAATCTTGATGTGGTAGTACTTATGTAAACAAAAATGCAAATGGCAATTGGAAGTAATTGCCAATACTTTAAGAAAAAAATAATTGGATTGACTCCACAGTTTTTATCTTTGGTGGTATGAAGAATCAAGTCTTGTTTTGAAGAATAAAGATGTTTTGCAAAAAAAAAGCTTATTTTGTCCTTGATCAAATATTTGGAATCCATTTGTAATAATGTAAATGGTAAAATATAACTCTTCAGACTGTATCAATGTTACAATTTGAGATTTACCATCGTGGTACAGTTTATGCACAATTCACAAGTTTTATTGTAAATACAACTCGCTTTCCATTTTCTGTGGTTGGCTTAATTTATGATATGGAGAAGCTTTGTTTCACCCTCTTCATATGAAAATCCCTTTGTTTTGCTTTGTTAATATTTAATTTGGTTAGCATAAGTGCTACATAATCGCACGATGACTTTATGCTTTAGATTTGAATAAAATTAGAATAATTCACTAAAATGTCTTTAATTTACTGAATAGTATTACAAAGGTTTCAAAGAATGCACTGTTAATATTTTGCTAAAATGATCAGAGAAGGTTCACTAAGATGATCCCAAAAGCATTACATAAAAACCATAACATATATAATCAGCAGGCCATGTAGCATGTGTGAGAGGAGAAATAAAATAAAATGTAAATGACAACCACATTTTTGATTTGTTTTACTCCACCAGGGTTAGTTAATGGAATTTAAACCTCAATGCACAAAAATAAATACTACTGACCATATATTACCAACATGTATGGGAAATGTATAAAACAAATGCAATGATCCTGGGAATGGGGAGGTTGTCCAAATGAGGAAAGGTGGGACTAATAGCTGGGACTCTACAAACTGGAGTTTAGAGAAAAAGAAAGCAAATTAATTGAAACACCTAAGGTTCTGAGACAATGTTCATTTGTAGTTGAGAGCCAGAGGGTGTGCTCTCGAAATGAAATACCCTTTGAAGACTCAGATACTTTTTCTGAGGACTGACAATCATAGAAACATAGAAAATAGGTGCAGGATTCGGCCCTTCGAGCCTGCACTGCCATTCAATATGATCATGGCTGATCATCCAACTCAGTATCCTGTACCTGCCTTCTCTCCATACCCCCTGATCCCTTTAGCCACAAGGGCCACATCTAACTCCCTCTTAAATATAGCCAATGAACTGGCCTCAACTACCTTCTGTGGCAGAGAATTCCAGAGACTCAACACTCTCTGTGTGAATCTTTGGAGTTCCACGGAGAGTTCTTGTGTGTGGTGAAGGTTGGGGTAGATTTTTAACCAGCAACGGAATCCTGGGGTACGGGGTTGATGCAGGAAACTGGATGCACAGAAAATGGAAAAGAAATGTCGCAATGACCATGAACCCATTGAATGATGGAGGCGAAACATAACATGGTAGCGTTGTTACAAAACCTACCATTACTATAACTACTGTTTATTACTATTTCCATCGCAACGGTCAATTTTGTAATTATCTACAATTAGGTAACTAACTAATTGTATGCTTTAATTTCAGGTCATCCAAGTAAGATGTATCATATTTGTTTCAGAATGCTTCAATCTATAATAACCGAAAATTTAATTCAGTTTTCTTATTTTTTAAGAATGTTATGGGCTTTTATGTCAATTGACTGTCCTTGATCACAGCTTTTGTGTTAAGTTAATGGAAAAACAATAGGTGTAGATGATATGTGTATACACCTTTAATTGATAGTGACAATGTCCATGCTAACCACTCCCCCACCAGTTAGTATAATTGTAACCCACACGCCCCTAGCTCTCTCTGGTGATCGTGACAGACCACGTACAGCTAGGGCTATATGATGTATGATTAATAAAGTAGTGAAGACCTTAAGGTGTCTGTGTACCTTCTCTACGTGGTGTCAGAAGTGGGTTTCCGCAACACCAGAAAGCATTTGACACCCTTAAATGTAAGCTGATCAGCATGCCAAAGCTGAAGTACTTTGACCCGTGACATCTTGGTCTTTGGTCTTCGGGATGATAAGCTGCGCTCTGAGCTGCTGCGTGAGCCTGATCTGACATTCAATGAGGCATTGCATGCTTCTCGTTTAGCTGAGGCTGTCTCCTCCGCTGTACCACGACGGCAGGGTGTACCGCCGGTCATGCCAGCATCTCCGGCTCGTCAACGAGCCTCTCCCTCCCCGGCGGCTCTGAATGCCCCCCCACTGCCACTATCGCGGCCCAGTGCTTTCCCCGTTCCTCTGGGGTCACCTACGTGGGGCATGACTTCACAGCATCGGGGCTGAAGCCCGACCCGCAGAAGAAGGCCGCAATATCCGAGATGCCTGCACCTGGGGACGTGCCTGGCCTACAGCGTTTCTTGGGCATGGTCAACTACCTGGGAAAGTTCATCCCCGACCTGAGCGAACTGAGTGCCCCTCTGCGGGATCTGGTGAAAAAGGACACTGCCTGGGCCGAATTCCCTGACCGGTTTGACTCGAAGCTGGGGAAGTTGCCCTGCAGCTACAAGATTGCCCTCAATCCCGACATCATGCCGGTCATCCGTCCCCCGCACCGTGTGTCCTACGCATCCCGCACAATGACGACCGCTGAACAACACTATGCCCAGATTGAAGAGGAGCTGCTGGCTGTTGTCTTTGCCTGCTCTAAATTCAAGGACTATATCCAGGGCACCTGCTTCACTGTCGAGACGGACCACCAGCCTCTGGTCACCATCCTCAACAAGCCGATACACATGGCCTCCTCCCGGCTCCAGCGCATGATGCTCCAGCTACAACGCTTCACTTTCACAGTGGTTTATCGCAAGGGCAAGGACATGTTTGTTGCTGACACGCTGTCTCGGGCGCCTCTCTCATCCACAACCCGACATCCGTACGAGGCGTCCGATCTGATAGTCCTAAACGTCAATTTCGTGCCCTCCGGTCAGTTGAAGTCCCTGGCCAAGCACACGGCGGCAGACGCTTCGCTACAACAGCTGGCCGCGATCATCAAGCAGGCTGGCCAGACCGTCATTCTTCCCTGCCGGCCGCAGCGGTGCCTTATTTCTTGGTTCGTGACGAGTTGGTGCTGCGTGATGGTGTGATTGTGAAGGGGCACAAGGTGGTGGTGCCCGCAGCACTACGAGAACAATACTTCGAAACCGCTCATCGTGGCCATCCCGGGGCCGAAGCGACCCTTTCCATCGCTCAGAGCCAGTTCTTCTGGCCTGACATGCCTCGCTACTTCCGGGATAGAGTCTCCGCGTGCCCTACCTGCAACAGCCTCGCACCACAGCAACAGCGGCAGCCGCTCCTGCAGCAGCCAGCTCCTAACCTGCCCTGGTCTGCGCTAGCAACCGACATCTTCGAGTGGCACGGAAAGCACTTCCTGGTGCTTGTCGACTTACTCCAGCTGGTTTGAAGTTGACCAGCTCCACTCCCTCTCTTCCTCCGCGATCATCGAGAAGTTGCGCCGCCGCTTGGCCACCTTCGGGTCCCTGGTCAGCCTGCAGTCGGACAACGGCAGCCAGTTCACCAGTGCCGAGTTCCGCGCTTTTGCCGAACGATGGAACTTTCGTCATTACACCAGCAGCCCGGAATACCCGCAGAGCAATGGACTGGCCGAGCGCGCGGTCCGCAGTGCTAAAGGATTGTTGGAACGTTGCCGCCTATCCCGCTCCGACATCTACCTGGCCCTGCTGAACCTCCGCAACATCTCCCGCGACCATGCCCTGGGCTCCCTGGCTCAGCGCCTCATGTCCCGAGTCACAAGGCCCACGGTCCCGGTGTCTCAACAGTCCCTGTCCCCCTCTGTCTTTAAACCTGCCTTGGTCCAGAAACGCATTGCCCAAAAACACGGTATACAGAAGCATTCCCACGACAGGTCCTGCCGTGTCCTCCGCCCTCTTCTCCCCGGCCAGGTCGTCCGTATGCGGTCCACTTCTGGACGCTCCAAGCTGGCCGTGGTCGTCGGTTCTGCCGGTTCCCCTCGTTCGTCCCTTGTCAACCACTTCTCTGCAGCATGCCGTTCCCGTGGGAACCCTGCACAGCCACAGCAGAAACCGTCTCGCTACTTGACACGTGATGATACCGCGTCTGGTTCCCATCTCCAGCATGATGAACTCCCCCTGTCTGGCTCTGACTCTTCTCAGAGCGCACTGAGTGTGTTTTCCTTGCGAGTTGCAGCTGCTCTGATAACGGACCCGACCGTCCATGTCACGATGAATGGCATGGCCTTCTCTGCTAAGGTGGATACGGGGGCTGCTGCTAATGTTATCCTGTTCAGGAAGATAAGAAATAATGAGCCCGTTTTCACAGACAGTGCTGTTTTGCATGCCTATGGGGGTGGTGTACTTGTTCCTGTGGGGAGGGCCACTCTCCACTGCAAGGTGCTGAAGACCTCTCGGCCCCTCTCTTTCTTCCTGCTAGATGGTAAATGTGACCCCCTACTCGGCGTGGAGGCCTGCCAGGGCCTCGGATTGGTGAGCTTCCACAGCGATGTCCACCTGGTAGAGGCACCCCTGAATCCGCTTTCTCCGGCTTCCTCGCCCTTCTCTTCGCCGTTCCCCCCTGATGCCTTCGTCGCCCAGGGGTTCTCCTGTCCGTAGCCCCCGCCATGACCCGGCGTCGTCCCTGCTTGTTCCCGTCGGGGAAGGAGGTGATGGCGAGGTGCGGACCCGGTCTGGTCGCCTGGTCAGGCCGCCGGTCCGTTACGGCGATTACGTGTGATCCTGTATTCCTGTGCTTTACTGTTTGCATTTACCCTAGCACATGAGACGTGGTCGCCCTGTCACTCACTGTTTGTTTTGGTAGAGTAAGGATGTAAATGATATGTGTATACACCTTTAATTGATAGTAACGATGTCCATGCTAACCACTCCCCCACCAGTTAGTATAATTGTAACCCACACGCCCCTAGCTCTCTCTCTAGTGATCGTGACAGACCACGTACAGCTAGGGCTATATATGATGTATGATTAATAAAGTAGTGAAGACCTTAAGGTTTCTGTGTACCTTCTCTACAATAGGGAAAAAGATGCTAATTTCCGAGTATGAGAATGACCATCACTTTTTTAATACTGAAGATATGAAAGTGAATTAGGTATCAAACTAAAGTTCTTTTTATGCTTTACAGGGTTCTCGCTTAACCTTTTTTCCCTGTTGCCAGCCGGGCAACCTTGACAGCTTTTTAGGTTGCCAAATGACAATTTAGGTGGTCATTTAAGACGGTTTGCATGACGCATGCGATAATGTGCTCGGACGAAGTGCGTAGTTACCAGTCGGAATTATGCTCAATGAAGCATTCACATAGAAACATAGAAACATAGAAATTAGGTGCAGGAGTAGGCCATTCAGCCCTTCGAGCCTGCACCGCCATTCAATATGATCATGGCTGATCATCCAACTCAGTATCCCGTACCTGCCTTCTCTCCATACCCTCTGATCCCCTTAGCCACAAGGGCCACATCCAACTCACTCTTAAATATAGCACATATTATGTTCAAGAAGGAACTGCAGATGCTGGAAAATCGAAGGTAGACAAAAGTGCTGGAGAAACTCAGCGGGTGCAGCAGCATCTATGGAGCGAAGGAAATAGGCACGTTTCAGGCCAAAACCCATCAGTCTGAAGAAGGGTTTCGGCCCAAAACGTTGCCTATTTCCTTCGCTCCATGGATGCTGCCGCATCGCTGAGTTTCTCCAGCACTTTTGTCTACATTCGCATAGTATTTCTGCTTCAAATAACTCACAAACTAAACATATTCACCAATCAAGACATGATTATATACCACAATGACATGCAGCAAAATTATAATACAATATCTCACCCCCTTTTTCACATTGCAATTTCTATTAGATCTTTCCACTTCCAAACAAAAATGTGTTGGATTTATTCAGCATATGATCAACCTTTGTCAATAAATCCTGGTGGTAACATATATGGCACACTATAGATTGATGCAAGCATGGGTCGTTATTGCTATGGCACAGAAACACTCTCGCTTCCCACATAATTTATCCATAACAAAATATACAGGTTGCAAGGAAATTTCTATAGGCATTTTTATGATAAGAGATGACCAAAGGTAATAACTGCAGCAAATGTTCTTTTGGTAATATGTTTAAAGGTGTCAAAAGAAATAATATTATTGGGAATTAAAACATTTGATTGCATTCCTTTATCAAACATAGTCAATGTTGGCTCTGAAGACCATGAAGCACAATAGGGCCAGGGTGTGTGTGAATCAGTGCGGGGTGGGTAAATGGCGGTGGGGGGGAGGGGGGTTGAGAACGCAATTGGTGCGGAATGGATGGATTGAGGCAGGTGAATTAGTACGTGTTGGTTGGAGTATGTAAAATTGTGAGGGGAGAGCATGGGGGATGTCAGTGGTGTTGACTGGGGGGATCAGTATGGGATGGATGGGGGGGGGGGGATCAGTACAGCATGAATGGGTGGATCAGTACAGGATGAATGGGGGTAGACAAAAGTGCTGGAGAAATTCAGCGGGTGAGGCAGCATCTATGGAGCTAAGGAAATAGGCAATGTTTCGGGTCGAGACCCTTCTTCAGACTGTTGCCCACAAATGGGAGGATCAGTACAGGATGGATGGGGGGGGGGTCAGTACTGGATGAATGGGGATGGGGGTCGGGGGGTGGTCAGGACCGTGTGGATCGGAGGGTCTGTGCAGGATGAATGGGAGATCACTACTGAATGGGGGATCAGTATGATGAATGAGGGGATCACTCCGATTGGTGCAGGGTAAATGGAGAGTGGGTCAGTGGATGAATGGGGGGGACCAGTGCGCGGCCAGGACCAGTGAGGAGGAATGGGGATTGGAGAGGAGGGGTCCCAGGATAAGAGGAGTGGAGGGGGGCGTACAGTGGGGAAGGGGCAGAGGAGGTGGGGAGGAAGGAAGGAGCGTTCCTCGTACAACATCTTGGCCGTCCCTTTCCAATGCCAAAGTGCCGCCACCAAAGGGGATGGCAGTTGGGAACACCTCGCCACCGCCTCCCCTCCTCCGCCAGCCAACAGCAAGGTGCGGGGCCGAGCGGTGCAGCTCAAAGATCCTATAGTTATAGGATCTTTATAGTTATAGGATCTTTGATGCAGCTGCTTCAGATGGCGGAAGGAAGCCTCCCTCTCCCCCTCCCTCTCCCTCTCCCTCCTCCCGACCTTGGCGTGCGAGAGGGATTGTTTTGAAAGCGCCGTTGACTGATTTGCAGGCAGCGGCCGTTATCAGGGCGATAGCGGCCGCTGCTTGCAAATCCACCAACGGCGCTTTCAAAACAGCCCCTCTCGCACGCTGCTGCCGGGAGGAGGGAGGGAGGTCTCCTTCTGCCGGGAGGGGGAGGTGGTGGAGCCGCTGTCGCGCTCGCTGTTGCTGCTGTTGCCGCTGTGCAGGGCCCGTCATTCGCTCCGATCCTTCGTCACCCCGCTCCTAGTATCTTTGCCCAGCAATAGAGCCTCCGCCGACACGAAACGTCACGTTCCTATTCGCCAGAGATGCTGCCTGACCCGCTGAGTTACTCCAGTTTTTTGTGTCTATCGATATAAACCAGTATTTGCGTGCCAAGCCGGGCAAAATGACGCCGTTTAAGTTGCCCGGCGGCACTTTGAGTGGTCATTGGCACCCGGGCAACCGCTAATTTCGAGCCCTGGCTTTATTTGATGGGATAAATTACAGGCTTGATTTTTAAAATCTCCAAATTTCGTACATTCCTAAACATAGTATCTATTGAACATAAGATCTGTAATGTTGACTGCTGATCTAGAAGTGTATTCATGTTAATTTAATGTAGTTGACCTAAAATATTAATCGTTGTCAAAATATACTTTTTCATGGATTAATCAAATCCATATTTCATAGTTAATACTTTGCACGTTCTCCCCCTCCACCCCCCCCCCCCCCCCCAAGCATTTCTCCAAGAGCAACCAGTTGTACAAATGTACTTTGCACATTATATTATAAAACCACGAGGGGTGGGCATGTATTTTGTTACATGACCATTAATGTGAATGGAGCTGCAATTAGACAAAGAACAAAATTATGTGGCAAAACAGGTGAGACTTAACACGAAAATCCTCCATTCCAATCCCTGCCCATGTACTCTGCTGTAAGGAAGATGGATTAGTATGAGAGACTTATCTACACTTGAACTGGCTCAGTGACTGAAATCTTTAAGTCTCCAATTATACTCAAACTAAATTGTGATCAGGTAAATACTGTAAAGGCTAGATCCAACTTAGTGTTTGTTGCTCTGCTTGTGGCTAGAGAGTAGAATCTTTGAATTGAATCTTTGAAACCCCGTCCCCCACCTTTCCCTCAATGATGGATTGACCCTCACCCTACGATAATGCTGTTCTGATCAATAACCTTTCTTCCCCTGCCCGTTTCCCACTCATTCACTGGCTATCTTCCCTATCCTCGAGAGAGTATAAGCGAGTTTGGTATTCTGAAAAATGCAAGGAATCATGGGATTTGTCAAAGGTCACTCGCTTTTAAACAAAAGTGAACTGGCAGGATAAACTGTGTATAAATTATTATCTTTATTCATGATTTATGTGTAAAAATATATTTAATCTGAAGAATGGGGGTACCAGATAGCGGGGTGTAAGCGAGAGAGAGAGAGGGCGAAGATGCGAGTAGGAGACAGGAGAGAACGAGCACGCAGACCCGTGCCTCAGCTGCAGCCAGGATCGAGCCGGGTCCCCGGTGCCGCAAGTGCTGCCGAACCGCCACTGGACTGTTCCCCCCCCCCCCCTTGACTCCCATTCGCATCTGCCCCCTCTCGCTGTTACCCCCCCCGCTCTCCCACTACTTCGCTCCGGCTCGGCTCTGCCTGTCCCGCCGGGTTGGCCGGCAGCCTGTCCCGCCGGGTTGGCTGGCAGTGGTGGCCCCAGGCTTGTAACTAAACAGTGCCGGAGACCTGGGCCTGACCCCGTCCACGGACAAAACGCAAGCCTGCACACAACGCAGCAACAGTTGCCGAGAATGTTTATAGCGAGTAACCTATGACCTGGGCATACGCAGTCAGAATACCAAACTTGCTTATTGGAATGTGTGTGAATATCAAGGGTAGTGAATATAGATAACTGACCGGTGTTTCCACTGAAGGAAATTGCCCGAAATTCTGGAAATTCTGGTTGTCTTCAGGTAATTTTAGGGAAATTGAATAATTTCGGGAAATTTCCGCATCTGGCCTGCGAAGGGGTGTAAAGGTAATACATACAGCACTGTCGGTTGGTGCTTCTTCTTCTTCTTCTTCCTCTTCTTCTTCTTTTTCTTCTTCTTTCGTGTGGCGTGCACAGCCTAAAGTAGTAGGACAACTTGTTCTATTTGATCTTCCGTTTGTGCACGTCGAGTTGAATGCATTAGTCGAAACAGGGCGGACCACGTGAAGGTCGCAATCTTCCACCCCGGTTTGGTGCTCAAAGGTTTAAACAGAGCGTTGTCAGTTTAACGTGTGTGAATTTAAACAAAGAGCTGTCGGCTGCAGTGCTATGGGTTCTAAATATAACGCTACCGGCTGCAGCACTATGGGCTTTAAACATAGTGCTATGGGTCACAGACTGTTCGGGAAAATTCTCGTATAATAATGACTCTTTGGAATTCTATTTCTCAGTGGAAGTTGAGCCTTTGATTATTTTTCATGCAGTGGTAAAATTCTGGATAAGCCTCGTGATGAAAAGTTACCAGTGGGCCGGGGGATTGCAGTTACATTGGGATTGGCCTTGATTTTACAGAGCGGTGGGTGGGCTCAAGGGGCCGAGAGGGAGGGAGTGAGTGGGAGGGAGAGAGCAAGCAGAGACTGAGACACATGAGAGCAGGTTCAAAAAACAAAGACAACGAAAGCTGTTGGAGGCAATGAATGCTGCCTTGCATAACACTGTACAAGTGAGTAACAGAAGCAGGCATACACGGTGTAGTTACATAGATCTGTTTTGCCTTGTTCTTCTTTGTGTTGTTAACGTGTGCTCGCGAAAAAAACCCAACAACAAATAGCACGCAGGAAGCATTTTTAAACATTTCCGGAATTACCATAAAATTCCAGGAAATTTGGGATTCTATTTAAGGATTTTTTTGAGGTGTGGAAGCACTTTAACTGACTTACAAATCACACCCACCCTTATTTTGTTTTTATTTATTTATCTACTTATCTATCCATCAATTTATTTACACATTCATTCATCTATTTAATTATTTATCTTATTCATTTATTCATCCATCTACCTGTTTGCTTGTTTATTTATTTAACTATTTATTTAATTAACTGTCTGTCTATCTACCTACTTTGTCTATCTATCTACACTGTCTGTCATCTCTCTCCCTACCCCCTTCCTTCTCTCTTCCATTTGCCCCAGCTGGATTCGCACCCATTTCAGTGGCTAGGTTTATGGCAAGGAATAGCAAGAGATTATACCTCAACAGGCAGCAGTTTCAGGTTTGTTCTGGAGCTAGATCTTAGCTGTCAACCACATCAAAACAGTGCACTCAACAGAAGTGAAAATGACCACAGAGCTACAGCAACTCCTGCTGCAGATCTCTTCATGCCTCACCAGGGGATGTCATTACAAATAGAAAATGTGCTTTTTATGATCAGATTACATCTTTGTTCATCTGCATGTTCTGTACATCATTGGCACCATTCAGAGAACCAGATCCAATTTTCTATTCCTTGTCCAATCATTGCACTTCTGAATTTCTGTTAACTTCGTGATATTTTTTGCTGCTTTTATCTGAAAATACATCACTGGTGGAGAAGTGATTACAGCAGCTAAAAATAATTTAAAAGGGTTTGATTCTTGGGTTTGATAATTTAGGATTTGTGCCGGTGAAGATTAGTAACACTTCCCATAGCTGAACATCTTGCCCTTCCTTTGAAATTAATTGTTACAATATTTGGTGAGCGTGATTTCTGGTATTTTGCCACTTCTTTCTGTGCATTTCTTGATTTAGGTAATAGTCCACCCTCATTATTACAGCCCTCTTATCAATGGATTTTGCTTTCAATGAACGGAGTGACCACCAGGTGGCGGCAATGGGCAGAGACAACTCCACTAATATATAAAGAATTACGTGCACTGTTTCACTGTTTATATGAACCTCTTTCTAAATACAATTTATACGTGAAGTGTTGCAAGATGTTGGCTTTAATGTTATGCTTTCAGTATCTTTTTAGATACTGAATCAGCATCTGCAGTTCCTTGCATCTCCGCTTTCATTCCAGAGACTTGGTTATAGCGCACAATTGCCAATTACTGACCCCCCCCCCATATGTTAATGATTTATCTTTGTGGCAGAGTACTGACATTTGTGCAATGACAAAACTAAGGTGCAATTTACATTCTTGTTCTTTAGAAACCATCCACGTAGCAACAGATCACAGTTTCTGATTGAACCTACAGCCAACACCTGCAAAACAGTGCTTAAATTGCTATCACAGGTAAGTGAACATATTAAATCAGAAAAAAAATGTACTGAAATATGTATGTCCTTGCATATTACTTGGGTTTTAAGTGATATGACAAACGTATTTTAACAAGAAATATATTGTGAAACACATGCTGGTAGACTCTCAAAGTTTGTCAAAGGCAGTTTTTCAAAGGATGAGCAATCTATCCAATTGTTATATTTTGTAATATCAGAAGGTAGTTCAATATTTGAGATTGTTCTCTCTCTAGTTGCCTAAAATATTG
Source organism: Okamejei kenojei (assembly GCA_035221665.1). Lineage (NCBI taxonomy): Eukaryota > Metazoa > Chordata > Chondrichthyes > Rajiformes > Rajidae > Okamejei > Okamejei kenojei. Next base: position 81,419,820 of record CM069138.1, read on the forward strand.
GATTTATTTTTGGATATTTGTTGTTTGACTTATTATTTGTGTTGGTCTGTTGAATTGTTCAACACAGTACTTGCCTGCACCAAGTTTAATTGTTTGCCATTTCTGTTTGCAGACCAGCCACATTAGAAGTACCATTCATCCAAGTGTAGTTCGAACAAAGTATATCTGAAGAGCAATATAATAAGAAATGTAATTGTTGGGCTGAATAAACTTGTATATTTTGCAAATTCCAAGAAGAGAAAATTGACATTTATGTTTTATCACTTATTACAGTCAGAAATATGGATCTTGTCTTTAATTTGCCCCGACAATAATGTTCTGTTGTGCCAAATGAACTACAGTGCCCTCCACAATGTTTGGAATAAAGATCCATAATTTATTTATTTGCCGCGGATCTCCACAATTTGAGATTTGTAATAGAAAAAAATCACATGTGGTTTAAGTGCACATTGTCAGATTTTAATAAAGGCAATTTTAATACATTTTGGTTTCACCATGTAGAAATTACAGCAGTGTTTATAAATAATCCCCCCATTTCAGGGAACCAAAATGTTTGGGACACAACGCCATACCTGCCAACTTGTGAGAATGAAAAATCGGAATTCTATTAGTCTGACGTCAGTGAGGGCGGGGCACGTGACGGCAGTAAGGGGCGGGGCACGTGACGTCAGTAAGGGGCGGGGTACGTGACGTCAGTGAGGGCGGGAAAGTGACGTCAGTGCGGGGGGGGGGGCAAGTGACGCCGAACGCCACCGTGGCGGGGCGGGGTCATGCGGCTGCGTGCTGACGTACACCCGTGCGTGCCCCCATAAGCGGCGCAGGCGCGGTGCGCTCTCTCGCTGTCTCCTCGCCGCCGCCGCCGCCATGGGTCGCATGCACGCTTCCATCCCAATTCCGAATTCCAATTTTTTTCGGAATATTGAGGAAAAAAATCGGAATTCGGAATTGGGATGGAAAAATCGGAAGAATTCCGCCCAAATCGGAATGGTTGGCAGGTATGCAACGCTTCATAGGTGTTTGTAATTGCTCAGGTGTATTTAAAAGCCTCCATAATGCAGGTACATGGGCGCTCTCAGCACCTTAGTAATCGCAAAGGGACTGGCAGGCCAAGGAAGATCTCCGCAGCTGATGACAGAAGAATTCTCTCTATAATAAAGAAAAATTCCCAAACACTCTTCAGGAGTCAGGTGTGGATTTGTCAATGACCACTGTCTGCAGAAAACTTCATGAACAGAAATACAGAGGCCACACTGCAAGGTGCAAACCACTGGTTAGCTGCAAAAATAGGATGGCCAGGTTACAGTTTGCCAAGTACTTAAAAGAGTAAACACAGTTCTGTAAAAAGGTCTTGTGGACAGATGAGACGAAGATTAACTTATATCAGAGTGATGGCAAGAGCAAAGTATGGAGGAGAGAAGGAACTGCCTATGATCCAAAGCATACCACGGTGGTGAGGTAGTTATGGCCTGGGCATGTATGGCTGCTGAAGGAACTGGCTCACTTATCTTCATTGATGATACAACTGCTGATGGTAGTAGCATAACGAATCCTGAAGTGTATATCCTATCTGCTCAAGTTCAAACAAATGCCTCCAAACTCATTGGCCAGCGGTTCATTCTGCAGCAATGATCCCAAAACATACTGCTAAGGCAACGAAGGAGTTGTTCAAAGCTAAAAATGGTAAATGGTAAATTCTTGAGTGGCCAAGTCAATCACCCAATCTGAACCCAAATGAGCATGCCTTTCATATGCTGAAGAACAAACTGAAGGGGACTAGCCGCCAAAACAAGCATAGGTTAAAGATGGCTGCAATACAGGCCTGGCAGAGCATCACCAGAGAAGACACCCAGCAACTGGTGATGTCCATGAATCGCAGACTTCAAGCAGTCATTGCATGCAAAGGATATGCAACAAAATACTAAACATGACTACTTTCATTACATGACATTGCTGTGTCCCAAACATTATGGTGCCCTGAAATTGGGGGACTATGTATAAACACTGCTGTAATTTCTACATGGTGGAAACCAAAATGTATAAAAATAGCCTTTAATAAAATCTGACAATGTGCACTTTAAGCACATGTGATTTCTTTCTATTACAAATCTCAAATTGTGGTGTACAGAGGCAAATAAATAAATGATGGGTCCTTGCCCCAAACATTATGGAGGGCACTGTATGTTAATCTTTTACTGTCTTTCAGTAGGATATAAGTGAAATAATAGACAGTGCAGATTAACAACAACAAAAATACAATTTAAAAATCAAGTAGTTGATTTTGTCTGGAAATAGTTTTTCTGTTTTCCTTCCATCTGGGTTATTAAAGCATTTGTCACCGTTTGAGACCGTGCCAACAAGTATGTGTCACCTGGGCAATCTTGATCTATACCATTTCACAAACATTTCCTCTTCTTTCCAACTGCTGCAACATTAAACAACATTTTTTTTGTCTGATGGTCATCAGTTTGACATTTTAACTCTGCTTCTCTCCCCACAAATCTGACTTCAGCATCACCAAGATATTCTGTTTTTATCTCCGATTTGCAGCATGGGTAGTTTTTAATGTTTAATCACTTTTCCACAATCTAAGGGTGGTTTATTGTGGGTTTTTTTTAAAAATAACTCTTAGTTAAGATAAAATGGCCATACTGTTTGTTCATAATTAAGTTCATAAAATGTATATTACATTTTAGGGCAAATGTGGAGTTCAACTAAATAAAAATTTTCAAAAAGGAAAGTTTAAACTGCTACACATGGCTCCTGAGTGCAAGTGTCCGCATATATGCTTTATACCTTGCCATACACGTGTCATAGCAGGAAGCTGAATATTTATCTTCTGGTTTCTACCATCCGTTACAGTTGACCAATTATTTCCGATTAGATGATGGGAGAATAGAAAATCATTATGGTATAGGAAAGTTCATTCGGACCATTGGCTCCTCATGGAATAATCCCATTGATCCCATTCCCTAGCCTGTTCCTCATAATTCTGCAAATTATTTTCCTCATTCCTATCCAATTCCCTTTTGTAAACGTTGATGAAATCCGTTTCCACATCTCTTAACAGCCAAATGTTGTTTGATCAAGTCTTTGAATATCTAAGCTTCATATTATCTTGTATATATCTCTCTCTCTATTTAATCTTGATGTCATTTTCAAATTGCGAAATTTTATCCACATCATCATGTACAAAAATGGCAGTGGTCCCTGCTCTGTCCCTTGAACTACACCGCTACTCTGGTCTGAAAAAGTATATTGCTGCACTGATATTCACCATCCTCTATCAGTAAAAGTGTGGTGCATTTAGCTGGTTTATTACAGAATGGTTCAGAGTCAATAAATATGTTCAAGAAAATTGTTTCATGAAACAATTAGAAATGTGTTTCAAAAAAAAGAGTTTGCCTTATTAATATAAATATGACTCCCATAACCCTTCTGCTGGTGAAGATTCATTGCGATAGCAAATGTGAGACATTGCTTACTCCCACTTGTGGCCATGGTAAAAAAAAAAGTCTATTCAATTAATCCAGGTAGCAAATGGTTCTCAAGCAAAAGTGTACTCTCACATTCTCTCTCTGATGGAGACTGCTGGCAACTGCACATGAGTATCTTCTCTGTTTTAAGGTCTTTGACACCTCTCACAGTCCCAGTCCAAAGATGATATCCTCTCTAAGAGTGAAAGGTAACTTCCTTTTATAGACATGATCAAATAACTTCCTGTCACATGTCAAATTACCTTTTTCTAGCTGACTTCCTGAAAATGTACCTATTGACACATTTTAATCCATGAGCCTCAATTTTGCTCTTTAGCTTTTATTTGGGACTTCCCCAAATGCATTTGGAGAATTCATAGAAATATTAAATGCATTCCCTATGCATAATATCTACATTCCCCATCTAACCAGTTAATTAAATATAAACAGAGAAACAGGCAGCATTTCTGGAGAAAAAGGCAAAGTGATATTTACCTTTTTTCTCCAGTGATGCTGCCTGACACGCTGTGTTACTCCAGCGCTTTGTATCTATCTTTGGTAAACCTGCATTTGCAGTTCTTAGTTTCTATGTTTAACCATTTAATCAGGTTAGTTAGGTGCAATATTGCTTTAATAAATCCAAGCAATTATTTTCAGGAACTTAAGCTTCTCAAAGTGCTAGTCATATTTCTCCCTGATTATTGTTTTTTTTCAATTGGTGTAAAAATGACTGGCCATTGCTGCCTGGCATGAATTTGTACACTGTGTTGAAGAAAGATGCTTGCTATTTTCCAAATTTCTGGCACCTTCCCTAAAACTAGGAGGGGATTGGAAGATGGAAAGCCTCTCATCCTTCACGCCCACTCTCTCTGTAAAGTTGAGCGATACATGAAGGCTGCATCTCTGGAGAGAAAGAATGGGTGATGTTTCAGGTCGAGACCCATCTTCAGATGTCTGTGAGCCCATCATCGGTTTTCCCACGACCTATTATCTCTATTCTCTTCTCTTGAGATTTGTTGGTGTCTGGCTTCATTAATCGCTCACCTTTACTCAAATTGATCTTATTATTTGTAAACTGGTAATAAGAAGAATATATGTTGCTGGTTAACTGTTGGTTTTCTACTCTAACCATCACTCTGCCGTCTTTCCATATTTTGAGTTTACTCAATCTCCTTAGAGAGAGTTCTAGCTTACTTTAACCTGAATCTGAGGCATATCTCCTCTACTGTTTTCTAGTGTGCAGGTTTTCTGAGACTTGAGAAGGTGGTACCAAGCCGCCTTTTCAACTCTCTGTCTACCTTGGTACACATTGCTGTTGAATAGAAAAGCCTGGGTTTCGACCTAGTGACACGTACCTTTGTTTCTGGTTAGCAGTATAATGTATTCTCAATTGAAAGAATGATGTTGCGTGCAGCCCAGAAGCTAGAAAAAAAAAGGTAAATGAGCGGACCAGCTGCAGAAGCGCTGATGGCTGGCAGCTGAAGATCAGGAAACGCCTGAGAGCAAAGCTGTCAACAGCAAGTGAGTTCCCCACCTCCTCCCCCAAAACAACTATTTAATGTAACTTGTGTATTAAAAGGATTCAAGTTTAGTTTAGAGATTCAGTGTGGAAACGGGCCCGTCAACCCACCAGGTCTGCATCGACCAGCGATTACCCGTATACTAGTTCTGTCCTACATGCTGGGGACATTTTGCAGAAGCCAATTAACCAACAAACCTGTACTTCTTTGGCGTATGGGAGGAAACCGGAGCACCCGGGGAAAACTCACACGGTCACGGGAAAATGTGCAAACTCCACACAGACAGCATCCATAGTCAGCATTGGGTCGGGTCTCTGGCACTGGTAGGCTGCAGCTGTACCACTGTGCTGCTGTGTAGTTCTGCTTAACATTTGAAGTGTACACTTAATATACCACCAGGGGGGCCCAGCACAATGGCAGCCTCGCCAATAGTGTTTTTTCGTCTTTTTTTGTTATTCTAGTGTGTTTTAAAAGTTTGTGTTTATGTTCCTTGGCTTGTTTAATATGGGGGAGGGGGTCGGGGGAAAGTTTTTTTCAATCTCTTACCTTGCTGGAGATGCGATTGTTTTCTGGATCGTATCTTCGCTCGCTCTGCGGCCCAACATCATGGAGCTGGCGGCCTTGCTCGGGACTGACTTTGAGACCCACCATGGGGACGTGGACTTGACACCGGAGCCGACCCCTTGCTTGGGATTGACGCTCCAACCGCTCCCTGCAGATTTCACTATCGAGGAGCTCGCAGTCTTGGTTAGAGACAGATGTCGGGAAGCTCCAAACGACGCAGATGTTTCGACCAGCCCCGACCTGGGGTCTGATCACCCGGCGCGGGGGAGCTGAGATCCCCCCCGATGCGGGAGCTTGATCGCCCCGGCTATGGAGGCCAAGATCGCCCCGTCAACAAAAGGCTTGAGGCCCCCGACCGTGGGAGAACAAAGAAGGGAAGAGATTGACCTTTTTATCGTCTTCCATCACAGTGAGGAATGTGGAGGAGTCACTGGTGGGAGTTCATGTTAAAATATATTTTGTGTTTTTTGTTGCTTTTTAATGGTATGACTGTATGGCAAATCAAATTCCTCGTATGTTGCAAAACATACTTGGCTAATAAAGAATGATTATGATTAAAATTGGTTCAATTTAAGTATATTCTGTGGAATCGTTGTATGGAAATAGGGATTTGTTATCTCCCCAAACTGTTCATTATTTTTATTGCAAGTTATTAAAATAATAAATCTATATCCATTGGCCACAATAGAATTTGAGATGCTTCGCAAATCAGGAGCATAAATAAGCCATGATATAACGGATTTGCTGTCGTACTGATGAAGTAGTGAACTGCATCTGCAAGGTGAAAGAAACCAGCTTTAATGCTGCCTGTCTTGGCACCATTGGACCTATGAGTAATGATGTCACCATAGGACATGCGCCAAGAGAGCAATGTGTCTGCAAGGAAAAGCTGTAAAATAACAGCCTTCCAGAACCTTCTCTCCTGCAATGCTGCAGTCGTATCGACCAATGAAGCTCGGTCTAGAATAGCAATAGCACAGGTTTTTTTTTAATGCATTACTCGCAATGTGAAATTATAGTAAATCATTGATTGCATTTATGTTAATGCCTGATATTTCTGATGCAGCTTCCTGTCCGTCTGTGGAACAGAAATTGTTCCTCTTCATGTGTACATGTTTTTTTAAAAAACGTACTTGGATACGTTTCATGAATGTTGATATGCTTATGATAATCCTATTTTCCTGTTACTTCAATACTAGTCAGAATTTTAGACAATATTATTACTGAATATCAAAATTGGTGCAGGGGTGGCAATGTGTTTGGTGAAACCCCAAGAGGCTTTCTGCATTATAAGCTCCAGAAATGTTAAAGGCATTTATTCTGTCCACCTCTTAGCAGGGGCTTTGAGATGGCTTTGAATGAATTTGATCCCAATAGTTGTTTACTTGGAATAAAAAATAATATTTTTTGCAGAAAATTGTTGATATGTAACCAATGTTAAGATATATTCGGTCTGCCTTCCTATATTCTTTCCCTATCTTTAAAGGTGGCAAATATTTCTGAAAGGAATGTTGCATCAATGGGACAACTGGGCTGAATATCTTATAAACTGTTAGCATTACATTTCAGTGCAGCATTTAATGCCCATCCCAAACTGCCCTTGAAGACTATGTTAAACTATGCTCTTGGAACATGTCCAGTTTGTAGTGTAAGTATTCACACAGTGTGGTTGGGTTGGATTCATTAATAGCAACCTATTGATGATTAATAAATGGTAATGTGTTTCCAGGCTATTTTGGCAGCTAACTTGAGGTTAACATGCACATGAAAGAGAAAGCTTACAATGCATGTGGTGCCATTATCCTCTCAATGATGGGACCAGGGGTTTTGGAAACCCAGGTGATTTTGCAGTTATGATGTGCAGGAGAGAGGGAATGTTTGGACTGGTGGGAGGGTGCCGGACAAGTGGAGTTTTCAATTTTATGACCCTGTCCAGATGCTTGAATTTGCTTTGTGGAGCACATCCAAATAGTTGGAACGCTTTCCTTCACAATCCTGACCTCTGCCTTGAATAGAGTGGAAAGGTTTTAGACTTTAGAGAGGCAGCGTAGAAACTGGCCCTTCGGCCCACCGGGTCCACACCAACCAGCGATCCTGTGCACTGGTACTATCCTACACACTAGGGAAAATTTACAGAAGTCAATTAACCTGCAAACCTGTACGTTTTTGGAATGTATAATAAAGTATCAATCAATTATATGTGGGAGGAAAATCCACACAGTCACAGGGAGAAAGTACAAACTCCATACAGACTGCACACTTCAACCATGGGTCTCAGGCTCTGGAAGGCAGTAATTCTGCTGCTGTGCCACTGTGCCGTCCCCTCTTGGGAACAAAGAAACTTCTGATTCATGGAACCCTCTTCCTCCCACACCCTACTCTAGATTGTTGGTAGACCATGTTTGATGTAATGCTGCTGACTGGGTGATGGTGACATTTTCTCTCTTGCAAGAGATAGTCATTGCCTAAGAATTGTATGGGATGAATATCACCAGGCAGGAATATACCCAAATCTGAATGTTTTCCAGATCTTGATAAATGTGAGAGCAAACCATTTCATGGGATTTGTGAATGCAGCCAGTCACAGCTGTTAGCAATGAACAACCCACTTATGACCTTATGGTGACTTCTTTGTGATTAGAAACAGATTGTGCAAGTAAACCGGACAGATTAGTGCGTGATTTGGTGATAGTTCAGTGGGTGTCATAGGGTGTTTAGATTTTTTTTTAAAGTATTCCAAAACTAGTTCATATTCAAAATCAAAATGGACAAGAGCACAATATGAACTTAAGGAAAATGCATACAAATAAAATACATGAATCTGGTGCTAGTGGGAGGAAAACGGTGACAAAATATTAACTACAAAAGAGCATATAAAAGGAAAGCCATTCCGATATTTTATCTTTTTAGAAAATAATTCACTATGTTTAGAAAATATTGCAGATGGTCAGTGCATGTGTAGATTTACGTCATTCATTACTCGTATACAAGAAGAGGCACATGCTCTGAATCTCCATCAGAAATCCTCAGTGGTGTAGCAGGGTGGCACAGCTGGTAGAACCGCTGTCTGACAGCACCAATGACCCAGATTTAATCCTGATCCTGGAGGCTGCCTGGGAGGGATTTCCAGGTTTCTCCTGTGCGGTTTTCCTCCAGGTATTCCAATTTCCTCCAACACCCCCAGATCTGCTGGTTGATAGGTTGGCTGGCCAATGTAAATTGTCCTGCGAATGTGGGCGATTTGTTGAACCTGGGGTGAGTTGATGGAATGGGTAGCGAACAAAATAGTTTAATGTAGAATTGGAGTAGGTGGGTGCATAATGTTTGCTGCAGATTTGGTGGACTGAAGGGCCTGTTTCTCTGCCGTATGGCTCTGACTATAAAACTAATGGTGAGGTGGGTAAATGGACTTAATGAAGACAACATAAGTAAAATAAATGCTAGGGAAATGATTACATGGTATAAGAGTATACAGTTCCCAGTATTTTAAATGAAGTAGGTGCAGATTCTCTGACTATGACATTGTTCATAGACACAAAATGCTGAACTCAGTGGAATATGCAGCATCTCTGGAGAGAAGAAATGGGTGACATTTCGGATCGAGACCCTTCTTCTGTCTGAAGCAATGGTCTCAACCCAAAACGTGCCCCATTCCTTCTATCCAGAGATGCTGTTTGTCCTGCTGAGTTACTCCAGAATTTTGTGTCTATCTTCGGTGTAAACCAGCATCTGCATTTTCTTCCTATGACATTGTTCTCCTGTTTTCTAGGAATTGTTCTATCTAATTGGAAAAATAGCCATACATTCCATGACTTAAGATAGATGAGTAGGTAAAATGAGAGTTAAGCATTTGTGGGTGTTGACCCTTGACAGTGTACTTGGACCTGTGTGATTCAAGTGACTGGAGTTCACAAGTTATCGGAGTAGTATTAGGACATTTGGCCCATCGAGTCCACTCTGCCATTCAATCATGGCTGATCTCTGCCTCCTAATCCCATTTTCCTGCCTTCCCCCCAACCCTTGACACCCGTTCTAATCAAGAATTTGTATATCTCTGCCTTAAAAATATATCCACTGACTTGGCCTCGACAGCCCTCTGTGGCAATGAATTCCACAGATTAACTATCCTCTGATTAAAAAGTTCCTCCTCGCCTCCTTTCTAAAAGAGGGCCCATTAATTCTGAGGCTATGACCTCTGGTCCTCGACTCTCCCACCAGTGGAAACATCCTTTCCACATCCATTCTATCTATGCCTTTCATTATTTTGTAAGTTTCAAAATGAGGTCCCCCTCAATCTTCTAAACTCCAGTGAGTAGAGCCCAGTGCTGTCTAAAGCTCATCATATGCTGACCCACCCATTCCTGGAATCATTCTTGTAAACCTCCACTGGAACCTCTCCGGCCTGACCAGCGTTTTATGGAGCCTCAGCATTAGGCCCATTCTTTGGAAAGTGAACCAAAATGTCACACATGTGACCAGTCATATTTGACCTCTTTCCTTCTAAACAAACATTGTCAGCATAACATATAAAAATGTCACTTGATTAACTGAAAAAAAAACTGAAATAAAAAGTCATATGCAGTACAACACAATACACCTGTAATGTTTTCAGGATTAGAAGAGATGTTTTCCACAATTTTTCATCATTTTGGCCACACAAGTGACTAAGAATGGACCATTACATCTCTTGTAATGAAGTTTACGTGGACAATTTCAACCTCTCACTACTTCGGTCTGTGGTCTCCACCAGCTTTAAAAGGACATCTATAATACTGGTGCCTAAGAGCAAGGTGACACAGTTGTTTAATATGGTTATGACACATAGAACATTCTGGGGATTGCGATTGTTTTCCTGATCATGTGATCGTGGCTTTTTCTGACCCGAGTCGCTCTCGGAATGAAATGGCCACTGCCGAGGTTGCAAACTTTGAATATAAGTTGAAACTATTCTGGACAAAAGCACTCAGCTGGTTAGGCAGCCTTCATGGAGCCAGAATATGTTTATGCTTCAGGCTTGGGACCTGTCCAAGGAGAACATGGTGGATTTGGAACTGGAGCAGGGCAGGGAGAGGGGTCTGGGTGGAGGAGATGGGAAGGAAACAGTTAATTAATGTTTCGGGTTGGAGAGCCAGCAACCCGATTAACTTTTTGTCTCAATCCTGACCGAGCGCTCTTTGTGTGGAGTTCTCCCTTGGACACCTGTGGATTTCCTCCCATATCCCAAAGTTGTGTGGGTTTGTATGTAAGTTGGCCTCTGTAAAATTGTCCCTAGTGTGTCGAGAGAGGCTGAGAAAGTGGAATAACATAGAACTACTGTGAACGGGTGCTCAATGGTTGGCATGGACTTGGAGGGTGAAGGGCCAGTTTCCATCTATAAACTAAACTGACCATCACGTCCATAAGTTTGAAGATTGGTTTGAATATGGATGAGGATGATGTGCACAAAGGTACTAAATTGGAATTAAGACAAACTAAACTGGTACTGTAGGAACATTTGTTATTAGGTAACTCCACAATTGACATGTGGGAGTCATTTAAAGACCAGTTGGTGGAAGTTCTGAACTCCTATATTCCAGTGAGCAGGAGCAATGAGGATCCCAAAGTAAGGGAATCTTGGATGACCAAAGTGGTTGCAAAAAGAAAAAGAAAGTGCGTGCAAGGTTTAAGAGGATGGTATCACACAGGAAACTAAAGAAAGAAGAGGCAATAAGAAAGGCCAAAAGGTGCCACAAAATAGCTTTGGTGAACAGGATTTTTTTTTTTTTTAATTAAATCTCCAAATCCCCCATTTTCCTTTTATTCCTCTCATTCTCATCACTTCCCTCCCTTACTACCCATATCCCTCTCCCTGGCTTTATATTTCATTCCTCCTTCTTTATTTTTGTTACACAATGTTGTCTCCTTTTCACCTCCAGCTTATGTCACTTACTCCATCCATCTGCCAGTCAACACCTTCTCCCCACACCTTGCCTGTATCCACCTATCACTTGCCAGCCTTTATTCTGCCTCCACATCTCCTTGCCAGCATTCTTCCCCTTATCCAAATCAATCTGAAGGTTTCCGACCCAAACCATTCCCCCCTCATGCTGCTTGGCTTGCTGGGTTACTCGAGCACTTCGTGCTTTCCAGCATTTGCAGTTTCTTGTGTCAACATTTTTCTTTAAACAGTTTGATTAAACAGTACACTCGTGATTCGTGGCTGAGACATCGTGGAACCGTTTGATTCAGTCAGCATGGGTTTATTTCTCATTGAAATATTTAGAAAAGAAAAAAGATTTGTGAATGGTGAATTTATTTCTGTAATCCTTTCATTTGTGAGCCATATTATATTAATCTGCTTGAATGTACAATGCTTGAACATCCCAACTCTTGTTCCAAAAAAAATCTAAACAACTATTTGCTAAAACACAAGACTGCATGAAAATACACTTATACAAGTTTAAGCAATGGACTATTGCATTGTTTAAAAAAAATGCCTGTCGTATCTGAGCAACCTGTTTGTATTGATGTTTGTCAGTTATAGTGTCATGTTTATTTTATTGAATAAAGTAAGCATTATTTTCTTTCATTTTGGTGTTCTTGAAACCATAAAAACACCAATGAAAAAGGTGGTTAAGAGCTTAAGAGCTAATCTCTTTCTGCAATGTGAAACTTGTTACTACCCAGGTAGTAGGAATTAACTCTTGCACAACTGCTAGACACTGGTATCTGGAGATATAATGCAAAGATACCTTCAGATATTTAAGTAAAAGTACTTCATGCACGTTCATGCTTTCTCACACTGGAAGAAGAATTTAGCCGTTAGTTTTTTTTTAGTTTGAGAGAAATGGTGCGGAAACAGCCCCTTCGGCCCACCGAGTATGCACCAACCAGCGATCCCCGCACTTTAATACTATTCTGCACACACTCAGGACAATTTACACTTGTATCAAGCCAATTTAACCTACATACCTGTATGTCTTTGGAGTGTGGGAAGAAACTCGAAGATCTCTGAGAAAATCCACGCGGTTACGGGGAGAATGTACAGACTCTGTACAGACAGCAGCCATAGACGGGATCGAACCTGGGCCTCTGGTGCTGCAAGCGCTGTAAGGCAGCAACTCTACCGCTGTGCCACCATGGTCATTAATGCATCAAATTATTCTATAGACCATTTTATAGATAATCGTTGGATAAAGTATTTCTTAACATTTTAACGATGTTTTAACTTACATTAATGCCGATTGTTAGCAAATAACATGAAGGATGAAAAAGGAATGTTTCTTAAAAATGTCTTTAGTAGGATTTACGACCTAGTGTTGCAAATAGCTGCCATTTTATGAATCAATTATTAGTATTGAAGGATGAACTACCAGATTGAAATCTGAAAGCATATGTTGGAATAACATTCTAAAAGCAATGCTCAGATCAAAATATGTTTCCACAATGCAGTTTTAATGTTGCAGTGCATCTTGATGTCATCCTGATCTATTTATGCTTTTAAGGAAAATGACTAAAAAGTCAATAGAGAGAGAGAGAGAGAGAGAGAGAGAGACGTTAGGATGTATCTCAAAAAGGAAGGAAGAAGGAGAGAATTCCAGAGTTTTGGAGCCATTAAATCTAATATGTGCAAAGGGCTAGGCTTGGAATAATACGCACATCCTGTGAGGTTGAGGCAGTAAAAGGAATTACAGGGAAAAATAGGAATTAAATGATTGAGAATGTATTCATACACAAAAACTATTTTTGAACATTTTCCATATTATCTTACTCATGTGCATCCATGTAACTTGTTATTGACATTTAACTGTAGAAAATCAAATTAGCTGTGTGTCCTTAAACATTGTATTCCTCAGCAATATTTTATTAGAATGTCATAATATGATAATTAAGTGGCTGCTTTGTTTTCTAAGCCCATGCACGATTGTGAAGTGACGCCTATTTAATAAAAAAAAATTGGAGACAATGAGCAATATGAATGTAGGTTGATACCATTGGGACTGCAGCTGAAAGCTATGTATAGATGGATGCTAGTGATAAGGTCACACTGAAAGGCAGGTTGGAGATGCTGCAACATTCTTGCGCAATGAATCCAGTCTCTATATCAGTCAAGTCCCATAATGATGGACAGGGACTTTGTGAATGTAGATTATTATTGAATTTGTTGAAATAACTGTATCCCCATGTAAAAATACCCAAACCTAACTAAATTAATCTTGCACATATAATCATGGAGGCTGTAAAACAAATGTACACATGAAACCAGATGCATGCAATCATTCAGTTCAATATTAGACGTTCAAATATTATATTATGGTTTTTCAATGGTGAATTTTTCTGACATATTTTGGACCAATTAACCCACGAATATGTAGGCTACAGTGCCATTTAGTGGTCAAAGCCACAAAGTACAATTCATCATTCAATTTAGTTACAAGAAGCAAATACAATTAAAAGTTTAAGAAACATTAAGAAACAAAATAATGTGCAAGAAACTGAAAAACAGTCTTCATTTTAGCAAAAAATGGACAGCCTTGTTATAACATTCTTTACACAATAGACAATAGGTGCAGGAGTAGGCCATTTGGCCCTTCGAGCCAGCACTGCCATTCAATGTGATCATGGCTGATCATCCCCAATCAGTACCCCATTCCTGCCTACTCTCCATATCCCCTGACTCCACTATTTTTAAGAGCCCTATCTAACTCTCTCTTGAAAGCATCCAGAGAACCTGCCTCAACCGCCCTCCAAGGCAGAGAATTCCACACTCACCACTCTCTGTGAGAAAAAGTGTTTCCTCGTCTCCGTTCTAAATGACTTACTCCTTAATCTTAAACTGTGGCCCCTGGTTCTGGACTCCCCCAACATCGGAAACATGTTTCCTGCCTCTAGTGTGCCCAAGCCCCTCGTAATCTTATGTTTCAATGAGATCCCCTCTCATCCTTCTAAACTCCAGAGTGTACAAGCTCAGCTGCTCCATTCTCTCCGCATAGATGTTACTCATCGAATAACATCCTCAAATTCTTAAACATAAGTTGTCCAGGTAACTGTCGATGTTTCTTTTAATTGCTATTATAGTATCGGACTCAACTACTTTGTCTGGCAGCTCATTCCATATACCAATCAGCTTCTGCACGTAAAAGTTGCCCCTCAGGTTTGTATTAATCTTGTCCCTTTCACTTTAAGAGTCCTCTTAGTTTTGAATCCCCCACTCTGGGTAAAAGACTGCATTCAGATATCATGGGGGGCAATAAGATCACCCTGCCTCCTCTATAAGACCACCCTGACTCCAAGGATTAAAGTACTAACCTGCCCAAACATTCCCCTTTGCTCAGCCCATCAAGCCCAGGCAATCTTTGTGATGTTACTTGATTTATCTTTAGTGTGTGAATATGCTTATTTAGTTTTAAAATCATCACAAATATTTACATTTACTTTCTTCACTTGTTCTTGATGTTCATGATTTCACTGTCAACTTAGACAACCTGTGAGTATGAGTTGGATCCCAAGGGCTGTTTGGGCAGGACCAGCCCCTGTACTGCTCCTGAAACTCACACCAGGGGTCTGGCTGCAGCAAACATTTAGTTCAGGGTCAGGTGGCCATAGATTTCCGGGATTAAGGCAGATCTTTCCCATTGTAAAAACTGCTGATATGGTCACTATTGCATTCTGTTTCTGAGTGCTAAGAGCAAGTTGCCAAGTGACTGTGAGATATAGATTGTGCTCACAATCACTACTCAGCGACTAAATCATGGAAACAAGAAATGCTTTATTTGCGAGTCTGCAGAGTCGGGTGCCTCTCCAAGTTGAGACACACCAAAGTCAGGAAAGTAAAGCCCCTTTATACACACAATTCTACATTTAACCTCCCCTTCTGGCCCTCCCCAACCAGAGCACTGAGGTGCACAGTCTATAGGTACGTCCCCCCAGTACCTCCCACTGGGGAGGTACTGGGGGGACGTAATGAGCAGTTTCTTGACCAGGGGTGTGTTAGTAATATTCATTTATTTCATTAAGCATGCTCATTTGTAAATGACCTGCCCCAGTTTGCTCACCTCCAACTGACCTGTCTCAGTTCTCTTGTATCTGAATTAAAAGCAGTCTCTACTGACAAGGGTCGCATCCATCACTAGTCTCTACTGATAAGGGTCACATCCATCACTCCCCTTCTACCACTATACAATGCCATCAATCCTTACTCAAGGACAGTTCTGGTAACTTCATCCACAGCTGTGTCAGAATCCTCTCCCTGGCCTCTATCGGTTAGAATCCTCTCCTGTACCCTTACAATAGTGGGGTTTATTACTCACAATCCTCCCTTTTTCTTTTGCTACGCATCTATTGATTAAACCTCAAGTTCAAGCTCCTCCAGTTCGAATTGAAGTAACATTCTCCTAATCTGCTCTTCCTGTGGATCGTGGACCTTCCCTGGTCGCATTATCATTATTTTCTGTATTACCCCTTCCTCTCCCATAGGCACTACTACAGCCTGCATCTGACATATTCCTTGCAATAAGTTCCCTAAAACAAGGGATACAACAGGGGATAAAGATCAGCCCAGCCAATGCACATAGAAACACGAGTCCCGCTGTTCTCCACCATGCTCCTCCGAGGATAGAATCCCACCATCGGGTTCCCATAATCGAATTCCACTTTTGTATGGGAACATGTGCCAACTTACGAATTCCTTCTGATATGTCCATCACTGCCTGTCCGTTGTCATCGATGTTTAGACAGCAATTAGAGAGGTTGAATTTCCCGCATACCCCTCCTTCTGCCAGGAGGTAATCTAGGTCCAACTGGTTCTGGTATATTGCTGCTCTCATCTGTGCCTGCTGCTTTGCCAGCATCTCCAGTGCCACCGCAGTTTGGTTGGTAATTACTTCCAGTACTGCCTGAAGTCTTATGATCCGGTTTAACATGTATACCGGGGTTCGGTAGCCCCAGGATCCATCCTGTGCCCAAGTGGCTGGTCCATAGTATGAGATGATTCTTGCGGGTGGCCATTCATCATCTTCCCATTCTCCAATGTCTATTTTCCTCTTCTTCCGATATAGGTCGTCAAATACAGGTGTTCCTAGTGACCGCCCTTCTTCGATGTTTAACAGGAAAAATCCCGGTTGTACCAGTCCAATGAAGCATGTCCCGCTCCAATTTGTTGGCAACACCGAGTATGCCTTGTGTCCGCATATCCATAACAGTCCTTCAGGGGCCAGTCCACTAGAGGTAACCTTGTTCCATATGTCTCGCAACACTGGGATTTCTTGATAAGGGTTGTTCCCGGTGCAGTTCCATAGTCCAGTCGATTCCATTCCATCAGTCTTCATCCAGATACTGCAGTTTATCCCGTCTTTCTTAGTTGGATACCATTTAGGCTCCTCTGGCCACCACACTCGGGACTGATTTGGCCACTGGGTGACGATGCGCTGGCAGGGGCTGCTGCCTACTAGGACGGCATCCTTTGTCCAGGGCCTAGCGATACACTCAGTCCCAACTGGAGCGTCTGTCAGGACCTATGCCTGTGGATCTCGGTCTTGTCCAACTGTCAGGTTCCACTCCATCAGGTCCCATACTTCAACAATGGATCCTCTCCACGGCCAACGTGAGCTCATCAGTGGTCCGCCACAGACCCAACAGTTAGTCACATTCAGGGTTCCAGCTATCCGGAGGGCCAAGTCCACAAACAGGTTTTTCCCTCCTTCAGGGATCTCAATCTGCTTCTTTATTTCTTCATACATTGTCTGGTGCAATTGAGGCTGAGTAGGTGGGGGAGGGGGAGGCTTGGTGACTACTACTTTCGTTAACCTTTTTTATTACTTCCTCCTTCATTTTGTCTAATGTCCATCTTAAGGCATGGAAAGGGAGACCTGACTTTCCTGTCCTAGTCATACAAGCCCATCTCTCTCCCTTTGGGCAGGTAATGTACCCAAACCTCCCTACATATCCCCTATTCTCTACCATATAATACTTCTTTCCCCCGTCCTCACAAATAGTTTTAGTCCTCAGGTTATAGCAAGCACCGTTCACATGGGAATGATAGGTAACTGATCTGGTTGTCCGCCCTCCGTATCTGATAGGATGGTAGCATTTATCACCGTTATTAACACTTTTTACAATGATTACATGCAGAGCAAGCAATACCACGACTGCTCCTTTCATACTGCTAGTTATACATTTATTTTTTTCTAAAAGTTAATGTTAGGGGCTTATTCCCTGGCTTCACCATCCACTGTTCCTCTTTATCAGGAGCGGGTGGGTCAACGGGTCCTTTAACCCGGATTGCGTGGGTCCACCCTTTTTCTTTTGTTCGTACTGTTGTCTCGGATGTCAGTAATACTTGGTATGGGCCGGTCCACCTGGGCTGGAGTTTTTCCTCCTTCCAATTCTTGACCAGTACCCAGTCGCCGGCCTTTACAGCATGTATCGGGAAGTCGAGTGATGGACTTTGAGCCAATAGTCCTTTAGCTTTTAATTCTGTAAGGGAACAAGATACTGCCAGTAAATAGCTCCTTAAGAATACATCACTGCCCTCTATGGTGGGTAATCTTTCTATCTTTCCCAAATAAGGTAACCCAAACAACATTTCATAGGGGATACTGCTAACTTTGCATGGGTTCTCTGTTACTTTTCTCAAAGCCTTTCTGTTTCCCTACTGCTCCAAACATGTGCCAGACTCCATGTACATATGCTGCTCTTAAAGCCTTAATTTCTGCCAACTGAGCTAAGCAAGATTGCAGGCAAGCTTCCAATTTGAATACCTTAAAGTCAAATTCATCCTGATGCATCACTTCAAACCCTGCATACTTGCTATTATGATCCCTTTAACAAGAAACATCCACAAGCAAAACCTTTTTGTCCCCTTCATTCAAAGGCTCTGACTGTAAAACATTTCTCAGACTTGTGTGTCCTTCTTCCTTCATTATTTTCCTTAATGGCATCACAATTTCAACATACTTTCCAATCTAGTCTGAACTATATCCTGCCATTCCCAAGATCATCATCATCTGTTCTACTGTCTGAGGTTTGGGAACTTCAATTATCACTTCAATTTAATCCTGCGCTATAGCTTTTACTTCTTTGGATATTACTTGTCCAAAATATTCTACCTGCTGCTGACAAAACAACAACTTCTTCCTTGATACATTATGACCTCCTGTGCCATCTTTTCCAAGGTAATTACCAGATCTCTCTCTCACATTGCTTCTCACTTGTGGAACAAACCAACAAATCATCCACATACTATATCAACATACTGAGATCCCTCCCTCACTTGGGGACCCCAATCCTGGCTGGGCTTATATCCAGATTTATTTCACTCCTGATAGGGCATTTGAGGAAAAACTCTCCCAAATACATTTATTATTGGCATGGAATTCTCTGGCCCCTGTTTGGCTCTGTCATAGGACTCACTGTGTGTCGGTGCATCACTTATTTCAGACTTTTCAACCAGGTCTGTTGTTACTGACAACATTGTCTTTCCTTTTTCACGCTCTTTCTTTTGAGCTCTTCAAGTTACATTTGCATCATTTTTCTCTGCACCTCTTCCTGCTGGTCTGCAAGTCTTTTTCCTATCTTTGCGATATTTCTCAACCCCATTGACCAAATGATCACTGAATCAGGGGTGGGAAATAGATGACAATCCCACCACCTCCTCCAATCTAGACTTGACTTTAGGAGGAATGACATCCACCACAGCGGTTCAAAATATAGTGTTCATTAACTGGTTGACTTCTATTTCTTGTTCAGTTTCCAGTCTCCATCTTTTCAGCTTGTTCTCCAGATAGGCTGCTGGATTATTGTCTGAGGGCCTGCCACACCCTCTGCCTGACTGTGTCAAACAGTGTGCCATTGTTTATTGCATTGTTCGCAGCATTTTTATACCAGCCATCTTCAGGAGTTCTGTCAGTTTAGTGGTTCCTATCACTTTCACCATCAGTGCCTTCAAATTTCCCATAGCCAATAATCGTCCCACGTTCTCCTCCTCCAAAGCCATAATCCATTTCTTACCCCATCAGGAGTATTGGGTAAGGTATTTTTTAGCCCTCTCAGTTTATGGATGCCCCAAAGGATAATCTGTGTCTGTCCTGCTCTTATCTTTTTAAAGCAGTCTCATCAATTGATCCTTCTGCTTCCCACTTTAATCCTTTTTGATATGCCTTCTTTCTCATTCTAAACTCAATTTCTTACTTCTCAGATAGTCTATCCTCCTTTGCAAATTTATTCAACTTCCTTTTAAAATCTTCCACTGACTCCTCCTGATTTATTACTTTCACACCTGTTGTTTCCTACTTTTGTTACCTCCTCACTGCCTCTCTCTCCTTTCTCTCTAAACTGCCTAAGTACATCTGATTCCTTTCCTCTCATCTTTTCCCACCTTTCCAATTTATCTGTGGCATATAATTCGTAATTAACACTTCCATCTTGTCACACATTTATCTTGAAAGTGCCTTCCTTAGGCCACTTCCTCACAACTGTTTCTGAAAATCTCAGCAAACAATCATTACCCTTCTCCAACCAGAATGTTTATCTAAACAAACCACAAAAGCTGGTCATGTTTCAGCAATTAACTTATTTCCAATTATTTCAATCCATTCTCACCACTATTTTTAAATTTCCAATTCCTAATACTAGCAACAATTTTCCAAATTAACTTTACTAAAAAGAAATCTATAGAAACCAAGCAACCTACCTTTTTCAACTTTCCCCTTTTAAGTTGCGATGATACAAAGCGTTGTTCGTTACCTTACAGCTGTTCGTAACCTCCCCCATTGCTTACAATTTCTTAAAGGAACACACACACCTACCCTTACAGCATGTGGCCTACAACAAACAAACGTATCACATATATGAACTTCCTCATTCATACAAAACCGGTTTTTACACACAAATCACATTTGTTCTATTCTTATTTCAATGAAATTATGCAATTTCCTACACAGATTAAAGTTTCAAAATTAACATATTTTGCACTAACTCCTCATGTACCTGACCAATCTGTATATGAGTTTCTTCTATAGATTGTGTGAAACAACTCAATATTTCTTTCATGTGCTGCTCCTTCCTTTTTTTTTAACTTTTCGTACTCAAAACATTTGGCACTGTAATTTTCCTTAGATTTTTGCAATGTTTGAGTGATACTCTGAATATTCTGTACAGCATCCAAAGTGCCCAATCCTCATCGGAGCCCAGTCGTGGCCACCAGACTGAACTCCCCCTTATTGGTTCCTTTGGTTAATCAAAATAACAAAACTTAATCATAGTCACCTTATCTTTACCCCCGGGGCTTCCTTCTCCCCAAGATTGCCTGTGCGGCTCTTCACCATTCAGCCTTTTTCTTTTCCCCCTGGACTCTTACTTTTCCCGTTCCGGTTATCGGACTATTCCCGTCCGACAGACTCTCGATCGCCCGGGCAATACTTAATAGTCAGTTTTCTTACCCAGGTCTTGTGCACAAGAATCGCTCGACCATCCCTTTTTTACTTTTCCGACACTCCCTCTTGTTTCCCGAGTCTCTTGTCCGGTTATCACTCGCTCAAACCGCTGATGGCAAGCAAGAAGATCAGAGACTGCTGAAATCAGCAGGGTGCAGCTTCCCTTCCTTCCGTGCCAACGCCGAGCGGCCGGAGTGCGGATCGCGGACGAGCCCCCACTTTGTGAGATATAGATTGTGCTCACAATCACTACTCAGAGACTAAATCATGGAAACAAGAAATGCTTTATTTGCGAGTCTGCAGAGTCGGGTGCCTCTCCAAGTTGAGACACACCGGTCAGGAAAGTAAAGCCCCTTTATATACACAATTCTACATTTAACCTCCACTTCTGACCCTCCCCAATCAGAGCACTGAGGTGCACAGTCTATAGGTATGTCCCCCCAGTACCTCCCACATCATACATCGCATGTTCATGGTAATGAGCAGTTTCTTGACCAGGGGTGTGTTAGTAATATTCATTTATTTCATTAAGCATGCTCAGTTGTAAATGACCTGCCCCAATTTGCTCACCTCCAACTGACCTGTCTCAGTTCTCTTGTATCTGAATTAAAAGCTATTCTCTACTGACAAGGGTCGCATCCATCACTAGTCTCTACTCATGAGAGTCACATCCATCACTCCCCTTCTACCACTATACAATGCCATCAATCCTTACTCAAGGACAGTTCTGGTAACTTCATCCACAGCTGTGTCAGAATCCTCTCCCTGGCCTCTATCGGTTAGAATCCTCTCCTGAACCCTTACAATAATGGGGTTTAATCATTTTATCCCTCACAGGACCATGCTTCAAAGTACTGCACTGTTTTTGGGAGTATCATATTTTCCCACTCTCTTAGTCTTTGTCTCTTGTCACATCCCCAAACTTTTTATTCCTTTCTCCTTTTGCCCTATCACTTGCACACATCCCCCACCTTGCTCAAACGAAAGTTGAACTGGATTTTGACTCCACTATATATAAAAAAACAGGCAGTGATTATTGTTGAATGAAAACTGTCTTGGAGAGAATTAGATAAAGAAGTAAAAGTAAATCAGCCACATGCCCAACATACGAATGGCATTTTTGTTCCCACACCAGGATGAAGCATTTAGCATGAAATGAGTCACTGTATTGAGGGAAGGGGGAGCATGTAGGAGGTATCGATACACAGCAAAAAGCGATTAAGGGGTGAGGATTGTGGGGCAAGGGAAAGCGATGTGTAGTCAGCAGATAAACAACTAGAAGATGTAGTGCAGTGCATGAGAAGACATGCACCTACTTGATGATGAGAGACGGACCAGTAGATCAGGTGCCTGAATTCATTCATGTTTGGTAATGCCTTCATGTCAGCAATTACAATTGAAACTTGAGATAAATGTGTGATGGGATTTTCCTGTTGTACTGAAATGTGGGCTGGTCGCCACGAGGTGATGCCCTCAGTGGTTTGTCTCCCGTCTGCTGAGCTCCACTGCATTGTGCTGATAGCTACAGTTGTCTTGTAAAAATTATCTGTACATCAATAAAAATGAATGATCGTACTTGGTCCTGCAGCGAGGCCTGTTTGTACAGTTTCAAAATGTGCTCCTATCTTCTACAGCCTCTGTTTCATTGGGCTGAGTGGGCAAATTGTTCAAAGTTTGCTTGTTCTGATGAAGACTAATTAATTTGTTGGCATTGCTAGCCTTACTACTTCTGTCCCTAGGCTCATTTGTTCTGCTCTGTTACACTCTGTTATTCCTGAAACAGCAAGACTATTGCAACAAGCAGTCACAACGAACATCAGGGAGATGTGGGATTGCGGGCAGATTGGGAGAGTGGAGAAAATGTGAGGGCACATGCGGAAAAGCATGGGAAATGGAGGGGATGGGGAGGTGGTGGTACAGAGACTGACAGCATGCTGTATGAAACTAGAGCTGTAACGTTGCAATGATTCTACAAACATGCTGGTGTTACGGAAAGGTCAAGCAATTACCTATTCTGGCTGAAGGCATTTGCAATTTATTTCTGGTATATTTACTTTCCTTATCAGCAAAGCTTTAGTTTTATATGTCAATAACACTAGGCATTTGTTAGATCATTAGTTATGAATAAGAGGGAGGTAGGACATTTAATTTTAGGTTTTCTTCTGCCACAGGATTTAGTAAATGGCATAAATCGTAAACAATATTTCATATCTCTGTGTGAGTGATGTTGGAAACTGAACTTTTTTCTGTGACTTTGTGTCTATTTCAATATAATAGCCCTGTCCCACTGTACGAGTTCATTCAAGTGCTCTCCCGAGTTTAAAAAAAAAATCAAACTCGTGGTAAGCACGTAGAATGAACGTAGCGGGTACGTCGGAGCTCGGGGACGTCTCTTAGCGGCTGGTAACGCTAACGGCAGGTACTCGCGAAGACTCGCTAACGGCAGGTAAGCTCAGGAAGACTCGTGAAGATTTTTCAACATGTTGAAAAATGTCCACGAGAGCCCCGAGTACTTACGAGCGGCGATTACCATAAATCTCCAAGTTCGAATCGGGGCAAACACGGGGAGAACTCTGGAATGAACTCGTACAGTGGGTCAGGGCTTTAAGATACATTTTTACTTAATTATCAAGGCAACACTATGGTCTCCAAATGTAGTGGTTCCTACTTAATGAAGAATAAACTCGACTTTTAGATACTGCTTTTAGTTATTGTGAACATTTAATTATGCAAATTACTTTAGCATTATTGTACCGCTTTACAAACTTTGTTCGAGTCCCTTTCTGATTAACCTGTTAGCTCTTACCATCACACGACTTATGCCTCAGAACATTATAAAACCATTTATTAAATGCTGGAGTAATCTTTGTACACAAGTCCTTGATTTTGTAGATAGTGTCTTGTGTTATTATAGGAATTAACAATGGGGAAATAAGGAGTAAGCAAATTAAACATCGGATATTTTGATCAATTTTCCTTATGGATGATAAAAGTTATATAATAGGCCTAGGAAAATGAAAAACAGGAAAATTATAACCATCAGGAAAGTGGTACAGAACTAATTGTGGGAGTTGTAGGTTGACAGGTCTCCCAATCCTGATGGACCATCAAAGTGTCTTGAAAGAAATTGGTCCCATTTTCAAAGAACTCAAAATAACAATCATTAGAAAATTACAAATGTAATTCCTTTATTCAAAAAGGAAAGCAAATGGCAGACCAGTTAGCTTATTTGCCATAAGGAAAATCCTAGAAACCTTTTAATAGATGTTATAGCAGTGAAAAATTTGTCAACAGGGCAAAGTCAACTTGGTTTTAATAAATCACTTTGGAAAGACATTACGTTTCTTTGAGCTGTTATTAAAGAAGAACAGTGGTGCAGCAGTAGAGTTGCAGCCTTACAGCGCCAGAGACCTGTGTTCAATCTTGACCTTGGGTGCTGCCTGTATGGAGTTTATACATTTTCACCGGGACCATGTGGGTTTTCTCCGGGTGCACCAGTTTCCTCCCACATTCCAAAGATGTGTAGGTTTGAAAGTTAATTGGCCTTGGTGTGTCGGGTAGAACTAGTGTATGGGTGATTAGTGGTTGGTGTGGACTGCAGGGCCTGTTTCCACACAGTATAACAAAACTAAATTGGTGGAAGTAGAATGTTTACATTTCTAGTGAGCACTTTATATGGGGCTGCAATATAGAAATATTCTGAAAAATAAAAGCCTATTGTATCATTAACATATTGGTGCAAGTAGAAGATTCGTTGGCTGGCAGGAAATGTTGAAGACATAAATGAGTCTTGTTCTGATTGACAAATGTTATGAAGTTGTGAGGCTTTGGAATGTACTCGCTCAACAGGTTTAGATAGATTCTTCGTGAGCAAGTGGTTGAACGTTTATTGGGAATGTGGAATAGCTCAGTATTTTATTTCCTATTTTTGCATTGTTCTTTCAATCATTGCACAATTCTTGGTCCATTTAATTAATTCTAAGACTGTTGTTTTGATATATGAGGCCTTCTAATAGTAGAACAAAATACATTTCTTTTGTGGGGCCATTTGGGTAAAAGCAGAATTGCAAGTAATATTTCTGAACATATTGTGAAAATATTATTAAAAGTCACCTTTTAGTTTTGTGAACAACTGATAAATCAGGAATCAGGCCCTTCAGCCTAACTTGCCCACACCGACCAAAGTGCTACTGGTCCCTTCTGCCTGTGTTTGGTCCATATCCCTCTAAACTTGTCCTATCCATGTACCTGCCTAATTGATTCTTACGCTGCCTCAGCTACCTCCTCTGGCAGGTACCCACCACACTTTGTGTGAAACAAAATACCCCCAGATTCCTATTAAATCTTTCCCTCTTTACCTCTTAAACCTATGGTTCTCAATTCCCCTACTCTGGGCATGAGTGTGCATCTACCCGATCTATTCCTCTCATGATTTTATACACCTCTATAAGATCATCCTCCTGTGCCCCAAGGGATAGAGGATTTTTCCCCACAATTTCTCTGAACAATACTTGAAAGAACAAAATAAGTAAATGTACGGTGGAATCTTTCTTCTTCTGCTGCTGACAGCTTTCTTAGAGCAGTTTGGAAGTTTCAGCATTGATGATTTTATCCTCTCCTGTGCCATATCAAGTTTAATGCACCTGCCTTGCACCCCAGTTCACATTTGCTGGGGCTGTCTTATTCAGACGTTGATCTGGTGTGGAACACGATGGAAATTGTGTAGATTCAGCAGTATATTTACAAGAAAAGGGTAGGAAACATGTGTGTTCTAAAGTTCTATTTACTTTCATTTCCAGAACTTCTTGTGAAGGGCAGCTAATGTTGAGAGGCAGCTAGGAAAGCAGGATGACGGCAATAGCAACGGACTACGACAACATTGACATTCAGCAGCAGTACAGTGACGTCAATAATCGCTGGGATGTGGAAGAATGGGATAATGAAAACAGCTCTGCTCGACTCTTTGAAAGATCTCGTATTAAGGCCTTAGCAGGTATGTGGCATATACGTGTGAACCCATTCATTCAGGTTAATGTTCAGTAGTTCAACAGGACTGAAGACAATATTTGCTTTTTTTTTACTCGTCTACCAATTTTGTTCTCCTATCTCATCCCTTAAAGGGCATTTCTCTCTTCTGGGGTGTGCAACAGCTTTAATCAAGCCAATGTTATTTGTGTGTCATCCAGGAGAATGAGACTTCAATGGTTATTCACTTACTAAAAGACCATGTTTAGCACCAGTAGTCTTTAACAGAGACCTTCCAACAGCACTTGCTGCATAGCAATGGTGGCCTTTCAAAATATTTATCCTTCATCCATGTCCGCTCTTTGATACAATGTGTACTACAAATGATGATGGAAATTTTACTAGACTGCTTTGGAAAGCAATAGGAGTACATCATTTAATACCTTGACTCTGTTTCTTCATTCACTGAAATGATAGCCGATCCATAATCTAACTTCACATGACTGCCTTTGCCTCTTATTTCATAAAAAAATGATTGACGCCATAACAATTATTTATAGATTCCACATTTCCACTCCTGTCTCCATGCAGAAGTGTTTCTTAATCTCACTCTTGAAAGGCCAGGCAGTAATTTTACAACAGCATCCCAGTTGCCTAGCAGCCTCAACCTGCGGAAATCATTTACCTCCCTCATCTACTCATTTCCCACTGGTATCTGTAAAATTTAAATCGGATCACTCCTTAACCTTTTAAAGTCCATGAACAAGTCCCAATTTTGTGAAGTACAGCCAAGCTCACCTTGATATTTTGCCCTTGGAATCCCGTTTATCATTTCTAGTAAATCTACAATCACATGTTGAATTTTCTTTAAATTCCTGTTTCCTTGTGAGGTTTTGATGTTTCAGTTTTGAATGTAAAATTGTGAAAAAGGAATGTGATGTTCTTTATTCACTTAGTAATGTTTCAATACATGCTTCAACATTAATTTTGTTACGTGATTAAATTTTCACTATGAGAAAGCTTCATTTAGAATAACATTATGGTTCTTCACTAAAAACCTGTCTTCCAGTTTAGCATTAATAACTTCTGACTGTTTCCGTGCATGCATTTACCTGGTCCAGATGTGAAAGGCCAGTAAGCCAGAAACATGTCAACTCTAGAAACATGGGGATCGATTACAAATGGAAGCAATTTAGGTACCTAAATTTGAGTTTGCTTGGTAGTTAAAATTCATTTGATAAAATCCAATTTGATAAAATTCATTAAGAGGAAGCAAAGGCACTTTAGAATTGAATTGAATTGTATTTTTGTCATTCAGACCTTTTGGTCTGAACGAACTTTTGTTGCCTTGCAGTCATACATCTAATAAAAATGACAAAAACACACAATAAACACAAATTTAGCATCCACCACAGTGAGTTCACCAAACACCTCCTAACTGTGTAGGAAGGCAATATCTTAAAGTCTCTGTCTCTTCCCTCTTTGTTCTCCCCTCTGCGCCGAGGCGATCCAGACTTCAGATGTTGTGACCCCACCGGGTGATGGTAAGTAAGTCCCACGGCTCAACCGTGCTCCGCGAACGGGCCGGTTCAAACTCCGCGGCCCGGAGTGGTTGAAGCTGCCGCCCTCCAGACCAGTGGGCGAAGCTGTTGTTGCGGGAGCTCCGAAAAACAGGTCACCAACCTGTGACCTGCGAGCTCTCGACGATGTCGTCCACTGGGCCCGCGGCCGAGCCTCAGAGGTAGGGCCGCCGACGGAATGCCGCCATAACTCCGAGGCCGGGTCGGGTCGTCACTACCGCCGCCGCCGCCACAGCTCCGAGGCTGAGTTGGGACGCCGCCGCCGCCACAGCTCCGAGGCCGAGTCTGGTCGCCGCTGCCGCCGCCACAATTCCGAGGCCGAGTCGGGCTGCCGCTGCCGCCGGAACGCCGCCACAGCTCCGAGGCCAAGTCGGGTCAGGTCGCCGCTGCTGCTGCCGCCGCCGGAACGCTGCCACAGCTCCAAGGCCGAGTTGCCGGAACGCCGCCTACAGCCCCGAGGCCGCCTGCTCCGCCATTAGGCCTCGGCGCAGACAGAGACGGGGGATACGACAAAAAAAGTCGCATCGCCCCTAAGGAAGAGACCAGAAACACGTTTCTCCCCCCCACCCACACACATACGCAACCTAATAAAACAAAACTAAAAAACAGGACGGACTGCAGGCGGGCTGCAGCTGTTAAGCCAGCGCCGCCATCTTTACTTATCTTTAGGCCAGGGCTGTTGTTTGTCTGACTTGAGTGATTGTAAAGAACAGCTGATTTTTGGAGAACTGAACATTAACTTCTATCCCCCAGTGTTTTGCTCTGCGTTTATTTTATTTTCTATTATTTAGGTTGTCTAAATCATATGAGCATAAAGAGAAAATAGACAAAATACTGGAGTAATTCAGTGGGACAGGCAGCATCCTGAAGAAGGGTCTCGACCAGAAGCATCACCCATTCCTGCTATCCAGAGATGCTGCCTGTCCTGCATTGTGTCTATCTTTGGTGTAAACCATCATCTGCAGTTCCTTCCTACCCAGAGAATTAAAGAGAAGCAGGAGTAAGCCAAATCAATAAGATCACTGCTGATTTGTTGCACATTGTCACTTTCCTAAATTAATCCGACATCTCCCTGCTGCCGCAGTATCCAGTAATCTATATGTATATGGACGCACTGATCTGATCTGTATTTATGACTAAAATATCCTGTTGTATTGCAGCAATGCAAGAATTTCATTGTCCTATCTGGGACACATGACAATAAACTCTCTTGATTTGACTTAACTTATCTCAAGGTCGCAACAGCCTCCATGGAGCTCTTGATAGGGAATTCCAGATTCATGGGTGAAGATACTCATCCTTGTGCTAAATGGCTGACACCTTACTTTGAGATTGTGAACCGTGATTCTCCACACTGGCAAGAAATATCTTGTTTGTATCTTTCTTGTCTAGCCCCATCAGGATCTTAATCTTTCAATAAAATTATCTCTCATTCTTCTAAACTCAAGAGCGCAAAGTCTTCTGGTGAATTCATTGTATACTCTTACATAGGTAGGGAGACCAGACACCTATATATTGTATTTCATGTGTCCAGTACCCTGTATATTTGGTGAAAGCCATCTGCATTATTGTGCTCAAATCTTCTTGCAATAAAGTCCAACACATAATTTGTCTTACTTTCCTGCCGTCCCTTCTATTGAAATTTAGTGATTACTTGTACAAGTACACCTTGTTTTGTAGAAATAAAATGAACCTTTCCTGGGATATTTACTGAAAAAGATATGGGCCTTATCGAGATGAAAGGTTCTTTTGCAATATCTTCCAGTCACCCTTTTCGATTCCAAAATAAGCTATTTCCTCCTTCCATAACTGCTCTTCCCATCCCCAGCCACCAAGTTCTGAGGGCATTCCCAGAATGCACAAAGAATGATTATTGTCCCATTAGTTATCATGTTGGTTCACTACCAAACAGTTTGGTGGTAGGGTTTTGGAGTGTGAAGTCTGAACATGTTGTGGTGGGCCAAGGCTGTAATTAAAATAAGATTGCATTCCCTGCAGAAGTACAGAAACAGAAGCTGTGCGTCTTGTTTTCAAATTAGTTTTAATTGATGTAGATTTGAAGTAAGTAGATGCTCTCCCAGTAGTCTATTGAAGAGCTGAGAGCCAGTGGGATTGCATCTGTTATGGTGGTAGGTGAATTGAAGTGGGTTACGATTAGTACTAAAGCAGGTAAATTTGTATAATAACTAATTCCAGAAGCATTTTGTCACGATGGACATAAGTACACTGAGGCATGTTATCTTGCTCTTCTTTGGCACTGACCGGTATTGTGGATGTCCTTTTAAAGCAGCTGAGGTTCTCAGCTCTTAGCTTGAGAGGTTGAAGATGACTGCGAAACTTCCAGTCGGTCGGCATAGATTTTGAGAATGCATCACTCTCTCGTCCTCACTCTTTTCGTACTCGCCCTATCCCCCCTCGCCTCCCCCCCCTCACGCTCTCCTCCCTCTCTCGCCCAGCCTCTCTCTTTCATTCCAAGCTTTATTTCAGAATCTGAAGAAGGGTCTCAACCCGAAATGTCACCCATTCCTTCTCTCCTGAGATGCTGCCTGTCCCACTGAGTTACTCTGGCATTTTGTGTGTCTCTTTATTTCAGGCAGTTTAATATAGAGGTGGGGAGGGATGGGGCATGCGGTGGGAATTTTTTAATTTTTTTAAATTTCAGTTATCCCAGTTTGTAGTACTCTCACCTTAGGATATCTTTAACTCAAAAAGACATATCACGACTTGCTAGAATAAACTGATTTGGCACCTCAATTTAGCACCGAGTGTGTGCTATCTTTGGCAATGGATGTTAAACTATTCTTCTTTTTGAAGAAGTTATTCATATAAATACTTTGTTCTGGTATCCTGGTCTCTGCTTCCACCTTGACCAACACTATCAAAAGAAAACTAACACTTTATCTATGCCTTCACTGCCATGTTTGTTAGTGTATGAATTTGGTACAATTGAGTGAAGTGCTTTGTGGCTGCCTGCAGATGTAATACGATACTATGTAAATAAAGCTGTATTCTTTAATTTGCAAGTAACTCTTATAGTGTTGAGTAGCTCATCAAGAATTTAGGAAAGAGCCGGATCCAGTACCAATACAATTGGATACTGAATAATTTATTTGTTCAGGAAAGCATACAAGTATGCATGGCAATATATGGCTGTAAAGAAACGGAGGAAATAAAGCTGAGAGAAATATTTTAATTTTTCTTCCATCAATTGTGAACATTTTGCTTTCAACTGTCTGGGCTTCCTTTATCTTAAATAGCTTAGTTTAGAAGTACAGCACAGAAACAGCCCTTTTGGCCAACCAAGTCCACACCAACCATTAATCAACCATTCACACCAGTTCTATGTTACCCCAAAAGAATGCAATGTTCTGAAGTAACTCAGCAGGTCAGGCAACATTTCTGGAGAACTTGGATAGGAGACATTCTGCGTTGAGACCCTTCTACGGAGAGAGTCTTGAACCAAAATGTCATCTATCCAAGTTCTCTGGAGATGGTGCCTGTCCTGCTCAGTTACTCCAGCACTTTGAGTTCTTTTGTGTATTAACCAGCATCAGAAGTTCTTTGTTTCGACTCTGTTATTCCCACTTTCTCATCCACTACTCACACACGAGGGGCAATTAATCTACAAACCCACACATCTTGGGGATGCAAGAGGGAATTGAATCATCTGGAGGAAACCACATGGTCACAGGAAAAAGTATAAACTCAACGCAGACAGCACCCAAGGTTAGGATCGAACATGGGTCTCTGGCACTGTGAGGCAACACTTCTACTAGCTACACCATTATTTAATGCCACCTTTATTAACGTAACAATAAACTAGGAGACCCAAAAACTGTCCCTGTGAAAATTTGGGATTGGTGCTGGAAGCTGGGAAGTTCCATCAGTGAATAATGTTTGCAGTAAGATGAGTCTCCCACTTGGGAAAAATTGTCCCTGCTCACTTACAGGAAAAAAGAAAGCAAAGGAAAGATTAAGGACAATGATCATGGTTAAGATATCTCTAGGCCAACGAGTTTGGATGTATGTTAAGGAGAATGGGTTCATGTGCACTCACGGTTCCACTACCTAATCCAAGTCTGAGTGAGGTGTAGGAATGGAAACGCAGATGCTTGTTTACGCCGAAAATAGACACACAATGCTGGAGTAACTCAGCGGGACAGACAGCGTCTCTGGAAAGGAGAAATGGGCGACATTTCGGGTCAAGACCCATCTTCAGACCCTTCAGAAGAGGGGTCTCGACCCGAAATGCTGCCAACAGGGATGCTGCCTGTCCGAGCTGAGTTTCCCCAGCATTTTGTGTCTATCGTCTGGATGCAAGGCATGGGCATGTTGGGCCGAAGGGCTGTATGACTCTGAGAGCAATATGGAAAAGAACGTTTACATTCCACAAATGTTTTGCCAATAGTGAACAAATTGCTAACTCGAACCAGAATGTTACATCCTTACTGCTTGTAGCTGCTTTCATTTTAAATATTTAACAATGTGTGTGGTTGCTTGGTGCAATGAAATGGCAACAATCTTTTAAATGGCATTAACGGTTAATTCTAAAGTTGAGAGCCTAATTGAATTAATGACAGAAAACAAGCAAGGAAAAAATGTGTTGAGTTTCAAAAATATATAAAATCTGGAGGATTATTGAGAGAGCAGTTTGGGCTGGAGGTTTGGTCCTTTGGATGCCAGCTGGTCTCTTCAGCTGTAAAAATGGAGGGCAGGGCTCGTATTCTCAGTAAAAGTGAAACATGTGTCACCTATCGCGTGAAAAGGGCTTGAACAAAACTTAGCCTAAAGCCCCTGTCCCACTTACGTGTCCTTGACATGTTAATTACGTGACCTCGTGGTCGCGTTGAGGCGCGATGGTCGCGCGCGATTTCATGCGCCCGCACAGCCGTCTGGAGTGCGTGACGTAATTTGAAGATGGACACAAAATGCAGGAGTAACTCTGTTGCCCGGCAGCATCTCTGGAGAGAAGGAATGGCTGATGTTTCAGTCTGAAAGAAGGGTCTTCACCCAAAATGTCACCCATTGCTTCTCTCCAGAGATGCTGCAGGTCCCGCTGAGTTACTCCAGCATTTTGTGTCTATCATCAATTTTCTTGGCCCCGCTCTGGGAGTAGAAGTGGGGGCGGATCCGGACCGCAACGGCCGTGAGCCCCAGGCCGAGCTCGGTGATCGTTTGCCTGCTTCTGCTGCTGTTGGAGGTGAGACGTTGCGTCACGCCAGGGTCTTGGGCCTGTCCCACTTTAGCCGTCAGTTACACAACAGGCCGTTGGAGAGCAAAGATTTCGTTCGCTGGAAAAATTTCGGAGATGTCGCGCACAACTACATACCCCTCCGTGCTTCTCAGTGGGACTGGCCCAGATGGCCATACGATGCAGGTGCACCTCAACGCGACAGCGAGGTCGTGTAATTTGCGTGCCAAGGACACATAAGTGGGACAGGCCCTTAACACCTGAGGTGCAACTTAAAAAGATAAGTTTGTCATAAGGTCATCATAAGGGATAGGAGTAGAATTAGGCCATTTGGCCCATCAGGTCTATTCTGCCATTCAAGCATGGCTGATCTATCTCTCCCTCCTAACCCCATTCTCCTGCCTTCTCCCCATAACCTCTGACACCTGTACTAATCAAGAATCTATCTCTAACTTAAAAATATCCACTGACTTGGTCTCCACAGCCTTCCGTGGCAAAGAATTCCATAGATTCACCACCCTCTGACTAAATACATTTCTCTTCATCTCCTTCCTAAAAGAATGTCTTTTAATTCAGAGGCTATGACCTCTAGTCCTAGATTTTCCTACTAGTGCAAGCATCCTCTCCACATCCTCTCTATACTAGCATTTCACTATTCTTTATGTCTCATTGACGTCCCCCCTCATTCTTCCAAATTCCAGTGTGTACTGGCTCTGGACGTATGATGCAGTCTACACGTGAAGACAAGGTTCAAACACAAAGTTGGGAGGAACAATAGTGCCTGTGTCTACAGCAAACAGCACATAGCAAACAGAAGGCACGAGCGCTGAGCTCCACTGCCACAATTCAAATGTTGCCCTCTGACTGCCACCTTGCCTGTTCTTCCACTTCTTCCTTTTTAGTCAGAGGATGGTGAATCTGTGGAACTAATTGCCACAGAAGGCTGTGGAGGCCAAGTCAATTGATATTTTTAAGGCAGAGATAGAAAGATTTTTGATTAGTACAGGTGTCAGGGGTAATGGGGAGAAGGCAGGAGAATTGGGTTCGAAGGGAGAGATAGATCAGCCATGATTGAATGACAGAGTAGACTTGATAAGTCGAATGGCCTAATTCTGCTCCTATCAGTTATAACCTTGTCTGAGCTGATCACTGCTGTTAAGTGACTTCAGTATGCTGCCCAAAACAAGGAAATATGGATATGAAGAAATCTCAGAATTTCATTTGAAAGAACATTGTAGGATGATATGATGGAAAAGAGTAATCTCCTGAACGTATCAGGCAGTGTATAAGAATGTTGATTATTTCCAGCAGATGAGAGGTCTAGAATTAGGGATAATTAAGCAACATTAAATTTAGGACATTTAGAACTCA
The DNA here is from genome assembly GCA_035221665.1 of Okamejei kenojei. NCBI lineage: Eukaryota > Metazoa > Chordata > Chondrichthyes > Rajiformes > Rajidae > Okamejei > Okamejei kenojei. The sequence continues at coordinate 81,453,894 of CM069138.1, forward strand.
ATTTTTTTTTAGTTCTCAATCGCTAGAATTGTAATCATACCATAGTCTCTTCATTTTTACTATCTTAACTCACTAATTTCAAAATTCTTTCCTATCCTTTATAATTGTTATTACCTTTAATAAATTGCCCTGTAATTTCTGATGCAACAAAACTGCCCTAATATTTCACATCGGTCTTGATATTTCTATGGGTATCATATTTTGAAAGTTTTGAGATCTAGGGCATGATATTGGTCCACCGCTTCACATCACCCAATGTTCACATGATCAAAAGTATCAAAAACATGATATAAGTGTGCAACCCTACTGTCAAATTGTTGCATTTTACAACCAACACCTACATTTACTGAAATTGAATTCCACCAGCCGTTAATTGTTTGCATTGACAATATGTTCAATATGAACTTTTTTTTTAACAGAACAATGCAGTCTTAGTTTAACTCGTTGTATTGTGTTTGGGGGTAGGTGACTCATCCTCTGCTGTAAGCAGGCATAGTTTTGTATTTGCCGTGTGCTAGGTAACAGATCCTAACCATGGCAGCAGTGAGTTATTGAAACTTCATGCCTCAAGGGAGGGAAAACTGAAGCAGATTATGATTTTTTTTTTAAATATATCCTACTAAACATGCATTGACAGACACTTGTTTGGACTGGGTACTTGCAGTGACTATTTACAATTGTGGTTAAAACTTGAGTAGTTCAAGTGTAGTGTACAGTAATGGGAGGAACATGCGTCCATGCATAGTTTCTGCATTCAGCTTTGAAAGTCCCTTTCTCTTCTTGGGCTGTTCCTCAGGCTTCAGGATGGCTTAGTGCCATTACAGTCCTGTAGGTTCTGAGGTGGATGATGAGGCGTTTGTGGGACCTGCACATTCTGGCTGTTGGGCCATGTGGGTTGCTTGGGAGACGGTGTTTTTCTTGCATTATTCCAACAAAAGAAACTTGAGGTTCATAATTTCATAATTTATAGGAGCTGAATTAGGCCACGCCATTCAATCATGGCTGATCTATCTTTCCCTCGACCCCATTCTCCTGCCTTCTCCCCATAACCCTGACACCCGTACTAATCAAAAATCTTATCAACCTCCACCTTAAAAATATCCATTGATAGCCTCCACAGCCTTCTATGGCAATGATTTCCATAGATTCACCACACTCTGCAGGGCTCTAACTTAACTTTTTTCCCCTGTTGCCAGCCGGGCAACCTTGACAGCTTTTTAGGTTGCCAAATGACAGTTTAGGTGGTCATTTAAGACGTTTTGCATGACGCATGTGATAATGTGCTTGGACGAAGTGCGTAGTTACCAGTCGGAATTATGCTCAATGAAACATTCACATATTATGTTCAAGAAGGAACTGCAGATGCTGGAAAATCGAAGGTAGACAAAAGTGCTGGAGAAACTCAGCAGGTGCAGATCTATGGAGCGAAGGAAATAGGCAACGTTTCAGGCCAAAACCCATCAGTCTGAAGAAGAGTTTCGGGCCGAAACGTTGCCTATTTCCTTCGTTCCATAGATGCTGCCGCATCCGCTGAGTTTCTCCAGCATTTTTGTCTACATTCACATATTATTTCTGCTTCAAATAACTTACACATTTTACAATTTACACATTGCAATTAATGCAATTTCTATTCATTCTTTCCACTTCCAAACAAAAATGTGGTTGGATTATTCAGCATATGATCAACCTGTGTCAATAAATCCTGGACCATGGTAACATATGTGCTTAACCATGCACACTACAGATTGATGCAAGCATGTTCTCTGTGAAAGATCAAAAATTATCATGACATGGCCTTAGCATGGGACGTTATTGCTATTGGTACAGAAACACTCTCGCTTCTCACATAAGGTATCCATAACAAAATATACAGGTTGCTAGGAAATGTTCGCTCTGAAGACCATGAAGCACAATAGGGTGGGGGGGGTGTTGTGAATCAATGAGGGATGGATAGATGGCGGTGGGGGGGGGGGGGGGGGGGTGGTTGAGAAGGCAATCGGTGCAGAATGGATGGATTGAGGCAGGTGAATTAGTACGTGTTGGTTGGAGTATGTAAAATTGTGAGGGGAGAGCACAGGGGATGTCAGTGGTGTTGAATGAGGGGAGTTCAGTACGGGATGGATGGGGGGGGGGGATCAGTACAGGATGAATGGGGGGTCAGTACAGGATGAATGGGAGTAGACAGAAATGCTGGAGAACCTCAGTGGGTGAGGCAGCATCTATGGAGCAAAGAAAATGGACATCGTTTTGGGTCGAGACCCTTCTTCAGACTGTTCCCCTCATTCTTCTTGAAAGAGGGGGGATCGGTACAGGATGGATGGGGGGGGGGGGGGGGGGGGTGTCAGGACAGTGTGGATCGGAGGGTCTGTGCAGGATGAATGGGAAATCATCACAAGATGAATGAGAGGATCAGTACGGGATGAATGAGGGGATCAATACGGGATGAATGAGGGGATCAGTACGGGATGAATGAGGGGATCAGTACGGGATGAATGAGGGGATCAGTACGGGATGAATGAGGGGATCAGTACGGGATGAATGAGGGGATCAGTACGGGATGAATGAGGGGATCAGTACGGGATGAATGAGGGGATCAGTACGGGATGAATGAGGGGATCAGTACGGGATGAATGAGGGGATCAGTACGGGATGAATGAGGGGATCAGTACGGGATGAATGAGGGGATCAGTACGGGATGAATGAGGGGATCAGTACGGGATGAATGAGGGGATCAGTACGGGATGAATGAGGGGATCAGTACGGGATGAATGAGGGGATCAATACGGGATGAATGAGGGGATCAATACGGGATGAATGAGGGGATCAGTACGGGATGAATGAGGGGATCAATACGGGATGAATGAGGGGATCAATACGGGATGAATGAGGGGATCAATACGGGATGCCCGGCGGCACTTTCAGTGGTCATTGGCACCCGGGCAACCACTAATTTTGTGCCCTGCTCTGACTAAAGAAATTCCTCCATCTTTTTAAAGGAACGTCCTTTTATTCTGAGACTATGGTCTCCGGCCCTAGATTCTCCGACTCTTGGATACATCCTCTCTACATCCACTCTATTCAAGCCTTTCGCTATTCTGTACTTTTCAATGAGGTCCCCCCACTTACTTCTGAACGCCAGCGAGCGCAGCCCCAGTGCCTTCAAATGCTCGTTATACATTAACCAAATCATTCCTGGGATCATTCTCGTATACCTTATCTGGACCCTCTCCAAAGCCAACACATCCTCCCTCAGATATGGGGCCCAAAAGTGCTCACAATAATCTAAACGCAGTCTGACCGGTGTCTTATAAACTCTCGGCATTACATCCCTGTTTTTCTATTCTAGTCTTCTCAAAATGAATGGTAGCATTGCATTTGCCTTCCTTGCTACCGATTCAACTTGCAAATTAACTTTTTGGAAATCCTGTACCAGCACGCCCAAGTTCCATTGCACCTCCGATTTCTGAATTCACTCCACATTCAGAAAGTAGTCTACGCCTTTATTCCTACGACCAAATTGCATGACTCCACTCTTTGCTACACTGTATTCCATCTGCCACTTCTTTGCCCACTCTCCCAACTTGTCCACGCCCTTCTGCGAGGAGAACGTACAAACTCCACACAGACAGCACATGAGGTCAGGATCAAACCCGGAACTGGCAGCAAGTCCACCACTATGCCTCTGTGCCTCTCACAAATTGTTGAGTAATAAGCAGATGTTGGGAAAGGAAATGGGTCCAGGAAGATAAGTAGCTTTATTTTGATTGTGTTTTATCCTGGATTGCTCTCGGATTGTTTCATGAATAGACATCCAAATCTCTATTCTTATACTGGTTTCATTAATACGTCCCAATAAATATATTTATTGTTTATGGCATACTATTGTACTGCTTGCTTACCGCCATCAACCACTAAATCTACTGAAGTCTATACCAATCTCGCCTGTGACTGGAGGGTTCCATTCCAGTATTACAGGAAACTAGTTAGTAATTGAATTCAGAATCCAAACATTAAATATATCCTGTCAGCACTGGGCTTCATAAGTGATATGAGCAGAATTAGGCCATTTGGCCCATGAGGTCTACTCTGCCATTCAATCATGGGTGATCTATCTATCCCTCCTAACTCCATTCTCTTGCCTTCTCCCCATAATCTCTGACACCTGAACTAATCAAGAATCGATCTCTTAAAAATATCCATTAACGGCGTCCACAGCCTTCTGTGGCAAATAAATCCACAGATTCGCCACCCTCTGACTTAAGAAATTCCTACTCATCTCCTTCCTAAAAAAAAACCTCCTTTAATTCTGAGAGTTTGACCTGTAGTCCGAGACTCTCCCATCAGTGGGAACATCCTCGCCACATCCACTCTATCCAAGCCATTCACTATTCTGTACATTTCAATGAGGTCCCCCCTCATTTTTCTAAATTGCAGAGAGTACAGGCCCAGTGCCATCTTGTTTAAATGTTCTGTTGTTGAGAATGTCTTCTTTGAATAGTCCATTTAGCCTATTGCTTGCTCTGCATGTAATTGCAAGGAGTCTGAAGAAGGGTCTGACCCAAAACGTCACCCATTCCTTCTATCCATAGATGCTGCCTGTCCCGTTGAGTTACTCCAGCATTTTGTGTCTATCTGCAGTATTTTTCTATTTGTGTGTGAGAAAAGGTTAGAACAATTATTTGAGAACTAGTTTTGCTCAACTGGTGGCAAGCTCATAAGAAACCATTTCAGCTCACCTGGAATTATTTATTGCATCACAGTGGAATATTTTAATTTAGATTAATTGGCTGGTTTCATGCCCATTTTCATTTTTGTTGCCTTTCATCTGCTAAACGGATTAAAAGAGACATTGTGGTTCAATTAAAATGAATAGAGTTTGTGACTTTGAGCTAATGACATGCCTGCACTGATCTGGAGGTAATCTGTGGTTTGTGGAAGGTTGGAGGGAATGATGACTGCAGCAAAATTGGTTGGCATGAAGCCCGCCTGGAGTTGATCCTCTGGTTTTAATTGATGTCAAACAGGCATGTGGCAGCAATCTGCTGGGAATCCCCAGGTACCTTGTATGCAAAAAAATATTGAATTGTTTTACACTGCCAGAGGTGCAGATTAGACTTGCAAGAAGGATGAAGGATGACAATCAGAGGCAATGGAGGTAAGAGGATGAGGTTGGAGGAGCTCGAAATTAGGCTGCATATCAAGGGGAAAGGAGCACTTCCTACTTCCAGATGTGATTACGTTTTTCCAAAAACAAAAATATAGATCTGAATGCTCTTTTTAAGGATTCTGGTCAGGCTGACGTAGATAATTTTTCTCTTCAGGAAAAAAACAAATTGTAAAATGTCTGCCATGGCACCCTGTAAAAGAGCAGAGTTTTATTGAATTTTCAAGCCTAAAACTAAACCTCTGTAGAGGATCTAAAATTTACACCTGCCTTGAGAAATAATTACTTTGATCATATTTACTTGCTTAAATGCATTCCATGTAGAATTTAAAAAAAAAAGAAATGCCTTAATTTACCACATTTTTGATATGTGTAAATGCCTGCAAGTTTCTACTTTTCTTGCAAGCGCTTGCCAACCTGCATGATGTGCTTTGACTTAAAAAATACAGCATTTTTTTTCATTTCTCGTAAATGAATATATTTGTTACTGAGGGAAGATGCATCACTGTCTTTCACAGAGCAGCTTTGTTGCTGCACGGCTGCAATTAAAATTGGCATAATGCAGTGAATACAAGGAAAGTTAGTTAATGTTTGTGAATAGCACAAATTATTTTGTGGTTCTGCAAAGTTTATAAAGAAAAGCCTTGAACACGTATATTGATGTAAACCAGTACTTCAATTACATCCACTTCTTTTAATTATTTTTCCATTTTGGTTAAGAATCAAAAATTGTTATTTTACTGCTACAGAAGTTGTTTGCTAAATATTAAATGTGTTGTCACAAACTCCTTAGATTTCAAACGTGTTTTTTCTTACTCATTGTTTCAATTCAAATAATACAAACTGCCTATTTACATGCACTAATTGAGTTTGTTTGCGTGAACCTTGACTCATGGTAACGCCCTTACCTCTTGATGGGGCTGTGGTCAAAGCCTCAGTTAACAGACTTGTGCCCATATTCTAATGATACTGTTGGTGATGTAAACTCTTGTCTTCCTGCTTTTACATAGGGTCAGTAAATGAAATGGTGGCCATTTATGCACAAGTCTTCAAGTCAAAAGTCAAAAGAGTTTATTGTCATGTGTCCCTGACAGGACAATGACATTCTTTCTTTGCATAGCACAACAGAACATAGTAGGCATTGACTACAGTTATATACTTAAATACACGCATTAATTAATAAATTAATAAAGTGCAAATAACAGATGGAGGGGTATTAATGTTCAGAGTTTTGTCCGAGCCAGGTTTAATAGCCTGATGGCTGTGGGGAAGTAGCTAGTCCTGAACCGGGTCATTGCAGTTCTCAGGCTCCTGTACCTTCTACCTGAAGGTAGCAGGGAGATGAGTGTGTGGCTAGGGTGGTGTGGGTCCTTGATGATGCCAGCCTTTTTGAGGCAGCGACTGGTAGATCCCCTCGATGGAAGGAAGGTCGGAGCCGATGATGGACTGGGCAGTGTTTACTTGTTGATGAGGAAAGTAAAAAATAATAATAATTAGGGAGGGCCAAATTTTCATATTTTGTGGAAAAATACCTATACGACAGATCAATTTCTGGATTTGTGGGTAACAATCTACAATGAGCCATTCTTCTTATAGATATGATGATGACATTGTCTGCCCTCACAGGTAAATATTTAAAAAAATTGGCACTATTCCGAAATAGTAATAGCTATGTACTCAATATCTTGAACAATATTGCTAACAAATTATCTGTTTTTATTAATCGCATAATAGTCTGTGGAACCTTGGTGTGCTAAGTTGGCTGTTATCCTTTACCTTGTATTACCAACAAGTGAATACATGTCAAAAAGTATTTCATTAGCAGTTAAAACACTGTGGAAAATCCTGATATTGTGGAAGGTGCTATGTACATGCTAGTTTTTTTTTCAACCATTGATTTATAAAATGGGGTCACCGTACTTACTGGAAGCACATTTGCTCTTGTGGTCAAAGACATAGAATTTATAGTTCACCATGTAACTTTCAGCATGCTTTCAACATGTAACTCAGGTTGAGCAGTACTGAAGAAGTGCTATGTTGTCACTAGGAGCTACCTTTTACAAGAGGCATTAAATACAAACCTTGTCTGCCCACTTAATTTGGTCAAACAAACTCTGCAATGTATAAGTCAACTATTATATTCAGTCTTAACAAAAGATTCCCTTTGTGTCAGTCCAGTCTAAAACTTGCAATTTACTTTAAGCTCCCTAGATTTGTTCTATTGTATCAGATAAGTTTGTTTTCACCTTTACAAATTCATAATGGAAAGAAAGGTATTAAAATTGGAGAATTGAATCCTTTTCCAGCTGGTTTCGATGCTTTTTTGCTTTGTATACGTGACACATTGCTGAGCCAACCTGTGAACATGCTCAGTTGCACAAAGGTCTCAATTACAATTTCCCACACTAGACTCGCTATAATTTCCCTGGCTACTTTTATAATGTGGAAGAAAGATAATTTCTAAAAACACCCTTACAGGCAGTTAGTTTTATTAAATATCAATAGTTTAATTGCATGGACTTGCAATCTGCTGGGCTCACACACTTTGCAAACCAGAGGGATTAGTATTGGTTTCATGAAATGTGAATTTCTGAATAGTATATCCAATTAGTCCCTATTTAAGAACACTTTTGTGTCAGGCCTGTACCTGTAAGGGGTGAGATGGAGGCTAGACAGAACAAATTTTGTATAGAATGCTTTACTACAGATATCCAAGATTCGAATCCGATTGTTCTAATGTGAATTTCAATCCAGTTGGAGGATATAATAAGCAACTGGACTAATCCTCTCCTCTGGTGGAAAATAAGTGCAATTTCTTTTAACTGGTTGCAGGCTAATGTAAATCAACAGCCTGCTTAGTCTTTCATAGATTTTTTTTTTGTTTTATTCTTCACAATCTTGTCATCATACACAGATGTGAGCAGAATTGTTTAGTGGAGATAGAATGAATGTGTGTAAAAGCAACACAGCACTGAAATGGATAACTACAAAGGATTGTATTTTTTTGAGGAAAGCATACAAGGGCTGATTCTTGGGAGGTAAATGGATCATAACAGCTTTCAAAATGTTTGCTTAATGTCATTAGTTATTATTTGGAGTTCTGCCAACTGTATTTTACAAGCTTTCATTTTGGAGAGCCTCAAACACTAAAACAGTGTCTAAGCACTATGATTTTGAAAGGCTTTCAGCATTTTATGTGTCAAGGAATTATTGATTTTTATTGATTGATAAACTGGTTGTAGCAGGGCAGACCAAGACATGTGTAACCTTACGTTTAAATGATACAATTTGAATAGTGTTAACACTTATAATAAAGTGATATTTTGTACGGTATGCAACTAAAGGGACCTTCTTTCTTCCTTCCCATGCGATGGAAATCTGATACTTTGTGTTTAGATGAGGCACTTAAACAAGAGATTGCAATCCCACCAGTTTTGTTTAAGGAGTGACCATTGTGGGAAGTTCCTTATTGTTTGTTTTTGTAGAGAAATGCATATTTGTTTTTGTTAAAATCAGGAAAAGTGTTGACTTTTGCTTGCCATAATATGTCACAAAAGAACAAAACATTTTTTCTTAACAATGGCCTGCATTTTTTAAACTGATGTGTATCTTATGTAAACCCCTCTTTTTTTGAATAGTAAGTGGTACATTCCTACTCCACGCTGCCCTCATGTTAATGGTGACATCATTCAAACCGTGACTGCCTGCCTCCTGGTTAAATTACACTGAAGGCTGGAGTAATGTGAAGGTGTGCTTGTTGGCTGCAGAAAGGAAGGAAGGCTAGCAGGGAGCATCTGTGTAGTGGGTGTGCCGTCCAGTCATTCACTTCCTTTAAAATCCAGAGCTGCTGCTTGCACAAATCTGGAGACTAGTGGAGTAGAGGGCAGGCAATCAAGAAACAGCATGCTGCTTATCTATGCCTGATGCTTTATGCCAACAACCTATGCTGCTGGGACGAGCTAGCTCTCCGTCTTTTAAGAAGCTTCTTGCTAGTTTGTTACAGGAACAGCGATCCAGCCTTTCCATAAGGCTGATTGCTGGCTGATTTTACAGGATAATTATTTTCCTCATTTTTAAACGGCGTTCCACCTGAACCTATTGTTATCCAATGGAAATACAGAGGGCATCCAGCATGTCAGGACCATTATCTGTCAGCTTTCCTGTTCAGCTGCCGTACAATTATAATCAGCTGGAAGGAAGATTCAAACAACTTCAAGGTAAGTGTGCTTGCTGTGAGGAATCCTCTGAATTTTTATTAGCAGGTGCAGTAAGGGTGTCAATAATCTTTACCGCCGATTGTACTTTATCTCAAAAGCAAAGCATTTTTCCTAAGCATCTGCCATCTGGTGTAAAAATGAAGGAATCCTGATGGGTTATATGTTCTAAAACAAAAACCAGTCACATCGAATATTGGAATGATCAACTGAAGATATTAAACCACCCTCGATTTGGCCTTAAGGGCGATAACGGGACGTTTTGTTAGCTGAGCTGCTGAGAACAATAGAAGAGGAGGGAGTGGTTTTAGTTGATCTATTGTGGAATTCCTAAATTTTGCTTTCCCATTTAATCTTGCAGGCGCTCGGTGCTCGTCTCTCGGCTTCAGATTGAAAGGGCTCCCTTGTTCTTTAGCAGCCCTTTGAAATATTTAGCTGCCACATAAATTATAAACAGGAGAAGAAAGATGACTGAAGCAGTGATAATTGTGTTCCTCACGTTGTACTCCTTTGAGCTTGAAATGGCTGTAAGAACGATTCCTTTCCCCCCCTTTTTTTGATTTTTGATTCATTTCTTTCTACTGGGGAAAAGATTGAACAACGTTTTAGCGGCTAACTGTTCATTGTTTTGTGTGATCTGGAAGACTAATGTTTTATTAGCTTCAGGAAAAATAGCTTTTTATTCAAAACGTAAGCAACCAAATGGGGCATTGTGTATCTAATTCTGCTGAACATCATCTAATGTGTTCTCAAATGTTTCCCTCATGATTGTGAGATTATCAATTGCAAAATAGGGCAGTTCCAAGTATTTTCAGTAATCTCTAGTAAGGGGATAGTTCTCAGTGCGAAGTTCTGTACCTTGATGTCGGAGATGAAAGATTGCTTAGGGTTCATTTGACATCTCTATCAAGGCCAAAAACCTACAGCCAGACTGAAGAAGGGTCTTGACCAAAAATGTCCAGAGATGCTGCTGTCCCGCTGAGTTACTCCAGCATTTTGTGTCCATCTTCAGTTTGAACCAGCATCTGCAGTTCCTTCCTACACAACACCCACAGCACGTTGAGGGGAGTGGCTACAGATTTTGTCCCACTTAAAACTAAGTTCTCCAATAATCTATATGGAGTCATAACAAGGTATTTTTTTCTAATAGATGGTACTAATATGGTCCAAGTTAATAACTTTTATTCTTTCAGCTTTTAAATTTGAGCTAAATTTCTGCTTCTGATAGCGTTTGGCAATATTGACCTGCTGCATATCATTCAGGAGGGACATTTGATCAAATCGCTGCTCTGTACCAAGACCAATATGAATTGCATCAGAAGATTGTTTCCGAATTTTGTTCAATAACGGCATAAATTATATAATCTACTTGTGCAACCATTGCTGTTACTAAAACGATAGGAAGTGTCACCAACAGTAAAATGTATTTGAAACTGCTTGGTCATATGTATGGTCGCAGACTGAGTAAAGCCATAAAATATAGAATTCAATACAGGTGAATATTTTAGAGAGATATATTTTTGGAAGAGTATGGAAGGAATATATATATATTATATATATGTGTGTGTGTGTGTGTGTGTGTATATATTATATATGAACTTTCATCAGGAGAAGGAGAAGCTTTAATAATCAGATTATATTCTTGAGGCATTTGTTGGTTCAAGGTCTTTTATTGTCACGTGTACCAATTAAGGTACAGTGATATTCGATTTACCATACAGCCATACTAAAGAAAGCAACAAAACACACAACTACATAAAAGTTAACATATAAACATCCACCACGTATTCCACATTCCTCACCTTGATGGAAGGCTACAAAGTCCAATCTTTTTCCCTCTTTATTCTCCCGCAGTCAGGGTAGTCGAAGCTCCTGCGTCGGAGCGGTCGAAGCTCCTGCAGTTGGAGCTCCCGAAGTTGGTCCCTAACCAGGGACTGCAAGCTCCACAAAGTTAAATTCCGCAGGCTCCCGTGATTGGAGCTCTGAGGTCAATCCCCGACAGGGGTCGCGAGCGCCACGATGGTAAGTCCCGCAGGCTCCCACGGTTGGCGCTCCCGAAGTCGGTCTCCAGCAGAGGCTGCCAGCTCCTCGATGTTAGGCCGCAGTGTGGACGGAGATACAATACGGAAAAAAATTGCATCTCCGTTGAGGTTGGAGATTTTAAAAAGTTTCCTCCAAACCCCCCACCCCCCACATAAAACAAGCTAAAGAACACTAAACCATACATTTAATGCATACTATAAAACAACAAAGAAGAAAGGGACGAGACAGACTGTTGGCGAAGTAACTATGCAATGGTAGGTTCAGGGAAACCCAATAGATATTCATGAATTATAGTTCCAATCAGAGGTTTATGTTGCCAGACCAGAGATTCGGGTGCACAAGGCATGAAATCTATATGGCAAATAATAGTAGTGCATAGCAGAGCAGGGACCTTAAGGAAAGGAAGTAAGTTACAGATAATAACTATAAATATATAGATGGATAGATAGATTGGGGAAGTGAGCCCAAGATGTAATTGAGTAAAGAGCATTAAAGATGAAAGATGCAAGTCAGTTAAGCAGGCGTGGTGAAACAAAATAAAAGCCTCGGGCTGTTCAATTTAAAACTATAGGCCACAATAAAAGTTTTGTCAAACCTTCATTTTGTTTGCCATGCTTTATTTTTGCACCCTGTGTCCCGGAGGACATGCTTGCACTTGATAGTGTGCAGGGAAGGCCAGTGAGGAGGATCCCCCACATTAGTAGATAATGGAGCTTGGCATCAACCTTGAGTTTGGATTCATGAGAGATGTATTTGTTAAAGGGAGACTGATTTGGTCTTTCAAATTATGAAGGTATATGAAAGCAACCATATTTGTGTTGGGGAGAATCCAGCTGGAAATTCAGAAGCTTTATTTTGCTTAAAGGTCTGTCCCACTTTCGCGACCTAATTCACGACCTTTTTTACTTGTGGACATTTTTCATCATGCTAGAAAAACGCGCCGACCTACTTGATGCCACGAGTACCTACGACTAGCATCACGGCCTGCTACGACCTACCTACGACCTCGTGCCAACCATGCTGCGAGTAGGAGTCCAGGACAAACTCGGCAGAGGTCGTGAATTAGGTCATGAAAGTGGGACAGGCCCTTAATGGATTTATTGATCTATAAAATGGTTGCAGCTAATAATGAAGGCTTTGAATTATTTGAGAAGATGTTGATAAATTTTTAAGAAACGGCAACATCTGTTTGCTATGTGTTCACAGCTTTTTTTGATTGCCATTGATGGATTATGGAGTTTTTTTTAAATGTAACTAGGAATTGAAGATGAAGATTCAGTGATCTAGGGGGGGTGGAAGATTGCAACCTTCACTTGTCCGCCCTGTTTTGACTAATGCAATCAACTCGACGTGCACAAACGGAAGATCAAATAGAACGAGTTGTCCTACAACTTTAGGCTGTGCACGCCACACGAAAGACGAAGAAGTGATCTAGGGAGGAAAAGTTACAAAAGCCTGAGAGGCTTTATTCATCCTGAATTAATAATTAATCAAGGTAGATTTAAAAATTAATATGTTGTCGTTGGAAGTGGACAGAACCATTGATAGAAAAAAAGTGATGAGCAGCTAGATTTTATGAATGAGTTCGTAGAGGAGAAAAAGGATGAAATAATATAAATGATCAAAGTATTGTTCAGGCTGGAGTTTTGGCTTCAAGATGAAGGTATTATTAAAATAAGATGAGGGATGGATATTTCAATTATTTTAAAAATAACTTTTTACATCAATGCCAAAAAAGTTCTGAGACATGATGAGAATTGTTCATAACTGTTTTAATAATGTAAATAGTTTTACTTTCACATTTGAAGTTAGTTGCTACCTGGAACGCATGAAGGAAAAGTTCAGGATTTTTTTTTCCTACAGACTTGTCGGGGCATAAAATTCTGAACTACACATGCGAGTAGAATGTGTGATCGCGTTTGAAAGGGAAGTAGACTAGTGTTAATAAATAATAACACGGATGAACAATACTGTGGGAATATCAATGCATATCTTGAATAGAGAGTTCTGATGGAGTGCACTAAATGACATTTTCAGCGCTGCAGTAATTTTGTTTTTAATGACCCAACCCAGTGCTACCAGAGACAGACATACTCCCTTTGTACAGAAGATAGACACAAAATGCTGGAGAAACTCAGCTGGATAGGCAGCATCCCTGGATGGAAGGAATGGGTGATATTTCGGGTCGAGACCCTTCTTCTGACTGAGAGTCAGGGGAGAGGGAGACACAGAGACAAGGAAGTGTAAGGTGTGAAAACGAGACATCGAAGCGGATGCAGTTCTAGGAGAATGTAGAATAGATAATTGTTAGCTGGAAGAAGGTGACAACGAAGCATACATAGATAACATTTAATCAGGGAAACAATCAGATTGGTCGGAGAACTAGGAAGGGGGTGGTTTTGAGAGAGAGGGAAAGCAAGGGTTACTTGAAGTTAGAAGTCAATATTCATACCGCTGGCATGTAAGCTGCCCAAGCGAAATATGAGGTGCTGTTCATCCAATTTGCGCTGGGCCTCAGTGGAAGAGGGCCAGGAGAGAAAGGTCAGTATGGGCGGTGAGTTAAAGTGTTTAGCAACCGGGAGATCAGGTAGGTATAGGCGGACTAAGCAATGGTGTTTAACGAAAATGTTAACTGAACCTGCACTTGGTATCACCTATATATATATATATATATATATATATATATATATATATATATATATATATATATATATATATATAGGAGTCCACACCTGGAACAGCGGATACAGTAGATGAGGTTGGAGGAGGTGCACAGTTTGTTTCCCTCTCTCTGTGCTCTTAGTTTGTTTACTCATTCGCAACAGCTAGCATGATCTCACTTGAACGTACACTACCCTGGCGTGACTGCAAGGAACAAATTGTATACTTCACACCTAAGGCAAACGAAAGTGCACAATCAAAGAGTTACTTTTGCTTTTAGTTACTGGCGAGATAAAGTAATTTGCACAGGAATTGAGATATTGGATTAGTGATGACAAGAACACTGGAAGAACACTTTTTCTCTGTGCTGTGGGACCTTTCGTGTGCATATGTGGTAGATAGGAGACTGCAAATCCTAGAATCTTGAACAAAAAGCAAAGTGTTTGAGGAGCTCAGCAGGCCAGGCAACAATTATGGAGGGTAATAGTTGAGGATGTTTTGGGTCAGGATCCTTCTGCAGACCGATGGACTTTGCCTATTCCCTCAATCAGAAGAAGGGTCCCGATGCTAAACATCGTCTGTCCATTACCCTGCACAAATGCTACCCGGCGCGCATTCCAGAGTTCCCTCAGCACTCTGTTATTGTGATAGACATGTGATGTCTTATCTTTCAATCAAAAAATCTGACAAAGCAAGATTTCTCAGTGGTACACCAAGATGTCAGCCTAGAATATGTGCCCAAACCTTGGAGTAGTCTGAAGAAGGGTCATGACCTGAAATGTCACCCATTCCTTCTCTCCAGAGACGCTGCCTGTCCCGCTGAGTTACTCCAGCATTTTGTGTCTATCTTCGATTTAAACCAGCATCTGCAGTTCCTTCCTACACGCATGGAGTAGATAATGTCTTTTGTCTCAAGATACAAAGAATGTCTCCCCAACATGATTGTTGGAAATCTGCTGTGAGCCTATATGGTGTCAAGGTTAGATAAGGTTGTAACTGGATTCAACGTCACAACAGAAAACCAAGAGCAAAAAAAAAAGTTTGGAAGGAATTTAACCCTAGAAAAGGATTTTTTTCATCCAGAATAAATGCAAAAATTAAGCAGGATTCAATATTTATTCTACAAATTTCCTCATAAATATTTGACACATCTATGCATCCATGTAGACTGCAGGATTTGAAATGTGTTTCGAATAATGAATAATCCTTGAGCTACTAGGATACAAACGTTAAACTGTTTGTGAAACTAAATTATATTTGCAGATTGGACATCTTGTTTGGTTGAGTTTACTATGCATTTTAAGTAGTAGGGTTTGGTGCTATGTAAACATAGTATGTTATTTTGTAGGAACTGGCTATCAGGTCTGCTGGTGTGTTTCTGCCTTGATCACATACTCTTTCCCCATTCTCTCCCTATAGACTTTGACATTCCTCTTATGAAGTTGATTAATCACCACTTAAACCAGAGTTAGTGAATGCATGAGATGGAGAAGTCAACATCTGGTCACTCTGAAAGGATATTTTAATGCATGCTTCTTAAATAGTCTAAATGAATTACATGAGTAAATGGTACAGCTACACAAATTATTACCATTCATCAGTCAGATGGGCATGAAATGCACTGGGAGTCATCCATGTAGCAGAAAAATCTCAACTGTTAAGATAATTTGCTGTTAACAGTCTACAAACAAATGAAGCCAGCTGTTAATTTAAAGCTTTTTTTAAAGTTTTAAAATCTTTCACTCATCATTATTCAACAGACTTCTGATTAAAAATACACGACTAGATGTAACTTTACGCTTCAAGATATATATTAAAAAATACATTGCTTTTGGGTTAAATGTTTGTCACTCTCCAGTTAGCTCATTTATAGTATATCAATATGATAGACGGGCTATTCCCTGCAGTAATCATAAATGAATTGCTGTGCATTCCTTATCCACAACAATGGATGTTAAAGAATAATTCTTGAAATACAAACATCTATTTATACTGTCGGAAAGGCAATATGTATCTGTCGTTGGTTTGATTCAGCTCTGCATTTGAACTGAGGGGTTGGTATTATGTGGCTGAACTTTGTTGATGTATTGTTTCTGTCTACTTTGGATAAGTTTGTTTTTAGCTGGTTACGTTTTTGTAGGTTCCTTATCTACATCTACCTACAATTTTTTTTTGGGGGGGGGTGTGCATGCTTCCAGGAAGAACAGGAAGTCCATTGCAGTTCCTTCCAACACATAGAAAAGTACAGCAACGGAATAAGCCCTTTTGCCCACAATGTCTGATACGAAGATAAACTAATCTTAGCTGCCTGCACATGAACCATATCCCTCATTCCTTGAATATCCATATGCCGATCTAAAAGCCTCTTAAAAGCCACTTTCATATCTGCATCCAGCACTCTCCCTGGCAGTGCATTCCACGTACCCACCATACAGTTAAAAAAAACTTGTCCCGCAGATCTCCTTTAAGCATTGCCCCTCTCATCTTAAAGCTACGCCCTCTAGTCTTTCATGAAGGTTTGACTGTCTTTCCCATCTATTCCTCTGCTCATCTTATATGCTTCTATCAGGTCTCCCCTCCACCTCTGGCATTCCAGAGAATAAGCATGTTGAGGAATCACCTTGGGCTGGCTGTTGAATGGACCAAAATGCAATCATATTGTTCCCTTCCCATGAGATTGGAAAGTCGGAGGGGTATTGTGAGCAATGTTTTTATTTTCATGCTTGAGATCTACATAATAGTGAGAAATTATTCCTTGTAAATTTCTGAGGTTTCAATCCAACCTTTATTGAGTTGGATCTTGCTGGGGAATTGCTACAATTTCTTCACATAATGTTGGCAAGTTCAGAATTTCCAAGTAAATTCTGAAATACTAAATTTGGTAGGTGAGCAGCTTGATATTCATATATCTGACTGAAGGGTTGCAACCTGAAATGTCAGCCATCCTTTTTCTCCAGAGATGCTGCCTGACCCGCTGAGTTACTTCAGTGCTTCATGGGGATTCATTGCTATTGCAAGCATTTGGGTCGGTACTGCTGCTGAGCTTGCAATTTATGGATCCAGTTTTCAGATTATACCTAATTGTTAGCACTTGCCCGGTAGATCAATGTTACTACTGTAAATTATGACATGGTTGATTCTCCAGATCTACCGCACATCTGAGGATGATTTTATGAGAGTTGCAGGGTCAATTATCTGCAAAATATCATCTTGCAAACCATTATTTATATCTACATTTATGTTAATGGTTTGTAAACTTAACTATTTTATTTTATCCATTTCTGAGCTTCTGTTTCTGCGACTTGTTGACTTTGACTTATTGTTTGTGTTCCTGGCCCATGTCCATTTGACATTGAACTCTCCATCCATCCATTTGTCGTGATCAAACTTGACTCTCATAATACTATGTTCACCTCCCTTTATCTTCCGTGTAATTTGGGCTTTGCCAAACCACTGTTGCCTGTACCTTTCCTTCTCAAAATCTCATTGTCCATTGTACATGTGTCCACTAACCCATGGACGTTCCTAATCCAGTCGTGCTGCGATTTTCAAAATTATGTAGCTGAAAAGATTTTTATTCATATTGTTATCATCTTTATTGTTGATTTGTCACTGTTCAACTCATCAATAAATTGAAAAGAGACATTCCCCCAAATTAGGAGACAATAAATGTTGGGAGGAGTGAAAGATTGCTTGGGGGACATCACATGGTAGAAACCAATTATAACAAAACTCCAATTATACAATTGGGATTTATCTGATATACCAGACTACCCTATTTTCTAAACAATTGCATATAATTTCTATAAATACTTCAGCATCTCAACGTTGCACAGTCTGGTAATTTTTCAGGCAAACTAAGTAAGTTATTAGGGAGCATTAACTTACCTAGGCCACATTGAATGGAATTGGACCACAGCAAGCATTCCATCATTGAAACAAAAGTGAGCCCACGTCCAATAATGAAGGAAGACATAAAAAGCTGGAGTAACTCAGCGGGTCAGACAGCATCTCTGGAGAAAAGGAATAGGTGACTTTTTGGGTCGAGACCTTTCTTCAAATTCAATAATGAAGGATTATTGTTAGAGCTTTCTGTTAGAGCTAATGCTATTTGTAACTAAAAACTTGCCAATATGCTTAGTAGTTTCTAGATCAAACTTCTTAACTAACTAAGGCAACACTGCTTCCAAACACATCATTGGCAAACTGTCTGTTATTTTTCCAGCTACTAAATAGGGCACCCAACATATAAGCATTCTTGGAGCAGAATGAATCCCAGACCCATAAATGAGTTTGAGTAATCAATGGTTAACATTGTCCTATAATACTGTGTACTTGAATAACCAAAGTATCGAACTACTTAATACGCAGCAACAGATGAACTTGCTTCCAAGTTTCCATTATCTATTTCCAGGTATAGTTTTCAGTTTGTTAATATTTAATAGGACCTGGACTGAAGGAGAAGCCATTTCCAAACCCTGTAATAAGGGTGTTATATACAGGCATGAACATAGTTAATATGAGGGGATGGGAAATTTAAACTTAAATATTTGATGGTGAAATAGCAATGGCATATATGTTATAAATGACAATAAATACACATTCCATTAAACAATAAAAATTCTACTTTGGGAATTTTAAGTGGCTATAGAAACTGAATCCTTTTTTAGGGGTATTTCTAATTTGTTCATATCTTTAAGGCCGTACAAGTGTCAAGAGTGTTTTATTGTCATATGTCCCAGATAGAACAATGAAATTCTTACTTGCAGCAGCACAACAGAATATGTAAACTGTACTGTAAATCATGATATTTACATTATTGCTACACGTTGATGTAAGGCAATAGCTGTGACATCTTGGACATTTTAGGTTGTTGTTACAGCCATCTGGTGAGCTGGAGTGGTCTCGGGTTGGTCTTGGACATTGCAAGATGTAGACCCTTAAAACTATTTGTTTTGTCAACTGGTGTTTTCTACTGTCTTTGGCTTCCTCTGATCAGAGATATTCAATAACACTTACTTAAAATAAGCACAAATACACAAGTATTCATTAAACTAAGGCGACAAAAATGAACTAGTTTGCTCAATTTTTAATTGCAGGTTGGTGACCCCATTCAACTAAGGTTGAGTTAATGCTGATGAGCTGGATGTGGTGTAACCAGCCTATCAGCATAGCATTGTGAGCCTCCCTAACTTGGTGCTCAATCCAGGAGTGAAGTGAGGTTAGATCTGCTGGCACTTTGCATCCAGCAGTGGTCTGTACAAGAATCATAGTCATACAGCACAGAAACAGGGCCTTGACCCAAATCGTCCAAGATGCCCATCTATTCTAGCCCCAGTTAAGCTATATTGCTCCACTGTACATGTTAATGCCCAACTGTCTTATAACATTATTATACCTTGGGACTACTTCCACTGGTAGTCCCATACACATGCCACCCTCTGTGTTAAAAGTTGCCCTTTGGGTTCTTATTAAATATTTCCCCACTAAGTTTAAAGCTATGCCTCTTGTTCTTTATTCCCCACTGTGAAAAAGACTGCATTCACCCAATCTATTCCCCTCATGATTTTATGCACTTATATAACATCCTCCCTCAGTCTCCAAGAATAAAGTTCTAGCCTGCATAACCTCTCCCTGAAACTCAGTCCTTTGAATCCCGGCAACGACCTTGTAAATCTTTTCTTCACTCTTTCCATTATAACAGCATCTTTACTATAGCAAGGTGACCAAAACTGAACATAGTGCTTCATGTGCAGCCTCGCCAACATCTTGAACCATAGCCACATAACGTCACAATTTCTAAACTCCTGCCCTTGGAATGCACCGCACGGCAGCTAAAAGGCCTAATAATTCTCTGAAATCAAATTGGTAAGCAGGTCCTAAAGAAGTTTCCATAATGTTTGACCTTAGTAACTACTGTTAGGGTTTTGCTCCATAAGTATTTTCTATATATTTCTTGTTTGCAAATCTCAAATGTATCCTTGATTCATCCAAGTCTGATCTGCAGCAACCTCACACCTCTTCCCCGTTATAAATTTAAAGCATTTAGTTTGTGCATTTTGTAAGTGCGTTGATGGTCTATCTAGTCGGATGTTGTGAGGAGATATGTACGACACATGCAGTGTGCCAGCAATGGAGGTAATAAATGTTTAGGTACGTGAATAAGGACCGAATAATTAGTCTGCTTATTACTAGATGTTGATAAGCTGCCCTCTGTTGTCAGAATCAAATACACAGGACTAGAGAGTTGGTAGTAAATAGTGGAAAGGCTTTAGGTTGGCGGGAGATGAGTCACTAGCCTCAGATATTCAGCCCCGCGACTGCTGTCCTAGCCACTGTATTCATGTTGTTGGTCCACCTGAGTTTCGGATCAAAGGTCTAATGGAATATATACTGTATCCAGTCATTAATGAATACCATTAAATACACTTCTTATTGTTACTAACTTACCAAATGCTTTAAGAATACAGGGGAGAAGTTCTGCAAAGTGAGTTTCTGTGACCCGAGGAACCCCTGTGCCACTTGGCGCTCCGTAAACGTCAGTTTTCATCACTTTGCTGATAATTGAGAGTCAATATTAATGAAAATGGAAAACCTGGTAAATTTCAGGAGGTTAGAGAGCATCAGTCGAAAGAGAAACAATGAGCATTTCTGGTCAAAGACCCTTCTTCAAAACCACTGTAACTTCACCACCATTCTGATGAAGGGTCTGATGAGCTGTTTCTCTATTCCACAGATGTTACTTGATTTACTAAGTATTTTCTCCACAAGCATTTTCTATTTTTATTATGTTTTTCCACCCGTTGCAATTTAAAACTTTTTATCGAGACTGGACTGAGGCGTAAATATCTAGATTTGATATGCACTGGTGGTTCCATGAAGTTAGATGCCATTATTGTAACTAATGAAAAAACAGTTAGATCTGCAGCGCACCTCTTCAGATTTACACCTGAAAGGTAGTTCGTTTCAAAGCCTTCACTGCATCCAGTTCTCAGAGCCATTCTTTAATAGCGAGTAACATGAGTGAGATTGCTGAAGTTTGGCTTCAGGTGGGGATCTCAGGAAAAGCAGAGATAGATTACCAGGCACATTTGACAAAGCCAATGTGAGTATTTCAGCCTTACCTTTAGCACTCACATGCTGCCATTGCTGAGGTCAAAGATGATTTGGTGCAGCCTTCTCCTATCAGCTATTTAATTGTCCGCCACCTTTCATGGTAAGATGCAAAGTTGGTAGAATTTATCACCAGTGATAAATCAATTAGCTGATCTACAGTATCATGCTGATGGATGGTTCCTGAAATAAAGTCATAGAGTCAGGAGATAGAAGGACCTGCAGGTGCTGGTTTGCAAAATAAGACACAAATAGCAGAGCAGTTCAGGCAATGCCGCAAGAGATACTTCTTCCCTGTGGCTATCAACATTTACAATTTCTCCCCCTTCTGTCGTGGGGCAAACTGAGACCGACTCCCTTTCCCCCCCCCCCCCCCCCCCCCAATCTTTGCACATCCCCCAAGTCTTTCCACTCTTCAGTTTAATTTCATGTTTTGTGTATTTTGTGATTCTATGACTTGACAGATCAATTTCCATCCTGGGATAAGTAAAGTTCAATCGTATCGTATCATCTCTTGAGAACATGGATAGATGACATTTCGGGTTGGGACCCTTCTTAATGCAGCATGGAAGCAAGACCTCCCATCCAATGTGTTCATGTTGACCAAGATACCCCATCTACACTGGTCCCACCTTCCCTTTGAGGCTCGTATCCCTTTGAACCTTTCCTATTCATGTACCTAGCCTTCATTTGATAATCTGCAGAGATTCATGTGAGAGATGAAAGGGATCATTATTTGACATTGTTGCATTTAAAACATGTTCATAGTTGTGCTTTAAAAAGTGCTGTAACCTATCAATACAGAACTGGAACATGGTTTCAGCAGTTTTGCTTGGGTAATAAAACCTGAACAAGCTCTTCTGTGCTGCAGGTTTATCTGATTCTGTGAAAATGTTCTTGATCATCAGACCCTGTTGTGATCTGCCTTTAAACCAGGTTGCACCATAGTTGTTAAAGAACTCAAGTAAATAAAATACACTTAAATAAATATTCTTCTTTGCTTTTCAAGAAAAATAACTTGCTTGTTGGGAGAGTGGTAAAAAATATGACAGATGGATTACAGCTTAGCAAAGTATGGAGCCATGTATTTTGGTAATAGGAATGAAGATGTAGACCATTTCTAAATGGGGAGAGAATTCAGAAATAGGATTCAGAAGTGCAAAGGGACTTTGGAGTGCTGGTGCAGGATTCCCCAAAAGTTAATTTACAAGTCAAATCGATAGTAATGAAGGCAAATGCAATGCTAGCATTTATTTTTAGGGGACATATATAAAAACAAGAATGTAGTGCTGCGACTTTACAAGACACTGGTCAGACCGCATTTAGAGTATTGTGAGCAGTTTTGGGCCCCATACCTAAGGAAGATGTACTGGCATTGGAGAGGGTCCAGACGAGGTTGATGAGAATGATCCTAGGAACGATTGGGTTAACACATGATGAGCATAGCCTCAGAATTTAAGAACGTTCCTTTGGAAAGGAGATGAGCAGGAATTAATTTAATCAGAGGGTGGTGAATCTGTGAAATTCATTGTCAAGTCAATGGACATTTTTAAGGCTGAAATTGACAGATTATTGATTATTAAGGATGCCAGGGGTTAATGGGAAAAGGCAGGAAAATAGGGTTGAGAGGGAAAGATAGACCAGCCATGATTGAATGGGGAGTAGACTTGATAGGTTGATTGGCCTAGGTCTGTTCTGATAACTAATATAATGAACTATGAACTAGCATTTAGATCAGAGCATTCATTTGGTTTCTTCCAAAGTGCTTAATGGTCTCTGAGGCAGAAGAAATGAAGTGACAAGCAATATGTCACAGACAGCAATGAAATAAATAGATGCTCTTGTTTTAGACATAGATTAAGTATGGGCTAACTATTTTCAGTTATGAGGTTTGTTCCTAAACATTTCTAGGTTTTTGGTCATCTCCTTCTTTGTCTGAGGTTATATTTTTGTTTGAATCTGCTTTAGTAGATTTTTTTTTTGCATTGATAACATGAATTTTAAATTGTAGCTTTGATCACCAAATATGATTATGATATCCTATATATTGGAATATTTTTGTTTTAAATGGCAGCACGGACACATGAAGATTAACTCGAACAATTTGTGATCAAGTATGAATTGGTCCCAGACATTGTTATCAGATAATTAGCTGGGTGAAAAATTGTTTAACTGCATAAAGCTGACGATGAGCAATTAGCAAATAGTCAAGTAATTGCTAGAAGCACAGAAAGACAATGCACTGGAGTAACTCAACGGGGTCAGGCAGTGTACCCCAGCACTTTGTCTTCTTTTGTAACTCCAGCACTTTGCAACTTTTTTGTAAACCAACATCTGCGATTCCTACTAATAGATAGAAGTCAGCATTTGTTCACTAGAGTACCATTAGTGTAAGAAACTCAGATGATGGAATTCTGGAATTTTGCCTTCATTTTATTTGGGCAGGCAGCAGTGTACACAAGATGAGGGGTGTAAAGGTGCTGTAAAACTTTAACACTTGATATTTATTTTGAAGATCAATGATACTTGAAGAGACAAGGCTAACAAACTATTCCCTGTGCTTATTAACATGATACGAGGGAGGTTATAATGTAAATTAAAATTATGTGTCCAGTCAAAATGCAAATTTGCTGTGGCAAAACATACAATTTTGCCCATGAGTGCTCAATTTAAAGTGAACTTAGTACAATTGAAGCTGATTTTTTTTTTTTGATTCATGTACAAAACCCCCCCTAAAGAAAATGTAACCATGCATTTTCGATGAAACATCAATGCAACCTTTTCCATTTTGCTATTTTTAAAAATAGACTTTTATTCTGTTTATCTCCAGAGAAGAGAGGCTGTAATGCGGAAATAGATATTATCATCTTTTTGGGTAGAACTCTTTTTGTTGACTTTGAATACAATACAATGAAGCCTGCAACTGCATTTGACCTCCACACTGATAAATGGGAAAGATGAATAACATCTACTCATGCATATGACTTATGGTTTTGTCGCTAAGGTCACGATGGTGGGAGAGTCTATGTTGCACAAAGGAGCTCAAATAGCCTTGTTGGAACACTAACAGTCAGAAGAGAGTGTGCTCTTTGTTGGGAAACCAAGGTTAGCCAGTTTTAGGAGCAGTATTAAAAGCCTCACTGTGTTTCACTTGTAGAAAATGTGAAACTGAAAGGCCTTTTAATTCCGAGGAACAGAAGGATTGAACAGTAATACTGTGGTTTCAGTGCAGTCAAGCATCATTATTTTTGGA
The DNA here is from genome assembly GCA_035221665.1 of Okamejei kenojei. Taxonomy (NCBI): domain Eukaryota; kingdom Metazoa; phylum Chordata; class Chondrichthyes; order Rajiformes; family Rajidae; genus Okamejei; species Okamejei kenojei. The sequence continues at coordinate 81,478,342 of CM069138.1, forward strand.
CTTAAAGGTCATGAGAAATGTTTGAAAATTATTGTTCATATTTTCCAAAGCTGGGATGAAGTACGCATTTTAAAACTTTGTCAAAAAATTCAGTGACAGCCCACTTCCCATCAATTCTTTTATACCAATGTAGAATGAAAACACATCTGTATTGTAAATAAAGGCTGGGTGTCTGGCAGCCACTGAGACGCTTCCTGATTCCCACCAAGAGAAATGAGAATAGACACAAAAAGCTGGAGGAACTCACTGGGTCAGACGGCATCTCTGGAGAAAAGGAATAGGTCACGTTTCGGGTCGAGACCCTTCTTCGGAAATGAAATGTGTGATGGAATAGTTTTCATTTGCTCGAGTGAGTGTAGCTCCAGCAGCATTTAAACAGAGTTTGAAAATCATCTAGGACAGAACAGCTTGCAATTGGCACTCCATCTTCCACCCTAAATATCCACTCCCTTCTATGTCAGTGCAACATATACAATATTAATTACATCGACTTGCTGAGTTATTCTTACCAAAGATCCTATAGCGGAGCAAGATAGGCCACTCGTGCGAAATGCAATGGGCTGACGTGTAGTACGCAACAGAGCGGAACGTGGGCATTTTTTTTTTTTCCATTTCAGTAACCGGAACCGACCCGACCCGACTCGCAGTGTAATCAACGTTGCGGGGTGGACAGTTTGTGTGTGTGATATAAGGCTAGATTCATAATTCTGTTAGTTCATAATTCTGTTAATTCTTGTTAAAGAATAAAATTTGACTCTGGTAATTTTCTTTTTTAATGTTTTTTAAATCATTTCTTTTTAATGGCTGATAAAGCTGTGTTTGAGTTGATTTTGTAGTAACCGGAACCTACCGATCACCCCACTCGCAGTGTAATCAACGTTGCGGGGGAACAGTTTGTGTGTGTGATATAGGGTTAGATTCATAATTCTGTTAATTCTTGTTAAATAATAAAATGTTTATAAATATTGATTCCGCTATAGGATATTTGATTCTTACTGCAAGCTTTTAAAACCTGAAATTTAAAAGGACAAAATTTGCTTTTGCGCACCACTTCATCTTGACTTGGCATGTGTTACCATTCATTCCTTCCTTGTTTCTCTCAATCCAAGAGCATTGTACCTTCACTAGATGTACCAATTCAAGTGATCCCCACATCATAATATTCACAGAAGCGAATAAGGATAAGCATTTAATTCTGGTATTATCGGCGATGCTCTTGTCATGTAAATATACAAATTAAAATTACAGGGTCATGTTTAAATCTTTGCAGTTTCTTGAAAGAATAAATGAAAAGGCATATTAGCCATATGTTCAGGTGAACTGAGTACTCAGTCTTGGATATTGTTGGTGATTTTATATTTGTTAGAAAACATGTGCTTTGCATTGTTGCAGATAGCATTGTATTGACCCTTCTATGAGAATTGACCCTATACTCGCATGGCACCAAAGTAAACCACTGCCACAGCTGGGAACAATATTTAAAATTATTCAAGATTCATAAGGAATAGGCAAAAGGGAAAGAGAAAGGAATAGCTTTGTTTAGTTTTAGAGATACAGTGTGGAAACAGGCCCTTTGGTCTACCGAGTCCGCACTGACCAGCAATCCCCACACATTAACACTATCCTACAAACACTCGGAACAATTTACACTTGTACCAAGCCAATTAACCTACAAACCCGTACGTCTTTGGAGTGTGGGAGAAAAATGAAGATCTCAGAGAAAAGCCACGCGGTCACGGGGAAAACGTACAAACTCCGAACAGACAGCTCCCGTAGTCAGGATCAAACCCGGGTCTCCGCAGCTGCAAGCGTTGTAAGGCTGTAACTCTACCGCTGAGCCACTGTGCCCAGGGCCGGCCTTAAGCCGATTGGACCGATTGCTCCCAATTGGGCCCCACGAGCAAGGGGGCCCCGCGCCAGAGTAATCTACGCTCGGTTCGGGTAGATCTACCCCGGGTGGAGGGGGGAGAGAGAGTAGAGGGCTGGAGGGGGAAAAAAGGGGTAGACGGGGAGGGGGGTGTGAGGGGGAATGGAGAAGGGGGAGGTGGGTCGTTCGCTCACGGCAGCGCACCTGCCCCTCCAGTCGCCGTGCTTCACGCCCACAGCACCGGCTCCACCCCTCTCTCTCCCCGGGGAGATTGGGTGAACACCAAAGATCCTATAGCAAGGACCTTTGGTGAACACTACAGGGTGGGCCGGGCGGGGGGTTGGAACAACTTTTACAAACATCGGCCTCAGCTCACACCCGTCCGCCCAGACCCCGGCATCCGCTCCTGCCGCCGGCCCTCTCCCTCCCTTCTCTCCTTCCCTTCTTCCCTCCCTCCCTTCTCTCCTTCCCTCCCTCCTTTCTCTCCTTCCCTCCCTCCCTTCTCTCCTTCCTCCCTTCTCTCCTTCCCTCCCTCCTTCCTCTCTCTTTTCCCTTCTCTCATTCGCTCCATCCCTTATTTCTCTACTTCCCTCCCTTCCTTCTCTCCTTCCCTCCCACACACATCATGCACAGACAACTAATACATACAACTAAGTTAGGATGGGGCTGAAGCCCAAAATTTAATGCCTGGACTGGTTTTTCACCAATGGTTATTGGTTTTCCAGGAACTATTTAATTAAATCACTTTTTTTCATTTCACATTCAATATAAAGTCTATAATAGACTTTATTTGTATTTCTACGATTCTACAGACCTTGGCTGGGAACCTAGGGCTCACCAAAATTGTTCCCAATTGGGCCCTGCATCTCCTAAGGCTGGCCCTGACTGTGCCACTTAATTTGTTAATTAAGGAAGGAATCAGCATGGTGGGGAACAATGTTCTAGATGCACGGCAGTGATTTGGGAATCAATTTGGATGGAAATACTGACAACACAGGTGAGAGTAATCTAAAGGCATTGCTTCTTAAGAGGATGATGCATAAATGGGGAAAATGGCAAAGTCAAGTTAAGAGGGAACTTCATAGAAACATAGATATATAGAAAAATAGGTGCAGGGGTAGGCCATTTGGCCCCCTCGACCCAGCACCGCCATTCAATATGATCATGGCTGATCATCGAATATCAGTACCCTGTTTCTGCTTTTTCCCCATAACCCCAAATATTTTAGCCTTAAGAGCAAAATCAAACTCTCTCTTGAAAATATCGAGTGAATTGGCCTCCACTGCTTTATGTGGCAGAGAATTCCACAAATGTATATGTTTCCATAAGATCCCCTCTCATCCTTCTAAATTCCAGTGAATACAAGCCCAGTCGACCTAGTCTTTCATCATATGTCAGTCCCGCCATCCTGGGAATTAACCTGGTGAACCTACGTTGCACTCCCTCAATAGCAATAATGTCCTTCCTCAAATTAGGAGACCAAAATTGCACACAATACTCCAGGTATGGTCTCACCAGGGCCCTGTATAAATGCAGTAGGACCTCCTCGCTCCTCTCACAATGAAGGCCAACATGCCATTAGCTTTCTTCACCGCCTGCTGTACCTGCATGCTTCCTTTCAGTGACTGATGTCCAAGCACACCCAGGTCTCGTTGCACCTCCATTTTTCCTAATCTGACACCATTCAGGTAATCTGCCTTCCCATGCTCTCCCTTCTCCATTCTACTTGTTACATCCTCAGAAAATTCCAGAAGTTTAGTCGAGCATGATTTCCCCTTCATAAGTCCATGCAGACTATGACCGATCCTGTCACTGCTTTCCAAATGTGCTGCTGTAACATCTTTTAATAAGCAACTCAAGCATCTTCCCCACTACCGATGTAAGGCTAAATGGTCTATAATCCCCTGCTTTCTCTCTCCCTCCTTCCTTAAAAAGTGGGGTTACATTGGCTACCCTCCAGTCCACAGGAACTGATCCAGAGTCGAGAAAACATTGGAACAGTTATTATGAGTGATTTTAATGTGTGTATTGATTGGACTAATTAAACTGGCAAATGTTCCATGGAAGGGGAACTTGTGGAGCGTGTCTGAGATTGTTTCTGAGAACAACATGTTATACAACCTGTGTAGGAAAGAACTGCAGATGTTGGTTTAAATCGAAGGTAGACACAAAATGCTGGGGTAACTCAGCAGGACAGGGAGCATCTCTGGAGAGAAGGAATGGGTGACGTTTCAGGTCAAGACCTTCTTCAGACTGATATTCAGACTGTTATACAACCTTGGACACAGGTCGGACAGCATCTCTGGAGAAAAGGGTCGAGATACGAAACGTCACCGATTCCTTTTCTCCAGAGATGCTGTCTGACCTGTTGAGTTACTCCAGCTTTTTGTGTCTATCTTTGGTTTATCTGCAGTTCCTTTCTTCACATGTTTACACAACCTTTTCAGGAACAGGTTACTTATAATTAGGTCATGCATTGTTGCAGATAAAGTTTATTGACCATATGACCTTTGATGGAAATTTTTAAGTCTTAAGAATTAGAAATTCTTAGAATAATCAGAAATTAGTCAGTGGGTGAGCCGTGGTGGATATTTAAACAATTAGTCCTAATACTTAACAGGACATTCATCTCAGTAAACAAATGATATTTCAGGAAAAAGATGAACCTTTGTGATAAACCAAGGACGTCAAGGAAAATAGTAAATCAAAGAATAGATTATATAAAATGGCAAAGGCAAGTGGGAGAGTAGTGGACTGAACATTTCATAAGAATCAGCAACGGGAGTCTAGACTGTTATAAGAAGGGAGAAAATTAATTATGAGAGAAAATTGGTGATTATATCAAAGCAAGTACTTTTATGGATATATAAAAAGGAACAGGTGAACTATGGTAAATGTGGGGGCCCTAGAGAATGAGACTGAGAAATTAATAATGTAAAACAAAGAACAGAAAAGTTGTTATTGATACTTTGTGTCATTCATTAAAGCGTGGGACGTTCCCAACATCTCAAAAAATGTTAATGGTTTTATTTGACTTTCTGGGCGTAGACTGCAATCAATAAGCATAGGCAACTAATCATTATCCACAATAATTCTCAACACCAGTGCCGCACAAGGTTGTGTTCTCTTTCTATATTCCCTACACACTCGCGGATGTGTGGCCAAACTCTGCTTGAATTCCACTTACAAGTTTGCAGAAGATACCAATATAGTGGACAGATCTCAAACAATGAATAATGTATAGAAAGGAGATATAGAGCTTAGCATGTTGTCAAGACAACAACCTCTCCCTCAACATCAATAAAATGAAGGAGCTGGTCATCGACTTCAGGATGGAGCACACGCACGAACTACTCTGTATCAATGGTGCTGAAGTGGAGCTGGTCAAGAGCTTCAAGAGCTTAGGTTGTAAACATCAACAATTTGTCTTGGCCCAAACACAGTAATGCTATTGGCCAAGAAAGCATACCAATGCCTCTACGTCCTCAGGACGCAAAGGAAAATGAGGCATATCTCCCATGACTTACCAATTTCTACAGATGCGCAAGCGAAAGCATCCCATCCAGAGGCATTTGGTCTGAAAAAGGGTCTCGACCGGAAACATCACCCATTCCTTCTACCCAGAGATGCTGCCTGACCCGCTGAGTTACTCCACCATTTTTTGTCTATGTTCGGTTAAAACCAGTATCTGCAGTTCCTACACAAGATGCATTATAGCTTGATATGGCAACTGCTCAGCTGAAGACTCCCAAGAAATCATGGAGTTGTTAATGCAGTCATGATGTCCATCATGTAAACCAGCCAGTTTCCGCCGCCATCTCCCCCTCCCCCCCCCCCCCCCCGTCAAATAAAATATAATTTGTGCACATACCAATGTTTTTCCACCATATCTTGGTACAATAATAAAACAAGTTTTTATTTAATACATCAGCAACAAGTGTTATTTGCATAATGCTTCATGTAAAGCAAACTACCTCCAGGCATTAGCAGTTTGATTAAAAAGTACAAATAAAGTGATATTAGCAGGAAAGTTGGATCTTAAGGAAGGCAGAGGGGCAGAAGATGAGGTGTTGGGAGTGAAGGAACCCATGCAACTGATAGCACAGCTGACATTGGTAGGCAAAGGTAATGGTGGAGAGGAAGAGATGAATAAGGCTTGAGTTAGTAGAGAATGAACAAGAGGTGGTTGGACGCACGAGAGGGTTTAAGTTGGGATTCGCAGTGGGCTCTATTATCATGATATCATGCCAAGGTTGCATTTTTAATTTCGGAGGAGAGATAATGATCAGACAAGCTAGACAAAAACCACACAGCAAATGCTGGAAAGACGCAATTTCCATTTCAGTTTGAAGGCCTTAACAGAACTGGGAAATAGAAATCTATTGCTTCACCTTCCTTTGCAAATTAAAATAGCTTTTTCCTCTTCCAACATTTTGAAAAGGATCCGCAATCTTACATTTTTCTGATATTGTGATTGTCCCTGAATGTTATTGCTCCCAAGTTTTCAAGCTTTAGAAATTTATATCCAAATTCATCCATCTCTTTTTCCATTGAAAACTAACAAAATTTGGTCTCCTGTATTGATAGTTAAGTGCAACATTTTCTTTGTTTAATGGTGTTGCTTTTAAGTTGCTTGTGTGTCTTTCTGACAGCAAGGGTATCACATATACAGAAGTTGGCATTTTATTCAAGTTCTCTTTTTACATGCTAGCTGCAATCTTCTTCTTCTTGCTTATGGCGTGCACAGCCTAATGTTGTTGGACAACTTGTTCTATTTTATCTTATTTGATTGCATTTGTCAATCGGGTTGATTGCATTTGTCGAAACAAGGCGGAGTGCAGCGAAACAAAGAGATCCAAGGGTGCAGGTACATAATTCTCAGAAAGTGGAGACACAGATAGCGATGGTGCTGAAGATGACCTGAAAGGCACGTTTTACGCATTGGGGGGGTGGGGTAGGTATATGGAAAAAAGCTGCTAGATGTGGGTACAATTGCAACATTTAAAAGCCAATTAGATAAGAGGTTTTGTGGGATTTTGGGCCAAACACAAGCAAAGAGGAATAGCTCAGGTAGACATCTTTGTTGGCATGGACAAGTTGGGCCAAGAAGCCTGTTTTGGTGTTGTGTAACTCTTTGACTGTTCTAGCTATCTATCTCTTTTTTTTAACCTGGCCTTTATTTGTATTTATTTAGTACTTTTTATGGCTTTCCCTAGCATTTCGTCTATCTACAGTTCTGATGTTTATGACATAAATTTAAAGGATAAAACTATGTTGAAGTTGGGAATCTCTCCTCATTCCTCTAGCTCATTGTACCATAAGATGGAGATATCTGGATTCTTCAAGGTAGATATGTAATGCCTTGGATAAAAGGAGCAAATCAATCGGGACTGGTTGCATCATTCTGTGTGTCACATTTAGGGGCTGAATAAGACTTTATTCAGTTTTGTCGACCTATGTGGAACTTCATGGATGAGCTTCAAACCCAAAACCCATTGTAGTTCTGCTTCAAATGTAATTTGAATGTCTTCATTATTCCTTTTTGATTTTCTGATTTCAGGGCTATTAACTTTGGTTTTTGATCGTGTATTCTAAGTTCAAAAGGTCAAGGAGCAGAATTAGGCCATCAAGTCTACTCCGCCATTCAAACATGGCTGAATTATCTTTCCCTCTCAACCGCATTCTCCTGCCTTCTCCCCATAACTCCTGAAGCACTTATATGATGTTCCAGTTAATCACCCTGCAATATTTTGCTATATTGAGGTGGTTTATGAATGTTTGTAAATTGATATCCTCTCTAGTTGCTTCTGCTGTGGATAGAACCTAACCAAGTTGACTTACTGGAACCAGCAAAATAAGATGTAAGATTGGATTGATATTTGGAAGTTTGATTGATATACTTGAAGGCATTGGAAGATTTACATAATTTTCTGGCAGATAATGAGACACATTGGGTGTGACACAAAGAATGAATTATGAATAGTCTGCAGAAGAAATTAGTTGAGCAGCATCTATTTGTTACTTTAAATATTTCTGTGACATATGCAGCAGAAATTGTATCCAGCTATTAATAAAATTAATTTGTCAATGCCTTTATAAAATTAAATAACACAGAAGGAGGTAATTCATTCTGGCTCTGGGTAGCATCTGATAAGCTTTATTTTCTCCATAATTCTGTAAATTTCAATTTTCTAATATATCTTATTCTGGATTGCTATTGAATCTACTTCCATTGCTCTAATCAGACAGTGCATTCCATACCATAATAACTTCTGGTTTAAAATAAAAGTCTTATCTTCCCTGGATTTTATGGCAGTTAATTTAAATTTATGCCTTCTGGTTAATAACCAGTCTTGCAATTTAAATAATTTCTCCTCATCTGCTTTGTTATTCATAACTTCATTATTATGAATGCGTATGATCTGAGTGCAGGTAGATGGGACTATGGTCGGCACGGATGGAAGGGCCGAGAGGGCCTGTCTCCGTGCTGTAATTGTTATTCATAACTTCATTATTATGAATATCTCTTTGTATTTTCCTTGTAACTTATTCTACCCATACTCCCATCAATTCTTCCCTCGAGTCTACCACCTATCTACACACTAGTGGTAATTTACAATGGTTAATTAATCTTCCTACTTGCTTATATTTGAGACAAGGGATGAAAATCGCATCTGGAGGAAACCCGCACAGTCACAAGGAGAATGCGCTAACTCCACATAGATGGCACCCCTATGATTGATTGTAAGATTCCACCAAGTCCAGTTTTTTCATTTGAAACACTGATGGTCTTTCCACCATTTCAAGATTATCCTGCCAGCCTTTACTCTACTGATATTGAGGCCATGATTCAATATCGCTTCTGCAAATAATGCTGGTGACGATGCCATACTCCTTTGGTACTGCAACCAAAATGTTATTCTGGAGACACTACAGATTGCTGGAATCTTGGAAAAGAAACACAAAGTGCCGGAATAACTCAGTGGATCCCTCTATCTCTATCTCCCTCCCCCACCCTAGTCGCACTAGCTTCTCATTTTCACACCACAAACAGCTTACAATGGCTTGTTCCCTTTATCATCGATACTTTTTTGCATATCTTTCATTCATTGTTCTTTATCTCTCCACATCACCGTCTATATCTCTCGTTTCCCTGATCCCTGACCAGTCTGAAGAAGGGTCTCGACCCGAAACGTCGCCTATCTCCTTCGCTCCTTAGATGCTGCTGCACCCGCTGAGTTTCTCCAGCCTTTTGTGTAACCCTCAATTCTCCAGCATCTGCAGTTCCTTCTTTAACACCAACTCAGTGGATCAGCCTGCTTATCTGGAGAACATGATAGGGGATTTTCTTTTTCAGTTTGTTGCCCTTCAGACTGCTTGTAGTAATGAGAGGGAAGGCCAGAAGAACAGTGGGGGAGAGTTAAAACCATGCAAGTTATTGATGGATACAGGTGAGAGGGGTTGAATGGAAGATGGGTGGACAAAGGTCAGAGATGGGAAGGGTTCAAAAAGTTTTGAGGTAAGGAGAGAAGCGGTATGAATTATGAGGCCAGAGGAAAGGATGTTGGTGGAAGGGGAAGAAATGGGTGTGCATTCAGGTGGGGCCCAGGGAAGAGAGTAGGAGAAAAGGAGGGGATCTGTTCATAGTTATCCAAAATTGTAGATTTCAGTGTACATATCCATTGGGTTGTGAGCTGCCCAGGTGGAATATGAGGTGGTGTTCCTCCAGTTTATGTGTAGCCTCACTCTGGCAATGAACACCCAGGACAGAAAGGTTACTATGGGAAGGGGATTTAAAGTGGTTAGCAACTGTGAGATTCAGCATACTCTGGCAGACCGAGTGCAAGTATGTAGCAAAACAGAATGTTATTTCCAGTTTGGGTCCCACTATGAAGCTTATCTCAAACTTTCCTCCTGACAAGAGTGCATCTGATTCAGCCAAGATGCCAGTCTATGCAGGTTCTCATGCAATGTTTATTTTATGAGTGAGGAACACACATTGCCTATTTGCTGGCAATGCTCCAACTTTTGTAAACTTTACGCTGTGATATCTCCGGGGGTTTAGTTGCCTTAGGCATATTCCATTGATCATAAGTATCATTCCGAGTTTAAATCTGTTTTAAGGAAAATGGGCAACTTTGTTTATAGAATTATGGCTTCAAAAGATTTATATTGGGAACACCTTGCTGCATCAGTGTTAATATTTTAAAGTTGCTTTGTAATATGGTTTCACTCAGTGCTATTCCATGAGGATATGTTTTTCACCCATGCTGTACAGATGCCGGTGGGCTATGTAAACCTGATGTCCCTGGTAGCTGTACAAATTTTCACAAACCTATGCAGGAGGGTTCTGAACAGAAATTAGATTTAGAGGGATTTTGAAAGAGTATGGAGGATTAATATGAAAGATGTTCTATTCTGGCATTTTTTCAGGAAAACAATTGACAGTAAGCATTGGTGGGAGGTAGAGGATGATTAATAAAAAAATGTTCTCTTGGAATGTGTTAGAAAAGGGACCACGTAATTCAGAACTATTAACTTACAATGAAAAGCTCAAACAGATAAATCGCTCGTAAAATGTTTGAAGTTAATAGATAAAAACGTTGTGAGAGATGTCAGATTTGTCTTCTCCCATTCTGCACTATCATTGCAAGGTGGAGAACTATCCCATACTGTTTTGATAATACTTTTTGTTTGCCTCTAAATAAAATGTGGGAAAACTGTCAGAACAATGGAAAAAAATATTAGGTGTACTGCTATTATTGATCTCTATGCTACAAATAAAAAGTATTTTTTAAACTTGCTCTGATTTTATTTAATGGTGGAAAGGTAACAGGGTTTAAAATTCAGGCAAATGATTGAACTTCCATATGTAGGTAAATTGTTGTTGCACTACTAAGTACAGTATAATATAATTACATTATGGAAAGCTTAGAGCAGCACCTTAAGGCAGGTGGTGGTGCCTTAAAGCGCCAAAGAACCAGCTTTGATCCTAACTACAGGTGTTGTCTGTAAGGGTTTTGTACATTCTCTCCGTGACCTGCGTGGGTTTCTTCCGGGTGCTCCAGTTTCTTCCCTCACTCTAAAGACATGCAGGTTTGTAGGTTAATTGGCTTGGTCAAAATTGAAAATTGTCCCTAGTGTATGTAAATAATGTTAGTGTGCGGAGATCGCTGGTCAGTACGCACTCGATGCGCCAAAGAGCCTGTTTTCCGTGCTGTATCTCTAGCTAAGAAAGTTGTCACGTAGAGAGGGGGTGAGGTGAGGATTGGGATACTTGTTGCACTTGTGTCGTTGCAGGCTCAAAAACTACATTGTTCTGCTGCTGATGTTATTTCTCTGCACGTGAAGCGTGGGTTTACTTTGGCATCAAGGAAATGCACAATTTATCTTGGCCACTCTTAATCAAAATGTTTATTTTTGGTTCCTGTTTAATAAAGTGAAAGGATGGATGTAGTGAGAGGCTGCAATGTCTTTCACAATTGACAAATCAAAAGAATTGAGGAATCGGGTATCAAAGATAAATGATAACCATTTAGAATTTGTGTACCGTCTGCCAGGAACAGTGTCTTATGCGTTTCAAGTGGAAGTGGGTAATTTATGGCCGGACATGCTCTAGTTTAAATGTTAAGGTTCATGGGTTTGTTTCATGGGAAATGGAAGAGGCTGCATGGAAGTTTGCACATACCTCTGGTGGCGTCTATTGTTCTGTGGAGGAAGTTTGTGCATTTTGTCCGGAGAATGATTATATCCTGTTTGTCAGAACCCATTGAATGGAACAATGAAGAATGTAGTGTCGAACTAAGAAAGGATATTCATTTAGGGATAGCAGAGACTTTGTAGTAGCTAATGGCCATGTAATAATCAAATTCACAATCATGAGCTGATTATATTTCAAACTGTCTTGATGCATTCCCTAAATGTCTCCACTCCACAGAATGGGTCACAATAAACTCTTTCATATTCAGAATCATAAAGCTGTTGTGCCCTTGACTTAAGGCTGCAAACTTGCGATTTATGGGAGATAGTCTGGTGCTGAAACTTGAAATGATCTAAAATGGTACCAGCTGTCCTTTGTTCCCTGGTGTTTGTCAGCTGGTTCCATACCTTAAAGCCTGAGAACTTAAGGTAAAGTTTTAGTTAGATATAATTAATTCAAAAAACAATTCTTGGTTACATGCAAAATGGAAATTCAGAAATTCAATTAGTCAAGGGTTATTACTGAGAATGCTAATAACCTCGGTTCCCTCCCCCCATCATCTGCCCCTACCTGTCTTTTCCAGCTCCCTCCCCAGTACTCCATCAGATTGACAAAGGGTTCTGACCTAAAACGTCTTCAGACCATTCCCCTTCACAGATGTTTTTACTGATACGTTGAGTTTCTCGAGCACTTTGTGTTTGCTCACAATTCTTGCATCTGCAATTTCTTGTAAAAGCAGTATTTAGAACTAATCCTTAATGAAAGGGATTTTTGAATTTATTTCCTCCACTAACTTTGTTTCTGTTACCTGACCACCAAATTATTTCTTATTGGATAGAGGCTGCAAATGAGTGAAATTCAGAGTGATCTCTGTGTTCTTGTGCATGAATCACAAAAAGTCAGCAGGCAGGTCCACAAGCAGTAAGAAAACAAATGGCATGCTTACATTTAGAGTCATAGAGTGATATAGCATGGAAACAGGCCCTTCGGCCCAATTAGCCCACACTGGCCAACGTGTTCCAGCTACACGATTCCCACCTGCCCCGCGTTTGGTCCATATCCCTCTAAACCTGTCCTATCCAAGAGTCAAGATTGTTTTATTGTTATATATGCCCCAGATAGAACAATGAAATTCTTACTTACTGCAGTACAACAGAATGAGGTCACAATAATACACTGTAAACAATATGATAAATGAAAGAATAAAGAAAAGTTCAGTGTATGTATATTTATATACATACTCACAAGTATGTGTGTGTGTGTGTGTGTGTGTGTGTGTGTGTGTGTGTATATATATATATATATATATATATATATATATATATATATATATATATAATACACTTCACACATACACAAAAAACAAACTCAAAAAACAAACAACAGTAGTGCACTAATAATAATAATAATAATAATAATAATAATAATAATAATAGTCTATTGTAGTTCAGAGCTTACTTGAGGTTGTAGTGTTTAATAGCCTGATGGCTGCAGGGAAGAAGCTGTTCCTAAACCTAGACATAACAGTTTTCAGGCTCCTGTACCTTCTTCCCGATGGCAGTGGTGAAACTGAGTGTGTGGCCAGGATGGTGTGGGTCTCTGCTGGCTGCCTTTTTGAGACAACGACTCCGATAAATCCCTTCGATGTGGGGAGGTCAGAGCTGGTGATGGACTGGGCAGTGTTCACAACTTTTTGCAGTCTTTTCCGCTCCTGGAGGTTCAAGATGCTGAACCAAGCCATGATGCAACCAGTCAATATGCTCTCTACTGTACACCTGTAGAATATTAATGTACCTGTCTAACTGTTTCTTAACGATTGGGAAAGGCTCTGTCTCAACTACCTCCTTTGGCAGCTTGTTCCATACACCCATCACCCTTTTTATGAAAAAGTTACCCATCAGATTCCTATTAAATCTTTTCCACTTCTGCTTAAACATATGTCCTCTGGTCGTTGATTTCCCCACTTTGGACAAGTGACTCTGTGCATCTACCCAATCTATTCCTCTCATGATTTTACACACCTCTATTAGATCACCCCTCATTCTCCGGCGCTCCAAGGAATAGTCCCAGCCTGCTCAACCTCTTCCTATAGCTCAGACCCTCTCATCCTGGAAACATCCGTTATTGCATATGAGTTATCCATTATTGCATAGGGATTGGAGTTAAGAGCAGGAAGGTTCTCGTGCAGTTGCTGGGTGTCGGTGAGGTCACATTTGGGAAAACTACAAGGTTTGGGTGAGCTTCAAGTACCTCCACCTCCACAAGATGGAGAGTCGTGCAGGAGGAGGGTTAGGTGTAACACTGAGGTTTTATTACACCAAATCTGTGTCCTCTGGTTATCACTGTTTCTTCCACTGGAAATAGTTTCTCCTTATTTACGCTATCAAATTAAAAAAACATATTCAGTAAATCTTCCTTCGCCTTCTGTGTTCTAAGGGGAATAATCACAGCTTTTCCAGTCTCTCAACAGAACAGAAAACACCTCAATCCTGATACTATTCTAGGAAATCCTTTCTGTGCACAGCGATGCAGCTGAAACCTGTTTTAGAAGGTTTAACAACATTTCCCTGCTGTTGTACCAGTTTTGAGCAGCTTTTAACTTAACTTGTCATCTTCAAATATTTGCGCATGGACGTCCAAATATCTCTTTTTTTTGCTTCCATCAAAACAAGAGATGCTGCCAGTTCCGCTGAGTTACTTCAGCTTTTTGTCTCCATCTTCAGTGCATCATTTTCCTTCATCCCATCTCTTTTGGTGTCTCATTTTCACACCTTATCTTTCCTTATCTTTGTGTCTCTATCTCCCCTTACATTCAGTCTGAAGAAGGGTCTCGACCCGAAACATCACCCATTCCTACTATCCAGATATGCTGCCTGTCGTGCTGAGTTACGCCAGCATTTTGTATCTATCATTTAGTTCGCATTGCTTCATTTTACCTACATAAATGCATCACTTAACAAACAAAAGTTTTTATATTACTTGCCCTTTAACATGAACTTTCACCTGCCAATGCTTGACTTATCAAAACAATTACGTGATCATTTAGGTTGCAAGTGTATGTGGAATGCATTAGGCTTGTGGGTGCCAAAAGGATAATTTTCCTGAAATTCAGTGACGTAGCTATGTTGTTGAAGTAACTTGTATTGTTCGTTTTACGCATATGTTCATTTATTATTGGTGCCTCTTCTTGACAATGGGTAACGAGAGATCAATGTTCAGTGTCAAAGTTGTAGAAGTTTAACGACTAATGTGGGTTCAATAATCATTGTGTGAGTTATTTTGAAAAAATATCCTTTCTGTGATTGGATCTGTCAATAACAAATTTTAAGGAGACTTTGGGGTGTAGAAATACTTAAACGATTTATCAAAGTGCATTCTGATTCCATGGTAATGTTCCTGAAATGTCCTTGCAAGACTTATTTGTTAAGTGTTGTGGTCTGCTTGCTCGTCCATTGAGCAGTCTTTTAGGAAATACACTTTTAGCTTTGTTCAGTTAACTCCTTTGCTTCAAAAGCAATTACACCGAGTGCAATGTGAAGAATTGTTTTAAAATTCTAACATTGTATTGCTGTCATGATTGTATATTTTGCAGCACAGGAAGATCATAATCCAGCCCATGAAATAAGAATTTGCTCAGCTAATCAATGTACTATCTTTTTTATCCTATTACTCAAGTTACACTTGCTTATGCATACATACAGTCAATGGGTCATGTTCAAGATCCTTATTCTATATTAGTTATCGTTTTATTTTCTCCATCCCTTTTTTAGTAAAATAGTCCATTCATTACTTTGTAGACATGAAGGATGTACTTTTTTACAATTGAGCAAACCCCAGGTGGAAAATTGCAGGTATATTGTGTATTTCTTAAGCTTGCCGTGTCTCAAACATACCTGCCAACTTGTGAGAATGAAAAATCGGAATCCTATTAGTCTGACGTCAGTGAGGGCGGGCACGTGACGTCAGTAAGGGGCGGGGCACGTGACGTCAGTAAGGGGCAGGGTACGTGACGTCAGTAAGGGGCGGGGTACGTGACGTCAGTGAGGGCGGGAAGGTGACGTCAGTGCGGGGGGGGGGCAAGTCCTTAACTGACGCCGAATGCCACCATATGGCGGGGCGGGGTCATGCGGCTGCGTGCTGACGTAACCACTTCCCGCTGCGCCATCCTGCCCCTTTACATAAGCGGCAGGAAGGCACTACAGAAAACCGCAGCACATCATCGGTGCGCTCTCTCGCTGTCCCACCCTCCCCGCGGTACAGGAGCCTCGGGTCCCGCCATGAGGGTAGCTTCTATAATAACACCATGCACTGCGCTTCCATCCCACATCTGTATTTATTTATTCATTTATCGACATTCCACGTATTAAACTGCATTTCGGTACCCATACTTGTATCTGGAAAAAAATCGGAATTCGGAATTGGGATGGAAAAATCGGAAGAATTCCGCCCAAATCGGAATGGTTGGCAGGTATGCTCAAAGCCAGTACAGTCTCCACTGTGATGCCAGAACCACAACAATCACTTGGTAACAGCAACAGAACCATAAACTGCAATGTTGAAATGAGCCAGATGATCTGTTTTAATGCTCTTGATTGGGAAAGAATGTCTTGGGATCTGTTAGTCCACGTAAGAGAGTAGATCGAGACTCTGTAAACATCCCATCTGCATGATTGCAGCTCCAGAGTGTGCAACATGATATCAGCTTTAAAGCCCGGTGGGAGATTGTGCTGAAATGTGTTGTTTAAAGTAAGACTGCAATAAGACTGCACCTGTAGCGAAGGTACCTATGTTAGATATTTGGTCAGGAATTCTGGATGGGAGGGTAACTTTCAGTGGCAAGGTGTTTTACCCAGCTAAAGAACAAATATTGCTTGGGCAGGGGCATGTTTCTTGGCCTTGTTTCTAGTTTGCCTTGGTGCGATGATCAACTGGTGACAGCCACCCATGCGAAACAATGAGAGACTGCATCCAGAACTGGTGTGCTCTCGCTGTTGTCATTGTGATTGTTGGCTCAATGCAGGTGGCAGGATATGATGTTTGACCAGAGAATGCAGGTAGGACCTTGCCTGAGCTTGTGTTGTGTTTTCTTGGGTGTCTGTTTATGTTTTATTTGTTGTCACAGTCAGGCAGTAGCATGAACCCAAGGGTGGTGATGAGGGACCTCACCCAGGCTTGGAATACTACTTCTGAATGTGAAAGTCAAATGTAACTATTGATGACTAAGCATGGATATGCCTCTGGATTGGGTCCGTAATGATAGAAAATGAAGTTCTGCGATTTTGATTGGATGTGCTGCAGTTCACTTCAAGCCAGGTTTTAATCTTATAAGTGAACAGACCTTTGCACACTACTGGAATATCAATTTGGAATTTCATGCTCACGTCTCTGTATTTTGGATTGGTGAGTGATATCAACTAAACTTAAAATTGATGCACAGAATTAAGCATTGGAGGTGGTGCTCCAGTTGATTCATTCTTTTGCTAAGCTAAATGCAATAGGCTGCTAATATCTCAATAGGGCAGTTACTGCTATTAATAGTTATAACTAAGATATTTCATAAGTAATGTATGAAAGTTAAGAAACTGAATTGGTGATTCAAGATTCCACCCCCCCTCCCTCCCAGAAACGTTGCTCAAAGTATTTCATGCACAGTTTAAAGAACATCTGCTTTGTTATTCAAGGTCACAAAAGTTGATTCATGGTAATATTAGGTTTGTGAGTTTAGCATTTATTTTCATTTGTATTTTCAACAATGATTGAGTTATCGCATCAATGAAAATTTTAGAATACAATTTGCATTTATAATGTAACCATAAATTTAGCATCAAATAAAAAAAAATAAAACTGAAGACTGTCTTTAGTGGATAGGCACACTTAATACATCGCCCTAGTTCCTACCACTGATGTTGATGTTGTAACTGAAATCCTAAATGTAGTATTTCAAAACTATATGCAACTTCCGCCAAGAGGAAACTTCCTTCTGGGTGTTTCTTGAAGATAACACTCAGTGACTACCTTCTGTCAGTACAAATGCTGGTGCAGTTTCCTTTTTCCTGCTTGGGTTCTTCATATAATCTGTTCTGTCTCTAAACCCTTGGGAAAAACATGATTTGTGTGACGAACAAATAAGACCGCACCTATAACATCTACTCTCCTGAGATGTCTAAGCATCTAAAAATACATAACATTCTCGAGCATGTTTAAAATGAGCAAAATACTCATTTTAAGGCTGTACGGTTTCTACACATGTTGGAACTCATTTGGATACCCAACCACATTTAATACATAATTGGTTCATTAAAAATAAATGTTGCTTGTTTGCACATTAAACAAACTTTTAAATTATTAAGATAATGTATTTAAAATCATTGCTGTGGAATTTACTATTAAAAAAAAAACCGAATAAACTAAATAGAAAATAAGGGAAAGAATGAGTTTGGGTAATATGTATGCATAAATTAATAAAGTATACTGAACTCTGACGTGCAGTGAATCATTCAGCAAGCTGACAATTATATTTGGTCTTGAAGGGATTCCGTACAAAATAAGTTCAGGTTATGCCGAAATTTGGCTTCTGCTGGTATTGTTGAAAGAATCTTACTTAATTATGAGAAACATGTGACAATTCTAATAATTCTGTTTTGTAACTGCAATACAAAGCAATGTACCTGCTCCAAGGTTCAGCATGTGAATGGTGTGTTCTTACTGCATGTTGTAAGTTTAAGAACACTAGATGGAAGTAAATGCAGGCCATTTACCCTGCCCCCAAAACCCAACCTCTCCTCTACTATTCAGTAAGTTCATGGCCGATCTTTCGCCTCAATAGCACTTTCTTGCAACATCTCCTGATTGCCTTAATATCAAATATTCAAAACTTCTCCATGTTGAATACATCAGTGGCAGAGACTCCATAATAGTTTGGGGTAGAACATTCCAAAGGTCCACCTCCCTCTGGTGAAGACTTTTCTTTGCAACTGTGTCGTGAATAGCCAAATCCTTTGAGGCAACAATTGTTCCAGGCATCCCAACCAAGGGAAACAGAAACTCCTCATCTACCTTGACAAACCATTTCAGACATTTGTATGTTGCAATGAGATCAAATCTCATTTTTCTAAACTCTCTGGAGTATAAATCTCATCTGCATATTCTTTCCTCATTAGGCCCCTATTCCCCACCCCCACCCAGTAAATCAATCTAGTAATTTATTTGCTACAAATATACTACCCGTGCAGTGATGCCAAATCCATACACAATAATCCACCTGCTGTCCCAACAGGGCCCTCTTTAATTTAAAAGGGATAGTTCTCCCTCTGCACTCAAAGCCTCTTGCAAAAAAGACTAATAAACTGCCTGCCTTCCTAATTATTTGCAGTACATCCATGTTAACTTGCATAATTTATGTGCAAGGACATAAAGATCTCTGAACATCAATACCTTTTAATCCTTCACTTTAAAAAAATACTATGGTTTTCAAATTTTTTTCTGCCCTACCAATGACCTCACATTTTCCACATAATGTTCAAATGTCATGTCCTTGACATCACTTAACTTGTCATTCCATATTCATCTCTTTCCTCTCCCCCCCCCCTCCCCTCCCTCCCCACCAGAGCCTCTCTGCATCCCCCGCGCTGACCTTCCAGGCACCCACCTTTGTAACAGTCGCAATGTATTTGGTATCTTGCGTAATATAGCGGGAACCTGGCAAACGCTATAACAAACACCTTGTATCAAAGAGGAGAGTAGTCAGGCCTACGTGTAATAAGTAAATCGTTGCTCAACTAGTCAACTGCTAATGCATTCTCTGGATCTCACCAAACAGAGACACTGCACCCTGTTAACACAAAAAACAACTTGGATGTTATAATTGCTCATTGTAACACAGTGCTCACCTATACAGATCAGGAGGGGTCACTGTTCAACTTCTGTGCTTCACTGAGCTGATTAAATTCAGATAGAGACTGTACAGTTAGCCTCATAAACGAGAGGAAATACATGGATGACTAGACATCCATTGTTGACAGTCCATTAATAGCCAGGCCTAGAATTCTACTCCATTTGACTTCCATTCTAAAATGTAAGTGTAACATGGAATGCCAATGCTCTTTAAAAAAAAATACAAATCGCTAGTATGGTTGTGCTCTTGAACCATTCATCTTTAAAAAGCATGATTGAATTTGGCATGAAATTTGGTGTCATTTACTTGGTTCTGTACAACCACCAATGCTGTTTGAAAAAATGACATCTAAACTAGGAGAGGATAGAATCAAAGAGTCTGGTTGAATGATATACAGTAAGAGAGTTTTACTGTATGCGGAGCAATCTATGGACGCCCTCCAGGGCCACAAGCAATCTCTATTGTACGGGGGGGGGGTTGCGGCATGTAATTTAGAGAAGCCTGCAATACAAGCAGGTCTTTGTGTAGTCTTTGTCATCCTCTGGGCTGGGAAGGAAGGTCTTCATGCATTTTCCCTTCAGTAACTTTCCTATTGCAGGATCATACGACAAGCTGAGATGTGACATAAATCAGTGGCAGGTCGCTTGGAATTATCGTGAGGCAAGGAAGTTGAGAGTAACAGTGATATTGACGTCAACTTTGAGAACAATCCATCATGGGCAGCATAGTGGTGGAGCTGCTGCCTCACAGCACCAGAGACCTGGGTTCAATCCTGACCTTGGGTACTGTGTGTGGAGTTTGCACGTTCTCCCGGTGACGGCGTGGGTTTTCTCCGGGTGTTCCAGTTTCCTCTCACATTCGGTTAATTGGCCTCTGTAAGTTGTCCCAAGTGTGGAGGGGGTGGATGCAAAAGTGGGATATCATAGTCGTGTGAACTCGGTGGCTAAAGGAACTGCTTCCATGCCTTACCTCTGAAGGTTTTGAGAGTGAGATGCATACAAACCCATTACTTCTCTCCAGAGATGCTGCCTGCCCCGCTGAGTTACTCCAGCTTTTTGTGTCTATCGTCTGGTTAATTTCTGCCTCCTTTTGCTGAATAATGAGTATTTTGATTATCTTTCTGCTGTTATAATTCCATTGAAGCAGAACGTAACAGATTTTGAGATTATCATGCTAATACCAAATAGGCCTTGCATAAAATATGTAGGCAGGAAAACAAAGTTATTTATTCTTCGGATTCTATCTAAAGGTCATCTGTTGTGTGGTGCAGCCTCAATTAATATCGCAATAATGGTACTTCTGAGAGCCATAAATAATCTGACTACTCACCGTTGAGTATGGGTAAAAGGAAGGACTAAGCACTAATGGAATGGAATATGGCTTTTAAAGCAAAGCAATCTCGCCATTTCAGATCAATCCCAGCTATTGCCTGCTATCAACCCTCCCTCACCCCCATCCTTTCTGAAACTTAAAACTCATTTGTTTCTCTCCTCTGCCATTCTGAAGAGGGGTCTTTGACCTGAAACATTAACTCAGTTTCTCATTCAACGGATGCTGCCTCCGGTATTGACTTGTTTCCAGCATTTTTTTGCTTTTATGTAATAATATTTTTATTAGAAGTAATCCATCATAACAACTATTTTAAGTGGGAATTGGTATAACAACTTTTCAAATAAGTGTCTCTTGGAGAAAAATAATATCAGATTTCAATCTATTTAATTGAGCTAAAACCTCACCTCTTTTAATTGGTTCGTTAATTCCCTTAACATTCCAACTACAGAAGGTGATTCCATCACCCCCAATCCTAGTATTTATGTCATACATGTTATTATTAAGGTGGTTTATAATGGAGTAGATGTCTCAGCTCATCCAACCGAATCCTATACCCAAACATCAGATCGATGAAATTTAATATCTGTGACATTGTCTTATACACATGTCTCCTTGAACTAACTATATAATACCAATCATACTTAAATCCATATAGTATATAATATGAAATAAAATACATAATATAAAAATAATAATAATAAATGTAAGTAAAGTAAGTGATGTTAATAAAGTGTAAGGGAAAAAAAAGTGACTACAACTATAGTTAGTGCAGTTAGTATTGGTGTAAGCCACACTAGCGTGGCTACTAATCTACGGACTTCCGTGAAAAAAAAAGATGTTAATAATTCCAGATCCATTTTTGCCTTAAGGGCTATATATGTCGGGGTGGGGTATTAAATTTATGTACTTAGTAATTAATAATACTACTAATTTCAAATATAATTAGTGCCGTAGCACTATATTAGGAGAGTTAACATCCATTTTTGAGGGGCAGTTAATACAAAACTATATTTATAATAATCCATCCATCCCTCCTTGACCCCAAGATAGAGTCCATGTCCATTGTTCCTCCTCCTTCCCTGCGGATCCTCCTTCAATGTGAATCCTCCTCCTTTTCTGTGGGTGGACAGTATCATCAGATAAGTGATCAATAATCAGTATCATCAGGTAAGTGATCAATAATATTCAGTGTCCTTCATCTTCATCTGCTTCTTCCTCTACTTCTTCCTCTTCCAGTTTCTTCTGAATATCTCGAGCGAATTCAAGAGCTTCTGTATGTTTGGTGAAGCGGTGCTCCTTGTTATCATAAGTTACCTTAATGTTGCCGGGTACATCAGGCCATATCTCAGCTTCTTTATGTTCCTCAGGATACCTCTTGTTTCTGTAAATAAAGATCTTCACTTGGCCACTTCCGCAGGGTAATCTCTAAAAATACTGATGTTGTCTCCCTCATATTTGAGATTTTTCTTACGTATTATTATCTTCATCATATCTTCAAAAACACAATCGTAAGCCACCTTCACAATCATCTGTCTTGGGGGAGCATCCCTCCTAGGGGTACGTCTCAATGCCCTGTGTGCTCGGCCCAGCAGAGGTTCTTGGTCCAAGTTCAGAATATCTTTTAAAAGTTTTGCAGCAAATTTTCGAGGGTCTTGATTTCCCTCTCGGCCTTCACTCAACCAACAATACACAGATACTAACGCCTTTGACGTCCCTCCAACTCAATGCATTTCTCAGTTATTTTGTGTAATAATTCTGATAAACGCTTGTTCTCGGCAAGGCACTTCTCGGCTGATTCAGTCAGTTCTTTTATTGCGTCATTTTGTTGGTTAAGTGAAGTTATAATAGGTTCCAACTTGGTATCCAGCAGCACCTCCATCTCACCAGTTTTACAGTTTATATCATCCATCTGTTGTTGCAAATCAGTACCTGCTTTATCTTTCCATTCATCCATCATAGTCTTTACAGTGGCTATAACTTCCTTTTTGGACTCTTCTTTCAAATTTGCATGATACACCAAAATATCAGCTCTTAAAGTCTTTATTTCCTCTTTATATTCTTTTTTCATGTCCGTAAGCATTTGTTTCAGCTCACCCATAATGATTTTTTTGAGGTCGTCCATCTTTAAAATATCTTCCTGGGAGGCACTCAAACTCGAGCCCAAGGATCCAGTGAGGCCTACTTCCCTTTTCACAGGCTTTTTCCCTTGGTGGGGGGGGGGAGAGCGATGCAGCAACATTTTCTTAATAAAGTCGTGCGCCTGATGACGTCACGCACCTTTTTAACGCTACCGGAGCCATTCACAACCGTTCTCCTCTGGTGAGTAGCTTCAGTTAACCCCTTTTACCCCCGTTTTTTATACAGTTTTAGCGGAGCTGAATGGCGCGAGTTCCACTCACTCCATAGCGCCACCGGAAGTCTATTTTTTTGCTTTTAATTTGGATATCCGGCTTTTGCAGTATTTTGTTTCTTATTGGGTTTTTGGGCTTTGATCTGAATATTTCCTATTTTTTAAATGCTGATTACACCCATTCATTGCATGTTATGGTCTCTAAGAGCTGCAATAGTAGTGTTCAAGCAAAGCTGTATTGTACTTATGACATGAATTTGTTCATAAGTTCATGTGGTAGAAACGGAATTAGGCCATTCGGCCTATCAAGTCTACTCCGCCATTCAATCATGGCTGAACTATCTTCCCCTCTCACCCCCATTCTGCCTGCTCCCCATAACCCCTGACACCAGTACTAATCAAGAAACAATCAATCTCCACCTTAAAAATATCCATTGACAGCATCCATGGCCTTATGTGGCCAGTGTGTTGCAGTTTTGTGTGCCAGTTGTATTGCTCTCATGGTCAACGTCACATTTTCAATTTAGATTCATGAATCAAGTGGGGACCGCAGGTGTCGTCATGAAAGGTGTTTGTTTGCAAGCTGCTTGTTCCCATCTTGAAAGAGATATAGCCATGAATCTAAACTCATAATTAAATGCAATTTTGTGAATTTTGATATAATTATATTCCAGTATTATTAAAACATAATTAAAATGGTAAATGTAAACATTGTGGTTTCCGATAATGACAACACATCATAAGCTATGATGGGATAAGTATGGAAATCCTTGGTTCAAAGTTTAAACATTGATTTCAAACTAGACTCTGTGACCTACCTGAAAGTCGTATGTGTATCATATCTGCAATTTTTATTAATTATGTAGCTGCTGCTTTGGGTCATTGACTGAGCTGTGTAAAAATCTATGCCCATTTCTTAAATTCGAAGATACCATTCTAGTCAAACACTGGAAAATATTTCAGTGATGATTATTCTGATTTTATCATTGATAATATGGAAAAAGGTTAGTTTTGCTGTAGGATAAATGGAACAATTATTGGAAAGGATTGCAGCTACATTAATTTATAAATATGTCCCAAAAGTAACTCATAAAATTGTAGAAGTGGGAGTGGTCCCAGATACATATTTGGATCAGACAAGGACGCGTGTCAGAATCAATATGAAGAGAACAAAGATACCACTTTTTAAATTAAACTGTCATATTTGCTCTTTGGATTTGTTCATCCCAGAAAAGAATTGTTCAATGAATTGTTAATTTTCATTTGATATATATTAATCCAAGGTATGAGATCTTAAATTTCTACGTTTTAACTGAGATAGGAAGCAAGAAATGTTGACATTTAACATTAAGGATGACAATGGTGATCCAGTCATTGAATCTTTATAATATGATACGATATAAATGTATTTATCCCAGGAGGGAAATTAATTTTCCAACAGTCATAAAAAAACACAAAATACATGAAACATGAAATTAAAGTGACAAGTGGAAAGGCTTTGGGGATGTGCATCCCCAAAGCCTTTCCAAGATTGAAAGGGGGGGGGGGGTCGGAGTGAGGGGAGTCCGTCTCAGTCTACCCCTCGACAGACGGGGGAGGAGTTTTAAAGTTTGAAAGCCACAGGGACCAAGGATCTCCTGTGGCGTTCTGTCCTGCATCTTGGTGGAACTAGCCTGTTGTTGAAGGTACTCCTCAGGTTGACCAATATGTCATGGAGGGGGTGGGCTATATTGTCCAGGATGCTCCGCAGTTTGAGGAGCATCCTCCCCTCCAAGACCATCTCCATGTGCCCCCAGACCGGAGCCAGACAGTTTGAGGAGCATCCTCCCCTCCAAGACATCTCCCAGGAACCCGCCCCAGGACGGAACCAGACAGTTTGAGGAGCATCCTCCCCTCCAAGACCACCTCCCATGAATCCAACTCTGCCTCCAGTACGGAGCCAGCCTTCCTGATGAGTTTGTTGATCCTGTTGGCGTCTGAAGCCTTCGCCCTGCACACGGCAGCGAAGAAGATGGCACTGGCTACCACTGATTGGTGGAACATCTGTAGCATCGTACTGCAGACGTTGAAGGAGCAGAGCCTTCTCAAAAAGTACAGCTGGCTCTGTCCCTTCATGTGCAGGGCCTCAGCATTCCTGGACTAGTCCAGTTTACTGTCCAGTTATAACTCAAGGCCTACAGCCCTGGTAACATTTTTTTTAATTTTTTCTACACTCTTTTCAACTTAATGAGATCCTTCTGATAGCTGGGTGATCAGAACTTTACACAATGCTCCACAACATGTACAGTTTAAAAATGACATCCCAACTACTGTAGCCATTTACTGTACAGGTCCTGACCCGGTTTATCTTGCCAAAATGCAACACTTCACTCTTGGTTGCATGGAATTCCCTCCGTCATTTCTTGGCCTCCAGTTCATTTAAATCCTGTTGTAATCTGAGAAATGTTCACTGACCGGTCCATCGCCAATTTTGGCATCATCCACTTATTAACATTGTCATCATGGTGTATATATATTTCTGCAACATAATACCAATGTAACGTGACTTGGATTCATTGTTTCTTTGCAAAAACTATGGCAACTCATGAAATGCATTTGACTCATCTGAAGAAGGGTCCAGACCTGAAATGTCAGTAGACCACATTCCCTCTACTGATGCTGCCTGACCCATTGAGGCTCTCCAGCACTTTGCTTTTGCTGAAGGTTGCAGCACCCACAGTTTATTGTGTCTCCATTAGGATGATCAGACTGGGATTTCTTAACTTAGTCCGACAGTTTACTCTTCTCGCCCATGTTCCTCCCCTGTTATTATATTAAAAAATAGACCTTTCTGGCACAGTTGGTCCTGGTACTGATCAGCAAGGTTTCTTAATATAATTAGATAACATTGGTGCAAGATGAAGAGCCTTATGAAATGCTTTGAGAACTTTTGACAGATGAAACCCACTACTCCAGCTATTGCCAGCCATCAAATTATTTTTGAAATTATTATTGAAAAAGTTTTATAATTGAAAACAATAAATAAAGCACAATTTTAAAAAAACCACAATGTTCCTTACTATCTTTGCTCCCTAAGGCTCTGCCATCCCATTTGAATGAATGGGTTTATGGATTGTGTGGCAGGTCTAGCCAGGTCCAAGTTCCGCAGCAGATTCATTGAGCCTGGGAATCTCAGCAAGCTCCTGTTCCCTCATTGGACTCCATGCCGTGTCCAACAGTGGAGCCACTATGTTCAAGACTTCCACATTTGCGCTGGAGACCCAAACCCTGCTGGAACTTGGCTCTGAGAAATGTTGGCAGAATCCGGGCCATTCTTTTCCTAAGAGAAGCCATTCAAAGATTTGTGTTGAGCAGAAAGCCAGTCCATAAAGCAAAAAGCTGCACATGAGCATGTTAATGAAAATATGACTGTTCAGTTATAAGGAGATTTCTAACTGATGTCTGATTCCTGATGTGAAAATAATGGAAAGATTGGAAATTGAGAACATACATACTCATGAAGTATTCAGCAGTGTTAGAATTGATACTGGAATTCAATTTGATATTAGGCTGGGCAAAATTATCTGTTTACTGCAGGTTTGTTTACTGTTTGACATGCAGTACGGTATAAAAGCCATTTATGGTTCTTTCCACTACAATTGTAAATGGCAAATGATATTGCCCCCATTGTACCAGCATGATATTTGAGTATCGCCATCTCAGGAGAACTTTGTCAATCGACATTGCAGATGATAATGGCGGGGCTGCTGAAATGTTTTAATGAAATGTTCATGTTCATAAGTGATAGGAGTATAGAATTAGGCCATTCGGCCCATCGTCTACTCAGCCATTCAATCATGGCTGATCTATCTCTCCCTCCTGACTCCATTCTCCTGCCTTCTCCCCATAACCTCTGACACCTGTACTAATCAAGAATCTATCTCTGCCTTAAAAATATCCACTGACTTGGCTTCCACAGCCTTCTGTGGCAAAGAATTCCAGATTCACCACCTTCTGGCTAAAAAAAAATCTCCTCGTCTGCTTCCTGAAAGAATCCTTTAAATCTGAGGCAATGACCTATAGTCCTAGACTCTCCCACTAGTATAAACATCCTCTCCACATCTACTCTATCCAAGCCTTTCACTATTCTGTATGTTTCAATGAGGGCCCCCCCCCCCCCCCCATTCTTCGAAACTCCAGCGAGTACAGGCCCAGTGCCGACAAATGCTCATCACAGGTTAACCTACTCATTCTTGGGATCATTCTTGTCAACCTCCACTGGATCTAAAACTGTCCAAGTTTGTTCAAGCTCAGACACCACACAAGATTTACAACCCTGTTAGCCTTCTAAGGACTCAAACTATATTTTGAGATTCATGTCGTGAACCTCAATTAAAAAAATATATAAGATAAATATTTATTTCTTTTGCTAGAAAGACATTCTATAATAAATGTTCTACAATTCACAGAAATGAAGCATCACCTTTCATTAATAACCTTGACACATAGCAATTAATTAAACATTGGAACTGTTAATTATATATTGCTGCAATGAGAATGACTCGGTGAAATGGCACTGCAAAATATAAGGAAAAATAATTCAGTCCAAATGACAGACTTTAAATTCAAATTAGAAATGAAAGACAAAAAAACTATTCCTGAAAACTTGGTAATTATTAAGATTATCTATTTTGATAAACATATTTCAATCCTAACATATTACAAACTTAGATAAGGTTTCAGATAAGAAATGGGTCAAGCTCTGCTTTAAAAATAATCAATGCTGCTTCCATAACCCTTTGAGTAAAACTGGGGAGGGGGGGGGGGGGGGGTTGGGAGAGGGGGGGGGGGGGGGGGGGGGGGGGGGGGGGAGAGGGGGGTTGGGAGAGAGGAAGGATTTATCATCTGTTATAAATTGGTGGCACTTTTATTTCAAATGAAGATGTCAACTTTTGGGTTCTTCCCAAGACAAAATATCCACTACAAATTCACCATGTGGTAGTCCCTCAGAATCTAATATGTTCCAATCAAGTGTCCTTGCAGTTTTCTAAATTCAAGTGTAAACAGCATTTAGTCCCTGTCCCACTTTCACGATAGAATCACGACCTAACCTCTGCCGAGTTTGCCCTTGACTCATACTCGCAGCATGGTCGCCATGAGGTCGTAGGAGGTCATAGGTCACTCTTCCTCATGCTTGTGAGTGGCCTCCGCGTACTCGAGGCCTCAAGTTGGTCGTGCCGTTTTTTCCAGCCTGGTAAAAAATGTCCACGAGTTTTAAAAAAAGGTCGGCATGGAAAAAATTGATACTTTTTTACTCGTAGGTAGGTCGCAGTAGGTCGTGATGGTGGTCGTAGATAAGAAAAAAAATTCCACTCGTAGCTTGTCGTAGTTGGTCTTAGCTGTGGAAGACTGAGGTCGAGGGGGGTCGTAGGAGGTTGTAGACATAGTCGTAGGAGGTCTTTTACTTCGACGAGTCAACACGACCTTGACATTTTTTTCAACTCATCTCGGATCTTCTAAACTCGTGGATTAGGTTGTCCAAGTGGGACAGGCCCTTAAGACTGCTCTAAAACAATCTGCACATTCTAGATAATAGTCCGGCAAATCACTTGTGGTCTGCCTCCAATGTCCTGCTTAAATAAGGACATCTACATTTTACGCACTACTTCAGATATGGTTCTCATGTAAATCTTTCAGGAAAATTGAAGAAAGCGAAGTCAAATAATTTGTTAAAATGAATAATATGCAGTCTTATATTCTGTTTCCATGAACAGAATGATCACCTGCCCCAAGTTTCTGGTTGTGGACTGATTCAGTCCTTGGTCCAGGTTTTTTTGTGTTTTTTTATATCCTGATGTAATTCATTCTGTTCATTTATTGGATTAAATCCCTTAACTCTGTTTTTAAGTTTAACATCTTCAGAATTGAGCAATAAATAAACAAGGTTTAATTTTGTTCTGTTTATAGACGAACGTGAAGCTGTTCAAAAGAAAACTTTCACAAAATGGGTGAATTCACACTTGGCACGAGTGTCTTGCAGAATCACAGATTTGTATACAGACCTACGCGATGGCCGAATGCTGATCAAACTGCTCGAAGTCCTGTCAGGAGAAAGACTTGTGAGTATTAGTTTCAGCAACATAGGGTTATAATTAACCTATGACCTTTAAAGTCTCTTCTGCCAATCAATGAGATCATGGCTGATATGTGACCTAGATCCTTTGCCTTTATCCCACACCCCTTCATATCTTTGGAGCTGGTAGATTTTATTTAACCAGATTTGCAATTAATAAGTGACTTGGCATAATTTGTCACTTTTGGAAGGGAATCCCAAATATCTGCCACCCTCTACATCTTTTCTTCACTCCTGAGAGGTCTGGTTCTTATTTTCAAATTCTATATCCACAATCTAAACTCTTCCAACCATCAGATATAATTTCCCTCCACATGCCGAATCGGTCCCACATAAATGTTGAAAAATATAATTACGTTATCTATTGTCCTTCCAAGTATCAGTGTACTGCCATGATTTGTGTGATGTCTCATTGTAGTCTAATCCTTGGATTTCAGCTATCGTTCCAATATGAATTGTACGGGCAAAATGGAAATGCCACGCAGAGTAGGTGTTTGAAGTCATGGGCGACTTAAACTAGTGCCTGCAACGAGGAGGCTAGCCAAAGCTGACTTGTCGAGTGTGACTTTAGTACATTTTTTATATTCTCAGATGACAAGATTACTTAAAAACATGATTAATAGTGATTTAAGGTTTTAATTACAGGATGGAGCTCAGAAAGAATTAAATAATTCAGTCTAAAGAAGGGTTTCGGCCAGAAACGTTGCCTATCTCCTTCGCTCCTTAGATGCTGCTGCACCCGCTGAGTTTCTCCAGCCTTTTGTGTACCCTCAGAAAGAATTAATTAGGTCACAAACAGAATGAGTTGATTATCCACAAATCTAAATTAATTCACCGTAGATCCAGATTTCTGTTACAATGATGGGTGCACGTGTAATCAATGAAATTCCTGTTAGGCGTTGTCTGCGGTTTTCTGTCACCAGATTAGCACAATCCATATCCCGATTTACTAATTATTGCCCCTCACTATTGTTTACCCTGCCACATGGGCTATGAGCATGCAACCCTTCCTCCTCACCCCCTCCTCCTGCAACCTTTCTTTACCCCCCACTTTTTCCACCAAAGGCATTCTTTGAAAGATGTGATGTGTAGAACTGCTTACACAGTCAAACTTTAGTATGGCCGAGGGCAGAAGGATGCATTGATAGAGGTATTTCTTTAATATCCCTGGGTGAGGTTTTGGCTATGCTGGCTGCGTTCAGATGGCAATTCTTGCTAAATTAAAGAAAAGCATATGGCAAAAGTACCTCTCTCTTCCCCCATCCCCCTCCCCCATAGCTTCAAAGTTGTCTTATTGAGTCTCATTATCTGTAACTCATTCTCACCTAATACACAGCTAACAGTGAATGGCCTGTTTCCTTTATCATCGTTACTTTTTAGCATATCTTTCTTTAATTTGTTCTATATCTTTCTACATCACCACCTAGATCTCTTCGTTTCCCTTTCCCCTAAACTCTCAAGGGCTTGGCTCACTTGGCAATTTTTTCAGCGACTGTCTGCGTCAAATCAGGGTCGCCGAAAGATTTTGAACATTTCAAAATCCAGCGGCGACAAAAAATGCTTCGACACTTGAGGAAACACTGTGCGTCAAACGTCATCAAGCCACATCATGCCGCAACGTTTTCAGTGACCTGATACGTTAGTCAATGACGCCGGCAGTCACCAAAAAAATCGCTAAGTGGGACAGGCCCTTTAGTCTGAAGAAGGGTCGCGACCCAAAACGTCACCTATCCCTTTTCTTCAGAGATGCTGAGTTACTCCAGCTTTTTGTGTCTATCTTTGGTTTAAATCAGCATCTGCAGTTCCTTCCTACACAAAGATATATATAAATGTCTGCATCAATTGTAATATTTTAAGAACGGAACCAAGTCCCTAATCTCTGAGAGGAGATTTTCTTTTGAGAAGATCTTAGATCTTAGAAGAGTTAGATTTAGCTCTTAGGGTTAAGGAATCAAGGGATATGGGGGGGAAAAGCAGGAAGCAGATGATCAGCCATGATCATATTGAATAGCGGTGCTGGCTTGAAGGGCTGAATGGCCTACTCCTGCACCTATTTTTCTATGTTTCTAAGATGCGGTGTTATGTTATTAAAGGTAATTTGTACTAATTATGAGTGTTAGTGAATTTGCTTAATTGGATTTTTTTAAATTATTCTTCCTTATCTATGTAGAATGCTCCATTGCTCCCAATTCTATCCATCTGGCAAAGAAATTACTAATGTAAAATATCAGCATACTCTTGACTGAGCTGTGTTATCATTTCCTTTATGTGTATGTCGCATGAAATTACAATTATTACAATCAAAACACAGAGTACTTGTGCTTTAACACCAAGATCAGTGCTCAATCAAGAAAACTAAGCCCAAAGTCAAAGTACTATCTACACTGATTATACAAAGTATGCCAGGCCAATAACTAACTCCATATGCAATAATCAGCTACCTACATGTTAACAAGCTCATTAAAAAATACTGATCGTGTAGATGTAAGTATATCATTGGGGTTATCAAATGGGCACCTCATTTCACTGGTGTTTCATTGAGTTAGGTCCATGACACCTCGGGAAGGCTCAACAGTTAAGGGCTGTCCCACTTGGACGACCTAATTTGCGAGTTTAGAAGAGTGTCTTCAACCTTCAAACTTACAGCATGGTCGACACGTGGTCCTATGAGGTCGCTGGAACACTCCTTCATGCTCGAGGGAAGTTCTCGAATACTCGTGGCCTCAGCTAGGCCACGGGAAATTTTTCAGCATGTTGAAAATTTTTCCGCGAGTAAAATATGTTTGGCATGGGTCTTTTTCACTTGTAGTGCAGTGGAGTGGGGTCTCTATTTAGTTACAGACAGTCGAGGGCAGCCGTAGGCAATCTCCTTCACTGACCGGGCATTTTGATTGGCTCATTGGAGTTTCCAGGACCAAGGAAGACCTAGAATTGCCCGCTAAACGTTATTAAACTTCTTAAAAGTGCCTCCACTCCTTCTCCCCCCTTCTCCCTCCCCCTTCTCCCTCCCCCCTTCGCCCTCCCCCCTTCCTCCCCCCTTCCACCCCACCCTTCCCCCCCCCTGTTTGCTTCCCCCCATCCTTCGCTTTTCCCCCTCTCTCCTCTTCTCCCCCCCCTCTCTCCCCCCCCTCCCCCCCCCCCCCCCCCCCCCCCCCCCCCCCCCCCCCCCCCCCCCCCCCCCCCCCCCCCCCCCCCCCCCCCCACCCCCCACCCCCCCGCGCTCTCTAAAGGACTTACCTTACACTGTGCAGCCGTTTTACCGCCTTCTTCATCACGGGTGTGAATTTCAGTCAGCGCTCCCCTGCTTTCCTGGCCCCCACCTTCGCGGTGTGTGCGTGTGTGTGGTCGGTCGATCCAGCTTGTGGTTTCAACGCGAATGGTCGATCCAGCTCGAAGCTTTCCAGGCGAGTGCCCTCGAGCTTGAAGGTCGAAGACACTCTTCTGGACTCGTGGATTAGGTCACCCAAGTGGGGCAGGCCCTTTATTTTCGGCGTCCTAGAACAACCACCTTCACTACCTGTTCTCACCACCTAGTCAACCAGTATCTACTAAATAAAGGAAGCTACAGACGATTGAAAGTTAATATAAGATAAATGATGTGTGGAACAGTAGTCTCAGGTTCCAGCTGGTCCAAATGATTCTGCCGAGTTCTTCGCTACAATTGATTCTAATTTCCAATTCCATAATAGGGTAT
The DNA here is from genome assembly GCA_035221665.1 of Okamejei kenojei. NCBI lineage: Eukaryota > Metazoa > Chordata > Chondrichthyes > Rajiformes > Rajidae > Okamejei > Okamejei kenojei. The sequence goes on from CM069138.1 coordinate 81,511,291, forward strand.
CCTTGGCATATTCACTCAGATTCACTGGAGTTGTGATTCTGACAGTGTACATTATTACCTGGTTCTGTGCTTGCATTGTATATTGTAAAATGACCTACTTCACTGTATTTACCTATCAAGACAGCAATATTATATTCTTAATTCCAACATTTATTCTCCATGATATCTATGGACCAGTTCCTTTCAACAAATGGTCATAGAGGCAAAAAAAAGGCAAATTGTGGATCGATTCGCTTCCTAAATAAAAGTCTGATGAAATATAGTTAATAATAACTGGTTAAGCTTAAATATTTTTCCATCTACGAATGTGCCATCGGTCAGATTACTTAACATGCTATTTATGCAGATAAAACGACGAATCGTTAACCGATCAAGTGTGGTATTTTGTCCTGCTGATGAAGTTATCTAGACGATTATGCAATTTTCAAAATAAGAACATACTCGTACCATCTCAGCCTAATATTCGTGATTGGTGTCAAGCATTCCTAGCCCAAGTTCAATGCATGTTAGGCTCCATTGTGAACGAGCTGTAAGAATATCTTTGTATACAGTATCAAGTTGTAGCCAAAAAAGTCATCGGCTCTGATACTTGCACGAAAGGAATGGGGAAAAGCATTACTGGCTACCATAGCTAGAAATAACCAGGAATCCATGATCTTGTTGACTTCATTATCAGGATCTATTTAAATATTTTAACTTCCATTTCATAGTTGACTGCTGAGGGATTGAGATGCTGCTGGACTCTTTTGCAGGAATGGCAATATATTGTGTTTAGGAAGATCAATGAGAGGCGCTTCTAAATGTAGCCACAAAGAGGAATGAGGAGAATGTTCATTGAAAGGTGAAAGGTTTATTAGAAGTTAATTTGTGAGGAAAAGGCAAACACTCCCAGTCCACAGAGCATAGGAAAAGCCTTTTAACCTCACTTCATCTGCTTGGAGTTTTGAGCTCCGAGAAATTTACCAGCATTTGTACAAGGAGCAGCTATGCTCTATCAACTGTTAAGGACAGAACATTGATCTGGGCTTAAAGCATTTAGAGCAAATTTACTTAGGGAACAATCTCTTCAAATTACAAAAGAAGCAGAACTTGTGGCAGAAACTGCAGCAACCTTTCACAATAAAACAGCTTAATTGCCTCCAGTAAGGTATGAGTGGAGGATATTTGCACATCTTATCTGTATGAAATCGATCTCATTACTTAAACATAGCAGTGCTGCACCTGGCTTAATTACGAAGGCAATAACCTCTGGCCGGGAATAACACTTGCTACCAAATGCAGCCATAATCTAAATGTAGGAAATACCACTTCTTTTATATATCAAAACCATTGACTTGCCTTTTCAGAGGAGGTTACAAGACACACCTAAACCTGCAGTGAACTGAACAGTTTGCTAGGCTGCAGATAGGTTTACATTTTTCAGCAACTTAACCCTTTTCTATAATCCCTTTCTGCCTATTGAGTTGGAGGGTTTACATTTCCCTCAAGTCTCATGTTCTCATTTGTCCTGAATTATTTTTGAACTTTCTTTGGTGGTTTACTTAGAGTACTAAAACATCAATTGAATCTGCCAGTTCCTCTACATTCCAATATGTCTTTTGGTCGCCATATGCCCCTCGGACTGACCATGATTTGAAGCAGAAAGGAAGCGGAACTCGTGGCAGAAACTGGAGGCAAGAAAAGACCAGAACAAATCAGGGCCAGCAGCAGTTGACCTCAGGAAGGGTGGAGCCAATAATGGCCCATTGTTGACTGGGGAAGGTGTGAAAACAAGATGCGTCCAGTGGAACTAGTAGGATGACTTGGGTAGGGGAGAGAGGGGAGGGGAGGGAATGTAGGAGTTACTTGAAAATAGAGAAATCAATGTTCATAGTGCTGAGTTGTAAGCTGCCCAAGGATATCTATCTGGAAATAGATCTGTTCACTTATTATATTTAACCATATATAACCGTATAACAACTACAGCACGGAAACAGGCCCTCTCGGCCCTTCCAGTCCGTGCCGATCATTTATTTTCCCCTAGTCCCACCTAGTCCCATCATTGATTTGATAAGTAATTCTTCAAATTTAGGTTATTGGAAACTATTTCCCTTTAACTCGATGATATTAGAAAAAAACAGGTTATATTCCACGAGAATCAATGGAATAATATTTATCATACTTAATGATGTTTAGTATTTTTACTTTCTTTCTCTTTCTCTATCAGCCTAAGCCAACAAAAGGACGAATGAGAATCCATTGTCTTGAAAATGTTGACAAAGCCCTTCAGTTCCTTAAAGAGCAAAGAGTACATTTGGAAAACATGGGATCTCATGATATTGTGGATGGAAACCATCGACTGACTCTTGGTCTGATCTGGACTATCATTCTCCGATTCCAGGTAAATTCACCAATGGAATGAACGCCTCTGAGATCTTAAGGTGATATAATTTTGTTTCTGTTATTTTTCACAATTTTTTGCCATTTTAATACAGCAACTAATGTCCTTAAAATTACTTAACTCTTCATTTCAACAGCACAATTTGGGTGCAAGAATAAATACATTGAATTGACGGAAATATATTGATTGAGTTTGTTTGATCGACATGCATGTTACTTCCTCAGATCCAGGATATTAGTGTTGAATCAGAAGACAATAAGGAAAAGAAGTCTGCAAAAGATGCCCTGCTTTTGTGGTGCCAGATGAAAACCGCAGGGTAAGCAGCGCCATGTGAATTGCTGAATAAAGTATCCATACAGTTTAGTCAGAGGCTGGTGAAACTGTGGAATTCTTTGCCACAGAAGGCTGTGGAGGCCAAGTCAAAATATTTTTAATGCAGTGAAAGATAGATTTTTGATTAGTACAGATGTCAGAGGTTATGGGGAGAAGGCAGGAGAATGGGGTTAGGAGGGAGAAATAGATCAGCCATGATTGAACAGTGGAGTAGACGTGATGGGATGAATGGCCTAATTCTACGTTTATCACTTATGACCTTAGTTTGGGGTGAAGTGGTTGGCTTTTTATGCCCTCAAGATTGAACATTGAATCTAACATGTTTTTCTTGAACATGGTATAACGACACTTCTGTACATTTTTTTTGTTTGAATTTTTGAGTGGCTATCTTTTCATAAGAGAAATGCATTTCTGACATCTGAAAAATGTTAACTTGATGTGAGTAGCTTAATTTGCAGCTTGCTCAATTGGTGCTATTATTTCCAAATCCCTGGGCAGTGCTGGCTTTTGTTATTGGGATTAAAATGAAATTGAATATGTTGACCTATTTTTGGACGAACACTCGAGTTAAGAATCATCCCAGGGTATCTAAACGCTAAGTCTATACATTTGTCATGATACTATTAACAGTTAGCAGCAAATTCATTTAGAAGTTGTTTTGTGTCTGGTGTAATGGTAAACGCATTCTGAAGCATTTTTAGAAGCTAGTAGGAATTTGCCTTTTATTCAGCATCTATCAGTATGGATTAGAATTTAAAATTAGTCCAAAATGTTATTTCACCTGCTCTTTATTTTTTTAGAAAATCTATTTCTTCATCTCTGGGATCCTTTATTCTTGACTGAGGTCAAGAATAAAGGATCCCAGAGATGAAGAAAGAGTTAAATATTGTAAATATTTAGTAAGTTGTTAAATATTGTAAATTTAATTGATCAGGTGCATGTTTGCGTAATGTTAGAGGGTTTTTTTTACTTGTTGCTATGTTTCTAGTGCATTATATTCTACTGTCCAGAAGTCCTAAAATGATTTTGCACGAGAAAATAATTCATGTTTGTAGTGTAGTAGCGATAGTGTAATTTTATATTTTCTTGCAATCCTAAAAATAATTCTTCAGAGATAGGAATTCGTCCACTGAGGTTATGATATTACAACCAACAAGATTCACTCTTGTATAAATAAATGATAAATCTGTTCATTAATAATGCTGAGAGTTTTAATTAATGTGGCAACCAGGAAATCTTCTCATGAAATGAAATGATACTTTAGTAGTTTTAACTTGTACTCCATTCCTGTATAAAAAATACAATTGAAGTGTTTTTCCTGTCCTGCCCTAGCTACCCCAATGTCAACATTCACAACTTTACCACCAGCTGGAGGGATGGCATGGCATTCAACGCTGTTATCCACAAGCACAGGTAAGTTAGCTAAAAATAAATATTTGAATATATATAACATCAAGTTTTGCCAAGTGTGAACAAGTGCATCCATTTCTACTCACAATGTTTTCACTTGGTCAGGCCGGATCTGATTGATTTCGACAAACTTAAAAAGTCTAATGCACACTACAATCTCCAGAATGCTTTCAACCTTGCAGAGCAACACCTTGGCCTCACCAAGCTGTTGGACCCCGAAGGTTAGTTTTCATTGCTTCATCTTAAAATCGTGTTCTTGTTTATTGGGGTGGCGCTGAAACATTATAGTGTCTTTTGTCAGCATTATTTGTGTAACTTTTTTTCCCAGATTATCTTTGGTGATTCTCCACTGAATAGCAAATGCTTTTTATTTCTTAGATTATTTCTTGCCTGCCTCTTTTCTCTTTACCATGTCTCCCATCAGGTCACTAAAGGGATTGAGGGAGGTATTCAACTACATTGACCATCATTAGATTCCTCGTTCTCTCATATATGCGCAATTTAAAACTTATCGTTGCACTGTATGTATATGGGCTGTCTTGAACCCTGCCATGTAGTAAGGCAACATTCTGCACTTCTTGCCAGATGTCAGTGTTGACCACCCCGATGAGAAGTCGATCATCACCTACGTGGTGACATACTACCATTACTTCTCCAAGATGAAGGCCCTGGCTGTGGAAGGAAAACGGATTGGCAAGGTATTTTAACAGTTTGAATAAACTATATTGTTATATTTTGAGACTAAAGGGCCTGTCCCACTTGCATGTGATTGCGTCCGTTTGGCCTGACCAAACGTGGTAGCTTGAGGAGTACGGGCACCATATCGGCTCGCAGGCTCATTGCAGTCGTACGCAGCGTCTTCACGGCGTACACAGCATCTTGGTGGCGTACGCAGCGTCATGACGGCGTATACCTAGCACGTGGCGTTGCGCGATGATGTCACCGCCCTGCGTGGCGTCGTTTGATGATGTCACCGCCCGACGCCGTGGGACGCCCAAATTCAGTCGGCCCGCCTCCTGCCCAGCTGATTGGTGAGTATGATGCAAATGACGTCACGTACGAACTTCACGCGTACTTAGCACGAACTTCACGTGAACTCCGCTTCCATTTGGTCGTGTCAAACGCATGCAATTGCATGCAAGTGGGACAGGCCCTTAACTCCCAGTAATAGGAATAAACATTGTGATATCATTTGAATTAAGATTGTTTAGTTTAATTTAGAGATACAGCACGGAAACAAGCCTTTCAGCCCACCAAGTCTGCATTGACCAGTGATGAACACTATCTACACACACTAAGGACAATTTACATTTATACCAAGCCAATTAACCTACAAACCTGTATGTCTTTGGAGTGTGGGAGGAAACCGTAGATCTCGGCGAAAACCTACGCAGGTCACAGGGAGAATGTACAAACTCCGTACAGAAGAGCACCAGTAGCCAGGATCGAACCTGGGGCTCTGGTGCTGTCAGGCAGAAACTCTACCGCTGGGCCACCATGCCGCCAGATAACTATTCTCATAACAGCGTCAGCTTTTTACAGTGACATTTTAGTAGTTCAGTTTTGGTAATCAAATAAACATTCAGATAGTTTATAAAATAATCTTTCCTCATTTTGTGGGAATTCTATTACATTCCTCATAATAGAAGCCAAAATTGTAAATTTGTTGGATGGATTGTAGTACCTACCATGTTGTTCCAAAACAAGCACCGTCAAATATTTAAGTACCAATTTTGTTGTTAATGTTATTACGTTTACCGTGCCTTTCTCATCCTTGTAAAGCTATTTGCGCAATTTAAAACTTAATCGTTGCACTGTCTATATATGGGCTGTCTTGAACCCTGCCATGTAGTGTTCCAAAGTATCCCTGCTAATAAATGAGTATTAGACTAAACAGAATTTTTAAAGAAAGTATTTTAAATATGCATTTAAAAATTACATTTTTTTTGTACATTGTGCTTCTTGGATTTGATGTCTTAAAATTGTCCTCATCCCACCTATCCTAGGTTCTTGACTATGCGATTGAGACTGAAAAAATGATTGAAAAGTACGAGTCCTTGGCATCTGATCTACTGGAGTGGATTGAACAGACTATCACCATCCTGAATAATCGCAAATTTGCCAATTCACTCATTGGTGTTCAGCAGCAGCTACAAGCATTTAATACATATCGCACTGTTGAAAAACCCTCAAAGTAAGACAATTTAAGTATTTATTGTTACTTTGCCTCATTAATTGCTTGTGAAACCATTACCAAGAGCTCATAATGACTATGTCATAAGACACAGATAAAAGCAATGGTGGTCCAGCAAGACATTATTAAAATTGTAGCTAATCTGCCTCCACTTCCCTGCAGCATGCTTGATTATCTTGGATTTAAATATATTTAATGCATTCCATAGAAAAGTACAAATATTCAGAACCCTGAGAAAAGAGATTTCTCCTCATCTAATTTCTAAATTGCCAACTCTTTATTATGAGCAGGTGAGTCTTCATTCTGAAATACTCAAGTGTTTTAGATATTCCAGTAAGGGGATTTCTCTAAATGTTAGGGAATATAGGTCAAATTGACTCATTTCTCCCTAAAGGACAATCGTGTCATTCTGAAAATCAGTGTAGTAACCGTCTGTTTTGTTCCCTCTCCAGTATGTTGGTTGAGACCAGAACTGCACAGTGTACTCCATATGTGCTCTCACCAAAGTCTAAATAGAGATGCTGATAATGCACTTTGCGCAGCCCAGCTGCTACCTCAGAGCACCAGAGACCCAGGTTCGATCCTGACGGGTGCTGTCTATATGAAATTTGCATGATCTCTCTGCGACTGCGTGGGTTTCCTCTGGGTACTCCGGTTACCTCGCACATCCTAAAGACATGCAAGTTTGTAGGTTAATTGGCCTAATGTATAGAGAGTGGAGGCGTAAGCAGGATAATGGAATGCATTACACGTTTGGCCCTCAACGTATTGAAACAGTTTGTAAATACCAAAAATTGCAGCCACCAACTGAAAAATAAATCATATTTTCAGTCCCATAATCCTCAATGCATCCTATTATTTTATTCCCAATGAGACAACATTCTATATTATTCCCTTGTATGGCAACTTACCAATTCCCATTTAAAAAATTCAAATGCACTCCAAGCATCGTTTTCTCTCATCTACTTGCTAGTTCCAACCCTCTCAAAATGTTAAAACAGATTTTAAAAACATCCCATAAGTCATGTGTTTATCTGGTCAATAGAATTACTGAGTTGTTTAAGGCTTCCCCAATAATAGATTTGAGCATGTTCTTTATTACTGATGTCAGGCTAAATGGTTGATTTACCCTTTTCCTGCTTTATTGAATAGTGGATTATGTTTCAACATGCAGTCAATGGGCCTCATTCTAAGATCTGCGACTAGTGGTGTCCCTCAGTTTTCTAACCTGTGACTAGTGGTGTGCTTCGGTGCTGGGCATGTTACTGTTTGTTATCTACATCAATGATTTGGATGAGAACATACAGGGCAAGATTTGCAAGTTTGCTGATGATACAAAAGTGGATGGTTTTACAGATAGTGAAGATGGTTGTGAAAGATTGCAGCAGGATCTGAATCGATTGGCCAGGTGGGCTGAGTAATGGTTGATGGAATTTAATACAGAGAAGTGTGAGGTGTTGCATTTTGGGACATATAACAAGGACAGGACCTTCACAGTGAATGGTAGATCTCTCTAAGGATCTCTTGGCGGCTCTCCGGCGGCTCTCCAGCGGCTCTCCAGCGGGTGTTCCAGCAGCGGCCCGGCATTGGCGCTCCGGCGGCTCCGGCGGCTCTCCGGCGGGTGTTCCAGCGGCGGCCCGGCTTCAGAGCTCCGGCGGCTCCAGCGTTCCCGTGGTCGATCCTGACTGGGGGCTGTGGTGGTGTTCCGGCGTTCCGGCGGCGGCGGCGGCCTGGCTTCGGAGGCTCGGCCGCGGGCCTGGTGGACGATGACATCGAAGGCCTGGATTGCCTCAGTACAGAGGGGGAGCAAGTAGGGGAAAATGACAAAGACCTTAAGACTTTTGCCTTCCACCACAGTGAGGAGGTGCTTGGTGAACTCACTGTGGTGGATGTTAAATTATGTGTTTATTGTGTGTTTTGTTTTAATTTATTACATGTTATGACTGCAAGGTAACAAATTTCGTTCAGACCGAAAGGTCTGAATGACAATAAAGGAATCTGAATCTGAATCTGAATCTGAATCTGAATAGGAGAGCAGAGGGATCTAGGAGTACTGGTGCATGGTTCCTTGAAGATTGAGTTGCAGGTAGATAAGGTGGTCAAAAAGGCTTTTGGCACATTGGCAATTGTATAAGACATTGGTGAGACCACATTTAAAATATTGTGTTCAGTTCTGGGCACCATGTTATAGGAAATATATTGTCAAGCTTGAAAGAGTTCAGAGAAGATTTACGAGGATGTTGCCAGGACTCGAGGATGTCAAGAGTGTTTTATTGCAATATGTCCCAGGTAGAACAATGAAATTCTTACTTGCTGCAGCATAACATAATATGTAAACATAGTACACCGTAAACAATATGATAAATAAGAGAGAAAAATAAGTTCAGTACACACACACACACACACACACACACACACACACACACACACACACACACACACACACACACACACACACACACACACACACACACTCACACACCCACCCACCCACCAAACAATAGGGAGAGGCTTGGTCTCTATTCCTTGGAGTGCAGGAGGATGAGGGGTGATCTTATAGAGGTGTACAAAATCATGAGAGGAATAGATTGGGTAGATGCACAGAGTCTCTTGCCCAGAGTAGGAGAATCGAGGACCAGGGGACATAGGTTAAAAGTGAAGGGGAAAAGATTTAATAGGAATCTGAGGGGTAACCTTTTCACAAAAAGGACGGTGGGTGTATGGAACAAGTTGCCAGGTGAGGTAGTTGAGGCTGGGACTATCCCAATGTTTAAGAAATAGTCTGGTACATGGATAGGACAGGTTTGGAGGGATATGGACCAAGTGCAGGCAGGTGGGACTAATGTAGCTGGGACATGTTGGCCGGTGTGGGCAAGTTGGGCCGAACGGCCTGTTTCCACACTGTATCACGCTATGATGCTATCAACAATACCATTTGTTGTCATGAGGTCTAATTTAAACTAACTTTAAACTCTGATGTGGAAAAAACCTTTTTTGGTGTGTACAAAAAGGCAAGTGTCATAATTAAACTTGCTTGCTGCTGATTCTGTTAATTTTGTCTTTGAAATGATAAAATTTTGTAATTCACACAATTTCACTGATAACTATAACTACAAAAACTTTAATTCTGATTGAGATTGTTTTTCTTTTGATGCAGGTTTACAGAAAAGGGAAACCTGGAAGTTTTGCTTTTTACCATTCAAAGCAAAATGAGAGCAAACAATCAGAAAGTCTACATGCCACGAGAAGGCAAGCTCATCTCAGATATCAACAAGGTAAACATGAAAGATGTTTATTTTGTTTCTTCCATGAAAGAATTGCCTTAACCTTATGAACAGGTCATCAATGGCTTCAGCTGGCCCTTAGAATTCACTCAGTTGAAGAGGTGCATCTGTTAATTAGAACTCCTATTAATTATTTACTGGTGCTGATCCAAAGCTGACAAGAGTTGAATTGTTGATTAAAATGCAGGTTCCACATTGGGGATAGTAATGCATTAGAATGCTGCATTTGCTTTTTTCAATTTTAATCTGAAGTTGTATAAGGATACTGTTAGTTTGTTGTCTTGGGCCTCTTCCCTTAACTCATTCTTCAAGGTGCCATTAGAGCCCACAATATCATCCTGAATATTTATGCTACTGAGTCTCAATTCACTTTCAGTGTTGAAGAGTGATCAATATTAAGGGAGAAGGTTATTCAAACCCCTCAGTCTTTCTTTTCAATTGGACCTTGGCAAATCCATCCACAGTCTCTGAACCTAGTTAACTAGAACCATGATAACTGTGATGCCTAGTTATCACAGAATCTTAGAAATTTGGCCCATCAAGTCCCTCCCAGCAATATTAGTTTAAGGCGCTCACTAAACTATTTTTGAAATGTGTTGAGGGATTTTGTCTCCACAAATTTTCAGGAAACAAGTTCTGGATCTTACCAGTTGTTGAGCAACTCCTTTTGTTCCTCTTTCCATCTACCTCTAATTCCTCTACCAATTATCTTAAAACTATGCTTTCTACTTATTAACGTAGTCTCACTGGCACCAGCGCAATTTTCCTGAGGTCTCGTTACCAGAACTGCACGCAGAACTCCAGCTGTAGTCAAACTAATGTTTTCTGCAGTGCTGGCATGGCTTCCTTGTTCTTGCATTCTGTGCCTAGGTCGTTAAAGGGGAATGTCCTTTATGCCATTCTAGCTACCTTTTTGGCCTTTTCTGCTATGTTTAGCGATATGCGGATGAGCTTTCCAAGATTTATCTCTTCCTCCTCATTTCTTGGCTTTCCTCCATTTATTGTGCATTCCCTTTCTTTATTTATCCCTTCACTAAAGGCATTATCTCAAACTAAGTAAATGTTATTTGTCAACCTAACTCGTTTGCTTCCTCTCGCATGGAGTTCATTCCTCTTTATCTTCAGCATTTCTTGAAAAGGTTGGGAACCATGGCTTTTTTGGGGAATGTACTATTCAAAAATTCCACTATCCCATTTAATTTCTAATTTCATTCTAATGTAAAGACTCTAACACAGTATAAGTAGCTGTAGATAATCAGGTTATTTGAAGCTTCTGAATAAAATATTTCCTGTAAGTATTAAACTTTACCGTCAGCATTTATTTTTTGGTTAAGCACATTCCACCCTGATATTAAAAAGTGCAGTCCCATAACAAACAGCTAGCCATACATGTATTGGTATGCTTGAGATTTGTAATGCTGAAGCTTCACATTTTGCTCAGAGTTTAAAGAAAAATATGCAATATAAAGTTGATCAAAGTTAGTTATAAGTAATTAACTATTCTGTTTTACAATTCCAACTTTCAGTTTTTATGAGAAGAACCTGGCCCATTTTACTAGCATGGAGTTTGCAGTTGATCATTTCCTCACATAATTTTGGATTGTCTTTCTCTCACAAAGACTCCTCAAGATGTCTGTGTTAAACAAAGTCCAATAGTATTTACAAGTGTGAAATTCCACCATTCACACAATTATAGACATTCTTTTGTCGACCTAGCTTCGCAAGCTTCTTTAACTGCTCTTCGTCATTGCTCAGAGAGGGCCTCCTTGTGGCTTGATCACAAACTGACCCAATTTTCAATTATCTTGATAATTTACCTAAATTTCCTACTTTCAAATTTAATTTTAAATGTTTTATTTTAATTGAACAAGAGTTTTTGATAAGACTTGTTAAAAGTTTGGAAAGCTATTGGTTGTCAATATTATCACCTACAGGCTTGGGAAAGACTGGAAAAATCTGAACACGGACGAGAACTGGCATTAAGGACTGAGCTGATCAGACAAGAAAAGCTGGAACAACTTGCAAGGCGATTTGATCGTAAAGCTGCTATGAGGGAGACTTGGCTGAGTGAAAACCAGCGCCTTGTTTCCCAGGTAATGCTTCACTTGTTATTTTTTGGCGCTCTAGAAAAAATATTAGTATCAATTTTAATTCATGTGAAACTGGGTATCAAGTACACTGAGAATTCAAGGCTAGTGGTTTGCAAATATATTTGAAGATAAAACCTGTTTGTTAATGGTTGAATAATGGTATATAATTAATTTCTGTAGATTTTGTAGAGCAAGTGGTTTTTATATATTTGAAAAATCATTAGTTGGCCAAATCTCAAATACAGCTGAAAATAGCGAGTCAGATTACTGTTCCAACATATAAATGTTTAGAATATAGACTCGTATATTGATACATTTCCATGAGGTACCGATGCAGTTGTGTTGTCATATCTGATTGTGATCATGAAAGAGGCGATGCAAGTGCATTCAATAGCTCCAGCAATCTTTTTCCCCCTAGGAGTTGAATAACACACATTATTCTTCTGCTTCACATCCAACTGTGATGAGAATCTTCAATGCTTATCCCCTATAAATTGTACACTTATGTAAAAGTTCTGTAAAGGTCCAAGGTGAATTCCTAATCCCAGTTTAATTAAGTGGAGGAATTTAAGCAAGTTAAAAGTGAACAGTTTAAGTGGTGAAGTTGTCTTATTCGTCAATTAAATGGCAGAGCTCTGAGAGGAAAGCAATTGCTTAATAATTGTGACAATTGATTGATGCAATTAAATGTATGGTGTTCAACCACATTTCTTTCCAAAGTTTAATAATTGAACTTGAGGGCAACAGTCTTGTGTAGCTGTTTAAAATTGAGGCATTCTTTTGCCCTTTTTAGTCAAACTATTTTCTTTGCAGTGCATATTTCTTGTCGGATTTGCTCATTCTCGCTGAATATTTAAACATTTTATCACGTAAAGTGACTTCCATTTCTTCTGCCGTAGGACAATTTTGGTTTTGATCTCCCAGCTGTGGAGGCTGCTACGAAGAAGCACGAAGCTATAGAGACAGATATTGCTGCATATGAAGAGCGAGTGCAAGCAGTGGTGGCTGTGGCCAAGGAACTTGAAGCGGAGAACTACCATGATATTAAGCGGATCACAGCAAGGAAAGAAAATGTCTACAGGCTTTGGGAATACCTACTGGAATTACTGCGTGCCCGTCGGCATCGGTTAGAAATGAACCTCAATTTACAAAAGATTTTCCAGGAAATGTTATATATTATGGACTGGATGGATGAAATGAAGGTATAAAAAACAGCTCTTCCATGCCTTTTGTAACATTTTATGTGAATTGTTTTAGTAAAGATTATAAACAATGTTTTAAAGCAGCCATAAGCCAAGATGATCACTTGTACTGGTAATGCAAGATTAGCAATACTTTTTTCATTTTATTATAAACTCTTGTATGTTGTGTTCAGTATATTTAACATGAACAATCGGTGAAAGTTGTTGAACTATCACAGGTGCTGTTGCTGTCTCAAGACTATGGGAAACATTTGCTTGGTGTGGAAGATCTCCTGCAGAAACATGCACTCGTTGAAGCTGACATTGCTATTCAGGCTGACAGAATCAAAGGTGTCAATTCTTCTGCTCGGAAATTTGCTTCTGAAGGAGAAGGTAAGTTTTATTTTCGCCCATCACTTTTTATGGTGGTCTTTTTTGTGCGCCAGAGATGGCTCATTGGTAATTCCATTTGACGGTATAAGACCGTTCATTGCAAACTTTAAAAAGTCACAGGAGTTGACAACATATGCTCTTATTAGCTGAGCTCAGTCCTGCTAGAATAGATACTTAATTTTGCAGAGGTACGCAGGGGGTATAAAAATCATTTGGTATTTCATTTCTTGAGTGCAATTTTGATAATCGCACTAATAAAGGCCAGGCATTGTGCCACTGTACAGCAGAGATGATAAAGGTCTGGACTTTATCCCGGATTGTCTCAACCAGTCGCAGCCAGGATGGTAAAGAGTAATTATGAAAGAGAATGTATATAGTGGTTAATTTGAATATAGTGGTCAAATTCGAGTCCTAGGGCATGATTGAAATGACAATTATTAGAAAATTGGAGTGAAGTAGAATTCTCCTTGCCGACTTTAGTCTCTGTTGTCATGTCAGCTCAGAAGGCCAATAGCATAAAATTGCAAACTGGCTCATATGCCTCCGTAAAGGCAATGAGAGAAACAGAGCACATTCAAATAGCTATTTAACAAAACATCTGGAGATAATGGTAAAAAGCCTTGAAATAATGACTTATTTTTCCTTCCCCAGGTTACAAACCATGTGATCCACAGGTCATTCATGATCGTGTAACTCACCTTGAGTTCTGTTATCAAGAGCTTTGTCAGCTGGCTGCTGAACGGAGAGCTCGCTTGGAAGAGTCCCGACGCCTCTGGAAGTTCTTTTGGGAGATGGCAGAGGAAGAAAGCTGGATCCGCGAAAAAGAACAGATTCTTTCAGCAGCTGACTACGGCAAGGATCTGACGAGTGTGATTCGCCTTCTGAGCAAGCACAAGGCATTTGAGGATGAAATGAGTGGGCGACGTGGACCTCTTCAACAGACGATAAAAGAAGGTGATGCAATGGTAGCTGAGGAGCACTTTGGATCAGAGAAGATTAAGGAACGGATTCAGGACATTCAGGATCAGTGGGCCCACCTTGATGAGCTGTCTGCAATTCAGAAAAAGCGATTGGAGGAAGCTGCTAACGTTCACCAGTTTAAGGCTGATGGTGATGATATTGATGTGTGGATGTTAGATATTTTGCGAATTGTCTCCAGCAATGATGTTGGCCATGATGAATACTCCACTCAAGCCCTAGTGAAGAAACACAAAGATGTGGGTGAGGAGGTTGCTAGCTACAGACAAATCATTGATTCACTACATGAACAAGGACGAAGTTTGCCTGATGAGTACTACAATTCACCTGAGGTGGAAGGTAGATTGGCTGATATTGAGGAACGTTACAAGGAGTTAGCTGAACTGGCACGACTTCGTAAACAAGCCCTTCAGGATGCACTGTCGCAGTACAAGATGTTCAGTGAAGCAGACGCTTGTGAATTGTGGATCGATGAGAAAGAGCATTGGCTGAACAACATGGAGATCCCAGAAAAGCTTGAAGATCTTGAAGTTATCCAACACAGGTTGGGAATAAAGTGTTTGTATTACAAAATATATCCGATGACGATATTGATTTAAAACCTGTAGTATATGAGATATGATTGACAATTGAAGGAGAGTGGATTAGAGATTCAATATTCTAGGGAGTCTGAGAATACTTTATTGTGGTTTATATGTTGGCTTGACTATCATGGATTTCAACAAAATATGATTTAGGTTTGTTTTGCTTTTAAATGAGTAATTTTGAATATTTAATTAGTATTGTATAAATCCAAAGGATGGGTCATTGAATCCGAGGCCTTGTTATTTATTGCCTATCCTGATAATAACACGTTAAAAGTTTTTTTTTGTGTAGTATCATTTTGCTACTAAATTGGATTCAGAGGTCATTTAAAAAAATCAAAAGCAAAACATTGTAAATGTTAGTCAAGTGCCAATTGTGAAGAAAGAAAGTTTCAGAAATTATATCAGACCAGTAATCTCCGAACAACAGGGCTGAGTTAGCCAAATGTGTGTCAAGAATTAATCAGTAAACCAATGCTTGCGGGCCCAACTCGGGGCTAAAGGATTTCAGTCATTACCAGCAGCATTGTGACAAAATAAATAGCTTTCTTCTATTTAGTCAAGAATTAGAGCACATTACAGGTGCTCTGCAGTTTACGATGTTTCGACTTTACGATCGGTAAACGCTCGGCAACGGCAGCAAGCCGCACGTCACTTCCAGTCTTGTGATCACAATATATCGCAATGCGTTTTCGACTTGCGATATTCTCGGTTTACAATGGGTTTATTGGAACGTAACCCCATCGTAGGTCGAGGAGCAACTGTAGATAAATAATATAACTAACTTTAGATCTAACTATTCCCAGGATTACTTTCATGGTATTGTTAATTATTTTTTTAAATTAGGGAATTGATATCTTAAGCCATTTGGAATTCTGTGTTTTATTTATGCAGGTTTAATCTTTATATTTTTATTGTAGGTTTGAAAGTCTAGAGCCAGAGATGAACAACCAGGCTTCTCGTATCGCAGTGGTGAACCAGATAGCTCGTCAGTTGATCCACAGCGGTCACCCAAGTGAAAAGGAAATCAAAGCACAGCAAGATAAGCTAAATACAAGGTATGTAGGTCACATAGAAGTGTACACCAAGAGTCGATTCAAAAGTGTATGTACCAGCAAAGGAACAATGAAATTCTAACTCGTTGCAGCTTAATGCAAAAACAGTCAACCAGCAACACGGTCCAAAGAAGATCATAGTTGCTGAGGTAGTGTGCAGTGTTCAAGAGCCTGATAGTTGCTGGGTGGAAGCTGTTATTGAACCCGCCGGTTTTTTGCTCCTGTACCCATTCCCAATGGAAGTAGTGAAATTACCGTGTGGTAATTAGTGTGACTGTGATGGTGTGGGTCTTTGATGAAATTAGCTACCTTTTTGAGGTAGCGTCTTCTATTGATCCCATCGATGATGGGGGGAGGTCAGTACCTTTTACGGATTGGACATTGTCTACACTCTCTGTAGCCTCTTTCATTCCTGGGATTTCGAGTTACTAAACCAGGTCATGATGTAAATAATCAGTACGCTCTATACTGTACATAAGTAGAGGTTTGATGGAGTATTCAACGAGATGCCAAAGCTCCTCCAACTTCAGGAGTGAGGTTTATGAGTTTTCTTCACAATTTCATCAATTAACTGGACCTAGGACAGATCTTCAAAGATATGCATGCATATGAACTTAAAGCTTTGACACTCTCCACCACTGTCTTCTCGAGGAAGAGTGGTGTTCCATTAGTTCATGGATCCCTGGCATTTCCTTCGTGAAGTGAACAATCAGCTCCTGTGTCAATACTAACATTGAAAGCAAGATTGTTGTTGGCACCATGCAATCGGATTATACATTTCCTTCTTGTACTCTTGCTTAGTACCTATTACCCCCCCCATGCGCACACGCACACACACAGGTGCACACGCACGCACACACACGTGCACACGCACGCACACACACGTGCACACGCACGCACACACACGTGCACACGCACGCACACACACGTGCACACGCACGCACACACACGTGCACACGCACGCCCGCACACGCACGCACACACACGTGCACACACCCGCACATGCACGCACACACACGTGCACACGCCTGCACACACACGTGCACACGCACGCACACGCACGCACACACACGTGCACACGCACGCACACACACATGCACACGCACGCACACACACGTGCACACGCCCGCACATGCACACACACACGTGCACACGCACGCACACACACGCACTTTCCCCTGGTCCTCACCTTTCAGAGTGCCAGCCTCTCCATCCAACGAATGATCACACCACCAGTCACATCTTCCCATCCTCGCCCCTTTCTGCTTTCCACAGAAACCAATCTCTCCTCAACTGATTGATTTGCTCATACCGTCCCACCCTAACCACCCCCTCCCCAAGCACTTTTTTTTTGTGCTCGGGATTTCAGCATTCGCAGTCTCTTATGTCTCTCTTTAAAGCAACACTTTAAAATTCTCAATTTTGGTTTTCTCATTTTGTTTGTCTTGCTCTTTCACTTCCGGCCGGCATGATATCAGTGTTACTTTCTAATGGGAGTAGGGAAATTTGTGAAAGGCATTAGAGAATTTAGATTCCTGGCATACTGACAGTGCTGGTGCATTTATGTTCAGGAATGAGCCAGAGATTCCACTGCTGTTTTTTTTCTCATCAATTAATTCAATTGTTCCCTTTTTCACAACCATGCCTTTAGCAGTGAAGGCTCTGCACTCGGAAATTCCCTTCATTAACAATTCTGCCTCCTTTTCTCCATGTCATCTCCTTAGCTGCCCTAATAGCGTAGCTGCCCTAATAACGTATTTACGTAGTTTGGAATCAATATTTTATTTAGCTATACATTTTGGACATTTTTGGGTGATGATGACAATACCTGTTGTGGTTGGTCAGTAATCATACCTCTGAGACCAAACTAATAATCTTTGAACCGAGATGCCATTTTGTTTCCCTGTCATTTTAAACATGACAAATAGATTTCAGTGAAGCACTTGCAGCACAACTAGACACCACCATGATATGTATTGTGGCAAAAATCAATCTGCAGTTTCTTAATTGGACATAAAGCTTTAATATACAACGCTAAGAGGCATTTGTTTGTCTATATGATGGAGGATTTGTGTAGCATGGTTACCCAACCAAACAATGTAAGCAGATATATCACCTGTGAGGTAGGTGGATCAAGTTTAAAGCTATTAAGTTTCATTCTTCATTAGAGAGTGAATGTTTTGATGTGATAACATTGGCTTAGAAAGATATGTTAAAGTCTAAATTAACAGTTGATCAGCTGATCAACACAGGATTAATGGCTTCACACCCCCACCCTCCCTCGCTCACACACACACACACACACACACGCACACACGCACACACCCCATGCCACATGTTCATGGTGAAAACTAAGGCAGTAGTAGAAATTAAAATGATTCTGTAATTTACACTCTCCTATCTCACTTGCTTTCCACAACATTCACATTGTAATCTGTTTCTTTGAGTAGAACACATACAGGAAGGAAGCGATATTCAGGTATAAATTTGCAGGTTGGGCTCGATGGAATGATTATAATGTAGTCTGCTGTTTCAGAATGAGGTGGAGTGGTTAAGGAAGCACTGACTGCCTATCATTCCATCTCATTTTAGATTTAACGTTGGCCAATGTAAGCACATGTATCTGAACATTTGCTTCCATTTTGCTAATTTGATCCTAGGTGGAGTAAATTCCGTCAACTTGTGGACCAAAAGAAAGATGCACTCAATTCCGCACTCAGCATTCAGAATTACCACCTGGAATGCAATGAAACGAAATCCTGGATTAGGGAAAAGACCAAAGTCATTGAGTCCACGCAAGATCTGGGCAATGATCTTGCTGGTGTCATGGCCCTCCAAAGGAAATTAACTGGAATGGAACGTGATTTAACAGCAATTGAAGCTAAACTAGATGACCTGCAGAAAGAAGCCGAAAGACTTGCTGCTGAGCATCCTGACCAGGCACAAGCTATTATGAGCCGCCTTGCAGAAATCAGTGATGTCTGGGAAGACATGAAAAGTACTTTAAAGAATCGAGAAGAATCACTTGGTGAAGCAAACAAACTTCAGCAATTTTTACGTGATTTGGATGACTTCCAGTCCTGGCTCTCAAGAACTCAAACTGCCATTGCTTCTGAAGACATGCCAAACACACTGGCAGAAGGAGAAAAGTTACTCACGCAACATGAAAACATCAAAAATGAAATTAACAATTATGAGGAAGACTACCAGAAAATGCGAGACATGGGTGAAATGGTAACACAGGGACAAACAGATGCACAGTACATGTTCTTACGCCAGCGCCTGCAAGCTTTGGACACTGGATGGAATGAACTGCACAAAATGTGGGAGAATAGACAGAATCACCTGTCACAATCTCATTCATACCAATTGTTCTTAAGAGATACAAAGCAAGCAGAAGGATTCCTCAACAACCAGGTAAGATAAGAACCTTGCATTTAATTTTGACTTTAAATTCTAGCCTGGTGTATGTTATTTTTAAGTTCTTTTAGAAGTTTGCTTTTAAGACAGTTATTTATTTTTCTTTCCTGTTAAAATAACTATGTATACATTTTATCAAAATATCTGATTAAAACACAACAGAAAATACTGTTGTCCTCCGTGTTAACCTACTTATTGTCAGTCCAGGTGGGCATAAAATATTTATCTGACATACAAATTGCAGGATAGACAAGATTCTTCTATTAAGCAGGATTTTGTTTCAGTTTTGCATAAGGCATTTCAGCATCCATTACTCAAAGAACATGAGGGCAGTACAGTGGCACAGCAGTAGAGTTGCTGCCTTACAGCGCTTGCAGCCCCTGAAACCCGGGTTCGATCCCGGCTGCGGGTGCTGTTTGTATGGGGTTTGTGATCCCCCCCCCGTGACTGTGTGGGTTTTCTCAGGGATCTTCAATTTCTTCCCACACTCCAAAGACGTACAGGTTTCTAGGTTAATTGGCTTGGTATAAGTGTAAATTGTCCCTTGTGTGTGTAGGACAGTGTTAATGTGCGGGGATCGCTGGTCGGCGTGGATTTGGTGGGCCGAAGGGCCTGTTTCCGCGCTGTATCTCTAAACCAAACTAAACTAAATAGGTATTAAAGCATCAGAGGTATGAAAAATGTGAATAGAAAGTTGTAGGCATTTGGAGAATTGTGCTGTCCATGAAATATTTTATTAAAACAAGACTGCAAATCTGCAACTGATCATTCCTGTGCATCAATGTTTTGTTCTCTGATCATAATTAAAAGTAAAATGTCAACTAAAAATTATTTGTGTTTTTTTTTGTAAACAAAGGAATATGTGTTGGCACACACTGAAATGCCCACAACATTAGAAGCTGCAGAAGCTGCCATTAAGAAACAGGAAGACTTCATGACTACAATGGATGCTAATGAAGATAAAATCAATGGAGTGGTGGAGACAGGCAGGCGTCTGGTCAGTGATGGGAATATTTATTCTGACAAAATCCAGGAAAAGGTTAATTCTATTGATGAAAGGTAAAGAAATCAATCTGATTCAGTCCCTTTTGAAAATAATGTTAAGATTTCGTATGCATGTATTAATTGCACTGAAAAGATACTTTAATCTTACCTGTGTGTTTTGTTACTGCACATGCTTTACCTTAGGGTGAAACCTGGGTTTGTAGGAGAATATATTTTGATCGAATGTCCTTTCCCTGTATCAATTTTTAAACCATTATTCAGAAAGATTTATTCAGGCCATTTAGGATGACACCATAGAAATATGGCGACACAGGAGACTGCCGATGCTGGAATCTACAGCAGTGCTGGAGGAGCTCAGCAGGCCAGGCAAACTTTGACACAAAACATTGTTCATTTCTCTCCTTAGATGCTGCTTGGTTTGTTGAGTTCCTTCAGTACCTGGTGATTTGCTGTAGAAATTTAATTATATTAATCCGTATTAAAATAAAGTTTAAATAATAATATAGTGGATATTATAACACAATCAAAACCAGCCCAAAACCTTTCTTTTGGAAAAGTTGTTTCCTTGATAAACAATTTGTTTTTAAATCACTGGGCGCTGTTGGCAATGTCAGCATTAACTTCTCTTCCTTCCATAGAAGGTGTTTTCACAGTGCTGTTGGAGATAGGTTTGCAAGAGTTAGACCAAATGATGATGAAGGAATTTCAATATATATTTCTGAGTCATGATGTGCCACCTTGAAGGGAACCTACAGATGATGATATTCACATGCTTCTGAAGTCCATGTTCTCAATGGTTTGGGAGTTGCTTTCAAAATATCTTGCATGAGTAACTGCTGTGAATTTAATAGTTGTGCACCCTACAGTGACTGATGTTGGGAATACAAGTTTAGGGAGGTGCATGGGGCACCAGTCAAGCTTTGCTTTGACACAAAATGTCGTTGAGCATCTTGATAAGTGTGGCACCAGTGCTCTTCCTGGTGGGTGAAGATATTACATTTCTAACCCCTTAACATTTAAAAAAAATCATTCCTTAGCTACATTTAAATTAGTGTAATGATAGCTATTGATAATTAACCAGCAATAGTAACAAAAAAAAATAGCTTTCAGAATCACAAGTGATAACTCAAGCAACCAATAACCCTGCTCCGCAAACCTCTCTGCTCCTGCCCACACCAACACAAGCAACAAAAAAAATCTGAAGCAAGTATAATTATTAGACCATATCCAAAAGAGTGCTTTAGAATCAGTTTAAGTGGTACGTCGCAAGCAGCAAAACAGTGTTCTATATTTAGGATCTTTACTATATAATTGGAGCCCATTCACTTCCTTGTGCCCCAGGTTTGACCAAATACCTCAGCATGAAAAACCTGAGGAGGATTCGTCTGAAGGTCTGTTGACAATCACCTGAATTGCAAGTCAATCCCTGATCTTCTCATGTTGAACAATTGTGAAATATGAATTTTAGAGATCAGGATTCACATTCATGGGGTAGAAATATTGAAAGGGATTCTTAATGTTCTTCCTTTAAAATTGTACCCACAGCTTGGAAAATCAATGAGTTTCGCTAACAGCTCAGATTCTGCTTACTTAAAATAACACTTTTAAAAATGTTGCCATTTAATTCAATCTACAGGCATAAAAAGACCCGCGAATGTGCCAGTGAACTTCTAATGCGTTTGAAAGACAATAGAGATCTACAGAGATTTCTTCAAGACTGTCAAGAAGTAAGCTGGCTGCACAACTCAATCAAGTAGCGCACTATGAATTTTCAATATATTTCCTTTCGATGTTTTATATTTCTTAAGCATATATTTTGTTTTACAGCTGTCCCTCTGGATCAGTGAGAAAATGCTCACTGCCCAGGACATGTCCTATGATGAAGCCAGGAACTTGCACAGTAAATGGCAGAAGCATCAAGCTTTTATGGCAGAGCTTGCATCAAATAAAGAATGGCTCGATAAAATTGATAAGGTATCAAACTATCTGTTATTGCAGAGTTCATTTTGTTTTGTAATAAATATGCAGCTTGGATGTTATTTTCAGTTTACAGTTAGAAGGCCACATTGCAGAGACTAAATGTGGCCTACAATGATGCCGTGAGAACACTGCTAAGGAATCCTAGATGGTGTAGTGCTTGTAACATGCTTGTGGCTGCAGAAGTCAGTACATTTGAAGCTATCCTAAGAAATCATGTGTATAAATTCATCTGCAGGATAAATGACTCTAAAAATGTAATTATTGTGACCTTGTCAAACATATGGTTTAGCACTACACGCTACAAATCCCAGTTGTGGAGACACTGGTATCGCTGTCTAGTTGTAGGACATTGATCATTCTTTTTATTCTGGATTTTAATTCATGTATTGTGGTTTTTTTTTTTAATATATAATTTATGATGCTTTTATAAGTGATATACAAAGATTTTATATGTACTTTATGATGTTTTTTAATATGCAATGCATTTTTATGTAATGTTGTCCCTTGTCTGGAACTTGAGTCCGAAATAAAGTTTATTATTATTATTATTGTACTGACTAGTTAACTACATTTCCAAAATGCATTACATCAAAATAAATAGTTATCCAACGATTGTATTTGCAACAATTTAATGGTCTTATTGTAGCTTTTCCATTATTGCTTGAATGAGTCTTGAATTCTGTACTTAGTTTCTTGATGTGAATGCCTTTCATGTATTAGCAAATACTAATCCTGTTCAAAATATGTAAATATATGAAAGGTAATGTTTTCTGAGGGAATGCTTGTTGTTTATTGACCTATCTTTACCCCTGACCACTACTAGGATAGAAAGTCTTTATACAAAAGTAACCAAGAATATTTTATCATTTTTAACTGTGGTTAAATGACAAGTGTCAAATGATGTTGCCCTCCATTTGCTATATATTAAAATTGAGAACTTTTTTTTAATCAGGAATACTTCTGTGTGTTCCAGAATAGATTTAAATGATGCTATCCATTCAGGATTGTTGTATTAGTGTTTTGTGATTTTATGCTGGATAATCAACCTAAAAAAAAAAGAATAAAGTAGATGAGAACATCTCCCATTAATTTATAAGAAAAAACAACTGTATTTGTTGTGTGCAAAATAAGTAGATAGCCGATGCATTTCAATGCAACCTCATTGGATTTCTGCAGAAAAAAGGAAAATTTGGTCTGAAAATCATTTTGTTTTATCATTTAGGATGGAATGCAACTGATTGCAGAAAAACCAGAGACCGAAGTGGTTGTGAAAGAGAAGCTCACTGCTCTGCATCATTTGTGGGAAGATCTAGAATCTACAACCCAGGCCAAAGCCCAGCGTCTGTTTGATGCCAATAAAGCTGAACTTTTTACACAGAGCTGCGCTGATTTGGACAAATGGGTGCACACCCTGGAAGGGCAGCTCCAATCTGATGATTATGGCAAGGACCTTACGAGTGTCTCTATCCTTCTCAAGAAACAACAGGTATGTTACTATGATGGTGCAACTATTCACAAGGAATCATGGATAACTGCAGATCACATAACGAGACTGGAAACACATTGTTTACTTCGTACTACATGCAGACTGATTTTCTTCCATCACTCCTAATTAGATGTTGGAAAATCAAATGGAAGTGCGAAAGAAAGAGGTGGATGAATTGAAGTCTCAGGCCAGGGTATTAAGCCAAGAAGGTAAAGATACCGATGAGGTGGACAGCAAGCGCACCATAGTTGAAAAAAGATTCACGCAATTATTGGAACCGCTGCGTGAAAGGAAACATTACTTGTTGGCATCGAAGGAAATCCATCAATTCAACAGAGATCTGGAGGATGAAATTGTAAGTCGTATCTTCAATATAAACCATTTAAAGCAAAGCATATTTACATTATTTCTTTTGGCTTGCCTCAAATCCTGACATTTTAAAATGTTACACGTACCTTTTTAAGTCCAATTCATTAAATGCACAGTATCTGATGATCCTAACTTTTCTTTGGCATTTTTCAAGAATATAAATTATTTGTTAATAAACACCTTAATTCTTTTAATGACACTTGAAAGATTGCCCAATTGTAAGTAAAGAGAAATCTTCCAATATTAAAGTATAATGCTTATGTAAAATGTCTTAATTCGTTCATTTATTTTCCTATCTACTATAAAAGCAGTAAAATTAGATATCGGGAATAATGATCAATTAATTTCTTAGCTGTAGAAATTATGTAAAATTGAAGTGCTTATTGGTTGCTCATGGTCATAATGTTAGATTTTGGATATTTTTCTCATTTTATTGATTGAAACTATACCTGCATGAAGAATTGAATCTTTTAACTGCATTCTCCGTTGAAACAGTCTACAAAACAGTACATTGAATATGTAGGCAGGAACTGCAGATGCTGGTTTAAACCGAAGATAGACACAAAATGCTGGAGTAATTCAGTGGGACAGGCAACATCTCTGGAGAGAAGAAATGGGTGCCGTTTCGGGTTGAGACCCTTCTTCAGAAGACCTTCAGATACCCGTCTGAAGAAGAGTCTCGTCCCAAAATGTCACCCATTCCTTCTCTCCAGAGATGCTGCCTATCTCGCTGAGTTACTCCAGAATTTTGTGTCTATTGTAGATTGAAAATAATCTATTTGTTGGCAAAGTCTTTGATTAAAATAAAAAGCAAACCAAGCACTGGGGATTATTTTCAGAGGGATAGAATTGAATGGAGGTGCAGTTATGTTAATACAATGGGTGGAGTCTTAGCGTCACGAGCCCTGCTTGATCCAACAGCAATGGTGTTACAGGTTCTGTCCTGGAGACGGGTTGAAGAATGGTCCCGACCTGAGATGCTGTTTGCCAATTTCCCTCCACTGATCTGCCCGACCCACTGAGTTCCTCCAGCACTTTGTTTTTCGCAGTTATGGTAAACTTGTGTGGAACCTTGATTAGACGTACTCTGGACAGTTCCAGTTTCCATATTATTAAAAGGGTCTATAGGAACAGAAAAATGCAGAAACATTAGTCATTGAGCATTACAGAAACTAGAAAAGGGAGAGCTAGGGATTGAACTACAGGAGAACTGAAAGCTACCAGTATGATAATTCAAAGATAGACACACAATGCTGGAGTAACTCAGCGTGGCAGGCAGCATCTCTGGAGAGAAGGAATGGGTGACATTACGGGTCAAGACACTTCTTCAGACTGAATCGGGATAGGGAGATACAGAAATGAGGAAATGTGAGGTGTGAAAATGAGACAAAGGGGATGAGAATCAAGGAAAATTGTTAGTACGATAATTCATTTCTCCCATTTGACCCTTCCAGGTAAATAATTTCCAGACTTAATTAAATCTGTATTAAATTTGCAACTACATAGGCTAATCATATTCAGGAAATAACTATCTTGAATTTTATTATCTATTTTTATATTAAATCATGACCATACTTTCCGCTACAAATATAACTATCGTATGTCATTTTTCTGCCTGTCCTCCAGCTGTGGGCTGAAGAACGCATGCCTCTTGCAACATCCACTGATCATGGCCACAACCTCCAGACTGTGCAGATGCTGATTAAGAAAAACCAGGTAACAGCAATGAAAAGTGTTTAAGAGTGCAATTGGCTTTAAAAAAATACTGTACTCCCATTGTGCTATCAATTATTAGACTATTGTATCTCTGTGTGCATTTGTCAATCACTGCCTTCTAATTAAGTTAGCCAAGCATACTTACATAATTGGAATACTTGTAATAATTGTAACACATAAATCTAATACTTATATAATTGGTTAAATGTTAATGTTTTAGGTGTTAATTGAGAATGTAAAATGTCTCTAAATGTACAGTGATGTAGGAGCAGCATTAAATATGCTGAGCTTCATTATGATTAATTTGTTAGAACAATTTCTCATGAGTTTAATGAAGCTAATTATTTTGAGAATATCTAAATGCCCTTCCTATTGCTTAACACAAGGGTTCCCAACCTGGGGTAAATTTACCCCCAAGGGTAAATGTTGCCTGCCCAGAGGGTAAAATTTCTTGATTCTGGATTTGTACATATTTTTTCTCATTGGCTGGTGCATTTAAAATCAGACATTTTTCAACAGTGAAATAAGAGAGAATTGTTGCTGAAGAACCTTTCTCGCCAAGGCAAATTAAATTTACAACTGAGGAGCCATATTCCCTCGGAGAAAAATTAATGCTGCGGGCATTCGATATATAATAAAACAGTTATTTCTAATTTATTGAGATTTTTTTTGTCTCTCTTCCTCAATCCCTTCTATATTTCCAACCATTGCTTCCTGTACTGCAGCCTAAGTATAAAATATTGATGTTACGTTTGTATTTAAATCTTTGGGTGTTAGTAAGTTTCATGATTGCTGCAGAACTTCTGCTGCAGGAGAAAAAATTGGAAACAATTCAGTTTGCTGTCTATTGTGTTTAACATAGAAACATAGAAAATTGGTGCAGGAGTAGGCCATTCGGCCCTTCGAGCCTGCACCGCCTTTAAACTATGTTCCATTGAATATAAAATACCTCACTTAATATTATGGAGACTGCACAGTAGTAATTCAGCAATTGCAATTTTATTTGAACAAGAAACATTCATTCAATGCCCACTTTCAAATGTTGTCTAAACCAAAACTTTGTTTTGTAATATTTGCAATGTCATAAAACTGAATAAAGAGTATGACATTTTTACAAATCAATTTAATTATATAAGAAAGCTTTGTACCAACATAAGCTCATTTAAAAAATATTTAAGGTACATCATAGAGTAAAGTAATTAACATCACCAGATTATACAGGCGATCACATGGTGGGAATATGAAAAAACTCACTTGTAAGCAATTGCTTATTTTTTACATATCTTTTGTTCTGTCTAGACTCTTCAAAAAGAAATTCAAGGCCATAAACCTCGGATTGATGATATATTTGAGAGAAGCCAAAGTATGGTAACTGCTGACACCTCCAGCGCTGAAGCTATTCAGCAGAGATTATCAGATCTACGGGAACTTTGGACCTTATTGTCAGAAGAAACCGAAAAGCGGCACAAACGCTTGGTGGAGTCACACAAAGCCCAGCAGTACTATTTTGATGCTGCAGAGGCTGAAGCTTGGATGAGTGAACAAGAATTGTACATGATGTCAGAAGAGAAAGCGAAGGTTGATATCACGTATCTTTCTCATTCAGTAGTCCTAATTAGGAAAAGAGATTATGTTAATTGTGGAGGAGGGGAGAGTTGAAACTATTTGAAAACATTATTATTTCACAATAATGAATGTCTGCAAAAACAGTAGACAACTTGAGATTAATTTAAATTAATTTAAACTTCTTTCAAACATCTCCAGATAATGATATTCCATACTTACACATTTTAAAGAAAATTGCAGGATTTTCTGTATTCAAAATGTTTTGCTTTTATAGTGATGGAGGTGTAATATTTCAAAATATAGTTGTCAGTAATATCCATTGTCCACATCAGCCAAAGGTTTGTATAGATATTGGGTAGAAAAACACATAAGTGTTTTTTGTACTGCCTTTCATTTTTTTAATACATATTTGAAGACCTTTACATTTTTAAAATCATATTTAGGAAGCTTGGGTCATGATTCATTTCGTTTGTAATGCCCCAGTCATTAAAATGAAACTATTCAAGATTTTCTGGAAACCTAATTAAAAAAACTAAAACTTTCATGAATGTTTCATTTTTGCAGGATGAGCAGAGTGCAGTGATGATGTTGAAAAAACATCAGATTTTGGAGCTGGCAGTGGAAGATTATGCTGAGACTGTTCATCAACTCTCAAAGACAAGCCGAGCTCTAGTTGCTGATGGGCATCCAGAGAGGTTAGTTTAATACTTGATATCAACCATTGACAGAATATCAATCGTTTCCTTTCCTCCTTCACTATTTACTAATTTCTTCTGCATGTCTAAATTCACATGATTGTGGTTTTGCAATGATCTGAAGATTAATCTGCAATATTGCAAAATACTAAAGTTAAGCAAAGAAAATGCTATCTGGTTTTAAAATTTAGTGTAGTTTAGAGATACAGCTTGGAAACAGGCCCTTCAGCCCACCGAGTCAGCATCAAACAGTAATCCTCTCACAATAACACTCTCCTATGCAGACTAGGGACAATTTTACATTTATACCAAGCCAATTAACCTACAAACCTGTACGTCTTTTGAGTGTGGGAGGAAACTGAAGATCTCGGAGAAACCCACGTGGTCATGGGGAGAACGTACAAACTCCGTACCGACAGCACCCGTAGTCAGGATTGAACCCGGGTCTCTGTCGCTGTATGGCAGCAACTCTAGCTGCGGCACTGTGCTGCACAGCTTGCCTGGATGGATATGTGAATTCCATTAAAGAACACTCATTTGGAAATTAATTACAACAGGTATATCCACTGAACTGCAAAAGTAAGGAAATGCCAAATAGAAGTTGCAAATGGGATGACAGGCATGTCATCAGATTAAAATGTATTTTACCATGTGGCAGGATGCCTGCAATCTTTTGTTTGATTAATTAGTTTTTATGTAGGAGTACTATCATTTACTTTCACAAGAAGACTTGATATATATTAGATTTCTGATGCTACTTTGCTTTTCAGTGAACGGATCAGTATGCGGCAATCTCAGGTGGATAAGCTTTATGCTGGACTGAAAGACTTGGCTGAGGAGAGAAGAGGGAAACTTGATGAGAGGTACCGCCTTTTCCAGCTGAACAGGGAGGTGGATGACCTGGAGCAGTGGATCGCAGAACGTGAAGTGGTCGCTGGATCACATGAGCTTGGACAGGACTATGAGCATGTTACGGTACACATTTGTTTATAAAATACTAATTGGGAATTTTAATGACCTTTTTTCTTGTAGCATAAAAATGGACAAAATCTTATTGCATGCATCATTTTTTAAATAAATAGTACACTATTTCTGTAGAAAATACTCAAGAGCATCATTAATTTCACTATCGTTTAGCTATATGGCAGTCCACTTACTGAGATTCACAACACTTGATACTTTCTCTACAGTGGCTTGATTTATGATTTTGAAGCAGACACAATTACTGAACCAATGGAGCTAGAATTAATCAGTTTTATTTTATTTTAATTAGTTTTAATTTAAACTTAGATTTTTTTTTAATTTAAATGTTTATTAAAATTATTTGATTTAAAAATTATTTTGTCTTCTTGAAACCCATTGTTATGCGCAAACTTTTGGCTAGCTGCATTATTATTTTGTTATGTGGCTCTACCTCAAGTGTGTGTACATTGCTGCCATAAAACAGAGGATTTGGGGACTTTAACCTCGAAGGTTGTGATGGCGATGGCGAAGCTGGAACATTGCACATTATGCTGCCAAGCTATTCAACTTGTATAAATATACTGCAGTTTTGCAAACCTAGTTTTAGTTTAGTTTGGAGATACAGAATGGAAAAAGGCCAATGGCCCACCAAATCCACGCTGACCATTGATCTCCTGGTCCCACCAGTTCTCTGTCATCCCACTTTCTCATCCACTCGCTACACATTAGGGGCAATGTGCAAAGGCCAATTAACCTATAAACCCACAAGTCTTTGGCATGTGGAAGGAGACTGGAGCTCCTGGAGGAAACCCACACGGTCACAGGGGGAATGTGCAAACTCCAAACAGCAATCAAGGTCAGGATTGAGCTTGGATCCCTGGCATTGTGAGGCAGTGCCTCTATCAGCTGCACCACTGTGCCACCCTAATTTATTAAGGGTTGAATTATTATCAAACTTAACTTATTTGGTGCCCAAATAGTGGTTGGTGTTCCTAATGCACAATAAATAATACAATTTGCATTTTGTAGCATTTCTAAGATACAAAAAACACATTTTGATGCTCACAGCTATCAAAATATTGTAATAATTAATGGACAAAATATGAACTTCAAAAGTTTCAGTATTGTACATGCATATCCTGATCCATCCATCCCTGGCCTTGCAGAATACGATAGTGGCTGCTCGCATGCAGTACCACAGCAAACTGCTCTTTCTTAAAAGCAACTGAATCTTACATTGAAATATTCAGCATTTGGGCTAAGCAACTGAATCAAAATGCTTACTTTCTGAAGAAGGGTCTCGACCCCAAACATCACCCATTCCTTCTCTCCAGAGATGCTGCCTGTCCCGCTGAGTTACTCCAACTTTTTGTGTCTATCTTCTGCTTACTTTAAATCTTGGCTTAAGTTATTTTTCTTTTCAGATGCTACAAGAAAGGTTCCGTGAATTTGCACGTGATACTGGTAATATTGGTCAAGAGCGTGTTGACAGTGTGAACCATATGGCGGATGAGCTGATCAATTCTGGACATTCTGATGCTGCCACCATTGCTGAGTGGAAGGATGGACTCAATGAGGCTTGGGCAGATCTCCTTGAGCTTATTGACACGAGAACACAAATCTTGGCAGCTTCCTATGAATTGCACAAATTTTACCACGATGCTAAGGAAATTCTTGGACGAATTCAAGACAAGCACAAGAAGCTCCCAGAGGAACTTGGGCGAGATCAGAACACTGTGGAAGCTTTGCAGAGGATGCATACAACCTTTGAACATGACATTCAGGCTCTTGGAACCCAGGTAGTAAATATAAAACATACTCAATGGGCAGAGGTTGGGTTTGTGAATGCAATATTCTGTAGATTGCAGTACGGCTTCACATTGATTTCTCCATTACTGCATCATCAAAATCTGGGCGTTTCATGAATGGCTTTGAATGTCACAAAAAAATTCAGGTAGTGCCTGCCCAAATGATGATTATTACTAGAATATTTAAAGTTTTTAGAAAATTTATTATTGGATAAATGATTCAGTTACCAAAGGTTGCCTCCTTTTCATTCATTTTTGCTTTTGTCATAACCATATAACCATATAACAATTACAGCACGGAAACAGGCCCTCTTCGGCCCTTCCAGTCCGTGCCGACCATTTGTTTTCCCCTAGTACCATCTACCTGCACTCAGACCATACCCCTCCATTCCCTTCCCGTCCATATACCTATCCACTTTACTTTTAAATGTTAAAATCGATCCTGCCTCCACCACTTCTGCTGGAAGCTCATTCCACACAGCCACCACCCTCTGAGTAAAGAGGTTCCCCCTCACGTTACCCCTAAACTTATGTCCCTTAATTCTAATGTCATGCCCTCTTGTTTGAATCTTCCCTACCCTCAATGGGAAAAGCTTATCCACATCGACTCTGTCTATCCCTTTCATAATTTTAAAGACCTCAATCAAGTCCCCCCTTAACCTTCTGCGCTCCAAAGAATAAAGACCTAACTTGTTCAACCTTTCTCTGTAACATAGTTGCTGGAACCCAGGCAACATTCTAGTAAATCTCCTCTGTACTCTCTCTATTTTGTTGACATCCTTCCTATAATTAGGCGACCAAAATTGTACACCATACTCCAGAATTGGTCTTACCAATGCCTTGTACAATTCAACATTACTTCCCTACTCCTATATTCAATGCTCTGATTTATAAAGGCCAGCACACCAAAGGCTTTCTTTACCACCCTATCTACATGTGATTCCACCTTTAGGGAACAATGCACAGTTATTCCTAGATCTCTCTGTTCCACAGCATTCCTCAATTCCCTACCATTTACCATGTACGTCCTATTTTGATTTGTCCTGCCAAGATGTAGCACTTCACACTTATCAGCATTAAACTCCATCTGCCATCTTTCAGCCCACTTTTCCAAATGGCCCAAATCTCTCTGTAGACTTTGAAAATCTACTTCATCATCCACAACACCACCTATCTTAGTATCATCTGCATTCTTACTTATCCAATTTTCCACCCCATCATCCAGATCATTGATGTACATGACAAACAACAGTGGACCCAACACAGATCCCTGAGGCACCCCACTGGTCACCGGCTTCCAACCTGACAAACAGCCATCCACCATTACTCTCTGTCATCTCCCATTCAGCCACTGTTGAATCCATCTTGCTACTCCACCATTAACACCCAAAGATTGAACCTTCTTAACCAACCTTCCATGGGGAACCTTGTCAAAGGCCTTACTGAAATCCATATAGACAACATCCACTGCTTTACCCTCATCAATTTCCCTAGTAACCGCTTCAAAAAATTCAAGGTTTGTCAAACATGACCTTCCAGGCACAAATCCATATTGACTGTTCCTGATCAGACCCTGTTTATCCAGATGCTTATATATATTATCTCTAAGTATCCTTTCCATTAATTTGTCCACCACTGACGTCAAACTAACAAGTCTATATTTGCTAGGTTTATTCTTTGAACCCTTTTTAAACAATGGAACAACATGCGCAGTACGCCAATCCTCCGGCACTATTCCCGTTTCTAATGACATTTGAAATATTTCTGTCATAGCTCCTGCTATTTCTACACTAACTTCCCTCAATGTCCTAGGGAATATCCTGTCAGGACCTGGAGACATCCACTTTTATATTTTTCAAAAGTGTCAGTACTTCCTCCTCTTTGAATCTCATAGTTTCCATAGCTACTCTACTTGTTTCCCCATACCTCACAGAGTTCAATATCCTTCTCACTGGTGAATACCCGAAGAAAAGAAATTGTTCAATATCTCCCCCATCTCTTTTGGCTCTGCAGATAGCTGTCCATTCTGGCTCTCTAATGGTCCAATTTTATCCCTCGTTATCCTTTTGCTATTAATATAGCTGTAGAAACCCTTTGGATTTACTTTCACCTTTCTTGCCAAAGCAACCTCATATCTTCTTTTAGCCTTCCTAATTTCTTTCTTAAGATTCTTTTTACATTCTTTATACTCCTCTAGCACCTCATTTACTCCATTCCTCCTATAATTATTGTAGATATCTCTCTTTTTTCGAACGTGTCCAATTTCCCTTGAAAACCATGGCTCTTTCCAATTTTTACTATTTCCTTTCAACCTAATAGGGACATAAAGATTCTGTACTCTTACAATTTCCCCTTTAAAATGTCCTCCATTTCTCTTCTACATCCTTCCCATAAAACAAAGTGTCCCAATTCACTCCTTTTAAATCCTTACGCATTCCCTCAAAGTTAGCCTTTCTCCAATCAAAAATCTCCACCCTAGGTCCAGTTCTGACTCTCTCCATAATTATATTGAAACTAATGGTATTGTGATCACTGGTCCTGAAGTGCTCACCAACGCATACCTCCGTCGCCTGACCTGCCTCATTTCCTAACAGGTAGGTCCAGCACTGCCCCTTCTCTGGTCGATACCTCTATGTACTGCTGCAAAAAACTATCCTGCACACATTTTGCAAACTCCAAACCATCCAGCCCATTTACAGAATGTGTTTCCCAGTCTATTTTTGGAAAATTGAAATCTCCCACAATCACTACCTTGTGCTTACTACTAATATCTGCTATCTTCTTACATATTTGCTCTTCCAATTCTCGCTCCCCATTTGGCGGTCTATAATACACCCCTAAAAGTGTTGCTACACCGTTCCCACTTCTCAGTTTCACCCAAATAGCCTCCTTAGATGAGCCCTCTAATCTATCCTGCCAAAGCACTGCTGTAATATCCTCTCTGAGAAGCAATGCAACACCTCCACCTCTGGTCCCTCCAATTCTATCACACCTGAAGCAACGAAATCCTGGAATATTTAGTTTCCAATCACAGCCCTCCTGCAACCATGTTTCACTGATTGCTACATCATCATATTTCCAGGTGTCAATCCAGGCTCTAAGTTCATCCACCTTTCTTACAATGCTCCTAGCATTAAAATATACACATTTTAGAAACCCACCATCCCTTATTCTCTGTCTATTACCTTTTTCCTCTTTCTCGCCTACATTTTGGGTCCGAGTGCTTCCCTTCTCTGCCTCTTGCCCCACACCCTGTCCCCTAGCCCCCTCTACCCGAGTCCCTCCCCCCAGCCTTTCTAGTTTAAAGTCTCCCCAGTAGCCTTTGCAAATCTCCCTGCCAGGATATTGGTTCCCCTCGGGTTCAAGTGCAACCCGTCCTTTTTTGTACAGATCATGCCTTCCCCAAAAGAGGTCCCAGTGATCAAGAAACTTGAATCCCTGCCCACTGCACCAGTCCCTCAGCCACGCATTTATCCTCCACCTCATTCCATTCCTACTCTCACTGTCACGCGGCACAGGCAGTAATCATGAAATTGTTACCCATTTGGTCCTTCTCCTTAACTTTCCCCCCAACTCCCTAAATTCTCCTTTCAGGACCTCATCTCTTTTTCTGCCTATGTCATTGGTACCTATGTGTACCACAACATCAGGTTCCTCTCCCTACCTTTTCAGAATCTTTTGGACATGTTCCGACACATGCGAGACCCTGGCACCAGGGAGGCAAACTACCATCCGGGTCTCCCGACTGCGTCCACAGAATCGCCCATCCGACTCCCTAACTATAAGAGTCCCCTATTACAATTGCCCTCCTCTTTTTGCTACCCTTCTGAGCATCACGGCTGGTCTCTGTGCCGGAGACCTAGCCGCTGTTGCTGCCCCCAGCTAGGCTGTCCCCTTCCAATCGTACTCAAACCCGAGTACCTATTTTCCAGGTGTACAGTCACAGGGGTACTCTCTAGCACCTGCCTCCGTCCCTTGCCCTTCCTAACCGTGACCCACTTGTCTGCCTCCTGTGGTCTGGGAGTGACTACCTCCCTGTAACTCCTCTCTATGACCTCCTCACTCTCCCTGACCAGACGGAGGTCATCGAGCTGCTGCTCCAGGTTCCTAACACAGTCCTTTAGGAGCCCCATCTCGACACACCTGGCGCAGATGTGGACGTCTGGAGGGCTATCAGATTCCATGACCTCCCACATCTGACATCCAGAACAGTACACTGCCCTGGCCTTCATACTCCCCCCTGACACAGGATACAATAGCAACACAATACGAAATCACTACAAACTGCTGAAATCTGATCGCCAATCAGCTGCTTACCCTAGTCCACTTCCCACCAATCAGCTGCTTACCCTAGTCCACTTCCCACCAATCAGCGGCTTCCTAAAAAAAAACACTTCTCCGAATGGAATGTTATGGATTTCGGTTAAAACAAGCCCCGCGCTGGATTTTAAACCTTATCGGTCGGGTGTCGCCCCTCCCCCTCCTTCTCTTCCAACGGCTCCTGTGGGCCTCTGAGAAAAACAAGCCCCGCGCTGGATTTTAAACCTTACCGGTCGGGTGTCGCTCCTCCCCCTCCTTCTCTTCCAACGGCAATCCTGTGGGCCTCATGTTATATATTTAAAAAAAAATTCTTATTATCTTTCAAAATTTTTCAGTTGGCACAAAAATATGAATAACTGGTGATTATTTAGAAGACTTGCTGCCAGGTTTCTGGTAATGTTATATAATAACTGAGGGTGAGAATGATTTATTTAATTTCTCTTCCTCCTATCAACTTGCCTTCCCAGGCAAAATAATGAATCTACGATTCAGAATATGTTGATTGCCACGTTGAAACTGAAAGCAAGAAATTGTGCAAGATTGACAGGGGCATGAATCCTTTGATTTTTTTTTTCCCCTCCTTTTCGTTTTCCTCCCTCAGACTTGAAAGAATCCAGCCGATCACTTGACATCTTGTCATGGTTGTGGAGGTTTGTCTAAACAATTGCAAGCAAAAGCCTGTAAACTACATTACAGTATTCCACAGATAATAACATTATAATATATCCAAGTTCAAGTATAATTCTGCAGTCACAAGTACAATGAACATCAGATGATGACACAGAAAAAGAAAATGGCAATCATTATTAGTCTGGAAAATTAATATATTTTCCAAAGTATAATTTAGCCATTATACTCTGAAAGTGTTCTCCATTGTAATTCAACATTTTTGTAAAGTTTTTATTGGAAATGAAAGATGCGACTCAAAGTTGTACTGTATTTGCATTTGTACAGCTGCTGTTATCTCGTTTGTACAGATTTTCATTTGGGGATATTTTAAAATTTGCACTGAGACAAAACAAGAAAGTATGATAGACATGTATATAAATGGCTAAGTAAAATATGTTGAATGTAGTTTATAGATAAAACTTTCATATTATTATCTCATGTTGAAAAACAACAGAATTGTGAACATAGAACTGAGAGGAAGAAATCAAATGACGTTATACTGAACTGCTGACATTTTCTGTTCATTTCTTTAAACTTGCAAACTGCAATATAAACAAGATGTTGTCATAATTGAAATCTGGAAAAATGGACAGCTCATGGCAGTAGCATTACTTGAAGATTATATTATTAAATTGTGATAACTAAGAAAGGCCACTGAAGATGAGAAAGGGTAAATGATTGTGATATGTGCTAATATATTGTGTTACAGGTGAGGCAGCTGCAGGAAGATGCTTCCCGCCTCCAAGCTGCTTACGCTGGTGACAAGGCTGACGACATTCAGAAACGTGAAACAGAGGTTTTAGAAGCATGGAAAACCCTGCTTGATGCATGTGAAGCTCGGAGGGCAAAGCTTTTTGACACTGGTGACAAGTTCCGCTTCTTCAGCATGGTGCGTGATCTAATGCTTTGGATGGAAGATGTCATTCGGCAAATTGAAACCCAGGAAAAACCAAGGTAAAATTAGTGATCGAATAGGTGGACACACTGAACTTGCATGTGGTTCTTCTATGACACGTTTCCATAATGGAAGTAAGATATAACGCAAATGATGAATTAGGGAACACTAGTTGTAATTAGATGGGATGAATTGGATATAACGTGAGACACAAGAGACTGCAGACACTAGAATCTTGAGCAAAAACTGGTAGAGGATCA
The DNA here is from genome assembly GCA_035221665.1 of Okamejei kenojei. Lineage (NCBI taxonomy): Eukaryota > Metazoa > Chordata > Chondrichthyes > Rajiformes > Rajidae > Okamejei > Okamejei kenojei. The sequence continues at coordinate 81,548,325 of CM069138.1, forward strand.
CAGCAGATCAGGCATCAATTGTGGAGGGGGTTGGACTGATGATGGTTTGGGTTAGGACCCTTCTTTGATTGTAAACTAGAGAACTACTTAAAAGGTGCTATGGAAAATGATGAGCAAAAGAAAACTGTCTAAGAGAAAAACAACAGTCAAGGAACGAAAAAAATATTGTCATGTAACCTCCCTAGAGTATTTAGACACCACTGTCTTTTAAAAACACAGTAACCGTAGGCAGCTTTGGAAATTGACAGGCAGTTGCTGCTAAAGTTATAGACGCATAGCACAGAGAGAGGACCTTTGACCCAACACATCCATGCTGATCGAGATGTCTCATCTGAGCTGGTCCCAATTGCCTGCATTTGGCCCCTATCCCTCCAAACCTTTCGAATTCCATGTGTCCAAATATCTTTTAAATGTTATTATCGTGCCTGCTTCAATTACAACCTGTAGCGGCTTGTTCCATATTCCCACAACCCTCTGTGTGAGCAAGTTGCCCCCATTAAATCTTTCCTCTCTCACTTTAAACCTGTGCCCTCTAGTCCTTGATTCCCCTACCCTGGACAAGGCCTATGTGCATTTACCTTATCCATGCCCCTATATAACAAAGTTATATGCCACTAAGATCACCCATCAGCCTTTGTGCTCCAAGGAATAAATTCATAGCCAGCCCAACAACCCCCTATAACTCGGGTTCATGAGTCCTGGCAACATCCTCGTAAATCTTCTCTGCATTCTTTCTAGCTTAATGGCATCTTTCCAATAGGAGGATGACCAGAACTGAATGGAATACTCCAAGTGTGGCCTCACCAATACAAGATCGTAAGACATAGGAGCAGAATTAGGCAATTCAGTCCATCAAGTCTACTCTGCTATTCAATCATGGCTGATCTGTTCGTCCCTCTCTCCCCATTCTCTTGTCTTCTCCCGGTAATCTTTGATGCCTTTACTATCTCAATCTACACGTTAAAAACATCCATTGTCTTAGTCTCCACAGCTGTCTGTGGCAATGAATACCACAGATTCACCACCGTCAGGCTAAAGAAATACTTCCTCACTTCTAGGTATATCCTTGTATTCTGAGGCTGCACCCTCTGGTTCTAGACTCTCGCATTACTGGAAACATCCTTTCTATGTCCACCCTCTCTAGGCCTTTCATTATTTGGTAGGTTTGTCCTTTTAAACTCCAGTGAATACCAGCACAGAGCCTTCAAACGCACCTCATACGTTAACCCAATCATCCCTGGGATCATTCTCACGAACCTCCTCTGGACCCTCTCCAATGGCAGCGCATCCTTCCTCCAATACGGGGCCCAAAACGGTTCACAATATGCCACATGGACCATTTTCTTAAAGGACTTGTGCAATTATGCTCTATGAAACAATGTAATATACAGCCTTTAGTATGTTTCGCTTGCTGTAATAAAGTAAACATATTGCATTTGAAAATACCTTTATTTTAGAAAATTCAGTGGCAAAAAATAAAAGGTTTGAAGCTCTCTAGTTGCTAACCTCCTTTCGCCTATTAACACAATTATTTTTATAATTGCATTTTCTGTAACGTTTGGTTTCTTAGGAATACAAATATTGTTATAGTAGAACTACCTGTAATTTGTTGTGCACAGGTGGTATGTCTATTATTTCTTATGGTATTTGTGCATTATCTCTTATGGTATCACAAGATGCATTATCTCATGGTATTTGTGGTGATTTTTGATGTCACTGTCATTTACCTTATCAATATTTAACCCTTTAAAAGTGCAACGTAACAGCAAGTAGTTAATAGCTTATATCTTTTAATTACCTTCAGAGATGTTTCATCAGTGGAATTGCTAATGAACAACCACCAAGGCATCAAGGCTGAAATTGATGCTCGTAATGATAGTTTCACAACATGCATTGAGCTTGGCAAGTCACTCCTAGCAAGAAAGCATTACGCATCAGAAGAGGTACACTCCTTTACCAACACATCATTCTCAGCCTCGATGTGACGTGTACTGGTTACATTGTTAGATGGTACACATTGTCAAATTTGTCCTGGAATTATTCAGTCATTGTAAATAGAAATTATAAAAGCAGATAACTATTTTTCTCAATTATTGTACTATGAAGAAATTATATTTTTATTCCTAACACTGTTTTAGTACATGTGAAATTCTGAAAGGGAAATGCAATACTTCATAGTTTGGAGTGTGAGAGTCTGTTTGCCTATGCGTGCTTTAGATACTCCAAGATGCAGTGTAAAAGAGGAAAATTATAGAGTTTAAGGATTTTTTCCAGAGATATTTTGAAGTACATATTTAATGAGAATTAAACTTGACAGTTTGATATGTTCCCAGAATGTTTCTTAAATTTCCAAATAAATGCATCATGATTAATGTTGATATAAATGAGGGAGAGAAGGCCTCGTTAGATGCAACTGTATTGGGTGATTTTTCTAATTCTGTTCACATACAGATTAAAGAGAAGTTGTTACAGCTAACGGATAAGAGGAAAGAAATGATAGACAAATGGGAGGACAGATGGGAGTGGCTCAGATTAGGTAAATTAATTAATTATTGTTCTAATTGTATGGCAGCTACTTTAACAAATTGCATATCTCGCTTCACATGTAATGTCTGTGTATGTTCATGTTATTGACTTCTATCTAGTAATGTCTTCACACAGAATTTATGCCACACTTTGCAACCTATTGATTGGTATTTTAATTTCATTTGTACAAGGAGAAATCCATAAATACTTGATCGTGAATTTGTGATGTCGCCTTTTAACCGTTGTTCTTTTATTTAGTTTTGGAAGTGCATCAGTTTGCCAGAGATGCAGGTGTGGCAGAAGCCTGGCTTCTTGGCCAAGAGCCGTACTTGTCTAGTCGGGAATTGGGTCAGAGTGTGGATGAGGTGGAGAAACTGATTAAGAGGCATGAGGCATTTGAGAAATCAGCAGCCACATGGGATGAAAGATTTTCAGCATTGGAGAGACTGACAACGGTGAGAATATTATCAAGGCAAAATATTTGAATTGTGTTACAAAGGAAGAAGTAAAATTTTATTGGTGCCTTAATTTTATTAGCAATTTAAGTTACCTGTGAACTAGGATTAATTGGATCATGCTTTCCAGCAAAATGTTTTAGCTATTTTGACTACATTCTATGTTGGCCATTTTCCCCCATCATGCTTCCCCAGTATGTGAGCTCTAGGGTTAACCGTATTATAACATACTCAACTTCCTTATAACTTTCAAAATTCCCGACAACATGCTTATTTCTGGGTTAGAAGATTATGCGAATGAGTCCGACTTATGCGAATGATATAGCCCTATACTCAGGAGATACTTTTCAGATGGGTGTTTAAAATTCTGTGATACATTGCTATTGGGATAGTAATCTTGTTTTGGATAAGGCTTATTCAACTCAAGCTGTCTTTTAGGCAATGTGGCATTGACTGAATCTCAATTTGTCCTCGTAACATCGGTGACATTTGTCCTCACTGAATCGCAAAAGAAGCAAATTATATGAAGCAGTTTACGAGATTTCAACAATTTGATAGAATTCTAGAAGATAAATACCTCTGGCGTGCAAAATCAGACAAATTAGTCATTAAATTGATTTTGTTTTAATGATCTCAAAGCCACTGTCGTTATATTGAATATTGCCTTGTCATTCTTAAATCTCATCTTTAAGAAACATAAAGTGATGCACAAACAAGATAATGTTTTCATTACAGGAAGACAGGAAAAGAGAAACCAAATAATTGCTATTAGATTGAAACGACTGAAAGCAGAGATATTGGATTGCGAAATTCAAGGAAGGAAATAGCTAGCTGGAGTGGTCTGGAGAGTGGGAGGCTTCCAGAGAATCGAACCATTGGAAAGCAGGAAGTGGAGACTGAATGATTTATGAAGATCCCTGATTTAATTGGTGGACCTATGGAAAATTACCAAAGTGTAGATGGTGATTTTGAATTAGTGGGGCACAATAATGCTACAGCAACCTCTTTCAAATGGATCTGATCATTTAGAATGAGTTGGCTGTGAGAGTAAGAAGGAGCCACAGTTGATGGAGATATAGATACACAAAAAAGCTGTAGGAACTCAGCGGGACAGGCAGCATCTCTGGAGAGAAGGAATGGATGATGTTTCGGGTCGAGACCGATCTTCAGACAAAAACTTAATAAAAGTCTGAAGAAGGATCTCGACCCGAAACGTCACCCATTTCTTCTCTCCAGATATGCTGCTTATCCCGCTGATTTAATCCAGCATTTTGTAACTACCTTTGATTTAAACCAGAATCTGCAGTTCTTTCCTACACAAGATGGAGGTATAGAGTTGTTTTGGAGAGAGACAGAGGACGCATCCTGGCATGTTTTATTTTGCAGATCATGAAATAGTCATGATAAATCTGTTTTATCTGAATTTTCTAATTAATTCATTAATTTGGCCTATATAGGTCATTGTTCAAAATACATTAAAATGACAGAAGATAGTCTTCACAAACAAAACTTTTTTTACGATTAAGTTTCACAAATTGAACTTTTTATATGTATAGCTGGAATTGCTTGAAGTACGTAGAAAGCAAGAAGAAGAAGAGAGGAAGAGACAACCGTCACCACAGCCAACCCTGCAGTCATCTGATGAATCCAAATCACCACAGCAGTGGTAAGGGTCTATGAAAAGCTTGGGTGACAAAAACTATTAAAAGGCTTTGACTCTCAAGAAAATAGTTAATTGTGGTGCAACACAATAATTGGTTCCCAGTCCACTATTGGTGGAGAATGTGAATAATAATAATTGAACAGTTTGTCAATACTGATAATATTGTTCCTTTGCTAGTTTTAGTTGTGTAAGAAAATTATGTTCTGCTTTGTACTGAAGCTTGCCTTATCAATGGTTGTAAAAATAACTTCATACACTGAATGCCCAATCTTAGCTGTTTTATTATTAAGTGCAACTTTTTTTTTAAATTGTGATCAGTTGGTTCTGTTGAGAACCAGGTAATTTTCAGTGGCTTTATTCCACCCTTGAGTAATCATAATCTAGGAACTATGATCTCCTTGCTAAGACCTCCTCTCAATTCCCTGTACAAGGATGTATACAGTTAGCAGGTAGGCGAGGACATCAGGAAGGGTGAGATCAAGCTATTGTCCAGCCTCAGCCTAATGCACTGGCCTTCATTTTATCTGACCATGAAATATCGTAGGATGGCTATTTCATACATTGTAGACAGTTTATAATCGCAAATTGTTGTTTAAAACGTAAAAAAACCGAACAAGATACAAAAACTCTTATTTTGAGCAACGTATCAACATTTAATATTGGACAAGTATTTTTCCAAAAGAAGACGTGTGTGTCTTACTATGAAGACAAGAGGATGAGAAAAGATAAATCTATTTGGCAGTTAAAGTTTTTATTGTCTGTACCTGTTCTATAATATTTAATTTGTGATATGAGATTTCTTTTTCTGTCAGGGATGGGGCTCGAGAAGGAGAACACACCTCTCACAAGGGCTTACCGTCAGACCAGGAATCACCACGGGTTAGTTACCGCTCTCAAAATTACCAAACCTACAAAAACTTTCAGAACAGACGAGCTGGTAATGAATGCGCCCGATCTGGATTGTGACATCCAACCCAGTCAGGATGAAAAGAAATGTACCTGCTTTACTAACCTATGAACTCATTCCCATTTAACTGCTATGGTTCTTCTCACCTGCTTTATTAATCTTAAATCACTACTTAACACAAAATCTAGTTGAAGAGTATCAAGCATTCTTAATAACTTTGGTTCATTGAATGTTAAAAAAAAAAAAAAAAAAAGCTGCTTTGGTAGCCTGCATGAGAAAAGCAACAGAAACCTGTTCTTTTATTGTGAAAATGAAGGGTTTCAAGTCAAGTTGTCCAGTTGCAAATTGGTAAAAAAAATCATCGCTGGTGCAAGCAGATTTTGTTCAACCAATGTAATGATATATATAAATAATTAATGAGCCACCTTTGTTTAAAAACTGGCAACAATCCAAACTTGAATAATAGAGGTGTGGGAAAGGGGGAAAAAAACATAGATATTGTTTGGTTACAATAGATGATTTGGGAGGAATTAGCCACAGCTTTTCTTTTGGAAGATTTAATAGTTGGGTTGGAGTCTCTCATAATGTTCATGGTTTATGAAAGGAATGAACTTTTGTTGTTTGCTGTTTTATGTTCTATAATTGAGTCTTGGTTAACAAGGTTAAAAGAGAACTTCTTGGGTGTGTATTACATATTCATTATACTGATAGATGCAAACTTCTCATAAGTAATGCAGAGACATCAGGCATTCTAGTAGATGAATTATTTATTAGACTTTCCAACAAATATGTCTCTAAATACATTCTACACACTTTACCTGCTCTATACCTTGTCTGCCTACCAGTCAAAGACATGCTAACTGTGATCTAATGTCTATCACTAGTATTCTTAACATTTTCTTAAGTATTCTCATCACACTTTGTAAACACTCCAAAACAGATCTGTCTTGACTGCTTTCGTTCAACTATATTTTTCAAATTTGGGCAACCATAGCCAAGTCCTGTACATCAAGTGTTCTATTGGTGTGAGATTTGTGGATAAACATGGGGTTGTTCAGTGTTTGATCAAAAAGTTTATCAAAGTGCAATTCAGTGTAGAATTGATATACTTGTGGTGATTTTTGTCATTTCCCTAAGTAATATCACCTTTCCTTCAGTTGTTACGTTTGATTCTAACTAAAATCTGAGTCGAGAATATGCCAAATGTCATTAAACTTAACAAGGTTTTCAGACTTGTTTAATATAAACTAATCCAATAATGGTTTGCCAGAAACAAAAGTGGGCTGATAAGCCATGGGTGATAACAGTATATGAGAACTCGCCTTTGGTTTTCTGAGTCATTGTTAATTCCCACTCATTTGATTTCTAGCCTGTCTGACTTAGAAATCCTCCTCCCCTCCTCCCCACCATCCATTGTTACAATGATCAGTGTGAACTTGCTGAAATCATTTGGTTGACCATTTCCAGGATTGGAATTGAGGATGTAGATATTTGCTGCTGACAAATAGTGCAGCCAGCTGCTCATTCTTCCAACTTGTGATCTGTCAGAAAATCATGTTCATGTTTACGGTTTCACTCTGATAGCAGAGAAGTTCATTGTCTCAGATAAAGGGGAATAATGAATGGCTCAAAGTCCCCAAGTCATGCACCTTTAATTCACTGAAACCTAAAATTTATGTAATTCTGAATAATTGCACTGGTCGCTCATTGCCCAGCCATAGCTGTGTCTTCCTAGACTTGTATTCTTTAGTTGCCATAACAGTTTCACTCAATAATACAGAATTAAATACTGAATTTTCAAACTTAACCGTGAGTCCTCAAAGTTCTGAGAAAGGGGTTCTGACCTGAAACATTGACTGGTTCTCTTCCTCATAGATGCTGCATGAATCGATGAGCTCTTAGAGCATTTCTATTTTTGCTTCTCTCAAAGGGGAAGATTTATAACTTGTGCCGTGGCATTCTGTTTGGAAGACCTGAGGCTACACTGGGACCAAAAATCTGCTCAGATTGTTCAAATGAAAGTAGCCACCTGAACAAGTACCGTTGGAACTTCTAGGCCCCAAAGATTATGACCAGAGTGTCTTCACTCTAGGCATTTTTTTTCATTCATTTTCATCATCAAGCTAATTAATTTTCTCTGCCCTATTATCCATTACATGCCCAATTTCAGTTCCATAATTTGAGCTATCACATGTCAATGTGAGTAGACTACAATCATTTAACATCTTTACTCAAGAAATAGACAGTTCAGGCATTACAGCTAAATCAAGCAGAAAAGTTGCATTGTGTAGTACTATTCCAAAGCAGAAACATAAATAATAATTCCAATAATTGGAATAATAATAATATTATTCCATTTAATAATAATATTTAAAGATAGCCTTGATGTTAACCCTTAGTGACTGTAACCCTTGCTCATTTACCATAAGACCCAAATTGCCCATTTGATTCTAAATCAAAACATAGTTGCTCCTTTTAAATGAAATGATCTGCATGTGGAATCCCTGCAGAACCTTTTTCAGAATCACGATGTTTCCTTGTTCCGAGGCAGTCACAGTTAAAACAATACCTTGACTGCAAAGATATTTGGTAGTCTTGTGTTAGTATCTGATCTGTTGTGGCCTAAAATATGTTGGGACTTGATTCCATAAGGTAACTTTGTCTACCTATGCAAACTTTAATAGTACCTATATTTAGTAGTGAATATATATTACTAGCATTGCCCACGTACATTTAGATGAAGGCATTGCAAAGAATAGAGTTTTAATGAAAGAGTCTGATCCGAAAAGCCAACCATTTCTCAGTGTTACCAGCACTTAATGTTTCTAGCATCTGCAGTTTTTGATATTCCTGCGTAAAATCTATATTTGTTTTCAAAAAATGTTTAGCAACAGTGAACTCAACAAACAAGTTGCTTTGATTGCAACCAATTGGAAGGATGTTGCTTTAATTGTGTACGACTGGATTGAACAAAACTTTACAATTGCTGTGCACTTCAGTCGTACACTCTGTTTTGAGGATTAATTCAGTGGGAGTGATCTTTACTTATATGGAGTTTAGTCAGCTCTTCATCCATCTGGATTACCCCCAGTGCTATACCCCAGTATAGCACTGGGGATAATCTGAGGTACACTGGTTTACACATCAGTTTTGATTGTAATGTCAGCCCCTTGTCAGCGAATGTCAGCAAATAATCCCTTTTATTTCTGAAAAGGAATATTGGAAAATATCTTCCCAGCAAAAACAAAAAATGCTGGAAACTTAGGATTCAGGCACCATCTGTGGAAAGAAAAACAGAGTTGACTTTTCAGGTTGAAGAAATGGGAATGTGAGAAAATTCTCCATTGAATGTTTAGAATTTTAGTCAATTCTTATCCAATAGTTTGAGTCTTTGGTGATAACCAAGGAGAGTTTTTCTCCACTGCTTCCCTGCCTGGACTGTCCAAGGATGTCCTTCAATAAATGTGTAAGTGCTGAATATGTAATGGATCAACGGTACCGATCCAAACAGGTGGTTGTGACTGGAGATTCGGATTCAATGTTCTTCTCTACTGTGAGACCTGTTCTATTAACCTTCAGTTTCATCTCAACATCTATTAGTCAGGGTTGCCTTTGGTTCTAACCTGCAAACTAAACAATCTTAAATCCTGGTCATCATTTTTACCTTCCAGATTGTGTATGTCTACCTGTCAGTGAAAATAACAATTTGTCATCCCTCCTGGCAATTAAAAGTTGCTTGCTTCTGTGGAAAAAAACAGCATTTGAATGGTATGTCCATCTGTGTTAGTCTTTGAATACACCCAAGGCACTATGCTGTTTGGATTGAATTGGCAATTTGCCTGCACACGTTCCTGCCTCGTAAGCTGTTATACAGTGAGCAGGTGGTATTAGACAAAGCTCTGTCATTCATTACTGGTTAGTTCTATTGATATTGTAAGTGAGAATACTTATTCCAAATAATTTGGCCTGGATTATTTCTTCTTGTAAATCGCAGCCAAACAATCCCACAGTGTTCTGAAGAACAATTCAATGCATCTTCAGTGCTTGGACATAGCCACAAACCTCTCCCTAATATTGCATAGGCTTGATTATGCAGTGTTGTAGTTGAATCTTAGCTGTACATCATACATATTGTCTTCACACAATTTTTGTGTTACCTAGTCAGTGCCTTTAATTAAATGATTGTCAAGATCACTCTTCAACTGTTATATCTATACCTGCATCCTGAGTAAGCTACCATGTTAGGTAGTGTCAAAATTGAAAATAGAATCAGTCCTGTAGTCAGTAGTATCAAGTCTCTACTTTTTGTGCCCTTTTCCACTGACTCACTTACCCTTTCTCACCATGTTGGAACATTTTCTGAAGTGCAATGCATCATTAATGCTCAATGAACATTCTCGATAGATATGCAAGACATGATTTAAAAAAAACTAGCACTGATATCATGGAATTTCATTAGTTTTCTTAAAGAAATGTAAATTTGTGCATAACAACATGCACTTTAAAAAAGATTGTTTATCAATTTGTGTTATTGCAGTTACAACAGTATCTCCTAACTAATGTTGGTAAAAGTCAATTATGTTTTTGTGGGTATCTTGAGCAATTGCACAACAGATTGGGCAGTTAACATTGCAAGATTTAACAAGGCCAGCCATTGTTAGTAATTTTCTAGGTGTTCTTCGGATAGCTTGAGTTGGACAAATGGGTTTTGGGATGCATTGGGATAAAGGAGTATGGAAACAGCCACACAAAGCTAAATTTTTTGGAGATTTTCCAGCAGTAACAGTATTTACTTATGGTCTGAAGAAGGGTTTTGGCCTGAAACGTTGCCTAACTCCTTCGCTCCTTAGATGCTGCTGCACCCGTTGAGTTTCTCCAGCTTTTTGTGTACCCTCGATTTTCTAGCATCCGCAGTTCCTTCTTTAACAAACCTACAAACCTTTGAAGTGTGGGAGGAAACCAAGCATCTCCGAAAACCCATGCAGATCACGGGGAAAACGTACAAACTCTGTGCAGACAAGCACCCGTAGTCAGGATCGAACCTGGGTCTCTGGCGCTGTAAAGCAGTAGCTCAACCACTGCTCCACTGTACCGCCCAAATTAGCAATTAAAATCAGTGTTATACAAGACCTGAATTGAAATAAGAAAGATATCTGAAAGACTTATTGGACGGGAAGGGTTTGCAGAGATCGCTATATTGGCTGGGGGTTGGGTGGAGTTCAGAAGTTGACCATGCAAGGATGGATAGGGAGTCCCCAACAAAGGTAGTTAGACTTGAAGACATAGATGAGGCATCATTGAAAGCCAGTCTTGCTCAATGAGTACAAATAATGAAGAATAAACACTGGAGCAAGGATACTAAATTTTGAATGAGCATATGTTTGTGTAGGAAAGAAGATTGGCAACTGGCCTGAAGAGTTACTGGGTTAATCAAATCTACAGATAATGTGCTTTACTGAAAATGTCATATCAGCTGAGGGAGGGGCAGAGTCAGGCAGGCACGGAATTCGCTATCGAAACATGGGGGGGGGGGACACAATTTATTGGTGGCCGCGCGCATGTGCACACACACAGATGCAAGCGCATGCTCACACACGCGAGGCTTCGGCCGTGGGCCCTGTGGACGGTAACATAGGGAGCTGACCTGGTTGGTGACCGACTCCGAACCACATGTGATTTTTTTTTTTCTTAGTTACAAATCACAAATTGTGGAGTACAGAAGCAAATAAATAAATAATGGGTCTTTGTCCCAAACATTTGGAAGGCACTGTACATACTTGAAAGGCCATGAACTTAAAGATGATGTGATCTGCATGGAGAATGGGTTGATGCATGGGTTATTTCAACTATAATCATATTGAACGATGGAGAAGGTTTGAGGGCCCAAGTGAACTACTCCTGTTCCTTTTTTTATCGTGTTCTTTTGAGGGCCCTGAAACCAGCTTGGTTTCAGACACCTCATTTAGCAATAAATTGTGAGTAAGGTGAGCAATGATTTTGGGGAAATTACAAATTGTCAGGTGACTGAATAAAGTATTTTTGAAAATAGGTTGATTGTGATTTTTAAGTTGGCACCTTGAGTTTTGAAGCAAAAGTATATACTTCAAAAATAATCAAATTTGCCAAAAAAACTAATTAAGACATATTGGAAAGATGAGGGAAGCTGGAATTTCCTTGGGTTCTAATTGACTTTTTTTTGTAATGGAATTACAATGTTTGGAAAACAATGTTTCAAATAATTCATTATAATTGCAAGGCACTGTACTGTGAGATACCATCAGAATATGTGTTGGGAATAATGAATTAACAAATTATTTGCATGTTTAGAAGCTGCTAATTGAAAGCTATGATCTTCGGGGTATTATCTTACTTACACATTACATTCCTTGGGCAGCACATTGACATCACTAAACAGTGCCACAGCTTTTCATGTATTTTTTCCCTAAATACTCTATTAGAGTTATCGATTGAGGTGTATTTTTTTTTTAACCTGGTTTGAATAGCAAAAAACTAAAACTTAAATTCTGCATGAATCCATTCAATTACTTTTGGCTTTTTATGTTATTAAAGACTAAAAAATGCAGGAAATGCTCAGTAGGTCAGGTGGCATGGGGAAAGAGAATTAACAATTAAGGTCACGTGTCTGATGAAGGCTCTTCAGTATGAAACTTTAACTTTGTTTCCCTTTCCACAGAAGTCTGATCTGCTGATTATTTCCAACAATTTCTGTTTTAATTTATAATTTCATAATAACATAAGCAGACTTTTGATTTTCCTAATTTATCATGTACTGTGCAGTGATGGTAAATTACAGATTTCTTTGTACTTGTAAATTGAACAAATGCAATAGTATTCATTAGTTTTGTGCACTTATTGTGTGACCTTGTAGTGATGATTTTTGTAGTATTAATATTTTGTGTTTTTTTTCCCACTATGGCAACAAATTATGCAAACCAATTATCACTATTTTGGTTCATAAAGCACTGTATGGTAATAAATCTCCCAGTGTGTCCACAAATTTATTAAATAAGTTGTTTGAATTTAAATATTTTAGCAACAAATAACTTTATCCATAATTATAACTCTAAATAGCAGCAAGGTAAATAAATGCTGTTTTAAATTAATTGAGGTACCAGCTAATAAGCTGTAAGGAAAGTGCTTATAACATTTTTTTGTATACATATCAATTAGGTTTCAAACATTAAAAAATATTATTATTATTACCGACTTCATAAGATCTCAAATTATTTTAGGCAGCTTTTGTGCAGAAAATGTGTGATTTAGTAATATATTCCTTTCATTTCAATTTGAATTCAACAGACCCAATTAATACTCTGTCTTCAGATTGCTTTCTGTACTTTTTTGAAAATATATTTTATCACAATAATCTTAATTACTCAATGCAAGTAAATGTTGTTGATGCATGTTCCTCACTTGATTGTCTTACTGCATTTTTATTTTGATTTGCCATTGTTCTAAATTGAACAAATCTATTGTGCAAATATAGCAAATGCAATAGCATTCATCAGTATGCACAGTACTAATCATAGTACTCTGAGCAAATGCAATAATATTCATAGGTTGTGTGCACCTCTTATACAGTCTTCAAGACAAACACATTCCAATCACTTTTGTTTCGTAGAAGCTATTTTTTACATGCATTTAGCATGTTTTTAAACCTATTTACTAAAGTTTGCCCAACGCAGAATGTTTTCTTTGCTAACTTTGAATTTAAGTATTTGCAAACAAACATGGTCCGAATTGGTCTGAAACACAAAGCTACTTTGATAGTTTGAGAAGTGTAAGTATAGTAGTGAAGTTTGGAGTTTTATAGGTTTTTGTATGTTTTCACTGAATATTTGGGAAAACCGGTTTGATTTATTATCCATGCTTAGGGCTTTTAACCAATTTCCTTGCAATATCTGCCACCAGCTACCATTTTTTTAGAAACAGCATTAGAATGTTGTTTGCACTGACCTAAAAGGTTATGGATGACCAGAATTTTACAAATCTGTCAACTTTGACCAGGCTAAAACGAAACATGTTGAAAAGGCACTTTATAATTTTTTTATAGAAAAGTTTCAGTTGAGATAAATTATGATTTAGTGATTGTACTGGCTAAATAAACTGCCAAATTATCACACAGATTTGCAGCGAAGAAGACCCATTTGAAACCGTTCAGTGTAAATAGCTCTTGTTTTGATATTACATTTCTCTCATGCCAAATTTTCAGGATGGAATTACAGTTGAATTTTTTATTGTTATTGACTATTGAATTAATCTCAAGGTAAAATAAAGTAGAAGCTGAGTTTCATAAATGTCATTTATGTATAAAAGTGCATCAGCATTTTTATCATGTAAATTAAAGGTGGGATGTTTGAGTAATGTGATTTATTTAATCTATAAAATGAACAAACTATAAATAATGTTCACTAAGTGAAATGTTAGAGAATAAAACATAAAATAACTGGCGTATCTAAAATTAACAGCTTCTTTTCAAAAGTTCAGAGAGTTATCAATACATTTGTGACGATTCGACTATAGTATGGAAACATTATACAGCAGAGGAGGAAAAAAATGATAGGGCTTTGTAATATTTGATTTGACAATTAATATCTAGCACCTATTTCTAGTGTAAAAAAAAGTATTTCCCTATGCATTTTTGTACAATGAGTATGCACATCTATTAAAAGATGCACATGTGATTTTATTTTAACTAAAAAGTAAAAAATATTTAATGCTTATCTGAAGCAAATTTTTAGCAGTAGCAAATTGATACCTGGGTGCTGGCCATTGTCCATTGCTGTATCCATCTTGCAAGAACAATTTAGAAAAAATGAGAGCAAGGTATTAATAACAAAAGAATGCTCTGAATTTCTGTGGCTAAATCTGTTGGAATTACAATCCAAAATAATTTGGATGACTGGATTCTGAAGATTCCCACCCTATCCAGATAGAAACTGCAGAACTACTGGATCCTTGCTGCTCTCTAGGTTGTAAGGATCATATGGCAGCAAGCAACATGAACAACAAAGCAAGACTTGGGTGTCTCTGTCTTTAGGGGTAAATAACTGTGTTGACTTTGAGTGGCTTTCTTTTAATACCTTTAGTTCTATAATACTTAAAATTTTACAGATACTCAGCTTAAAATCTTATTTGCATTGAAAATTGTGTTCCTTTATCTTCAAATTAACTATACGGTGATGGATTAGAACTGCATGATGTGATCTATAAAGATTTAAATCTTTGCATGCTGAAATTGTTTGATCAAAAAGAATAAATGAGCATAAGCAAAGTCTTGTGTTTGGAAGAGCATGACCTGCTTTGAAGGGGATATCAGTAGAAAGGAATGTTATCAACTTTCGATAATACCTCATCGTTAACCTTCATTATCATGTCACGTTTGGTTCATTCCCAACAATTATTCCATTTCCTACAATCAACATCATAAATACTATCATGGAACTGTTTTTAGAAGGACTGAGTGCACAAAGTTACTAGTGATTATTTCAATACATGTTGGCATTGAAAGGGAATTCCGGTTTTTATACTCTGTTTTCCTTTCCAATTTAAATATAAATCAATTTTTAAGCTTTGGATTGCTTTAGCTACACTAAATTGAATGTCAGTAAAGAGTAATATTTGCATTTTTGTTAATGAAATCTTAAATTCAATCAGAGGATTAACAATAAAAAAAGTGAACTAATTACAGTTATTCCAACAGAACAAAATTGCTAAGAAATTGGGGGGGTCTGTATTTTCAAGCTTTTACTAATTACCCCAATTTAAAATAAAATCAACAACCAATGTAGACTTTGTTTATACTCATTCTGTATTCATAACAGTTCACCTTCTCTAGGTCACTGTTAAAGATGATGTGTGCTTAATCTTACTGGATGACATTCAAAATTGTTATTATTAGTTTAACATGATTCCATTTGGAGGCTGTTATCACTTGTCAACCATATCCACTTCTCAGGTTCACATGAGCTACCTGATAAAGGACCAGTATGTAAAATTCCAATTTGGTAATTTTCACAAAAAGCCCTATCAATCCAGAATCTTTCCTGGAAACCTGGCAAAACCAGCAACGTATCCCATTTTCTTCTCACCATCTTCCCACCATAATCACCCCTTCAACCTGATGACTATTTTAAGATTTGTTATGAAATAAATGATCTCAGGTTTCTTGACTACAAGTAGCCATTTAAAATCCTATTCAACTTGCTTCATGTAAACTGATTTATCAATAATTGGTGCAGGCCATTTGATTAAGGTAGCCACCACACTTTCTCCTTTCCAGCTACCGTCCACACAAGTATAATTTTGCCACATTACCAGGGATCAATAGTATAATTCCTATAACAATTCTCCCAGTTGTAATGTCATGTATCGGCTAACTCAGAAAACTACATGGAATTCAATTAGAATGTTATATGTAATACCCAATCTACACCGTAAACAGAACCTTAAAGATCCATTACATTGTGACCCTGATGACTGAAAATACTAACACCTCCAATTCTTATGCAAGTGATGACATTTTAAATGCATGAAGACAATATAGTTTGTTTATATTATGCTCGGTTTCATTCAAGTTTTGGACTACAAAAAATTGATTAATTTACTGTCCATTGAATTCAGATATCTGATACAATTGAGGGAAGTGAGATGGTAAATGGCACCACTGAACAGAGAACCAGTTCCAAAGAACCCAGTCCAACAGGATCACCAACTTCAGATCGTAAAACCAAGTCTTCACCTTTGCAGTCTCAATCTGCTACTTTACCTGTCAAGTCACAAGAAAGTCCCTCAGCACAGATGGAAGGCTTCCTGCATCGCAAACATGAATGGGAAGCACACAATAAGAAAGCGTCAAGCAGGTATTGTCAATGTCTTCAGTATGCATTTCTGTGAACAGCTTGAATTTGCAGTATTTAGATCTATTTTTGCTATTTAGATTGAACGCTCATTTTTCCTGTCCTGAAGCTTAAGCGGCTCAAAGGCTTGGCGATCTCCAGCTGGGTCTTTTCCACTGGTGTGACCCATGGTTTAGGTGTGCAAAATCAATTTGGGGTCAGCACCATTCAGCCCACCAAGTTCCTGCCTTATGTCATTAGATTTTCCAGTGGTTCTTTTGTTTATAAATCTTTACCTTAGTCTTTATAGGAACAGAGCAGCATGAGGCTTCTCCAGAACTGGTACTTAAACATACTGCAGTGTCACATAACACAGTATACAATTAGTTTAATAGTGTTGTAGTATTATGCAATTAAGTGCTTGTATTTATGAAGATGGAGGAAAAGAGAATTGGAGTGCATGACAATCAAAGTGCTTCTTGAGTGTTAAAGGATGCTTCTCCACAGGTCAGTATTTAAAATATCAGTAGGTTTTGTTTGGGAGGAGCATCTGATCAACATCACCTAACAGGTAGAGCTCGCAACAATACTTCCATTGTGGCTCATCAGGTAAACGCTTAGCCAGATCAATCTCAGTAAACCGGTCCAAGAAAGTCTTGAAATTATTAATCTATTCTGAGCTAGTTGACATCAAGATGGTGCATTTGAAGGAGTGAACAATCAGCTTGGATTCTAATTTCTTGATTACTGCCCAAGGACCAATACTAGCTATTGTACATGTGGATGTTGCAACAGGACATGCAGTATTTGGTTCTTGTGGATGTACTGCTGATTCGAGCCACCGCATGAAAAATCTTTGGCAACATATAGCAGAATTTATTTGCACCTGTAAAACAGCATCAGGAATCAGTCTTGAGCCTGATGAAAAAAGGGAAGTAAAACATTTTCAATTCAATATGATGATTTTGCACTATCTCGTTGTTTAAAATATTATTGATGACTAAGTTTATATTTGTTTTCAGATCTTGGCACCACGTATATTGTGTTATAAACAACCAGGAGATGGGTTTTTATAAAGATGCAAAGAATGCTAGTTCAGGGATTACATATCATGGTGAGGTTCCAGTAAGCCTAAAGGAAGCACTGTGTGAGATAGCTGTTGACTACAAGAAGAAGAAGCATGTTTTTAAACTAAAGTAAGTTCTTTATTATTAATCCATTTTAAAAAAACTGTAAGACATGTAACATCTATTCCAAGTTAGCCAAAGTTATCATTGTGTCTTTAATAATATTTTACAACAAGATGATTAAAGGAATTTGCAGCAAGATTCTTGAAAATTTTCAAGTTAACATTTTGTGTATAAAACAAAATGATTTATTTGTATTTTTCAAGGAACATGACATTAAGTACATGCATGTACATTGGGAGCTTTTGATCATATTTAGTTATGGCTGGCCTCCAAGATGTGCTTTGCCATTTGCAACATTCATTGAATAAGACTTTCTTTTAAGTTGTTTCACATTCAGGGGGCAGTTTGTTCATTGCTCACTCCTTGAAACAAAGCTCTTGTATTGTATCAATGTACTCTTCAATTACCAACCATCTAGCCTCCAGCCCAATTCTTCGTAAACCTTCTGCAGCCACTGATTTTTTCTGAACTTCGAAGGATTATCGGGTCCAGCCCTTTATGCTAATTCTGATTATTCAGTATTTTTAAAGATTATTGAAATATACAAAGATGAATCTCTATTTCTCTATTTCACTATTTAAGTTCTTCTTTCAACCTCACTTCTGGATGTCACCAAGGATGTCATGAACTTCATTGACACAAGGAATTAGACTATTCATCCATGTTCCATTAGAAACATAGAAAATAGGTGCAGGAGGAGGCCATTCGCCCCTTCGAGCCAGCACCGCCATTCATTGTGATCATGGCTGATCGTCCCCTATCAATAACCCTTGCCTGCCTTCTCCCAATATCCCTCGACTCCACTAGCCCCTAGAGCTCTATCTAACTCTCTATTAAATCCAGTGATTTGGCCTCCACTGCCCTCTGTGGCAGGGAATTCCATAAATTCACAACTCTCTGGGAGAAAAAGTCTTAAATTACCTCCCCTTTATTCTAAGGCTGTGGCCTCTGGAGTCGTCCAACATTGGGAACATTTTTCCTGCATCTAGCTTATCCAGTCCTTTTATAATTTTATATGTTTCTATCAGATCCCCTCATCCTTCTAAACTCTAGTGAATACAAGCCTAGTCTTTTCAATCTTTCCTCATATGACAGTCCTGCCATCCCAGGGATCAATCTCGTGAACCTACGCTGCACTGCCTCAATCACAAGGATGTCCTTCCTCAAATTAGGAGACCAAAACTGTACACAATACTCCAGATGTAGTCTCACCAGAGCTCTATACAACTGCAGAAGAACCTCTCTACTCCTATACTGAAATCCTCTTGTTATGAAGGCCAACATTCCATTAGCTTTCTTCACTGCCTGCTGTACCTGCACGCCAACTTTCAGTGACCGGTGTATAAGGACATCCAGGTATCGCTGTACCTCCTCCTTACCTAACCTAACCCCGTTGAGATAATAATCTGCCCCCTTGTTTTTGCTGCCAAAGTGGATAACCTCACAAAACTTTGTTAGCTTTGTTCCCCTTGACCACTTGGCCGTACTTCCCCAAGTGTTTCCTGTTACATTATTCAAGATATTATAGTTTTTCTTTGATTCTCTCCCACCTTTGCAAGCTGGTTGTTTCCAAGTTCACCTGTCCATGAGGCCCAACTCCAGTTCACTTTACCCAATTCCTAGCAAACCTCTGACTGTTCTGTTCTTGATCCTGGTCTGGAGTTAGTTAGTTTGCATTTTTTGTCCCATCTTCAACTCAAGACTTCTCCAGGAAAACATACCATTTACCACATTACCCTGCAATTTAAATCCAATCCATCAGCTCCCAAGTCCTTGACTGTGTTAACAGCTTTCCGGTTTTCTCAATTTGATGTTTAAAACATTTCAGTTTTGTTCCTGGTAGCATCACAGTATTGAAATGCATGTTTTCAAGTCAGAAATGGCATTTTTCATGACGTTCTTATTCTTCTCAGCACATCTGCATCCTTTAACACAATTCAGTGCTCTCCCTCACTTCAATGCCAAATGCACTGTTGTTGCTTCATTTAATTCCTTTTTTATCAAATTGTAGCCACAGATTCCCCGCAGGACTTCTCTTCCCCTTCCCACATCTTAACTTAAGAATTTCCCATGACCTATCTTGCCTACCCCCCCCACTTTTTTTTAATCCACATGCTTTCCCTCAGCAATATCACTTAAAGATACAACAGCCTTTGTGTGCACTGAAGTCACTCAACTCTGTCTAACCACTACCTTTCTGGTTTACTCTATTTTCCTATATATGTCGCACTGTTCATCTGACACATAGCATGATTATTACAATTCTCTCCATATAAACCAGGCTGCGGCCATTTACACTGAAAACCCAGACACCATTTATATGGGAAGGAATTATTCACAACTTGTTATTTGACCTTATTGAGTTTTCAAAAATAAATCTAAACCATCTGTTTCTGCTTCCATAGTATTGCCCAGCAACACCCCGGCCTAATTTGTTTGCTGTTGGAATACTCATTTATGTCCATACTGTCCTTGGCCAAGATCTTTCCAATTTTCCGACTGTACACATTTTTACTCATCTCACTGCTCCAATGCACATTACACCCCTTAACCCTATAGTTGTTGGCTTTGGCAGATTGTCCCTTTGACAAAGTTTTGATTAAAAAATATATTCTTATTGTTAGTTCCTCCATGGCCTTGCTCCTTGATCAACTTCTGCAACCTTTTCCACCTTCTGCACTTATTTACTACTCCAAATCTTGTCTCTTTGCACTTCACTGCTGGTCCATCATGTTCATTTACTTGGGCTTCAACATCAGGAATTTCTTGTGAAACTCTTCCATTCATCTTTTTCTTTAGCTCTGTCTGAAATAATTGTTAAAACCTACCTCTCGGTCATCTGGACTGTTACTTTTCAGTGTCATTTTTATCTCATGGTACTCTTGTCAAGCACTTCGAGATGTTTCAGAAGTTAAAGTCGCCATTTACATGCATTTGTTTATAATGAGCATCAGCATCCCTACTTTATGGATATTGTCAGTGAATATAATAGTGATTTTTTCTTTTCTTTGTAAAGATGCTACTGCGGTATAGATCTGCAAATGCCAGTTTTCACTTTTCATATGGCACATGCTTCCGCCTATGCACAAGCGCACACCACTGCGGGGGGGGGGGGGGGGGGGGTCAAACCTGAAACTTTGTTAGATTTGATTTTGTAACAACTGCATATACATTATTTCTCCACTAAACCAGGTTGAGCGATGGCAATGAATATCTCTTCCAAGCCAAAGATGATGTAAGTTTCTAAATCTATCATAAGTTAAAATTAGTAAATCTTCAAGTCAGTTTTATTATACACAGTAACCAATTTAACCTCCTCCGTAAACCTTAATTCAAGCATCCAAGATTTTTGTATGTATTAATTTGTATTTTAAGATCTGGATTTTGAAAGTTTTTAAAGTTATTATTTTGTAACGCTTCTTACAGTGTATTGCTCTGCATCTGTAAACGCATAATGAAAGCATCATTTAATTGCAATTTGATTTTAGGAGGACATGAACGGCTGGATTCAAGCTATCTCTTCTGCTGTGTCTACTGACAAAAGTGAGACACCTCCAAGTGCCCAGAGTACTCCGGCAGCTAGTCGTGCCCAGACCCTGCCAGCAAGTGTGGTGTCGACTGGTGAATCTAGCCCTGGCAGACGTGAGAAAGATAAAGATAAAGAGAAGAGATTCAGTCTGTTTGGCAAGAAGAAGTAGAGGAAACTTAGCCTGCATTTCATATACTTCCAATAAAACTCCAGCATGAGCATTTAGAACCAATACATTATACCCTATGCCTAATGTCCTCAAGCCAGTTATTTCTAATTAACCAAGAATATCAGAGTGTTGCTAATCTTTAGAATGTGAGGTACATTGGGCAGCTTTCATTTAAAAACGAAAGGACCAGTTGTTGATGATTTGTATGTAGTTTAGGGTCCAAGCATCTAAATCTCTCCTCAATTTTGTGAGGCTGTCTTGGAAGTAAATCAATCTACGTCCATGAGCTACTGGAATGCAAGGCGGCAATGCTTTTCAAAACTTTTATTGTGCACATGGAATGTGTATTTAAAAAAAAAACAAAATACTTGTCCAATTCCATTTACTAAAGTTGCTATGCCGAGTCTTGAGTAGTAAAAACTTCCATCCCCATTTATTTAAAAAAATATATTGTATCATCTTTGCTATAACAAAAGCAAATGCATTAATTTGCATTTTAATTCAAAAAAATCAAGTTAGCCTGACTGCAGATATTAACAAAAACTGCTGGCTCTTGCACAGCAAGCGTAATTAAAGAATGTTGGTATATAAGAATGAATTCGTATACTGATTCACTTTTAAATAATCTGTAATTTTAACAATTTTTTTTTGTTGCTCAATTGCATTATACTGTATGTTTCAAATAATTCTGGTACAAATATAAAACTTTAGATGTATATTAAACCCAGACATTGATGTTAAGTGTTGAAGTGGGGATTCATTCTTTGGAAAAGTAATGTTACTGAAATGGTTATTTGCTTGTTGGCTAAAGCACTGCGTGTTATAATTTTGCTACATTACATTACTATTTGATACATAGTGTGTATTTCTGTCCCTGTAACTATTATACTGAAATTTTCATCTTACTGCACAATCAGGATACATAATAGGAATGGTTCCTTGCAAAGGGTGGGCCTGTAGTCATATAGTACAACAGGCTTTCAGCTACATGGGACTGTACCTGTAGACTTACCTTATCCGTTTTAAAAATGTGCGATGTCATTAAATGCTTTTAAAACTTATTGTGCCATGGGTATTCTTGTATAAGTTTCAATAAACCTTTTGTTTGAGCTAAATGCAGTTTGTGTATACTGTACGAATGTTTGCTTCAACATATGTTGGTAACTATGTTCTAACTGTTGCATATAATCCATGAGTTTACTTTGAAAGGTTTCCCAGTATTTGAAATGGATTAGATACTGAATAGAAATGTTTACACCATGTGTTACAGTTTGTATGCATCCTGTGTTTCAGGTTTATATCTAAACAATCTATCTCAATTGTGCATATCCATTAAATTCCAAATTGTATGTTGGCACAAAATATCTGTATCAGATTAATATGATCCACACGGCAAGAGAATGGATGCCAAGCACAGCCCGTGAACTAGCTTTCGGCCTGGTCCTTTGAGGTAGAAGATAGGATACATTATCCTGCACCTTGTTCCAGGTCACACATGCAGTAGAATAGGGCATTATTCTCTGCTCCTTCATTGAGGAGAATGAGAATCATGAGGATGTGAAAGGGGTGGTGGTGGGGAGGCCAATAGAAGGATTCACAGATCCAGGGGCAGTGTGGGGAAAGTGTCAGATGCTTGGATAAACTAAGTGTGAGGTATTGCACAATGGGATGTCAAATATAAGGCATGGTATACGATTGATGGCAAGACCCTTAATGACATTGATGTACAGACAGACCTTGGCGTCCAGGACCATAGCTCCCTCAAAGTGGCAATACAAGTAGATATAGAGGTAAAGAGGGCATATGTATGCTCACTTTCATCGGTCAGAACATTGAGTACATGTGTCACGAAGTCATCATGCAGCTCATAAGATTTCAGCTATGTCGCATTTGGAGTATTGCTTGCACTTCTGATCACCCCATTGCAGGAAGGAAATTGAGGTTTTGTAGAGGGTGCAGAAGAGGTTTCCTAAAACGCTGCCAAGATTAGAGGGCATTAACCACAAGGAGAGGGTGGACAAACTTGCACTGTTTTCTCTAGAATGCTGGAAATTGCGAGGAGACCGGATAGAAATATATAAAATTATGGTTGGCATGGATGGAGTAGACGGTCACAACC
Organism: Okamejei kenojei; assembly: GCA_035221665.1. NCBI lineage: Eukaryota > Metazoa > Chordata > Chondrichthyes > Rajiformes > Rajidae > Okamejei > Okamejei kenojei. The sequence goes on from CM069138.1 coordinate 81,571,742, forward strand.
TTTTTCTCTGGGTGGAAATGTCAAAGACCAGAGGACATGTAAGGAGATGAACAAGATACTTTTTTTTACAGAGGTGTTGGGTGCCTGGAATGCGCTGGTGGTGGAGTGGCATTTAAGAGTCTTTGTGGATAGGCCCATGGATCATGTGCAGGCAGATGTGATTATATCTTGGCATCGTGTTCGGTGCAGACATTGCGGGCCTTGGGGGTTATTCTTGTGCTGTATTTTCTATCTTCTGAACGTTAATTGATTCTCAACTATTTCCCATCTGGCACAATGTTCCCCCACTTTGCAGAACTCGGTCTCACACTGAATGAGGGAAAAGTGAAGTGCCTTGCATCCTTCAGATAAAGTGTTGCATGGCGAACATGTACGAGTAGCAATCGTACCTGTTATTTTGTGGGTGGAAAGGTGTATTTTTGTTCCTTGCGCCTGGTTCCTTTTAAGTACAGTGCTGACTATTTAATTTGCAACCCCTGCTCAAAATTAAAAAATTCCAACAATTGCAACAATTTTGTTTTTGCCCGAGCAAGTCTGATTCTTCCTCAAATTTTATCACCTCTCTGAAAACATGCCGACCAATGTGCACCATTTGCCCACCAAGAATCCTATTGGCTAGTGGTGGGATCCCGTTGGTGGTAGTGAAAATGTTGGAGGATTATGTGCTGTATATGACAGCTGATTGGGTGAAAGGTTAGGACTAGGCAGACTCTGTCCCTGTTGCGACTGCGGGAAGGGGGAGCAAGAGCGGAGCTGCAGATATCTTAATGTATTAGAAATGTATTTTCCAACATTCTCCATCTCCATCAAATTTCTTCTATGATAATGCTACCATTTATACTATTGATTCCCATACTTTCAAATTACAAATTAATTTTAATTATAAAAATCCTTACAAGTTTGGACAGACCCTCAATGAATCTCATTTCCCCACATACATGCTCTCCCCCTTTCCCTTCCAGAACCACACTGGAGCTCCCATTAACTTCTTATCAGGTCAAAGATATGAACAAAAATACAAGACCTGCACTTCTGCCCATTCATAGTAATATCTCATGGAAACAGCGCCTTCGGTCCAACTCGTTCATTTTAACCATGATACCCTATCTAAGCTAGTGCCATTTTCCTGCATTTGGCCCATAGCCCTCTAAACTTTTCCTATCCATGTATCAAAGTATTATAGTAAAGATACACACAAAATGTTGGAGCAACTGGGGGACAAACAAGATAGAAGGAATGGGTGACATTTCAGGCCAAAGCCCTTTTAGACTGAGAGGGGAGGAGGGAGAGAGCTATGGAAGGGTAAGGTGTGAAAACGAGATATCAAATAGGGACAAAGGTCAAGGAGAATGTAGAATAGATAATTGTTAGCAGAGAAGATAAAATTAAATCAGGAGGACAGTCAGACTGGTCGGAGAAGTCCATGTGGGAGATGAGAGAGAGGCAAAGCAAAGGTTACTTGCAGTTGGAGAAGTCAATATACTGCTGCGTTGAAAGCTGCCCAAGCAAAATATGAGGTGCTGTTCCTCCAATTTGCATTTGGCCTCACTTTGACATTGAGGAGGCCCAGGACAGAAAGGTTAGTATGGGAATGGAATGGAGATTTAAAGTGTTTAGCAACCGGGAGATCATGTAGGTCTAGGTGGACTGAGTGTAGGTGTTCAGCGATACGAATGCCCAGCCTGCTCTTAGTCTCGCCGATATATTGGAGTCCACACCTGGAACAGCGGATACAGCGGGTGAGGTTGGAGGAGGTGCGAGTGAACCTCTGCCTCATCTGAACTGACGGTCCTTTGACGGAGTCGAGGGGGGAGGTATAGGGACAAGCGTTGCATCTCTTGCGATTGCTGGGGAAAGTACCTGGGCAGGGGGTGGTTTGGGTGGGACGGGGTAAGTTAACCAGGGAGTTGGGAACGGTCTGCGGAAAGGGGTGGAAATGGGAATATATGGCTAGTGGTGGGATCCCGTTGGTGGTAGTGAAAATGTTGGAGGATTATGTGCTGTATATGACAGCTGATTGGGTGAAAGGTTGGACTAGGCAGACTCTGTCCCTGTTGCGACTGCGGGAAGGGGGAGCAAGAGCAGAGCTGCAGGATACTGAGGAGACCCTTGTGAGGGCTTCATCTATGATGGAAGAGGGGAACACCCATTCCCCAAAGAATGAGATCTCAGATGCTCTGGTATGGACAGATGCGGCATAGACGGAGGAATTGGGAGTAGGGGATAGAGTCTTTGCAGGAGACAGGGTGGGATGAAGTGTAGTCTAAATAGCTGTGAGAGTCAATAGGTTTATAATAGATGTCAGTCGATAGTCTACTGTGATGGAGACGGAGTTCAAGAAATGGTAGAGAGTTGTTGAAGATGTGAATTTGAGTGCAGGATAGAAATAGTAGTGAACTTAATGAAGTCCATGAGTTCTGCAAGGGTGCCTGCCCTGATGCTACAATGTTACAAGTGTTATAGTACCTGCCTCAACTACCTCCTTTAGCATTCTATATACCTGCAAACTTCTGCGTGAAAAGGGTTTGCATTAGCCAGGCTCTATTAAACACGCAAATTCATTTATTTCTGCAAAGTGAATTCTGGAAACTAGAAACATTAACGGAAAATGCATTGTCGGGTTAAAACACCATTGGAATATTCAAAGAGAATTCCCTCTGCAACAACTTGGTCAACCTAGTTGTTGCTGATACCCAATTCCCTTCTTGGAAGCTAATCAGTATGTCACCTTTAGAATTTTGTATGTCCCTATGAAATTACCATTTATTCTTCTAATTGAAAAACCTGCTCAATTGCAACAAAATATGTTTATTTTTGTAGTTAAATTCCTATAGAATGATCATTTGCTAAATTAAGGTAATCACTATCTCCACATCTCTTATGTTTGAGTTTGGTTTAGAGATACCACCAAGACCACGCCAACCATCAATCACCCTTTCAAACTAGATTTGTTTTCCCACTTTCACATCCACTCCCTACACATTAGGGTCCATTTTACAGAAGTCAATTAACCTACAAACCTGCACATCTTTGAGATGTGGTAGAAAACCGGAGCACCCAAAGGGAACTTACGCAGTCACACGCAGAAAGTGCAAATTTCACACAGACACCACCTATGGTCAGGATCAAACCCGGGTCCTGTGGTGCTCAGAGGCAGCAGCTCTACTAGCTGCACCATTGTGCTGCCCCAAACTTGCGTGCCTGCCAACAGATTCAAGTTTATTTTCAATTTGAAGGCCCTGATTTTCTCATGTGCTGTCAGTGATATTAATTACTTTTAAGTTCTTCACTACCATTTGATTCTTGGTTTCACTCATTTCTGTTGTATTTAATGTGTCTTCTAAAGACTGACAATATATTTAATGCCATTGCCATATCTTTATTTGCCATGTTATTATTTTTATTTTAATATTAGTATTTTACAGGTTTCCCACACACAGTTGAAAAAGGTTTTAGAATCTAAGAATGCAATAATAATAACAGTCAAATTGAATAATTAAATAGGAATAGTTAAGAGTTGAGAGAGTGATAAGGTTTACTGCTGAGTGAGTCAATCACAATTGGACCTTCTGGTAAATTTGGACCAAAAAATGTAAGAATGAATTAATGAAAGAATAAAATTGATTGTGAATCCTTAATTAAATGTGAATGGAAACTAGAGAATTTAAGGTTGAAGGCTGGAAAATGTGAGTCAATGATAATGGAGTCCTAAGGCAGAGAATGTACTGCAGCCTGCAGTCACCTACAATCTTGTTTGCTGCCATACTTCAGTAAATCTTCAGTCTTAGCTACAGTGAAAAAGGAAAAGGTGAGATTCCACTCTTATAAACACCAAGTGTCAATTGAATACTCACAAGGTATCACAGAAACTGAAGCACAAATATTAGATTCTGAACTTGCTCATCTATTCCACTTATATTTCAATTTTCCAACTCCTTTGGTAACTATGTTTACAACTGTAAAGATGTATTTTCACTGTCAAAGCAATGCAAATTTGATATACATTAAATTAGTATTTGTTTGTAAAATAAGATGTAAGGGTCCTCAAACCGATGTTTTTCAAGATATCGGCAAGTTGGGCCGAAGGGCCTGTTTCCACGCTCCATGACTCTGACTATATGATTCTAATTGTAATGGACAAAGGCAGATTATTTTCTGGGACCGGCACGTAAAGAATTGCCACACTTTGGCATAATCTATATAGGTGGAATTAGATAGAGATGAGGGAAATAATTTTCAGCTAGTGAATGGTGGGAATTGTCCAGAGGCCTGCCCTGTCATGCCTATTGAATCCTGCTTGCGATGTGAGAGATTGAATTTGATATTTTCTGCTGGCAAGCAGAGAAAAATCAACAATCGCTGTGCTGCCGGAGCTGAGGTTGGGGATGTGAGCAGCTGGAGCCAGGGACAGAGTGTTTGTACAGTTAATTTAGTTTCGAGATATGGCATGGAAACAGGCCCTTCGGCCCACTGAGTCCATGCCGTTCAGCAATCCCCATTCACTAGCACTATCCTACATACCAGGGACAATTTACAATTTTAACCAAAGCCAATTAACCTCCAAACTACGTCTTTGGAATGTGGGAGAAAACCGGAGCACCCAGATAAAACCCACCCGGTCACGAGAAGAACGTATAAACTCCATACCGACAGCACCCATAGTCAGAATCGAACCGGTGTTTCTGGCGATATAAGACAGCAACTCTACGGCTGTCCCACCTTTGGTTGGACTGGTCCCTCGCATGGTGGGGGCTTCTCTCATTGGGTGGGATAATCCTTCAGGAGGCAGAGTGTCCAAACAGCAGGTGAGATGTTCTCTCGGAAGCTGGGGCGTTCCCTCTGGCATTCTCTCAACCCATTCTCCTTGCAGATCCCATCATCTTTAATTTCATGACCTTTCAAGTATGTACAGTGCCCTCCATAATGTTTGGGCCAAGGATCCATCATTTATTTATTTCCCTCTGTACTCCACAACTTGAGATTCGTAATAGAAAAAATCACATGTGGAAAGTGCACATTGTCAGATTTTAATAAAGGCCATTTTTATACATTTTGGTTTCACCATGTGGAAATTACAGCAGTGTTTATACATAGTCCCCCCATTTCAGGGCACCATAATTTTTGGGACACAGCAATGTCATGTAAAAGAAAGTAGTCATGTTTAGTATTTTGTTGCATATCCTTTACATGCAATGACTGCTTGAAGTCTGCAATTCATGGACATCACCAGTTGCTGGGTGCCTTCTCTGGTGATGCTCTGCCAGGCCTGTATTGCAGCCATCTTTAGCTTATGCTTGTTCTGGGGGCTAGTCCCCCTCAGTTTTCTCTTCAGCATGTAAAAGCATGCTCAATTGGGTTCAGGTCGGGTGGTTGACTTGGCCACTCAAGAATTTGCCGTTTTTTAGCTTTGAAAAACTCCTTTGTTGCTTTAGCAGTATGTTTGAGACCATTGTCTTGTTGTAGAATGAACCACAGGCCAATAAGTTTTAAGTTTGACCTTGAGTAGATAGGATGTGCCTATACACTTCAGAATTCATTATGCTACCATCAGCAGTTGTATATAAGTTAATCTTATATTCTACCATCACTCTGATATGCGAATCTTCGTCTCATCTGTCCACAAGACCTTTTTCCAGAACTGGTTGCTCTTTTAAGTACTTCATGGCAATCTGTAACCTGGCCATCCTATTTTTGCGGCTAACCAATGGTTTGCATCTGTATTTCTGTTCATGAAGTCTTCTGTGGATAGTGGTCATTGATAAATCCACACAATCCTGAAGAGTGTTTCTGATCTGTCAGACAGGTGTTTGGGATTTATTTTTAATAATAGAGAGAATTCTGTCATCAGCTGTGGAGGTCTTTCTTGGCCTGCCAGTCTCTTTGTGATTAGTAAGCGCACCAGTGCTCTCTTTCTTCTTAATGATGTTCCAAACAGTTGATTATGGTAAGCCTGAGGTTTGGCTGATGTCTCTAACAGTTTTATTCTTGTTTCTCATTTTCATAATGGCTTTGTTAACTTTCATTGGCACAACTTTGGTCCTCATGTTGACAAACAGCTTAAAAGTTTCCAAAGGTGATGGAAAGACTAGAACTGAGAGGAAAGACATCTCTTATGCCTACATTAAGGAGGCAATTAAACACACCTGTGCAATTACAAACGCCTGTGAAGCCATGTGTCCCAAACATTATGGTGCCCTGAAATGGGGGGGACTCTGTATAAACACAGCTGTAATTTCAACGTGGTGAAACCAAAATGTATACAAATGGCTTTTAATAAAATCTAACAATGTACACTTTAACCACATGTGATGTTTTCTATTACAAATCTCAAATTGTGGAGTACGGAGGTAAATAAATAAATGATGGCGGTTTGTCCCAAACATTATGGAGGGCACTGTATATTCACTGAGGAGTTGTCAATGCAACCTTTTCCTTTGCTACAGCAATGTTGGTATCTGAATATTTTTAGTTCCATTTAGAAAAACAGCATTGGGCCAGGCCCTTTGACCCAACGATCACCTGTTCACACTAGTTTAGTTTAGTTTAGAGATGCAGCATGGAAACTGGCCCTTCAGCCCACCTAGTCCTCGCCTGCCATCAATCACCCTTTCACACTAGTTCAACGGTATCCCACTTTCGCATCCACTCCTTAGAGACATTTGGGGGCAATTTTACTGAGGACAATTATCCTACAATCCTGCATGTCTTTGGAGTGTGACAGGAAACCGGAGCATCTGGAGAAAACTCATGCAGGTCATGGGGAGAACGTACAAACTCTATACAGACAGCATCCATAATCAGGATTGAAACCGGGTCTCTGGCAGTGTAAGACAGCAACTCTGCCACTGCTCCACTGTGCCACCACTTTAGTTAAGATTCCACTCTCTATCCCTGCCTCGATGCAGACAGAGAGTCTGTGTTCCATGTATATTTGGAGTGTGTGAAGTTGCAGCCTCTGTCCAATATCTTAAAGGGCTGCTCCTTGCCTTCTGGCCGCACATCGCACCCACCATCATCTTTGGTCACCTTGTGCACAGGGGAGAGGGGTAGAACTGAGAATACCCTGGTTGAATTGCTCCTGGACCTGGCCAAGCTAGCCATCCACGAGTCCCGGCGCCAGGCGGAAGAGGTCTCCGCCCCAGCTGGTTGCCTGCCCCTTTTCTGGGGTTAGGTCTGTGCCTGGGTGAGAGGGAAAATGCACTGTCCCTGGGCACCCTAAGTGATTTCCGGGACCGCTGAGCACCGCTGGTGTGGAATGTATCCTTAACAAGGATGGTGATATAGTTATTGGAAAATGTAGCGATTAGATAATTTGGTAATCTTGTATTAGGGTGGTGGGTGTGTTGCCACTGTTTTGGTTTGTAAAGTATTATTTTTATAATAATTGAAAGGGTTGGGGGAAACCTTTTTTTCAGTCTCTTATCTTGCCGGAGATGTGATTGGTTTTCGGGTCATCTCTCCGGTGGCTCTGTGGCCTAACATCATGGAGCTGGAGGCCTCCTCGGGCCTGACTTTGAGCCCCACCGCAGGGCGTTGACTTGCCATCGGGGCAGATCCCTTGCCTGGGATCGCTCCAACCACGGCCTGCGGATTTTACCATCAAGGGAATGCAGTCTCTGGAGTGACCGAGTCGGGACATTTGACCAGTCGCATGACGTTTGACCAGTCCTGCCCCACCCTCCCCCCGATGCAGGAGCTGATCGCCCTGATGCGGAGGGCTCGACCGCCGGCTATGGGAGTCCCGTCAACAGAAGGCACGAGGCCCCCGACCGCGGGGGAACAAAGATGGGAGGGATTGAACTTTTTTTTTCGTCTTCCATCACAGTGAGGAATGTGGAGGAGTCACTGTGGTGGATGTTTATGTTAAAATGTATTTTATGTGTTCTGTTGCTTTTTATTTGTATGACTGACATGGCAAATGAAATTCCTCGTATGCTGCAAAATATACTTGGTAATAAAGTATTATTGTATTGTATTATTTTTGATTTTAAAAAAATCTGACACAATCCAATAACCTGAGATCTTGAACAAAAGATACTGTTCAAGTAGCAAGCAATATAAAAACACTACAGCACTTCATTATCAACCAAGTGGGAGAGGTGGTGGAATAAAGAAGGGACGGATTGACTTTATGTATGGGAAAGGCTGCAGACAATCCTATCCCACAGTACTTCTACCTTACAACAATTTCAAGTAATGTTTCTGTCTCCCAAAGATGATGTTGCAAGATGCTGGGGGTGGGGTGGGGTTGGAGGAGGGGGTTTTAAACACTTATAAATGCCAGCTGCACTGGTGTCTGGTGCGATTATTACAACTTTGGGTAGTCCAATGCATGAATCTCATCTCATCAGTCCAATAGCAAAGTTAAATCATAATTCGGTCATTTAATAGGTTGGAATGGAATATTTTATTGTCACATGTTACAAGGCGTAGTGAAATTCTTTGCTTGCATACCCAAGGTATGCAAATAGACGCCACATACGGCGTTGAAAATGTTACAAAGCACCCCCATTGGTTCCCCACGCAGGGTCCTCCATTGTTCAATTCCAGAATTTGTAGCTGTTCGTCAGTTGGCTGTGCTTGGTATTCACTTGTGAATCAAGGTCATATTCACCTTGTGCTGATTCCCTGATTGTGCTCTACTCACAGCAACATGGCCCTGCATCACAGCAGGGCTTTACATGTAGAAATCTTAACACACAGTGAGTAGTTGTAAGATTGGAGAGGAGATCAGAACACGCTCAGAAAACTGCTTCTCAAAACTTTCACAGCTAAACTATAGTCCTGTCAAAACATCTGGATATTTCTGACTATTCAAAGATAATTAAGTACAAGGATGTGGAGGCTTTGGTAAGAGTGCAGAAAATGTTTAACAGAATGCTGCTTGGATTTGAGGGTATTAGCTTTAGGACAAACTTGGATTGTCTTTGGAGCATGGGAGGTTGAGGGAAGGCCTGATGGAAGTATACAACATTTTGAACGGCATAGTTTGGTTACTCAGTCAAATACTCTATCCCAGGGTGGAAATGTCAAAAACTAAAGGGCATGCTTTAAGGTCAGAGAGAGAAAGTGTAAAGGAGATATGTGGGGGGTTTTCCCCCACCTAGAATGATGGATGCCTAGAACTCACTGCCAGTGGAGGTTGTAGAACATGGATATACAGTATAGAGAATGGAGAAATATGGACCATGTACATGCAGAGATGATTAATTTACCTGACATTATAATCAGCACTGGCATTGTGGGCAGAAGGCTGTTCCTGTGATGTACTCTTCTATGTAAAAATCATTTTAAAAAAAAGTAAAATTACTTAAAATTGAAAATTAACATTTATATGTACATAAAATAAAATGTAAAGCTTAAAAGCATTTAAGCAACAACATTTTTAAATATAAATTGATATATTTTTAATTTTTCCTTACTAATCTGTTTAAAATTAGAGCAATTTTCATGTTCCACCACATGGTGGAGTTTATTTGTAGATACCTTGACATGCAGAGAGCAGGTGCTTGGCACAGCGTTTGTTAGTCTGTGCTTTGTCTCACCTAATGTCGAATAGGTTGACTCATAGTGCGAGATACCTGGGTTCGATCCTGACCTCGAGTGCTGTCTGTGTGGAATTTACACATTCTCCCTGTGACCTCCTGGTGCTCATCCGCCCAGCTTACCCTTGAGCAAAATGCAGATGGCACCAGTCGACATTGGTTGGAGTGAAAGCCACTTAATGCAATTCATCCCACATCCCAAAGATTTGCGAGTTTGTAGAGTAACTCAGCAGGTCAGGCAGTACAGACAGCATCCCTGGAGAACACGGACTCAGACCCTTAATTTTCTTTACTAGTAATTTTCAAATTAATCCTATGAAGCGTCAAAATATGCAACTGATTTATTGGGTCTTAACGACGTGTCTTCATTTATTCAGAATGTTTGCAGTTCCTTCGGTAATCTTAGATTCTTTTCATTTTTATGACTTACTATGAATAATACATTTCGCTTAACGCTCTAAAAATGAGAATTAATAATTAATATTTATAGTCAGTGCCACATGATATTAATGTGATCATTCATCAGTTAAAGGCAATAAAATGAACAAAAGGCATTATGCTTTTTATTACTCCAAAACACACTCCATTTTGAGCAAAGCTATTCCAGTATGGTTACAACATTGGTAACAATGAGGTTACAGTAATGTGGCAAAATGCTCAGTCATGCGCTCCTCAAAAAACTAGGATAAATGCAAGCCAACTAATTGCTACCTAAACTATTTCCAAACATCAGCAAAGTTGTGGAAGTTCACAATCAGAATCACATTTTATTTGCCAAGTATGTTTTGCAACATACAAGGAATTTCATTGGCCAGGTCAGTCATACAGTTAAAAGCAACAGATCACTCAAAAATACATTTTAACATGAATATCCACCACAGTGACTCCTACACATTCCTCACTGTGATGGAAGGCGAAATAACGTTAAAGTCCTTGTGAACAAGACCATCAAGCAACCCTTACTCACCGATACCTAGTTTGGGTTTGCCAGGACCTTCCTGTTAGCCCTTGTACAAACATGGGCCAAAGAGCCAAATTCCAGAGGGTAGCAGGGTTGAATTCTCTGGACACCACGGCAGCATTTGTCCAGTTGTGGCATGAAAAAGACCTGGTAAAATTGAAGTCAATGGGCTCAAAGGGAAAAAACACTGCAATGGTTGAAGTTTTAATTTTCTACAAAGTAAGATACTATGTTGTTGTAGATCAATCATCTCGGCTCCAGGAATCACTGCAAGAATCAGGGCAACGTAGTCAGGTAATCCATAACTGACCTTCCTTCCATTATAAGGCGAACCTTGTACACTACATTTGGTGCATCCGATGTGATCTCCATTTTATCCCCGAGATCAGGTATAGACTATTTAGCTATTTTGCTGAACACTTACACTCTCTATCCACAAAGACCTGTGAGATGTCCCGATTGCTCAACATTTTTAACTTTCCTGCCGTTCCCAAACTGACTTTGTCCTTGGCCCCCTCCACTGCAAGAGTGACGCCACACGTTAACTAGAGGAATCAAACCTCAGATTCCTCATGGGTAGCTTAAAAGCCAACAGCATGATAAATGAATTATCCACTCCTCCCTTTCCTGTGCCCCCCTGTATACCCGTTTCTCACAACACTCCTGCCCCTTTCTCCCACCTTCTCTACTCTTCCACCAATATCCCTTCCCTGAGCTTTCCATTTCACTCTTTTTCACTCCATTTCATCATTAGCCTTTGCCACTTACTACACCCAACTGCTAATCAAATTCCTCTCACCTGTATTGATCTATCACTTATCAAATTCTATCCCATGCCCACCTCTCTTTTCCAGTTTTCTCCCCCCTCTACTACAATCAGTCAGAAGAAGGGTTCCGCCCCAAAATGTTACCTGACCATTCATTCCACAGATGCTGCATAATTCACTGAGTTACTCCAGCACTTTGTGTTTAAGCTAGAAGTGAAATAGGTAAACTGAATATGTACATGTTCAATTCTATTCATAACGCCTGAGCATATGAAGCAATTCATATCTGTCTGCAGTAAGACCTAGGCAACATTCAAAGTGACATTTGCACTACAAAAGTGTGAGCTAATGACCAATTCCAACAAAAGATAGTATAATCATTTCGATATTACCATCTCAGAGTACCTTACTCTTACAATCCTGGGGATTAACAATGACCAGAAATTCAAATGAATCATCCACATGCAGTCATTATTACGGACCTTTTTACACAAAATGGATATAGTGGATTGAATGTCCCCACAGTACTTAGACACCGTTGTCTCTTTAACACTACAGGCAGTTAGTTATACTACAGGAGGCCATCGAAATTGGCAAGCTATTGCTCCGAAAGACCTTGTGCAATGATGAAGGACACAAAGTGCTGGAATAACTCAGCTGGATAGGCAGCATCTCTGGAGACCATGGATAGGTGACATTTCAGGTGGAGACCGACCACTGGATTGTGCTGCGCACCTGACCGCCATGAGGTTGAGCCCACAGCAGCGTTGGAAGAGGCAGCACCGACGTTCACTGCCTCCCTGGTGACTCTTAGGCCAAGATCACCAAAACTGCTGCCAACCCGTATCACCACCTCAGTCCAGACTAGTCCTACCGACTTTCACCACGAGGCCAGGCTGCCAAATCCGGCCCGCACCACCTCCCCGGCTGCTTCCAGGCTGGACCTACTGCCACCACTGCCAGTCTACACAGCTTCTCGGCCGCTTCCATGCTACCACCACCACCGACTCTTACCTGCACACCGGCTGCCCGCAGCTGCAACCAATGATGCAGCCAACACCCTCCTCTCCCCCGGCCGCCAGCAGGCTGGGGCAATCAACTCACCTGGATTCCAAGCCCAATTCCACACCGAGAGTCTTCTCGACCTGAAATGTCACCTACCTACGTTCTTCAGAGATACTGCCTGACCTGCTGATTTTCTCCAGCACTTTGCATCCCTTTGTCTATTAACCAACATCAGTTTCTATTACTTCTTCTTCCTCATGTCCGGCCATCTCCTATATCACGTCTTTCCGGTCGGTCAGTGACAGTTGACGGTCGGTGGTTGCAGAATTGGCTACTTCAGTCAGTCACTGTGGTACAGTTTCTGTCGTCAGCATTGCCCCAGATGCGCCACGTGGAGGCTTCTGCTTGTATCCCAGTTTCGATTACTTGTCCAATAATACTCTATTACTCGGCAATCCCTTACTTGGTCATAGTGGACAATCGGCCATAACAAACACCATGCCTTCCCCCCAGTGTTCATTATAATTAGGGTTTACTCTACATACAATGGCTGCAAAAACATATCAGAAGTTGGGAAGCCTGCTAGAGGCGACTCACCTCCTGACATATCAAAGCCTTTTCGTCATGTACAAGGTGCATGTTAGGAGTGAGATGGAATACTCTCTGCTTACTAGGGTGAGTGCAGCCTTATCAGTTTACAGGAAGCTCAACACCATCCAGGACAAGAAAAGTTATCACTCTAAATGTTAATTCCCTCCTGGTACATACCTTGCTGCTGCACACTACCTACAAAATGCATTATAGTTGCTTATCCTAGTTATTCCAACTGCATTATGAACTCTGTCATCAACAGTGGGCATGTGGAAACAACACTCCCAACAAATTTCCCTCCAAGTTACACACCATTGTAACTCAGAAATATATCACTGGTCCTTCATCACCACAGGATCGGAATGCCTCCCAACCAACATTGTAGCCATAGCCTCACCATTAGGATTTAGTAGCTTAAAGTGGTTTCACCATCATCTTTACAAGTTATTTAAGGCAGGAAAATAAATGCTGGTCATGACAGCATGCAGAGATCCTGGAAAGAAAAAGAGCTCTTAGATGGACGTTTAATTTGCCAACTTATAACGTAGTAGATGAATGGCTTTCTGGAAATGAGCCAGCTGGAAGATTCATCGTCTTAGGGCAGCTGTCCGAATAATTGAGTTCCACTTATCAAATGTGCATTTGACCTTTATTCTCCATCTTGCATTCCATTCAAGAGTGAACACTCCTACAATTCTGGCAGCAGTGAATAGTTTAACATAAACAGTCTGTAATTAATTATGTTTCAAAGTGACACTCATCAGAAGAACAAGTGAAAATCTGAAAAATGTTTTGTATTAAATTTTATGGGTGGTGAATAAATTATTGAGGACAATTTTCTGTTCTATCATTAAGGGTCTGGATTGAATTTTCAGATTGTTTTGTACACATGTAAAAGAGGCTAGGCATGGACAATACAATGGTAGTAGAATTATAAGAATCACACAACGTGGACGCAGGTTTTTCAGCCCAGAGTTTGTGCAAACTCAGAGGAAACACACTTGGTCACAACAAGTATGTGCAAACTTCACACAGGCACCACTAAAAGTCAGTATTAGACCCAGATCTCTGGAGCCACGAGGCAGCAACTTCACTAGCTGCACCACAGTAACACCCCATCAAATACTTATGGAACTGCTGAAGATAATCGTGGATAAGTCAAAATATTATTATGCTAACATGTGGAGTCTCACTGCCTATAACAAGTAACTGCAAAATCAGGCCTTCACACAATTTGCAAAGACAATTGATGTGCACATGGCAAGGACAATTGTAATCTAAATGGCCATAAAGCTTTTCAAAAGACTCAGCAATAATTCACTATCAAGGGCAGTCACAACTGCCTTCAGAGATTTCAGTAAGGAATACACCAGGGAATAGAAACACGTGACTGTTCAGAAGTAGTGCAGAGGCGATCTTTCAATATCTCAATATCCCAATATATCATGCATGGGTAGATGAACCTGAGGGAAAAAAAACTGTCTGGCATGGAAACCTATAGGAAGAATGCCCAATAACTTTTAACTGGATTTGCACATATGTTATGCTAATATGATTTTTACACCTAATATGATTTTTGCCTAAAAGGTTTAATAGAATGCAAGTCACATTGATGAACATCTGAACTCCAACCATAATAGAAGATAGACACAAAATGCTGGAGTAACCCAGCGGTACAGGCATCATCTCTGGAGAGAAATGGATGAAATGAACTGAAGAAGGGTCTCAACCCAAAATGTCATCCATCCTTTTTCTCCAGAGATGCTGCCTGTCCCGCTGAGTTACTCGAGCATTTTGTGTCTATCTTCAGTGTAAACCGGCATCTGCAGTCCCTTCCTACCACACTCCAAACATAATCCAAAAATAGACGCAAAATATTGGGGTAACTCAGGGGCCTGAAGGGTCTCGACCTGAAACGTTAGACAGCCATAGTGCTGAACTATTACCTACTTCATTGGTGACCCTCATATTATACTTGATCGAATTCTGCTGGCTTTACCTTACACTAAACATTATTCCCTTATCATGTATCTTTATAACACGGTAAATGGCTTGATTGTAATCATGTTTTGTCTTTCTGCTGACTCGTTAGCACATGACAAAAGCTTTTCACTGTACCTCGCTACACATGATTATAAACTTAACTGAGCATGGTAAGAAGGAACTGCAGATGCTAGTTTACACCAAGCTAGACGCAGAATGCTGGGGTAACTCAGCGAGACATGCAGCATCTCTGGAGAAAAAAGGATGGGTGACGTTTTGGGTCGAGACCCAATTTGGGAAGCACCCATTGCTCATCTCCAGAGATGCTGCCGGGTGCCGCCCCGTCAAATAGTTTCTTGATTAGTACGGGTGTCAGAGGTTCATGGAGAGAAGGCAGGAGAATGGGGTTAGGAGGGATGGAGAGAGAGAGAGAGGGGTAGATCAGCCATGACTGAAATGGCGGAGTAAACTAGATGGGGCTGAACGGCCTAATTCTGCGCCCATCGCTTATGATGTTGCTCGGGCGTCTGGAGCCTGTCTTCAGCAACGAGGGGAAGGAGCCAACGGTCGTCCACGCGCGCCCGCCCACGACTCTCCCTCCCTCCCTCGCTCGCGGGCGTCAACCGCCGTTGTGCGTCGTTACTAAGCCCCTCGCGCCTCCTGGTAACGAGCGCGCGCAGCGCAGCGCTGCTCTGTCCTTCAATAGCGGCCGCTTGCTGCAGCATCTCCCTCATATCGCTGCTGCTTAATATGCCTCTGACAGAGGCAATTTTGAGTTAACGAGTGTATATATATATTTTTATTTTTTATTTTATTTTTTAAAACGACCTCCACGACCACACCTGTTCTTACAAGCGTTTATTTGGAGCAGCCCTCCCCCAGGGCGCTTGAGAGGGACGGGAGTAACAAATCAGGAAGAAAAGGAAATGGCTGATAGAACTGCACCGAAATGCCAGCTGCGGTTAGAATGGGTTTATGGTTACCGAGGTCACCAATGCCGGAATAATTTATACTACACCGCTGCCAAGGAGGTGGTCTACTTCGTTGCCGGAGTGGGAATTGTGTACAACACCAGAGAACACACACAGAAATTTTTCCTTGGCCACAACGATGACATTATCAGGTAGTGTACATGAATCGGGATGAAATGTGACACTTCCCTAAATATGACAGTTTGCAAAAATATAAAGATTGGGATAGTTAACAAAATCAGCAGCTTAATATTTAGTCAAACAGATTAGCATTGTGTTTTTATAAAATGATAAATTTAGAGCACTGTTTGACGAATTGTATGTATCTTTGTGCATGAACCCATGGATTATAAATGCTTTTGTTATTATTAACTAATAGATTTAATATAATTTAGATCTCTTTTCCATATAGAAATAGATTTTAAGTTCATAACTTGTATTTGCAGCAGCTTTTCGATGTTAATTTACAAGGGAATTCAGACGCAGAGATATTGTAGGTTTTCTGAATTGCCCGTAGTTTAATTGCAACTTGTCGAATCAAATTCCAGTCCGATAAATATATTTTCTTTTGTATTGGAAATAAGTGGAATTAAGGATTCGGTATTATAGAACGGGATGCTGTAGAATGCAATATCCATTTTTTTTAAATCGAAAACTAAACAAAACGATGTTACAGGAAGGTGTCCTTATCATGTAGAAATAAATTTTGTCCTGAGCCAAATCTGTATTCCCAATGCTGCCGTTACTGTAGTCAATAAAGCGACAATGTCCGGTGAAACACATTGCGAGGTTTACATCTTAAAGATACCTGCTTTTTTTGAGAAAAAAAAGGGTACTGTTGTCAATTTTTGGAATTTGCATACTATAATTAAGGTAAGATATTTTAATAGCCGTGAAAGTTAATTCTAATTCAACATGTTTTTGCCGTTGTAATGTCACTATTGTTATACACTTATCAGTTCCCTTGGGGAATAAGTGATACACGGTGATTTGTGGATCTTTAAATGTAAAATGTTATCTTGAAATTGACACGTCGTAATCAACAGAAGAGGAAATGCAACAAAACGGAGTTAAAAATGCTGCAACCAATGTTATCATTTGGCCTTCGGGCAATTGTTCCAAATGTTAAAAGTAATGCTTTATAAAATGTTCATTGTTTAAATAAAGCACTCTGTGCCAATGAAATAGCAAATCAATTCTTCTTTATACTGCTCTTTTTTTAAATTTTGCAGTGATTTGATGAAGTTGAGTTATTATTTTAAATGTTGATTTCAACAGTTTGAAATTGTACATCAAGCTGAAATATACTTGGCTTTATCTAGCATATGGAGCTATTGTTTTGTAGAGTTTGTGTATGTGTGTGTGTGTGGGGGGAAATAATGGTTGGGAAAATAAGTATTGAATAGATGTATTATTTATAATATCAATTTTCAAAACCATTATCTTCATTTGGAATATTACTTTTTTGGATATTTGGCAATACTACACTTAACACTCGTTGTCAAAAATATGTTTTAGTATATGCTATCAAATAGAGGGTAAAATGAACTAATCTGTCACCATAGCAACATGAATGGCGTCCTGCAAATGTTTTGGGACAATGTCATGTTCAGTAAAAAAAAGATCATTAGGATTATAGCAATTGACTCTGCACTTTCTATTCTTTTACTATTTTGTAAATGGGTCAGTGAAAACCGATACCCTTAACAATTTGGAATTTAATCTCTCAGTACAGTGTTTAAACATAATTCCAACAAAAAGGAGATAAACTCCTAAGCATATTTTGTACGATTTTCAGATATTCTTAAATGGAATAAGAACAAATTATCATACAGTTTAAAAGACAGTTATTTGACATGTTATACAAAATCTAATTCTTTTGGAAACCCTTTGGAATAAATTACAAATTCCAAGAATATTAGAATACCCAGAAAGCAGAAAGCATGTTCTAGTGCATTTTCAGCTTTATTTGCCTAAATTTTGAGGTCTATATTAAATTTAAATTGTGCAGATCTTAAAAATTGCAAGTTATTTTAACATCTTAAAATGAATGCAATATTAAAATTTTGAAATTAAATGCTTATACTTTGATTTTAATACAAGTTTCTAAACAGTTTTGACTGGGATCAGAAGTTACTAACCTTGCACTTTTCATTACTTTCTCGTCTTTCTAATCAAATCCAGAGCTTTAGTAATGTCTACCTCTGGTACGTGTATATTTTTGCCTGCAGCAGCTACTGTTTCCAAGTCTTCCATACAATAATTATTCTGCGCCAGTCATATCTTTGAATTCTATGCTGAATGGTTTAGAAGTTCATTACCTTCAGTTTTCAAGACATCAATGTAGTGTGATTTTTGAAATTCATCGAGTGTTCCTTCAGCAAGATCCTCGGACTGTCATAATTCATTTCCCATTTCCAATTTAAGTATTTATTCTATCCATCAAGATGTTTGCATTTATTTTGCAGAAACATGAGGTTAATATGCCATACTATTGTGGCATTTACGGTTTTAAAATAAATTTAAGTAAATATCAAAAAAGTTGCAGATGCTGGAAATCTAAAATAAAACAAAAGGTTGGGAACATTTGGCAGGACTGTCAGGATCTGTGAGGGGGAGGGGGGCAGTTAATGTTTCACATCTATGAACCTCATTAGAACTGGGAAAAGTAGTAAACAAGTTAGGTTTGGATACAGTCATAAAGAAATACAGCATAGAAACAAGCACATTGGCTGACCTTCTAAACGAGTCCCTTTTTCCTGCATTTGACCCATTAAATGGCAAATTACATACCAGTACAAATACATCATTCCCTGAAAATACCGTCACAGGTAGAAAGGGAGGTGAAGACGTTGTTTTGCATGTTGGCTGCCTTTAGTCAGGGCAGATTCCAAGTATCTGTCCAAATATCTTAAATATTATTATTGTGCTTTCCTCTGGCAGGTTGTTCATATGCATTGCTCTGTTACCCCTTGCATACCTTTTTCTAATCTTTTCACCTATCACTTTAAAACTATGTCCTTCAACTTTTGATTCCCTTTCCTGTTCCCCTCATGATTATATTCATTCCCATAATAGCATGCCTCCATTCAAGGAATAAAGTACTCGACTGCCTGGCTTCTCCCAATAACTTGGGGTTTTGAGTTCTGGCAACATTCCTATAAGTTTGTGAAGGCACTTTCAAGGAATGATGTATTTGCACTCCTTGGACTCTCCTCCAGGGCCCTACCATTCACTGTGAAGATCCTAGAATGACTTCCCAAAATTCAACATACTCATAGGAGTACAAAATGGAATCGGGCCCTTCTGAACAACTTGCCCATGCTGATCAAGATGCCCCATCTACAATAGACCCACCAGCCTGTATTTCTAAACATTTCTTATCTAGGTATCTGTCCAAATGCCTTTTTTTAAACTCTTATCGTACCTGCCTCAACTACCACCTTTGGCAGTTTGTTTCAAATACCCACCACCCAATGTATGGAAAAAGTAGCAGCTTAAATCTATGTCTTCTGGTTTTTGATTCCCGTACTATGGGTAAAAGACTGTGCATTTACGCTATCTATTCCACTCATGATCTTGTACACCTCTATAAGATCACCCCTCAGCCTCCTGTGCTCCAAGGAATAGTCCTAGCCTGCACAACTCTCCCTCTAGCTAAGGCCTTGTAAATCGTCTCTGCACGCTTTACAGCTTAATAACATCCTTCCTATAGCAGGGTGACCAAAACTGACCATGATACTCCAGATGTGGCCTCATCAATGTCTTGTACAACTGTAACACAACATCATAACGCCCATGTTCAATACGCTGACTAATGAAGGCAAATGTAATGAAAGCCTCTTGACCACCCTATCACTTCCAACAAACTATGTACTTGCACTCCTTGATTCCTCTGCTCCACAACACTCCCCAGGGCCCTGCCATTCACTGTGAAGGTTCTGCCTTGGTTTGACCTCTTAGAATGCAACACCTTGAAATTATTAACATTAAACTCCATTAACTATTCCTCAGCCCACTTGCCCAAATGATGAAGATCCTGCTGTAATTTTTGATAACTGTCTTCACTATCTACAGTTCATCGACTTTAGTGTAATCTAGAAACCAACTAATAATGCCTTCCACATAAGCATCTAACCCTGCACTTATTCGAATTGAATGCCACTTGCCATTCCTCGTCGCACTTTCCTAGTTGATCAAGTTTCTGCTGTAATTATTGGTAATCTTGTTCATTTTCTACCATACCTGTTATTTTAGCGCCATTTGCAGATTTCCTAACCATGCTTGGTACATTCTCATCAAAATTGCATAAATGATAGGTCCAACACCAATCCCTGTGGCACAACACATGTCTCTCGACCAGACATTTTTTTCCAGCATCACCCACTGTTTCTTGCCATCAAGCCCATTACATATGTAATTAGCTAGCTTTCTCTGAATCCCACTAGAATCTAACTTTGCAGGCTAGACTACTAACATTCTCTTCCACCTGGTGCAACTTATCCTCGCCATCAGCAACTTTGCTTTTGACTCGTCTCACTTTCCACAAGTTAAAGCTATAGCCATGGACACTCACATGGGACCCAACCATGCCTACCTTTTTGTTGATTATGTCGAACAAGTCCTTGTTCCAAATGTACACTGGCACAATCCGCCCACTCTTTCTCCGACTACATCGATGGCTGCCTCGGACCCTCCCAATTTCTGACTTCACTGCATTTGACCCTAAGACAAGGCTTTCCAGTCTAGGACATCCGAGATAATCTTTTTCTTTGGTAAACTTAGTTTCTTCTGTTATACACTGTAGATGGATCCCTCACCTGCGTCTCCTCCACATCTCGTAATTCTGATCTGTCGCCCCCTCTCAACGGAAACGGAAGAAGGATAGAGATACCCTGGTCCTCATTCTTCACCTCACTGGCCTCCGCATCCAACACATTATTCTACAATATTTTTGCCATCTCCAACAGGATCCCACCACTAGTTACATCTTGTTATCCCCACCCCTTTACGCCTTCCATAGAGATCGCTCCCTGCGCAACTCCTTGGTTCACTCATCCTTTCACACCCAAGCCACACCCTCCTCGGTACTTTCCAGTGCAACCATAGGATATACAACACCTCTTCCTATACATCAACCCTCACATCACACCAATGTTGGCAAATGGAATTTAATAATGACATGTGATACATTTTGAGAAATAAAATATGGATAGGAGATTCACAATAAATGTAACTCTTGCCCAAGGGGCCACGCACAACAAGACTGTTAACTAACCCTTCCTCGTTACTCAGTACCCAGTCTAGAATAGCCTGCTCTCTCATTGGTTCCTCTACATGTTGGTTTTGAAAACTATCCCGCATACATTCCAAGAAATCCTCTTCCTCAGCACCCCTGCCAATTTGTTTCACCCATTTCCACTTCCAAACAAAAATGTGGTTGGATTATTCAGCGTAAGATCAACCTGTGTCCATAAATCCTGGACCATGGTAACATATATGCATAACCATGCACACTACAGATTGATGCAAGCATGTTTTCTGTGAAGGACCGAAAATTACCATGGCATGGCCATAGCATGGGTCATTATTGCTATTGGTACAGAAACACTCTGGCTTCCGACATAATTTACCCATAACAAAATATACAGGTTGCAAGGAAATTTCTAAAGGCATTTTATGATAATAGCTGTTAAAACCGACTATACCCACCTGACAGGTTAAACATTACACTAACTGACAAGAGATAGCCAAAGGACAAAACTGCAGTGGCACTAGCATAACATTAAGTGGTGTCAAAACGCCACTTTACCGGACATTCAGATTAGATGTACGTGTTGTGAACAGCAATGAAGATACCCAGTTTGTATGCACCAGATTTAAAAAAATATATTGATAAACGCTGTTTCTATCATTCCCACTTCAGAATTAATGTTAAAATTTCAACTGAAATATCGACTGACCAAATTTGTGATGTATATGACCGACTGTAGAAGTAAAACCTGGATAAATCCAATGTACAGTTGTGAATGTTGCTCATTAAATAACTACAGTACTGATACTCAATATTAAGAGCATTGATTTGCCGTTAAATGAATTCTGTAATAACGTGTCAACGGTAGCAGTGACAATTGAACAATGTGGTTTTAATGTTTCACGTGTTCACAATTTATTTAATCCATCTTTATGGACTAAAACAAATAATAACATTGGAAATTAAAACACATTTGATTGCATTCCGTTATCAAACATATTCAATGTTCGCTCTGAGTACATTTCCAGCACAATAGGGTCAGGGAGGGGGGGTGGGGTGTGTGAATCAGTGCAGGGTGGATAGATGGCGGTGGGGGGGTGTGGTGGGGGGGGGGGGGGTTGAGATGGCAATCGGTGCGGAATGGATGGAGTGAGGCGGGTGAATTAGTTGGTTGGAGTATGTAAAATTGTGAGGGGAGAGCACGGGGGATGTCAGTGGTGTTGAATAGGGGGAGTCAGTATGGGATGGATGGGGGGGGGGGGATCAGTACAGGATGAATGGGGGGGTCAGTACAGTGTGGATCGGAGGGTCTGTGCAGGATGAATGGGAGATCACTACAGGATGAATGCGGGGATCAGTACAGGATGAATGAAGGGGGGGCATCAGTACAGGATGAATGGGTGGTCCAGTAAAAGATGAATGGGGGATCAGTGTAGGATGAATGGCAGACCAGTATAGTTTGAATGAGGGGATCAGTACAGGATGAATGAGGGGATCAGTACAGGATGAATGAAGGGATCAGTACAGGATGAATGGGCGGAGCAGTGAAAGATGAATGGGAAGATCACTACAGGATGGATTGTGGGATCGGTGCAGGGAAATGGAGGGTGGTTCAGTATGGGATGAATGGGGGGGGGGGGGTCAGTGCAGGATGAATGGAGAAGTGCAGGATGGATGGGAAGGGGGGGGGGGTAAGTACAGGATGAATTGGTAGACCAGTGTAGGATGGATGGGGAGTGGCAGGAGAATCAATGCGAGGTTGGATAGGGTAATCAGCGCAGGATGAATAGATGGAGAGGAGGGGGGGGGGAGGGGGGTCGCCTCGCTGCCTTGGCCGTCCCTGTCCACCGTCAGTGCCGCTGACAAAGGGGGAGGCGGTTGGGATCTCCTCACCACTGCCTCCCCTCCTCCGCCAGCAACGTGCGGTGCCGAGCGGAGCAGCGCAAAGATCCTATAGCTATAGGATCTTTAGTGCAGCTGCTTCAGACGGCAGAAGGAGGCCTCCCTCTCCCTCCCTCCTCCCGGCCTCGGCGTGCGGGAGGGTTTGTTTTGAAAGCGCCGTTGGCAGAGTGGCAGGCAGCGGCCGCTATCAGGGCAGGAGGAGGAGGAGAAGATAGAGCCACTGTCGCTGCCGCTGTTCGAGGCCTGTCATTCGCTCCGACCCTTTCCTCACCACGCAGCTAATATCTTTGCCCCGCAATACAGCTGCCGCCGACACAAAACGTCACGTTCATTTTCTCCAGAGATGCTGGCTGACCCGTTGAGTTACTCCAGGTTTTTTGTGTCTATCTTCGGTATAAGCCAGTATCTGCAGTGCGAAACCGGGCAAAATGACTTTGGGTAGTCATTGGCACCCGGGCAACCGTTAATTTCGAGCCCTGCTGTCCCTAGTTAACCCATTGTTATCTAAAAGGGAGTAAATTTGTAATTTGATGGATCTTCTCCAGTAGCTTCCCTACCACTGACGTGAGGCCTATAATTCCATGGATTCTCTCTACTTCCCTTCTTAAACTTTCCTCTGGGACCTCTGCTGTGGATAGAGAAGGTGAAAAGATCTTTGTCAAGTCTCCACCAATCTCATCTCTTGTCTCTCTCAATAACCTGGGATAGATCTCATCTAGCCCTGGGAATTTATCCATCATAATGCTCTTCAACAGCCCAGACACCACCACTTTCTTAATCCCAAACTGCCCTTGCATACTAATATTCTCCACACAGATCTCACTGTCCTCTATGTCCTTCTTGAAAATAGATGTATAGTACTCATTTAGTACCTGCATTCATCCCAGACTCCAAGCACAAATTCCGTCCTTTATCCTTGAGCTGTCCTACCATCTGTCTAGTTTAGGTTAGAGATACAGCACGGAAACAGGCCCTTTGGCCCACCGGGTCCGTGCTGACCAGTGATCCCCGCATTTTAACACTCCTACACCCACTAGGGACAATTTTTACTTTTACCAAGCCAATTAACCAAAATACCTGTACGTTTTTGGAATGTGGGAGGAAAGCGAAATCTCAGAGAAAACCCACGCAGGGCACAGGGAGAACGTACAAGCTCCGTGCGAACAAGCACCCGTAGTTGGGATCGAACTGGGTCTCTGGCGCTGCATTCGCTGTAAGGCAGCAACTCTACTGCTGCGCCGCCCTGTTACCCTCATGTTTTTAATGCATGGATAAAAAGCATTGGGATTTTCTTTAATTTGACTCTAAAGCCATTTCGTGGCCCCTTTTCGTCTTTCTAATAGCCCGCTTGTGTTCTTTCCCCCTTGCTCTGTATTCCTCAATGACCCTGTCTGATTTTATCTTCATTAACCTTGCATGCGCTTTCTTTGTCTTTTAACCAAATTTACAATCTCTTTAGTTATGCAAGGTTCCCTTACTCCGCCATCCTTACTGGAATATGCAAATCCTGAACTTTGATTAATTGGCCTTTAAACGACACCCTCGTGTCAGATGTGGGGCTGATGAATAACAACTGCTCCCAGCGTACCCTCCCGAGTTCCTGCCAAATAATGTTGTAATTTGCCTTAGTCCAATTTAGTACTTTCCTGCAAGATCTGGACTTCTTCCTATTCAAGACAATGTTGTGATCACTATCCCCAAAATGTTCTTCCACTGAAATACCAGTCACCAGGCTAGGCTAATTTCCAAATCAAGTCCAGTATGTTTTATTTTAGGGTTGAGCTTCAATCTGAAGCTTTTACTTGCTAAATTACATACATTTAAATTTCCATCTAACTTTATTAAATTGTGGCTAGAAAATCACCTATAAATGATTTAATTAGTCAATGACACCACCAACTAATTATTGATATGTTGGTGGGGAGAACTTGGGGACTAATGACTGTAATTGTATTAATGGCCTGTCCCACCAGTATGCGACTCCATGCGGTGAGGGCGACCTAACATGGTCCCTTGAGCCGTCCGGCCTCGCGGGGCCGGTCCCACTTTGATTGCCGGAGCCGTTTGGAGTTGTGTGGAGTTGGTCCCGACATCGCGCGGGGCTCCGAAAAACTGACCGTGTTCAAAAATTTTGCACGGCAACGGCTTGTCGGCCCGCAGCTGCATGGAGGACGTGCGCACCGCCTTGATGTCGTGCCTCCGTGACCCACTCTATGTGCCTCCGTGACCCTCTCTGTGTGTGCCTCCGTGGCCCTCCCTCTGTGTGCCTCCGTGCCCCTCTGTGTGCCTCTGTGTCCCTCTCTGTGTGTCCCACTCTGACTTACCGCGGACTTCGTGCCACGTCGCGCCACTCACCCGATCGCGCTCAACGCATGCAGGCGCATGCTGGTGGGACCGGCCCTGTACGGGGATCACTCGACTCCGCGCGTCCCCGCTTCCAGATTGGTCGCACTCACCGCATGGAGTCGCATGCTGGTGGGACAGGCCCTTTTTAGTTTCAAGATAGTTATGAAATGTGATAAATACATATTATAAATGTGAGGTTATCCACTTTGGTGGCAAAAAACAGAGAAGCAGACTATTATTTAAATGGTGGCCGATTAGGAAAAGGGGAGATGCAGCCCTGGGTGTCATGGTCGCATGCAGGTGCAGCAGGCAGTGAAAAAAAGCGAAATGGTTAGCTTTCATAGCCAGGAGCAGGCGCAGGGTCTTGGTGCTGAGTATTGCGTGCAGTTTTGGAGGGCCAGGACTTATGAAGAAAGACTGGATAGACTCGGCTGGAATTAGGAGATTGGGATCTTTATAGAAAACTTACAAAATTCACAGGCTAGATGCAGGAAGATTGTTCCCGATGTTGGGGAAGTGCTTAGGATAGGGGGAAATCCTTTAAGACCACTTTTTTCACACAGAGAGTGGTGAGTCTCTGGAACTCTCTGCCACAGAGGGTAGTTGAGGCCAGTTCATGGCAGTTGGATAAGGGGTCCAGGTACGGGATACCCTTATTGAATGGCGGTGCAGGCTCGAAGGGCTGAATGCCTACTCCTGCACCTAATTTCTATGTTTCTATGTTTCTATGAAAAACGATGAGTTGTTCTCAAGTCGAAAACCTAAATTGGGGAACGATGAATTCTGATGACATGAGACGGTAACTCTCAAATGCTGGTAGTTGTTGTTTATATGTAAAAGGATGTCTGGTAAGTGGGAGGCTTTCAAAAGTGAGATAACAAAAAGCTCAAAGCAAACATGTTCCTGTTAGAGTGAAGGGCAAGGCTGGTAAGACAAGGGGAACCTCAGTTGATGAAGGTTATTAAGGGACTGTGGGGGGGGGGGGGGGGGAGGTATATGTTAGGTATAGTCACCTGGGCTCAAGTTAGTCTGATTATATGAGGGATGTTAGTCTACATTTAAAAAGGGAATCAGTAGGGCAAATGGGGACATGAGATCCACCTGCCAGATAAGAAAAAGAATCCTAAAAGATCCTAAACATTTATTAGGAATGACACCCTTAAAGATCAGTGTAGTGAACTATATGTGGAACAACAGGAAATGAGCGAAGTCATAAATAAATACTGGTCTGTATTTAGCATGGAGAAAGACATGGAAGCTAATGAATTCAGGAGAGGGAAGGGTGATATCATGGAGCATATCAACATTACAAAGGATGAGGTGTTTGATGTCTTGAAAAGTAAAAAGGTGCATAAATGCATGGGGCCAGACATATTCTTGGATACTGTACGAAGTAAGGGAAGAAATTGCTAGAATCTTTGCAGAGAATTTTGTACCTTCGTTATCTACCAGTGAGATATTGGAAGACTAATACTAATAGCTAATGTTGTGCCTTCATTTGAAAAGGGTAGTCTGGATGCCAGGAAACTACAGGCTGGTGAGCCTAAAGGGGCTGTCCCACTTGTGTGACATAATTGGTGAGTTTGGAAGAGTTAAAAAAAAAAAAAGACATGTTGATGAGCTCCTTTGACTATGTAGAAGACCTCCTTCGACCTCCTTTGACTATGTTGACGACCAGCTTCGACAAGCTACGACTCACTTCGGAAAAATTGGACACCATATAGTGAAGACGACCTCCTTCGACCTCCCTTCGACTATGATGAAGATTATCTATGACTACCTTCGACTACCTACGACTAACATGCCGACCTACTACGACTAAACCTACGAGTACAAAAAGTATCAATTTTTTCCATGGCGACCTTTTTTTACTCGCGGGCATTTTTTTACATATTGAAAAAAACACCGCAACCTAGCTGAAGCTTCGAGTACGCGGAGACCACACTTGAGCATGAAGGAGAGTTACAAAGACCTCCTACGACCTTGTGTCGATCATGCTGCAAGTATGAGTTCAGGGCAAACTCGCCAGAACTCGCGGATTAGGTCGCCCAAATGGGACAGTTCCTTTACATAAGTAGTGGGAATGGTTTTTTGGAAGGGACTCGCTGGAACAGGACTTAGTTGCATTTGTAAAGGCAAAGACTCTTTGTGCGTCAAGCACAAGGTGAAGCTTTGTGTGTGGGAAATTGTGCCCCATGAATGTGTTTTTTGAAGAGGTAACAGATAAAATAGAAAGATTAAACGAGAACTTACGAGAAAGTTTGATCTTTATTTTATGAGAGGGGGAAGTTGAAGTGAGGGAACACGTGAAGAGCCTGCCAGTCCGCATGCATGTCAATCTTTAGAGCAGCTGTATGAAACCACAGAATAGTTGCTGACCTAAGCTATAGAAGGATTAACGACCTTAGAACTACTGAATGATCTTTATGAGAAGTAGGGTTGGGAGTGGAGGACACGTATTCCCTCATTTCAACTTCTCAGAAAATAAAGATCAAACTTCAAACGGTAAGTTCTCATTTAATCTTTCTATTTCATTTCGAAGTCACATGAGTGACCACGTGAAGACTTCAAAGCTCTGTTGTTTCATGCAGTAACCCGATCTATGTGTGAAACACTTAAACAGATAAACCATTAATGGTAGAAAAACATGGGTTATTCATACCATGATGCTAACTTGCATACATGGCCATTGTTCTTAACCGGACCATAGTCCCAATTGACTTTGAGTTAGACAATAACTCATACAACACTGTGCAGAATTCTATCTGCAAATATCCAGACATATTACCAATTTTTTAAATTTATTAACATGCACTACGTAAGCCTCTTGCTGTATGATGAAAGGGAAATATCCATTCTATTGGCTGCTAATGAGCCATCAGCAATACCTTGAGAGTATTGAATAACAATAAAAAAACTATCGTTCATCTCATAGGTACTAACAAGCTCAGTGCACTTGTATACCTAATGACACCCCCAATCTCTGCCCTGGTGGGTATGCTGTCAGCTTCAAATGTATGCAATCATGCCCATTTTGCTTATGAGATCATTCCCATAACAAGCTACCCTAATGTCAGTTATGACACAGAGACCGACCCAGAGATTGAGTAAAGACGGTGTTCTTTGTGCTGAGATCAGTTGCTGAAAGCATAATCATCTTAAAAATACTGCTCCCATTAGGAATACAGTAGAAGAATATTTGCATAATAATTTACTGATATACATCGCACACTACAATCAGTGTAGGCTATTAGAGTGGTCATATAAAAGACACCCTGCATAACGTTAGTGAACAGTGGGTGAACAACCAATCATTTATTGTCCCACTTATGGTACTATAGAGAATGACGAAGCAGCACAAGCAATGTCAACTGTGCTATCACATAACAGCTTCTCTGGGCTCAAAAGCCACACAAACCTCTGTTACTTCCGTTTAAATGCAACTCACATATTTTGTTCACAAGCTTCCCATACAATCGTGCAGAGCTAGCTGCCCGAGAAGACAGGCTGCCCCAGCCATCACTCGTGACCAAGTAAATAGGAGTTGCTTCAGCCGCCTTACCATGGCCTGAATGAATAGGCAAAATTGGCACTATTAAATTTCATGTTACCTCATTCTTAATATCGCAAGAGGTATCTAATGATAACCCCTAAGTTTTATCAGCTGCAAATTTTGCATATTATCTAAAACTCGATGACACAATGCTCTTTGATCTGAGTTGGGCAGCATGGGCTTCCACCACTGGCTTTGTTATCAAAACACCAGATAATCTGTGCCTCGTGTGTATAGATATGGCAAAGTATGCATCTTCAAGATCGATTCTCTGAATCAGTTAAATTGATGAAAGCTAATCATCCATCTTAAACTGGGTAACTAAACACCAAATGCTAACCTGATTCGGCATGCTCCATGTTTCTTTAATCTTGAGAAGTATCAGAAATATACCTCTCTTGTCCTTGGCCAGACCACTCATCCACGGATGATATGTCACTGATTCCACTCGGAACCCCCGTTCCTCTATTGACCATACGGACGGAAATTGTTTGGCTTCTCTTGCCACGCAAGATGCATTATCTAGTTATTCATACATTTCGCTGATAACATATAATCAGCTCTTGAACTCTGTCAACTCTTGACTATAAGAGTCACCATGAATACTCAGTGTTCTTCCTCAGAGTGCAATTTAGTTTAATGCAAGCCTGAATCAGGAATTGCTTTGCAGCCCTCTGACTGAAACCACTTGTCTGAGTCGCCAGAGTGCACAACACAATCTCTTCGACCCGCCACTCAATCAGGAATACTGTTATTGAGAGCCTATGGATTATTATAAATACATTGTTGATTCACAACATGAACCTGCAGGTCAGATAAAAAATATTATATGCCAGACCAGCTTCCTGCTGGTAGCTACCTATCCCAGAGAGGATGGCAATGATGATTCCAATGAACCGGCAACTCTACTAACTGAGGATAAATTAAAACATGTGTTGAGGAAGACTTCAACTACTTCATTCTACTGAGCGGTCTGATAACCTAAATCACAGATGATGAGGCAGTGCTTCCCTGGTTAATATGACCCATATGGCCAGCCAGTTCCATGATGGTCTACCCTGAACCAGGGTAACCAAGTGAAAAAATACTAGACAGCCCATGCTGCCAGTAAACCCAAACCTGGGCCGACAGACTGCTCCATTTCAGAGTTTTACGGAGGTTAATAATGAGACCTTACCTGCCAGCGTCTCTGAACCCGGGTTGATTTGCTTGTTGGAGCTTCAGCGAAGCTCCATTCGCAGACCCTGTCTGTCATGCTTGTCATTTCTTCAGCTGGTGTGATGTTAGATAGTTGATGCCGCTGGCCAACTCCTCTTGTAGTGGCTTGTCAGTCCCTGAGGGAACAGCAAATTTAGATGCAAGAGCAGGCAGCTCTTCCTTATGCGACTCTCGTATATCATGCATTAAAG
Organism: Okamejei kenojei; assembly: GCA_035221665.1. Lineage (NCBI taxonomy): Eukaryota > Metazoa > Chordata > Chondrichthyes > Rajiformes > Rajidae > Okamejei > Okamejei kenojei. Next base: position 81,602,029 of record CM069138.1, read on the forward strand.
CATGGGATTCAGGCACACAGTCATGTTCGGAGTCAGCTCCATACTGATCTCTGACACTCCCTTAGAGTGGGAAAAATAGTGCACACCGAACCAGGCGTTGCCACATGCGTATGACTCTAACCGCCTGTGCATGCCTCCGTAATACGGAGCATATTTTGTGACACCATCTTCGATAGTATTCCGAGTGGGAGGAATATTGCAACCCTGAACCAGGATACGGATGATTTTATTTGTCACATGTGCCAATTGGAACAGTGAAATCAAGTCACCATACAACCAAAAATAAAGAACACAACACAGAGTAGACAGAAATTCAACATAAAACATCCCCTCACAGCAGGATCAAAATTTCCCACCGTGAGGGAAGGCACCAAAGTCAGTCTCTTCCCGATGCTTCCCAATGTTCACCCATGGTCAGGGCCACCCCCAGCCCTCCGCTGTCGCCGCTACGGGCGGCCCGATGTTCAGGCCCGCTCCCTGTGGTGATGTAAGTCTGATGTCGGGGCTGGGGGATATCCTCAGCGGCCTGGACCCCGAGTCGGCCCCCTCCTACCGGAGTCCGCGGCTCCCAAAGTCCACTGGCCTCGCAGGGTGGAGATGCATCGCTGGAGGCCCTCGGCAAAGGGCCCCAGGACTCCATGATGATGGTCAGCTCTCTAAACCAGAGCTCCACGATGTTGGAGCAGCGGCCCAATGCTCCGGAGCTCCAACGGCGACCCAGGTAGGCATCGCCCGCTCCGCGGTGACTCCAGCGCCGCGGCCGCTGATTCGGCTCTGGTCCGGCTTCCGGTCCCCGGCAGGAAAGGCCGCTCCAATCCAGGAGGTAGGCCGCGAGGTGGGGGGCGAGGACGCGACTCGGAAAAATAGTCGCGTCCCCGCCAGGAAGCGACTGGGAGTTAGTATCCCCCTTACCCTGCCCCCCTCCCCCACATATAAAAGTCAAAGATTCCCCAAAAAACACACTTTGAACTGACTAAAAATGAAAAAAAAAGAGGAAAAACAAACGGGCTGCAGGCAGAGGCTGCTGTCAGTGCAGCGCCCCTATGTGCCTGAGCTGCCTCAGGCTATGAATCGAACTGCCTGTGCATGCCTCCGTAACACGGAGCATATTATTTGGCACCATCTCCAACACTCCTTTCATCCGAGTGGGAGGAATATTGCAACCCTGAACCTGCAGCTGCCTCGGGCGTATGATTCGAACTGCCTGTACATGCCTCCGTAACACGGAGCATTTCTCGTGCCACCATCTGATTCGTCAGATGTTCCAATTGAGACAAACGGCCAATCACATCTGCCATAGATGTGGGGACAGAATCCCCTTGACCCAAATCGTCCGACAGGACTTGTCCCACAGACTTGGCTTTGACTTTGCCCCGACTCGGGTTGCCAAGCTGCTCCCTCTAGGAGCCGAATCGGGACTAGCTGTGCAGATCGGTGCCCTGTCGGTATAAATCATAATTATTTATTATACATACCAGACAGGTTGCACCTGCTAGTGACTCCGAGTCCTTGCTCCCTTCTGGAGGCTCAACGGAGTATTTCAGGGAGGAAATAGAGCGCAACCCTGTACCAGGTGTTGTTTCCTCAGGCCTCTGGCCCTCATATGACTCACATGAGCCGGCATTATATTCGGAGTCACCTCTTCCCGATAGTCCACTAGACAGAGTGGGAGAAATACTCCCAGGTGTTGCACAGGCAAATCGCTGTAGCCGTCTGATGTGTCTCTGGTATATGGAACACTGATTTAACAGAAGCATAGCCCCATTGGATCAAAGATTCGACTGCTTTGTCGATTTCCACGTGGTTGGGGTCTCTTATAAAAGATGTCCACCAGTCCCCTCTACTGAGCAGAAATTATCATGATGCAATCCTGCACTAGGTATTGCTCCACAAGTGTCTAATAGACACAGCTGAAAAAAGGCTTCAAGCCAGGAACTCCTTTCTGGAGCCTCAATGGAGTTCCTCCGAACAGCCGCCCGCTCCAGTGGAGCTCCATTCTGTGCCGGAAGTGGCAAGTCAAATTTTACTACACCATATGGTGTATGATTAAATAAATGTCCTATCTGCAGTGATAGTCACAAACGTGAACGAACAGCAATTGCTAGTAAAACTGCCAGCTCTATAACAGTTCTACATCAGTTCTACAGATTTTGACTTCAATTAAAGAACTATCTGTAGTATATCGAAATGCCCCTACAAATAGAGCACACACTATATGCTGGTCTACAGTGTATGCTGTCTAAGCAGCATCTATGTTTTAAATGTTATAGGCGCTATGGCAGCTGAGCTTGCCTCGCGTTCGCTGCCCTGGCCGCGGCTAACACCAGCTGTTGTTATCTTTAGCAGTATCGAAAGCTAGCCGTGCCAGCAGCCCCAACTCCTAATGATTTCCACGGTGGCCTAAAATCCGGCTGCCTGCTCCCGTATGGAGCTCCAAAACCGGCAGGCAATAACGAAACTGAGCTCCTATGGAGCTTCCACGGCGGCCTCAATTCGGCCGCCTGCTCCCGTTTGGAGCTCCAATGACGGCAGCCGCAAATTGAATCTAGCTCGTAATGGAGCCTCCACGGCGGCCCAAGACCAGCCGCCTCCATTAGCTACTCCGGGCCCGCTGTCCACAGCGGCTTGCTGAAAGTAAAATTACTTACCTGCCAGAGCAGTTTCGAATTGCTCTGACTCGCACCCCATGCGTTGACGTATTTGACGCTCATGCGGACTGGTGGGCTCTTCACATAGTCACTCACATGACTTCGAAATGAAATTGACAAGGGCAGAGCAGTGGATGTTGCCTATGTGAACTTCAGCAATGCTCTTTGAAGAGGTCTCGTGTGGTAGGCTAATCTGAAAAATCAGATGAGATTCAAGGTTATTTTTCAGATTGGAATCCTTTGATAAGTGGTGTGTTGCTAGGATCATTGTTGGCTCTTGTTGTTTGTCATGTAAGTGAACAATGTGGATAACAATATAGATGGCATGATAAGTAACTTTGTAGATTACAGCAAAATTAGTATTTTAATCATAATCATAATAGTACTGTATGAGCCACGTATGTGATGCAACATACGAGGAATTTGATTTGCCATACCAATAAAGTCATACTAATAAAGAGCAACAAGACACTCAAATATTTTTTTAACATGAACATCCACCACAGCGAATCCCCCACATTCCTCACTGTGATGGAAGACAAAAAAAGTTAAATCTTTTTCCCTTCTTTGTCCTTCCGCGGTCGGGGCACTTGAACTTTCCGTTGTCGGGCGATCTTGGCTGGCGGTCAAGCCCTCCGCATCTGGGCAATTAAACTCCCACATCGGAGGGGATCTCAGCTCACCCGCGCCAGGCGATCGGACCCCGGGTACCGACGTACCCATTTCTCCCCTTTCATCTATTCTCCTTCCTTTTGGTTACAATTCCCATCTCTTCTATCCTTATCTCACATTCTCACATTGTTTGCCTTTTCATCTCTGGCTTTTGTTCAATCATCCACATATCAAAAGACCCACTGACCTGTCTCTGCCTTCCCCCCACGCCCCCACCCCATCCCCTTTTCATCACCACAAATCCATCTCGAAGAAGGGTCCCGACCCAAAATGTTCTCCAGGTATGTTGCTTGACTCACTGAGTTACTCCAGCACCTTGTGTCTTGTATTTGTAAACCAGAATCTGCATTTTCTTATATCTACAAGTACATCGTTCCCTGAATGTGAACAGAATGGCGAGGAAGGCATAAGGCTCACTTGCCGGCTGTGGCATTGAGTATAAGACTTGGAATGTCATGTTACAGCTGTACAAAATTTTGGTTAGGCCACACTTCGAATATTATGTGCAGTTCTGGTCACTACTCCATAGTCCACACTATGGGAAGGATGTGATTAAGCTTGAGAGAGCACAGAAAAGATTCACAATGATGTTGCTTGGTTTGGAATGCTTAAGTAATTAGGACAGATTGAATAGGCTAGGTCTGTTTTCTCTAGAGGGAAGAAGGCTGCGAGGTGACATGACAAAGGTATTTAAAATTGAGAGCCATAGATAAGGTAGATAGCCAGTGTTTATTTCCCATAAGATAGACAAAAATGCTGGAGTAACAATAGGTAACGTTTTGGGTTGAGACCCTTCTTCAGACTGGACTTCCCCCAATACAGCTGTATAAAATTAGAAGGTACAGATTTAGCTGAGAGGGAAGTTTAAGAGATCTGATGGTTAAATATTTCACACAACAGTAGATTGCTGGAATAAGCTCACAGTTGAGGAGGCATGGAGGCATTGGGCCAAGTAGTTAAATGAACAGGACATAGAAGGATATTGAATTATTGCAGGCAAGTAGGATTAGTACATAAACAGCATCATCAGATCAGGTGGGTCAAAGGTCCTGAGTTCTATGCTGTTTAACAATGACTCGTAACTTCAGGAATAGTGTCCTAAAATACAGTGCAACTTCCTACATATCTTCTATCTCCCTCTCACTGCCATCTCTGAAACTTCATTTTCCAAGTTGTTGGCCTTCTTTTCCAACTATCAAGAATAGATGGAAAAATGAAAAAAGAAAAATGTGCAGATGCAGTAGTTAGGCCACACTTTGAATATTATGTGAAGTTCTGGTGCAGTGCAAATCTGAAGTAGTTTAGTTTATTATTGTTATGTGTACCAAGGTACAGTGAAAATCTTTAGTTTGCGTACAATCCAGTAAAAAAAAAGACTATAAATAAATTCAATCAAGCAGTCCACAGTGCTCAGATAAAGGGTACCACATATAGTGCAAAGATATAACATTGATGTTCAATAAAGTCGATTAACAATGCTTGTTAATTTCCATTGCCATTGCAGTTTCAAGCACATGGCAGGCTCAAGCCAAACAGCTGATTGCATTTTCACTTAATTTCCATTGCCATTGCAGTTTCAAGCACAGGGCAGGCCAACAACTAATTTCATTTTCATTTAGGGCTAACAAATCATTTATTCAAGTACATTGCATACTCACAGTGTTCTGCAGTTGCCCAGCTCAGACAGAGAGTCGTGACCTCTCCCTCGCCATCTTGCAGACAGACTAAGCCACACATACACTTCCAGGTTTTATAGACCCTCCCCCCTCCCACTGGAAGGGGCATGACCTTCATGGCGGTGTTTGACAGGAGAGTGAATCTCAAGATTTTTTCAACACTAATAAGTCTTTTATTTTTAATCGATGGGGAAAAATCCTCGGGGCCTGCGCAGCGGAGGAGGACTCTGCGTAAGATGGCCAGAAAATCACAGCGATATGTGGTAGCTTTTTTTTTTCTAAAATCAAAGCACAGTGCAAACAGGGTGGTCAAGATAACACTTTTAATTATATAGATGATTTGTCCTCCCCTCGCTGATTATGGTCTTTGGGCAAGAAAGTCAAGGATCCAGCAGAATCCAAGTTACATAGGTTTGGAGATGAGCTTGGTTGGGATAATGATATTGGCAGTAGAGCAGATAGTTTGACATAGGTGTCTTCTTATCCAAGTGTCCAGGGATGAGTGCAGGGCCAGGGAGATGCCCTGTTGTGGTGGTAGGCAAATTGCAGTGCATCAAGGCACAATATAGTGGATACAACAGGTTAATTAGTACATATGGGAAAAGGAACTGTTACCATTTCAGGTGGAAAGGATCTTCATCAAATGTTGAATATATTGAGAGAACGAAGCCATTCTCTGTCAACTTGCACCAGCTCCATCTCTGTAATATGTGTTTTAAAAAAAAAAAATTTTTGTTAGAAGTAAGTACAGTAGTCTGGTACTTAAGTACCTAATACATAAATACATATTCTCATTCTTGTACAACTTCATACTTTTAGTTCAATAATAAATGAACAGTGCGAGAAAAAAGAAATAAAGAGTGTCTGAATAGATAGACAAGCGAGTAGAAACAGAAAACAAAAAAATAAAAATAAAGGACAGAGGTGAGAAGTTAAAAGATTGAAAGAGAAGGAAAAAGTAAAAAGAAAAGAGAGATTAGGAGAGATCTACCTATCTCATATTTTTGCCCATCTGTCACCCAGTTCTAAACCATTTAATTTCTAAGGTTATGTTATGTTGCACCATATGCTTGTATAAAGTTGATAAACGGAGACCAAATCTTTAAGAATTGGTCTACTTTGCCTAGTAAGAGGAATCTCATTTCTTCAAGATGTAGCGTTTCAGACATGTTTGAGATCCACATTTTGAATGTTGGCGTAGGTGCGTTTTTCCAAAATTTAAGTATAAGTTTTTTCGCTGTTATTAGACCATAATTAAGAAAAGCTTCTTGGAATATAGTTAGTTTACTTCCCTCTTCCATTGATCCAAAGATAATCAATTCAGTATTGCGGTTCTATTTTGTGTTAAATAGTTTTGTAAAAATTCCAAAAATTTCATTCCAAAATGTATACAGTTTTGTACAAGAGACAAAGGAATGTGCTATAGTGGCATTTTGAGTTAGACATTTGTCGCAGATGGGGGAAACATTTGAAAATATTTTATTCAGTCTTGTTTTCGAATAATATAATCTATGTAAAATTTTAAATTGAATTAGGTTATGTCTTACATTCATTGAACATTTGTTTACATATAATAAATTTTTATCCCATCTATCGTTCGGAATTTTTATCAATAACTCTTGTTCCCAGTCTCTTCTAATTGCTTCTGTCGTTGGTGTTTCTATATTTAGAATTATATAAGTAAGATATTAAATTGCTTGATTCTGCCTTTCTATTCATTCCTTCCTCCAGTAGATCTGGGGTTAAAGTTTGATATGCTTGTATATACTTTTTCAAATAATCTTGAATTTGAAGGTATTTGAAATATCGATTACTTTTCAAATTATATTTTAGTTGTAATTGTTGGGATGATAAAAGTTTTCCCATTTCATACATATCTCCCATCATTTTAATTCCTATTCTTTCCCAATGGGTAAACGTTTTATCAATAATGGATGGTTTGAATGAGGGATTATTAGCTATTGGAGAAAGAAGTGATAATTTTCTTAATTTTAAAGTTAATTTTATTTGTTTCCAAATTCGTATTATACTATGAATAATTGGATTCTTCTTGTATATTACATTGTTCGGTTTTTTCGGGGAAAGAAGGATCGCTCCTATATTATAAGGGGAACAATCCTCTTTCTCCATTCTTATCCAATCTACCTGTTGGGCAGAACTGTCTAACCAGTAGATTTTTAATACTCACTGCCCAATAATAATACAATAAGTTAGGGAGTGTCAGTCCCCCTGATTCTTTAGATTTACACAAGTGTGTTCTTTTAATTATGTGTGATTTATAATCCCATATGAAGTTTATAATATCAGAATCTAATTGTTTGAAGAATTTTGTAGGTATGTATATTGGTATTGATTGAAATAGGTACAATATTTGTGGTAAGAACATTTTTATCACGTTTATTCTGCCTATTAATGACATCGGCAGTGTCTTCCAAAATTTAATCAGCCCATTTAATTTAGTTAATAAAGGCATATAGTTTGCGTTGAGTAATGATTTATAGTTCCTAGTAATTTGGATGCCCAAATATTTAAATTTTTCTGTTGTAATTCTAGAAGGGAATTTCAACAGACTCTTGAGGTTTTATCGTCATAATTTCGCTTTTGTTCCAATTTATTCTATATCCTGAAAAAGAACCGAATTCTTCTATTAAATTTAGTATATTTGGTATGCTAGTTTGCGAATTTGTAATATATAATAATATGTCGTCTGCATATAATGAAATTTTATTATTTGAGTGTTTGGTAATATACCCATGAATGTTCGGATGGCTTCTTATACTTTCAGCTAAAGGCTCTATCACTAGTGCAAAAAGCAGGGGCGATAACACGCACCCCTGCCTATTGCCCCTTGCTAAGTAGAATTTCGGGGATAATATATTATTAGTCAGTATTCTAGCTGTCGGCTTATCATATAGTAGTTTTACCCATGAAATAAAATTATCTCCCATATTAAATTTTTCCAATACTTTGAATAAATATTGCCATGCTACTTAATCAAAAGCTTTTTCTGCATCCAATTAAATAATTGCTAGTTCTTCTTCAGTGTTATGTGAGTACATTATATTAGACAACCGTCTCAAATTGTTAAATGAGTATCTCTTTGGTATGAACCCTGTTTGGTCCGGATTTATTAGTTTACTAACATATTTACTCAATCTTCTCGCTAGGGTCTTCGTTAATATTTTTTGGTCTGTATTTAGGAGTGCAATAGCTCTATATGAGCCTGGGTCTTCTAGATCTTTATCCTTTTTTGGTATAAGTGTAATAGTTGATTCAGTTAGTGTTTCTGGTAGTTTATTTTCTTTAAAAATGTATATATATAAATCTTGCAATCGTGGAGAAATTATTTCGTAGAATCTTTTATAGAATTCATTACTAAAGCCATCTGGTCCTGGGGTTTTGCCATTCTTCAACGAACTAATTGTTTCTTCTATTTCCTATAGTGTAATCTGAGCTCCTAATGCCTCTTGTTCCACCATATTTAATTTTGGAAGATTACAGTTATCTAAGAAATTTGCAATTTGAGTATTATTTGCAGAGGTTTTCGATGTATATACGTTTTGATAAAATTGAGCAAATCTTTTATTAATATCTTTAGGTAGTGTTAGTAATTCCCCTTTGTCTGATTTAATTTTAGTAATTGTATTTTCTGTGTCCCTTTTTTTCAGTTGGCGTGCTATGAGTTTATGAGGTTTATCACCAAATTCAAAATTTTCTTGTTTTGTGATTTGAAATAATCTCATTATTCTGGCCGATAAAATGTTATTTAATTTATATTTTAGTATTATTATCTTATTATGTTTATCTATAGTTGGTTCTTTGGCATTTTCTAAATCTAATTGTCTAATTTCTTGTTCTAACTGCAATTGTTCAGTATTATTCTTTTTATTTTGGAAAGCTTGATATGAGATTATAATTCCTCTAATAAATGCCTTAAAAGTTTCCCATAATAAGGAGGGTGAAATATCTGGTGTATCATTTGTCTCAAAGAAGAATCTCATCTGCTCTTTTAAATATGTGCAACCTTGTGAGTTATTTAAAATTTGGGGGTTAAACCTCCAAAACGAATTTTTATCGGGCATTCCTTCTAATTTTAAAGAAAAAGTTAACGGGGAGTGATCAGAAATGATACTATTATGATATTTAGAATTATATGTATATAGAATTAGTTTTGTGTCCACTATGAAATAATCAATACGTGAATATGTTTTATGTACTGTTGAATAAAATGAATATTCCCTACTTACTGGGTTAGCGATTCTCCATACATCTGTTATATTAGTATTTTTCATGTATGTATTTAGGAGTTCACTCGTTTTAGATTTTATGTTAGTCCTTTTTTGTTTTGCTGATTTATCCAAATATGGATCTAAAACACAATTCAAATCTCCCCCTATTATCACATTTTGATGATTACATTCTGAAATTATATCCAAAATTTTACTAAAAAATTGGGGGTTGTCAAAATTAGGAGTATAAATATTTATCAAAGTAAGTGGAGTAGAATAAATTTCTCCCGTAACTATGACGTACCTCCCCTCTTTATCTGCTATAGTATTCTTTAATTTAAATGGTATACCTTTACGAATGATAATAGCCGTGCCTCTAGATTTAGAAGTAAATGAAGCGTAGTATGTTTGCCCAATCCAATTTGCCTTCAGTCTTATCTGTGTTTGATATTTCAGATGTGTCTCTTGTAAAACAATAAAAAAAAATAATTATATAGATGATTTGTCCTCCCCTCGCTGATTATGGTCTTTGGGCAAGAAAGTCAAGGATCCAGCAGGATCCAAGTTACATAGGTTTGGAGATGAGCTTGGCTGGGATAATGATATTGGCAGTAGAGCAGATAGTTTGACGTAGGTGTCTTCTTATCCATGTGTCCAGGGATGAGTGCAGGGCCAGGGAGATGCCCTGTTGTGGTGGTAGGCAAATTGCAGTGCATCAAGGCACAATAAAGTGGATACAACAGGTTAATTAGTACATATGGGAAAAGGAACTGTTACCATTTCAGGTGGAATGGATCTTCATCAAATGTTGAATATATTGAGAGAACGAAGCCATTCTCTGTCAACTTGCACCGGCTCCATCTCTGTAATATATGTCTGAAATTGAGCTGGGCTTTTCCCAAAATTGGTGAATGATATAGCGCTTAGAAGGCCTTCATATTACTAATCCATGCCATCACTAAGATTATTAATTTCCATCTCATAATATCTCCCAACTCTACCCATCTCAATCACCTGTTGTAATCTTCATTCATACCTATATTTCTTCTAGACTTGACTCCTTGTCTGCCTCCTTCATTCTTCTCTCCAACTTAAACTCTTTAATGTGTATTTTTTATCCATGAGCCAATATTGATAATCAAGTACAGGGCTAATGATTAAGCAATACCTGCAATTTTTAATTCACCAACCCCTTTGTAACTTATAAATCACAAACTCTGCAATGTTATTGAGCCTTGTAATCTTCGGAGGTGCCCATGCTGCCCAGTTCTTCATGGTTCTTCCTGATATTTTTTTGGTAAATGATTTGGATGAGAATGCAAAATGTTTTTTGGTAAAGTTAGTCATTACCGATATGATGCTCATTTTCTGTCATGCACAGAGATTGTCTAATAGAGGTTTCAAATATCTTTTATTGCCACATGCACCAATTACCGAACAGCGATATGCGAATTACCATACAGCCATACAAAAAGACACACAACTACATAAAAGTTAACATAAACATCCACCATAGCAGATTCCCCACATTCCTCACTGTGATGGAAGGCAAAAAAGTCCAATCTTCTTCCTCTTTGTTCTCCCCCGGTTAGGGCAGTCGAGCCATCCGTCGGGACGATCAAAGTTTCCGCAGCCGGCGGCGAAAGCTCCCGCATCGGGGCGATCGTAACTCCCGCGTCAGAGCAGCCAAACCTCCTGCGGCTTGGAGTTCCCGAAGTTGGTCCCTCACCAGAGACCGTAAGCTCCGTGATGTTACGTCCGCAAGCACCCACGGTTAGAGCTTCAAGGTTGATCCAGGCAAAGGGATCGTGGGCTCCGCGATGTTAAAGTCTTGTAGGCACCCGTGGTGGAGCTCTTAAAAGTCGGTCTCCAGCAAAGGCCGCCAACTCCTTGATGTTAGGCCGCAGTGCGGACGGAGATATGATACTTTGGTTTGGAAATGCTAAAGATGTGTTGCCTAATTAAAGTTGTCTTGCTTAATTAAAGTCGCCTTGCCTAATTAAAGTTGCTTTGCCTAATTAAAGTTGCCTTGCCTTCTATATAATTAAAAGTCTAATCTTGACCACTTCCTGTTTGCGCTTTATATTGATTTTAGGAAAAACTCTACCATGTACGGCTGTGATGTTTGGCCATCGTACTCAGAGCCCCCCTCCGCTCATCAGGTGCCGAGGATTTTTCCCATCGATGAAAATTAAAGAGTTATTAGTGTTTAAAAAATGTGGAGATTCTCTCTCCTGTCAATCATGCGATGAAGGCCACGGCCATTCTGGTGGGAGGGGGAGGGACTATAAAACCCAGAAGTGTGGGCGTGGCTCAGTCTCTGCAAGATGGAAGAGGGAGAGGTCACGACTCGCTGTCTTTAGTGGCCTTGCACCCTGCTTGAAATGGTATGAAACTGCACTTGAATTTGGTGGCCTTGCACCCTGCTTGAAATGGAATTTCAAGGAATAGCTGTGAGTCAACTGCCTGCCCACGAGCCGTGAGTGAGCTGCCAGGACAACAGGCTTGAGTGACTGAGCCGCCAGCCGAAGAATTCCTTCGGCCCACAATGTCCATACTAGCCCTCTGGAAACCAGTCCCTTCAGCCCACAACACCCATACTAGCACTCCAGAAAGCCCCCCACTGACCACCAATATTGGAATTGGTGGAGAGGTGGAATATTGCGTTGGGGGATCAGCCCTCCTGTGTGATGCTGGGACCCAACTGGTCCCACTTAGTCTAGTAATTACTATATTTCTCCCTGGTAATGAGCTGTAGGTATTTCACTGGGACTTGATGTAATCACATTACAATTGCTAGTCCTTTGGGTGGTTGTCATCTTAAATCATTAATTTGGAGTGTGCTTTAAAAGCTGGAAAACTATTGGTATGTAGAGAAATTAACCCAAAAGAAGGCCCAAAATAAATACAGAAAAAGTAAATTTTTTCAGAGAAAAAGCAGAAAACCGAAAGGGAGGAAAAGATGCCTCATCTCTCTGTTAAATGAATGTGCCTTATTTTTAAAATTATGTTCCCTAGATCTATCTCCCCACAGGAATAAACATCTTCACACCCAACCTATCAATACCCTAAAGAATCTTGTTTCGACCAAGATACTTCTCTCTTTTCTAAATTCCAGTAAATACAAGCACACTTTGTTCAGTCTTTTCATCAAAGGAAAATTCACCTATCCACCTGTGACATTGGCTCGCTTTTCTCTCTATTTGTATACCTTGACCCTTAGGGCATGTCACAGAACACTAATTTGCAATTTTTTTTGTATCTTATTTATATTCATAAATAATTATATTTATATTCAACTGCCTACATCAATACATCTGTTCCCACCATTACAACCTTAGCATTGTTCTTGCAGAGAGAGATCCATTTTCCTATCATTTTGCATATACACACTTCTTTGAATCTAAAAATTAATTTGCTCTTTCCCTTTCCTGGTTCTGATAAAGTATATTTGACCTGAAACATTAACTGTTTCCCTATCCACAGATGTTGACTGTGGGCAGAGAAATGAAGTTTGATCCAGTAAATATGAGTTTGGAGTTGCATTTTGGAGATGGATTGTAAGGTGAAAATATACAATAAATGACAGGGCATTTAACAGCATTGATGTATTGAGAAACCTTGGGGTGCAAGTCCACAGCTTCCTGAAAATAGCAAAGCAATTACATAGCATGGTAAAGAAAGAATAGGACATGCTTGCTTTCTTCAATTGGGGTGCTGAGTGTAAAAGTCGAGAAGTTGTATTGCAGTAATATAAATAATTGGTCAAGCCATATTTGGAGTATTGTGTGCAGTTCTGGTCACTGCATTGCAGGAAGGATGTGGAGGCTTTGGAGAGGATGCAGAAGAGGTTCACCTGGATTGGAGAGTATTAACTATAAGGAGAGGTTGGTCAAACCTGGATTATTTTCTCTGGAGCACTGGGGGCTGAGGGAAGGCCTGATAAAAGTTAATAACATTTTGAAAAGCATAAATGGAGTGGATGGTCCTTTTTGTAGTTGTACAGATTGGTAGGTATCTTGAATGTACTATCAGAAGGTGTGGCAGAAATAGATACAATTGTGACATTTGAGTGGCATTTAGATAGGCACATGAAAATGCAGGGAGCAGGATGAGCCAAAGGAGCCTGTTCCTATTGCTGTACTATTTTATGTATGCAAGGCAATTATGCTCAAACTTTTGCTTCACTCTCCTGGATTTTCCATCCACTGTCTGATCATAAAGAATCAACATCGTTTCTTGGCCCCTACGGATAGGCAACTCAACCAAAACATCTAGAAGACGTTGATGCTCACCATATGTCTTGGAATGTTTCCTCCCAAATCTTTGACTTCTATCAACAATTGAAGATGATCAGCACTTTCCTGTTAAGGAGTGCAGAGATGTATTGAAACTGGGCTTGCTAGCTTCAGCTGGCGTCAACTATGAGAAAGTATATCAAGAGTCAAGAGTCTTTAATTGTCATATGTCCCAGATAGAACAATGAAATTCCTACTTGCTGCAGCACAACAAAATATTTAATCATAATAAATAATATAACAAAAACTCAGAAAAAAAAAGAACAAACAATAACAGTGCAATAATAATACTAATAGTCTATTGTAGTTTATAGCTTATGAGGTTGTAGTGTTTAATAGCCTGATGGTTGTAGGGAAGAAGCTGTTCCTGAACCTGTTGCAATTCTCAGGCTCCTGTACCTTCTTCCCACTGGCAGTGGTGAGATGAGTGTGTGGCCAAGATGGTGTGGGTCTTTCATGGTGTTGGCTGTCTTTTTGAGGCTGCAACTACAATAGATTCCTTCGATGATGGGGAGGTCAGAGACGGTGATGGCCTGGGCAGTGTTTACAACTTTTTGCAGTCTTTTCTGCCCCTGGACGTTCAAGTTGCCGAACCAGGCCACGATGCAACCAGTCAGTATGCTCTCTACTGTGCACCTGTAGAAGTTCAAGAGAATCCTCTTTGACATACCAAATATCTGTAATCTTCGCAGGAAGTAGAGATGCTGATGTGCTTTCTTTATGATTGCATCACTGTGCTGGGTCCAGGAAAGATCATCAGAAATATGTATGCCCAGGAATTTGAAGTTTTTGACTCTCTCCACCATTGTCCCATTGATGTAAACCTTTCACTTCCAAAGTCCACAATCAGTTCTTTGGTTTTGCTGATATTGAGAGCCAGGTTGTTGTGCTGGCACCATATAGTCAGTCAGTCGATCTCACTTCCATACTCTGACTCATCACCATCTGTAATTCGTCCCACAACAGTGATGTCGTCAGCGAACTTGAAAATGGAGTTTGCACTATGTCCGTTTACACAGTCATGACTATAGAGTGAGTAGAGCAGGGGGCTGAGCACACATCCTTGAGGTGCTCCCGTACTGATTATCACTGAGGATGAAGTGATTCTGCCAATTCGAACATACTGTGGTCTGTGGATGAGGAAGTCAAGGATCCAATTGCAGAGGGATGCGCAGGGACCCAGTTCCATGAGTTTTGTAACCAGCTTTGAGGGGAGGGTATTGAACGCCGATTTGCAGTCAATAAACAACAGTCTGACGCAAGTGTTTTTATTGTCAAAGTGGTCCAGTGCGGAGTGGAAAGCCAGTGAGATTGCATCCTCCGTGGACCTATTGTGACGGTAGGCGAACTGTCGTGAGTCGAGGTTCTTATTGAGGTAGTATTATTTGCCCCATAACCAACCTCTCAAACCACTTCAAGACCACGGAGGTTAGTGCCACTGGTCGATAGTCATTGAGGCATGTCACCTTACTCTTCTTGGGCACCGGTATTATTGCTGCCCTCAAAGCAGGAGGGAACCTCCGACCTCAGCAATGAGAGATTGAAAATGTCCGCAAAAACCCCTGCCAGTTGGTCTGCACAGGTTTTGAGAACTCGACTGGGTATACCATCAGGTCCAGGCGCTTTCTGAGGGTTCACCCCCCCTGAAGGATCTTCTGATGTCGGCCTCTGTGACTGTGACAGTAATATCTTCAGGGCGAATGTGGGCTCGGGAAGGCACATCAGTGTTCTTCACTATCAAAGTGTGCGGAGAATGCATTGAGCTTGTCAGCGATTGATGCTTCTCTGTCGCTTGAGCTGCCTCCTGATTTCGCCTTGTAAGAGGTGATGGCATTCAAGCCCTGCCACAGTTGCCGAACATGTGCCCATCCTCCGGCTTTGAGCGGAAGTCCCTTTTGGCCTTTTTGATGGACTTGTCAAGGTCATATCTGCACAATTGTTGTTTCTATCTTGTAACAATGTAGAAGAATTAGAAGCAAAAATGTGGGTGTTACTGCCGCCTGATTAAACAACCATGATTTGCAGTTCATGATTTTGTTAACATTTCTCAGTGTTATTCATGTTGTAGTTGTTTTGCTAAAGTGCTGTTTAGTTCACTTTTCATTGGAGAATTTCCACTGACTTATTTCAGTGGCCAGTGTGAATGACATGTGTTGTTGAAATTAAACTTTAAAAAAAAGTATTGAGCAATATTCTGTTCTTTGAATAGTATAGATAGTAGGGATGTACTATGAATAGTCTTAATATAATATTGAATCCAGTGTATTCATTAGTAGAAAGAAAGACCTGAAATTGTGATTACCATTAAAATGCTGATGATGGGAAATACAACAGTTAGCTGCTCTCTGAAATATGGGGCAAAATGTATTTGATGTTCCTCTTTCCACCAGTACTGGCTGACCATACTGTTTCCAGCGGTTTCTGTTTCTACACAGTACTTCCAGCTTTGTTTTAGTTTCAAGATTTGAACATTTATGTTGAAGTCCCAGGAAATTCCCCTCGAGAATGGCCAAGTTTTGAATTTAGTGACCTGTCCTCCTGCTCATAATATAAAATGTTTTGGGACTTTCATAATTTGGCCTGTCACATCCCTTTTTTGCCCCTTTCTGTCGTAATTTTTCACATATTCCCTACACTTTTCTACTCATGTAGATCTGTCCCTGTTTTCAATTATCTAAACCTGCCATAAGCCACTTTTTAAAAATCCAAGCTTCTATATTCCTTGAAACCCATCATTTCTTGGACAGTTTAAAGATTCAGCATGGGAACAGGCGATCCGGCCCATCGAGTCCATGTGATCATTGTTCATCTGTTCAGACAGATTCTATGCTATCCCACTTTCTCATCCACTCCCTACACACTAAGGGCGTTACAGAGGCCACTTAACCTACAAACCTACATATCTTTGTGATGTAGGAAGAAACTGGAGCACCTGGAGAAAACCCTTGTGGTTACAGAGAGAATGTGCAAACTCCATACAGACAGCACCAGATTGAATCTGGATCTCTGGTGCTGTGAGGTTGCAGCTCTACCAGTAGCGCCACCTACTTGTGCGATGTAGTTCTGGACTTTTTTAATTTGGGAAAGACTTCCACATCACCTGTACATATGCCAGCTAGTGCCTGATCCTAATATATTTTTTGCCAGATCCTGTCCTATATTGAAATCGGTCTACATGCAGCTCAGAGCTTAATGTCTGGTTTACCCATATCTTTCTCTGTAACATCTTTACATGGATTAAATTGTGACAAACAAAATGTTTTATCACTCACACTCTGTTGACTTCTCATGTTACATTATCAAAGATTAAATCCAATATCACCTTTCTCTTGCAGGATTATCTATATCCTGGCACAAAATATTCTCCTGGATGAATTTTAAAAATGCCTTTCTTGTTAAAACAATTCCATTTAACGTTGCAAGTAGAAATTCCTGTAATTACTTTATTTTTACACTTCTCTGCATGTCTATCTCTCACTGTAGTACACCACCAGTAATGAGATTACATCTTTTGTTTCTAAACTCTACCCATATTGCCCTGTGTAACAAAATCTCGGAGATCCTCCCTGTAAACTGTGGTTACGGATTTTTTTGATTAATATTACACTACCCTTTTTTACATTTCCCTTTTTGTCCTGCCTGTAGATTTTATACCTTGGAACAGTAAGTTGCAGTCATAATCATATTATTATAATAGCAATATGTCATATCCCCATCATCATTTCACAAGCTTGCTTCATATACTCTGCATTAAGACAAGTGCAATCTTTCCTTAAGGGCCTGTCCCACAGGCGATTTAAAAAACATTTTTTTAGGCGACTACAGGCGAATAGGCTGTCGCCACATGATTGCCAGGGTGTTGCCTGTATGGTCGTGAGTAGTCTCCTCAGTCGTGCAAAGTGTTGTAGCATTTTTCTGGTCACCGCTGGATTTTGAAATGTACAAAATATTTCGCCAGTTGACGTAGCTTGTCGCCGGTACTGACTTTGGTGAATTCCATTGGCGACTACCTACGTTAACTGGCGACAGGTACCGGCGACTGAATTGTCTTAAGTTGTCTTCAGTTCTGGTTCCGGTGGCACTGCACGTCGGCTGCCTTGCCTGCAGCACATTCGTTGTTTCGACTTTTTTTTTTTTTAATATGTCCAAAAGTATGTTTTAGTGTTTCTCTGTATGTCTTGTGTGGGGATTGGGAATAGGGAGAAACCGTTTTCAGGCACCTACCTCAACGGAGATGCAACTTTCTCCCTGTTGCTTCTTCGTCCCCCTCCTCGCGTCCTTACAGCTGGTTTGGTGCGCCTTTCACAGAGTCGGGGCCCAGAGCTTCAGCGGCAGCACAGCGGGGACTTTAACATCGCGGAACGAGCGTCCCCTTGCCGGGGGTTGCCGGAGAAGTGCCCTGACAGCTGGCTGAAGGCCTACAACATCTTGGAGCCTCGGTCTGCAGAGCTTCTCGCGGCAAGCCTGGAGTGGACCATCGATCGTGGAACGGGCGATCCTTCGCCGGGGGTCACCGGAAAAGAACTCCGATCGCCGGCCTGCGGCCTACAACATCTGGAAGCCACGGTCTCCAGTAAGGAGGTGGCCGACTGGGAGCCCCGAGCCGCGGGGTGTGCTCGACCTATTCCGACATCGGCTTTCCGACCATCCTGACCAGAGGGCTTGAACATCAGGCCGGCCGAAGCAGTGACTACGGAGGGTCAGGGTCCCGACCACTGGGGAACAAGGGAGGAGAAGGAGGTCTGTCTGAACTATATTGCCTTCCACCACATTGAAGAATGCTGTGGTGGATGTCTGTGTTGAATTATGTTGTGTATTGTGTCCTTTTTTAATTCTAACGGTGCATGATCAATTTATTTTACTGCACTTTATGGTGCATGTGACAAATAAATTTGAACTTGAACTTGAGCTTGTCGCCGACAGGGTCGTAGCTTGACGTCTTCTAGGTGGTAGGTTGTTGTAGCTTGTCGTAGACATTGTCGTAGGGGGGCCCAGTTGCCGTTTTTTCTGCGACCTGCTACGACCATGACAGTCGCCCTAAAAAATCGCCTAAGTGGGACAGGCCCTTTACATTTCTTTCTTCTGCTCGGAGACTTAGTTGCACGTTTACACTTGGTTATTCCTTATTCCCCATGTTGCCTGGCCTAAACTATGTCCCGTTCTTGTGCCAAATTGTTTTAAACTCTTCCCAACAGCTCTAGTATATCTCTTCCCAAGGACGTTGGACCTGTTCTGGTTCAGTTACAACCAACCTGCTTTGGATGCACCTTCCCAGAAACTGTATCTGTGATTGCACATTCTACAACCTCCCTCTTGCACCATTTCTTCAGCAATCCATTTATCCCCAAAATAGGGAATGACGAATAAACTAGTGTATAAGAAAAGCTATGTCTCCAAACATTTTACTTTTTAATACATAGAATAGCACAACACAGGAACAGATCCTTCGGCCCACGATATTTTGTGCCAAACATGATGCCGTTATACTGATCTCATCTGCCTGTGAAAGACCCAGATCCCTCTATTCCCTGCACTTCAACGTGCCTATCCAAAACCTGCTCAAATGCCACTATCGTATCTGCCTTCACCACCAACCCTGGCAGTGTGTTCCAGGTCCCCACCACTGTGTGTGTGGGTGAGCGTGGGTTTTGTGTGTGTTTTTGTGCGTGCGTGTGTGTTTATTAAAAAAAAAAAGACTTGCCGCACATGTCGCCATTAAACCTCCGCCTCTCAACTTGTAGCTATGCCGTCTAGTGTTGGATATTTCCACCATGGGAGAAAGGTTCTGACTGTCCACCTTATTTATGTGTCGCAATTTTATATACTTACCAGACCAAGTGCAGACCTGTTTGGTCTGCTCCCCCAACACACCCGTTCCCTACCTGTAGCCCTCACAGGAGGCATGGTCCTCCAACTCAAGCTGTTCCTGAATGTAAGATTCCAGCACTCCCCTTGCCTTCCTCAGCAGGGATCTTTAAAAAAAAAATTACAGTTGCAGTTGCCCTGTGTGTTGCAATAGCAATTCGTCCTCCCTCTGCTAGTCTAGTCATTGTGATGTCAAAAAATTCCAATTGCACTTGCCCTGCATGTTGCAATAGCAATTAGCCCTCCCCTTGCTAGCTGAGCCATTGTGACATCATCAATTGAAAATGGTTGGTTTGAAATTAAAGGTATTTTGATTTTTTTAAAACTTTAATCAGTAATAGGTCGAGAAATAAAGCATAAACTGTTCAGTGAAAGTGATCCCTGCCTCAAGGGGAAAAATGTGAGTCTGAATATGTAAAAACCTTGTGGAAGTTGGCATTTTTAAAGCTTTAATTGCAAACAACATGTCAAACATAGGATAATCTTCATTCAAGTTGGTCTCTGCTAGCTGAGCCATTGTGACATCATCATTTGAAGCTGGTGGTTTTAATTTCAATGTCTTTTGACTTAATCAGTAATGAGTCGCGAATAAGTCGAGAAATAAAGCATGAAATGTTCAGATAAGGTGATCCCGGCCTCGATGGAGAAAAATGTGAACTGGAATATGTAAAAATGTAATCGTTACCATGTAGTGTTTTTGCGAAGATGCAAAGATAACCACATATACACACACATATACACACTAACAAGATCAGAGTTTTAATAAGTATACAATGTCAAGTTTTCCCTTCAACCGCCAACTTTCCACAGAAAACAATTCAAGTCTATCCAACATCTCCCTGTAGCTGAATCCATCTAATCCAGGCAGCATTCTGGTAAAACACCTCTGCACCCTCTCCAAAGCCTCTACATTGTTCCTGTAATGGGGCAACTAGAACTGCACGCTATACTCCAAATATGGACTAACCAAAGTCATATAGAGTTGCATCATAACTTCCTGACTCTTGTATTCAATCCCCCAGCAATGAAGGAAAGCATACCATATACCTTCTTAACCACTGTCTACTTGTGTTGCCACCTTCAGTGGGCTATGAACGTCTCCAAGATCCCTTCACACTTGTTCGGGTTAAACTTCATCTGTCATTTCTCTGCCCATTTCTACAGTTGGGCTATACCCCACTGTATCTTCTGATAGCATTCCTCATTGTGTGCAACTCCTCCAATTTTGGTGTCATTTTCAAACTTACTCACCAACCCATTTATATTTATGTCCAAGTCTTCCATCTATCCATCCATCCATCTATCCATCCATCTATCCATCTATCTATCCATCCCTCACATCACAACCTTCTCTGTCTTCTATGAATGAGCCAGTTCCAAATCTATAAGCTAGTTCTGAATCTGCATCCTAGCTCTCTAAATTCAAGTTGCATGACCTCATCCCTTATTTCACCCAAGTCATTCAAACAATATGAGCAGGACTGTTGACCTGCCCCGATTTGAATGAGTCTAGCCATAATGCAACATCCTTGAACCAAGCACCAAGTTCAAGTTCAAATGCATTTGTCTCATGCACCATAAGGTGCAGTGAAATTTAATTTACCATGCAGCGTTACAATTCAAAAAAGTACACAATACACAACATAATTTAACACAGACATCCACCTCAGCATTCTTCACTGTTTAGACATTCTTTACAGTTCAGACAGTCCTCTTCCTCCTCCTCCCTTGTTCACCCGTGGTCGGGGCCCTGACCCTCCGTAGTCGCGACTACAGATGGCCTGATGTTCAAGCCCTCTGGTCGGGATGGTTGGAACGCTGACGTCGGGACAGTATGATTCTGTAAGTACATTTAATAAACATGTGCTGTATCCTGATATGTGTTTGACTCGACTCATTACATGGTGTCAGAGAGTGAGTCTTACCTACTCCGTTCACGTTTATCGGGTTTTTGTATTTTTAATTTGTTTATGTGCCGGTTATCTCTATCGTGGCAAACTCATCTCGCCGTCCTAATCCTCTGATCTTTGACTCTGACATTGCTGAGCGCTGGTGCCTTTGCGAACGTGACTACACTCACTATGTTTGCATCGTTCATCGCAACGAACCTCCTGATGTGCGTGCTTCTGTATTACTCAACTTAGCTGGCCCAGAGGCAATGAATCGTGCCGACAATTTCACATTTGAGCCATTTTAGATACAAATGGACAGGTCCTAGTGCCTGCAGAGACGATTGATGACCCTGCCATCTTACTTGCAAAGTTCAGACAGTTGTGTGACCTGCCCTCGAACTACATTATTGAACATTCCAAGTTTTGTGCTTGTATGCAACTGATTGATGAATCAGCAAATTAAAACACATGGCTGCACGCTCCCAGTTTTGTGACCTGTGCAATGAACTCATCCGTGACAAAATTGTTGGAGGTATGCTTGATAGTAAGTTAAGGGATGAACTGCTCCGTAACACTGACCCGACCCTTAATTAAGCCAAGCACACCTGTCAGATTGCTGAAATAACGTCTTCTCACACTAAGTCTGTGACCTCCGGTGAGCATTCGCAGTATAGTGTCAATCTTACAGACACCTCCTCTCGTTACAGTCATTCCCAGCCCTCCCCGCCTGGCAGCAGAGATCGTCTGCTGCCCGATATCCTAAGTGCAACTATTTTCATGCTATGGGTCATCAGTTCTGTGTTGCTTATGGTAAAACCTGTAATTTCTGAAAGAAATTAAACCACCATGCTAGATGTTGCCGTTGCCGTGCGACTTAGTCTGCCCCAAGGACAAGCCTGCACCTGTTACAACATGAGCTTGCTAATAACAAATACCAAGAGCCTGACTTGCCATCCCCCGCTCAGCTCTCTAAAAGTACAGATAACAGTTCAGCCATCCACTCTCTCCTACCTTCGTCTAACGAACAACTTGACCCTGAGGTAACCATGTTTGTGAATAACAGACCTGTGATCGCCAAGGTTGATACGGGCGTGAAATGCAACGTCATCTCGTTATCAGAGTTTTTAAAAATTCGTAATGCTGAACGTATATTGAAAAAGCCTCAGCCAAGCTTCGGGCCTATGGTTTTACACCCACTTGGACAGACTAATCTAAAATGCACCATAGACACGCAGCCTCATACCCAAAAAATGTATATCGTCAAGGGGGATTCAGAGACTTTGTTCGGTATCAATGCATGCCACGATCTAGGCCTGGTATACTTTGGCTGCGCTGTCCATCAACTTTTTCTCGCTGAGGGACCCACTCAGCAGGTACTCTCTCAATACAAATAACTGTTTAACAACGAGCTTGACAAGTTTCCCATCAAATACCACATTGTCGTTGATCCCAATGTCACTCCTGTGGTCCGAGCACCACATAGTGTTCCGTATGCCATGCGTGAGAGTGCACAATGAACTCAAGGCAGATGGTCACCATGTGTGTTATTGCTGGAGTTACTGACCCATCTGACTGGGTTTCCACCATGGTGGTTGCAATGAAAAGAAGCAAGGAAGAGATCCGTATCTGCATAAACCCCAGAGATCTCAACACTGCTATCAAACGCCTGGACTATGCGAACAGTAGAGGAAGTTGCTGCTCAAATAGGCAAAGCATCAGTGTTCTCCATTCTGGATGCAAAAAGCTCATTTTGGCAGATTCCACTGGACCCAGACTCGTCCAATCTTACTACATTCGGCACCCCTTTCATCCGCTACAAATTCCTGAGAATGTTCTTTGGCATCAACTCCGCCAGCAAAGTTTTCCAGCGCACGATGGAACAATTGTTTGCTGAGTATCCATACGCCATCATTGTTGATGACATTCTCGTTTACGGACACGACCTGGCTGAACATGATGCTAATCTGAAGAAAGTACTAGACCGTGCCAAAGACATTCAGCTCAAACTCAATCCCCTTAAGTGCAAGTTTCGAGTCCCGGAAGTTACCTACATTGGCCATGTTTTCACAATTGATGGTCTCAGACCAGACCCATCAAAAACAGCGGCTATCAACGAGATGCCAGTTCCTACTGACGTTGCGAGTCTACAAAGGTTCCTTGGAATGGTCAACTACCTGGGGAAATGTATTCCCAACATCAGTGACGTATCTGCCCCCCTGCGGGAAGTGACACACAAAGACGCTGCGTGGTCCTGGTATCCGCAGCACCAAAGAGCTTTCGACACTCTCAAGTTGCAGCTGGCTAGCGCACCTGCTCTTGCCTACTTTGCTTTGGAGTTACCTGTGACGCTCACCTGCGATGCGTCCTAGTACAGACCCGGCGCTGCTTGCCTGCAAACCACTACCGATGGGACTGAAAGCCTGTTTCTTACACCTCTTGCACGCTAACTGACACTGAACAATGTTTCGCCCAGATCGAAAAAGAATTGCTGGCTGTGGTTTTCGCCTGCACAAAATTCAAGGACTTTATTTTTGGGAAGTCTGTGACTTTAGAAACTGACCACCAGCCACTGGTCACTATTTTGAATAAATCCATTCACGCTGCCCCAGCCCGCCTACAACAGATGATGATGCAGCTGCAGTGGTTTGATTTCACCATTGCCTATAAGAAAGGCAAGGACATGCACGTAGAGCCCAACGCAAAACCAATGAACAACAATTCTCTGAACAGGACTTGTTCTCAGTAATGAAGGTATCGTATGTTCCTACTGATTGTTTGAGCAGCCTGACAGAACACATGGCTGCTGACGAGACTTTACAATTGCTGTCTGCAATCATCCGGCATGGCTGACCGGATAAACAACACAACACGCCGCTTGCAATCCGCCCATACTTCCTGGTTCGTGACGAGCTGGTGTTACAGGATGGGATTATAGTTAAAGGGCCACAAGGCAGTTGTCCCAGCTGTCCTCTGGGACGAGTACTTCGACGCCATCCATAGGGACCACCCCGGCGTGGAGGCAACCCTACAATGGGCACAAAGCATGTTTTACTGTCCTGGTATGACCAAGCACATACGTGACAAAATTGAACTCTGTGTTGTCTGTAAAAGCCTGCCGTCACATCAGCAGAAACAGCCTTTACGACCGCACCCGGTTCCTCCTCTTCCATGGTCCACGTTAGCCGCCGATGTATTCGAATGGCATGGGAAACATGATCTTGTTCTTGTTGATTCTTATTCGGGCTGGTTCGACATCGATCTACTCCAAACCAGTTGCAGCGCCACTTCTCCGTGCATGGCTCCCCTGCACGTCTTCTGTCCGACAACGGCAGACAGTTCACCAGCCAGTCTTTCAAAAACTTTGCAAAACGATGGGACTTTCGACATATTACCAGCAGCCCTGAGTTCCGGCAGTCCAACCGACTCGCTGTATGAGCCGTAGCGGGAAAAAAACTAATGGAGCGTTCATACCTTGCAAAATTGGAAGTCTACCTAGACCTGCACAACTTAAGAAACATTGCAAGGGATCCCATACTGGGTTCCCCAGCCCAGCGACTGATGTCTCGCCAAACCTGTGCTCCCTGCCTGTGTCCCAGCAGCTTTTGCAGCCACAAGTTTGTTCTCCGCCTGCGGTCCAGAAACAACTACAATTCAAACGCGATACACAGAAACGTTTTTTTGACAAATCCAGGAAGCCACTTAAACCTCTCACCAGTGGACACGTGGTTCGCCTCCAGACCAAGGGCTATGGCTGTCTGGGTCACATCTACGGCCCTGCCAAAGAGCCGTGCTCTTATCTGGTTCAAGTGGACGGAGCCATTTACAGACGCAACGTCAGCATATCCTTCCAGTGACGGAACTGTGTCCTGCGACTCCATATCCAGATCTCCAGCGTTGTGTATTCCCTCCCACTACCGGTCCTGCTGCTCCACTATTAGAGGCCGTTTCCACTGTGGCAACCCCGTGGGCGTTTGGCACCTGGCTCGCCTATCTTACCACTTCCCCGCCCCGTCGGGTCCCCGGTCACATCTTCCGTTCCCTCCCAGGTATCTTCTCCAGTGAAAGGAGGTGAAGCGGATTCCTGCCGGACGGGTTAGCAGGCCACCCATTAGATACTGTGATTTTATGTAACTGTATAAACTTCCCCATGTGCGTTATTAGCGTTTCGCTACCTATATTGCTTAGCCACCATGTTCCTATGTACCGAATCTTTTTGTTTCTACAAGGAAATATGTAGATTGGTTATTTCCTACTAGCCAATTGTAATGCTTGTTAGTCGTTGCTCTGCCCAATATGCGTTTTATATCAGCAAGAGTTTGCCTATGTCATTCAGTATGAGTAGCTGCTAGGAACTATTATGTTCTGCAGACTCTGTAAGTACATTTAATAAACATGAGTTGTATCCTGATATGTGTTTGACTCGACTCATTACACATACTTTTGGACAAACTTTAAAAAAAGGAGGCAACACACAAATCATAGTTTTGTAATCATGGCTGCAGAGCACCTATTTGTTTATCCTTTTGGCGGTCTCAAAGTTTTAAACAAACTTTTATTCAAAAATTCACTTTTCAGTAAACAGGTTCTCTAGACACATCTGGCCACATCGGTGGTCAGTGCTGAACAAACCGCGCGGAAGCAAAATCGCGCAAAAATAAGCATCCTATCCGACATTCTCTAGGCCGTGGAGTGGCCACTGTGACTGGGCTTTTCTCATCGACGTATGCTGGCTTAAGAGACGAACTCCCCCTTGCCACACATGTCCAACGTGAATGTCGATGCGCCAGTACTCAGCACGCTGTATGGACCCTTATACACCCGCTGTGAGCAGTCTCTACGGAGAAAAACATAAGCACAATCCCGTAACATAGTAGGCACATGCACTGTAGATGAACCATGCCGGGAAGTGGGAACCAGGACCAAAGCGCATGCCCGCTCTCGAAGGTCCGCTAACAACGCTAAAGCCGGGACCTCTTGATCCCGGGGGACAGGTAAGAAATCCCCAGGAACTCGCAAAACCGAGTCGTAAACCAACTCGGCCGAAGAGGCTTTGAGATCCTCCTTAGGTGTGGTTCTGATGCCTAGGAGATAACTCGGTAACTGGTCGACCCAATCTGGTCTGGTGAGTCGAGCTTTCAATGCCGATTTGAAGTGCCTGTGGAAACGCTCAACCAACCCGTTAAATTCTGGATGATACACGGTGGTCTGATGCAGCTTCGCGCCATACAGCTGCGCCATACCACTCCACAGGGAGGATGTGAACTGGGCCCCACGATCAGTAGCGATATCTGAGGGAACCTCGAAAACGAGTGACCCAATTAGAGACAATGGCCCTCGCGCATGCCTCAGCGGAGGTATCTGTTAACGGTATCGCCTCTACCCACCTGGCAAACCTGCCCACGATAGTCAGTAGGTGAGTAGCCCTGCGCTACACGGCAAGGGACCCACCAGGTCGACATGGATGTGCAGGAACCTGCCGTCCGGGACGACAAAATGGGACGCAGGAACAGGCCCATGCTGCAACCTGCTTCCTCAGCCCATGCCAGACAAACTTCGGTGTGACCAAGGCAGAGGTGGCGCGAATCCGATAGTGTCGAAAATCCGATGCCGCCAAGCAACCGGGACAATTGGACGGGCTTTGCCCGTGGAGATATCGTAAAGGACTCGCACACCGGCAGCGCCGCAAGGCACCTTAGCCAGCTTGAGACCTGATTCAGCATTGCGGTAAACCTCCATACCGGCATCTGCCTGTTGGGCAGTGGCCAGCTCCTCATAATTTATGCCTAGACTCAACGCTGAAACTTTGGGCAGCGCTGGATGGGCAACGCGTCAGCCACAACGTTCAGCTTTCCTGCCACATGCTAACTATCGGACGTGAATACGGAAATGTAGGCTGTTTTGCAGACCAGAGATCAGATACCTTGGTCAAGGCGAACATTAGTGGCCTGTGGTCTGTGAATGTGGTGAAAGCGCGCCCCTCCAGGAAATAACGGAAATGGCGGATCGCCAGGTAGAGTGCAAGGAGCTCCCGGTTGAAAGTGCTACACTTAACCTCGGGGGCTCACAGCTGTCTGCTTAAAAATGCCAGCTGCACCCAGCGACTACCTACACATTGCTCGAGGACAGCGCCTACCGTGACGTCTGAAGCGTCCACAGTGAAGGGTGTTCACCGTGATCTAGGGTGTTCTAGCATAGTGGCATTGGCCAATGCAGTCTTAGCCCTCTCGAATGTCTTCTGCGCCTCCTTGGACCAGACCAGGTCCTTAGGCTTATCGGCCAGGCATTGGAACAACTGCCGCATGATGGCGGCCGCTGACGTGACGAATCGGTGGTAAAAGTTAACCATCCCAATAAACTCCTGTAGACCCTTGACCGATAAGGGCTTCGGGAAGCGATGGATAGCGTCGACCTTCTCAGGCAGCGGCTCTGCACCGTGGGAGGTGATGCTGTGACCCAAGAATGAAATGGAACGCAATCCGAACTGGCACTTTGCGGGGTTGATGACCAACCCGTATTTGCGCAGCCGTTCGAAAAACAGGCGGAGTTGCTTGACATGCTCTGCCTATGAGCTGCTGGCTACCAGAATATCAAAGAGATAGATGAATATGAACGGCAAACCCCGACCGACCTGATCCATTAACCTTTGCAACATCTGAGCAGCATTCTTCAGGCCAAAAGGCATTCTAAGCCACTCGAAAAGGCCGAAATGGGTGATGGTGGCCGTCTTAGGGACATCGTCGGGATGGACCGGAATTTGATTATACCCGCGAATAAGGTCAACCTTCGAGAAAAGGGTGCGCCTTCCAGATGGGCCGAGAACATCCTAGATGTTCGGGACTGGGTACCAATCGGCTGTGGTTGGTACCCAGTCAAACGCCTGTAATCACCGCAGGGTCTCCAACCCTAGAACGCTTTAGGCATCATGTGTAGCGGGTAAGCCCAAGGGCTATCCGACCGCCAGACAATCCCCATATCCTCCATAACGTGGAACTCGTCTTGTGCAATGCGCAGTTTATCGGGCAGGAGACAGCGCGCGCGGGCGTGTACCGATGGGCCCTCGGTGGGAATGTGATGGACCACGCCATGACAGGGCGCGGCCCCGTCGAACCGGGGCGTGAGCAACCCTGGGAAGTCAGCGAGCAGGGTTGCGAAAGGTTGCTGAATCTCAGCTACCTCGGCGAGTTGCTGTAGGGGCATGGACAGAAAGCGCGGCTTGGCAGGGCACAGGTCCGACACAGGGACCATGCGTCCGCCTCGCACATTGACTAACAGGGGGAACGCGCGCAAGAAATCGGCCCCCAGGATCGGTTGGGCGACGTCAGCAACAATAAACTTCCACCTGTACGGGCGGGAGTCGAAATTTAAGTCCAGGGTCTGCGTACCGTAAGTGCGAATGTCGCTCCCGTTAACGGCTGAGAGGACAGGTCCTGCCTTACCGATGCGAGGATCTCGGGCGCTCGGAGGCAGGATGCTGGCATGGGCACCGGAGTCCACCAGCAAACGGTGGCCGGAAAAGGGATCGCGGACGTAGAGGCTTTTTTTTTGGGCCGATCGCGTTCGTCTCTATGGACGATCGGCCGAGGCATTTCCCTGATACGAGCTTCACGATCTTCGGGCTTCGGGCCCATATCGTTGACAGTTGTAACACCAGCGACGTTGGCTGTGGACCACTGACCGCGGCGATGCTTCTTTGGCGCTGGGCTGAGCTCCTTCTTCCTCCCGATGTCATCTCAGTTGCACCCGCGCCGTGACTAGGGGGTGGGTGAAAAACACACACGTCCAGCCATCTGTGTGCCCACAATTCGTCAGCTCCCTCTGCGAGTTGTTGGGGGTTGCTGAAATCAGCTCCGGCGAGCATCAGCTGGACTTCGTTGGGCATCTGCTCCAGGAACGCCTGTTCTAAAAGCAGACTTGGGCGGTGCCCGTCCATCAGGGCTAGCATCTTTGCCATGATGGTGGATGGCCGCCGATCGCAGACACTGTCCATGTGCAGCAGCTTCACTGCCCTGTCTTTGCTGCTGAGACTGTAAGCGTGGAGCAGCAGGGCCTTCAGCCCTTCGTATTTGGCGATGGTCTGTGGGTCCCTGATGTAGGGCAATAGCCTCAAGGCACAGTCCTGCGGCAATGCCCCCACCACATGGAAGTACATAGTATCTTCCGCTTCGATGTGATGGAGGTGAAACTGTGCCTCAACGTGGGCGAACCACACCTGAGGTTGGTTAGGCCAAAACGATGGCAATTTGAAAGACGGTGAGCCGTGCCGGGTGCTGGCCGATTCTGCGGGAACGTTGTCTTCCTGCATAATTCTTTTGTCTAACGAGGGCTAGACAGGTCGGGGTCACCAATTTGTGATCTCAAGAATGACAACTGAAGTTTTAAACAAACTTTAATTCGAAAATTCACTTTTCAGTAAACAGGTTCTCTAGACACATCTGGCCACATCGGTGGTCAGTACTGAACTAACCACGCAGAAGCAAAACCGCGTGGAAGCAAAACTGCGCGAAAACACGCAGCCCCTCCCGAGTCACGTGACCGCGGCATCCGAACGCCGGGTTCGATACCTGCGTGCCCCAGTAGGTGCCGCTACAATCTAACTATTGAGTCATTGGCTACTATTGCCCTTGGATTCTTGTTCCACTATGTGCAGCTGAGTCTCAGGATCATCAACTTGGCTGTTGCTGTTCTCTTGAGAACTACATTAATTCCCAGATTTATCCAACATGGTGTCCTGTCTCCCATACTCTCATTCTGTGGGCTGGTGCACAATTTATTCCTCATCCCTTGTCTCCTCCCACCATGTATTAAGCATTAATTACTTTCACTCTGAACACTCCCATCTTTCTTACCAGTCACTTTTCCACTCCCACCTTATGTTTCTCCTGTTTTGTTTTGTACTCTCTTCTCAGCAACTTTGATTGGGTGGCTGTTGCAAATAACAGTTGCTTACACTTCAAAGTAAATCAATGTAAAATTCTTAATCTGGTAATATCTAATGTGCACTCTTATTTTGGGTGGCAATTAGAGGTGCAGGATGAGGCCCTGTGTAAGAAAGTGATTAGAATTCACCTAGCCATGAATACCGAATAGCTTCCAAAATGCTGCCAAGTTGTGAACCATTGGCTAATTTGATAACATTTTCCCAGAAGTATTGTGCACAAACCCAACAACATCAAGCCCATAATTGTGTCTGCATTGTCGACCGCCATCTAAAATCAAGATTGTTACGTAGAGTAGAAAATCACCATTAGTTGTCCAACAGAGTATGCAGAGGGAATTTAATCTGTTATCAGAAACGGCCAGTATATCTTAACAATCGTCGTGAACAAAACTTAAACTGAAGCTGGCTTTTAAGATCACAGAAATGACTGATGTAAAAAGTTCAGATCCAAATGTGTGCTACACAAGCAGCATGAAAGCCCTAGTTTTCATAATGTTTGCATGCACTGGTTGAAATGATGGGTGGATGCTACCTTTTCTGTTTTTTGAACCATTTGTGACTGCTACCTGTACCGTTCCAAATGGTAACTCCAGCGCATGTGCGCCGGCATCCTATGCACATCTCTGCTAACCGGGAACATTGCAGGTGCACCATCCAATCAGAGGATGGTGACGTGGGACTTATGTGGGACTCGGCCAGGGACAGAGTCTGAAAGGCTGCATCCATCTTTTGTAAGTTACGATGATGTTCAAAGTTTGAAGTTCATTAGTAAACTACTGTTACCTTATGCCCCTGTCCCACTTAGGCGATTTTTTAGGTGACTACAGAGACTAGGCTGTCGCCACATGGTCGCTAGGGTGTCGCCTGTATGGTCTCCTCAGTCGCCCAAAGAGTCGTACCTTTTTTCTGGTCGCCGCTGGATTTTGAAATGTTCAAAACTTTTCGGCAACAGTCGCGCCCGTCGGCTTGACACCAACGATCGTAGCCTGATATTGGTGCTGTCGTTGGATGACATGGGTTGTTGCCAGGATGATGTAGGTTATCGCCAGTGCTGACGTCGGTGAATTCCATTGGCGACTACCTACATTAACCTACATCAACCGGCGACAGGTACCGGCGACTGAATTGTCTTGCCTTGTTGTAGCTTGTCGCGAGTGGACATAGGTTGTCATAGGCAGGGGCGGAAAACCTGGGGGCAGGGGCAGAGGGGACACGTCCCCCCCATGTTAGTAGAGGTGGGGGATAGCCCCTCCAAGTTTTTGTCATCCGGATTTTGAAATCTCTGCTTTACGCAAGAAAATGTAGGAGGTGGGACTGCGGATCGAGGGCGCCCATTGGACGAGAGAGACGTCGGTCAGCAGGCAATGGGGCGGGACATGATGATTCAGCGCTGATTGGAGGAGGGACCTGCGCCTCATCTGCAGCCAGGATCGATCCCGGCCGGATCTCCGGCGCTGTCCTGTCCCGACCCGAGTGCCCCCCATGGGTGGCCAGAGAAATCGGAAGTCAGACGGGCATGGTGCCCCCAGGCCCACAGCCAACGCAGAGAAGCAGCGCTAAACCCAGCTCACTCTGCCTGTCCCGCCAGGTTAACCTGCCTGGGCTTGCGGGAAATATGGCAAGCGCGGAGAAGCAGCGCTGGTATCCCGTCAGTCCAGTCAGGGCTTGTAGGTTAACCCGGCGTGACAGGCAGAGTTGAGCTGCATTTAGCGCTGGATTGAGCCTCCGAAGCCTCGCGCATGTGTGTGTGAGTGTGCGCATGCGCGCACGGCCGCCAAAAAATTGTGTGTCCCCTGTTCCCCCGGTCCCCTCCATGTTTTGATAGCGAGTTCCGTGCCTGGTTGTAGGTGTGGTTGGAGGTGGACGTCCAATGGGTCGCGGTTGTCGGTAGCTTGCCATAGCCTGATGTCGACTAGGAGGTATGTTGTTGTAGACATTTTCGTAGACATTGTCGTAGGGGGGTTCCAGTCGCTGTTTTATCAGCGACCTGCTACAACTATGACAGTCGCCGAAAAAATCACCTAATGGGACAATTGACGACGAGGTGAAAAGAAAGAATCATAAATGGCATTGCAAGCTCCCAATTAAATGTCTGACCCCTCGACAACGGCGAGACCAACAGCAGAGTTTGTTATTTACACTATATTTGTCATTTATTGAACTTTTTCTTTTTTTTCCCCTGTTATGTACAATGTTTACATATTCACATATTCTGTTGTGCTGCAGCAAGTAAGAATGTCATTATCCTGTCTGGGACATATGACAATAAAACACTCTTGACATTTGAGGCCTGGCTGCAATGGAAGAGGACCTTCCAGGATTACATTGACCTTTTACTGATTTCCACACTAACGACAAGACTGGAGGAAGCGGCTAAGCTCAAGACACATGAATTTAGGTTACTTTGGGCAGAAAT
This sequence comes from Okamejei kenojei, assembly GCA_035221665.1. NCBI lineage: Eukaryota > Metazoa > Chordata > Chondrichthyes > Rajiformes > Rajidae > Okamejei > Okamejei kenojei. The sequence goes on from CM069138.1 coordinate 81,634,663, forward strand.
ATTTTGACTCCCTACAAAAGCACAACGAAGCAGGTTTGCCCAATGCATTGTCGGTGTTAGACAATATATGGGGGACTAAGAACAATGTTTTCACGGCACGCTTCCGGTTTTCACAGCTGGACAATTCCCCGAAGAGGATGTGGATGATTTCATTACCAGATTAACTTTGGCAATATATGAGTGTAAGTCTTAGGGCATCGCTCCAGACAAAGTTGAAGAAGCAATGCAGATCCATACTTTAATCATGGGAATTGGTATGTTAGCTTTCATAGCAAAAGGATTTGAGTATAGGAGCAGGGAGGTTATACTTCAGTTGTATAGGGTTCTTGGTGAGACCACATCTGGAGTATTGTGTACAGTTCTGGTCTCCAAATCTGAGGAAGGACGTTATTGCCATAGAGGGAGTACAGAGAAGGTTTACCAGACTGATTCCTGGGATGTCAGGACTGTCTTATGAAGAAAGACTGGATACTCGGTTTATACTCTCTAGAATTTAGGAGATTGAGAGGGGATCTTATAGAAACTTACAAATTTCTTAAGGGGTTGGACAGGCTAGATGCAGGAAGATTGTTCCCGATGTTGGGGAGGTGCAGGACAAGGGGTCACAGCTTAAGGATAAGGGGGAAATCCTTTAGGACCGAGATGAGAAGGACTTTTTTCACACAGAGAGTGGTGGGTTTCCGGAACTCTCTGCCACAGAGGGTAGTGGAGGACAGTTCATTAGCTATGTTTAAGAGGGAGTTAGATATAGCCCTTGTGGCTAGGGGGAGCAGAGGGTATGGAGAGAAGGCAGGTACGGGATACTGAGTTGGATGATCAGCCATGATCATATTGAATGGCGGTGCAGGCTCGAAGGGCCGAATGGCCTACTCCTGCACCTAATTTCTATGTTTCTAAGAATCCAGGATGAGAAGTCACGGAAGAGCCTTCTCTCTGAAAGGCATGACCTATTCCGGGACAAGGCATGCTCCACAGCTCGCCACAAGGAAGCAGTGATGAGGGGCTTTACGCAGATCCAACCTCCCCAAGCACCTCCAGAGGGAGTCAACGTTTGCCAACCGTCCGTCGCCAGCAAACAGCAACATTCCCAGCCAACAACACATCAGCCCTCACATATGTGCCATCACTGTGGGGAAAGCCATGTTAGGTGGTCTGACTGTCAACAGCTAAAGACGGTCTGCAAAAAGTTAGGGCATCTTGAGAAGGTGTGTTTTACCAAGAAATGTGCAATGGGGAAAAATACAAAATTCAGCCATCAACGTCGCACATGGAGATGGCCGGTGCGAAGATTCAAACTCTGTTTTACAAACTAGTGAGACGAGCAGCCAGAACCAACCACCTTGCGTTGTAACACTCACGGTTGATAACCAACCTGTGAAATTTGAGCTAGATTCTGGGTCACCTTGGTAAGTGAATCATCTTTACGACAAATTATTCTACTACACATCCCAGCTTAGTGTTCCGCAGCTAAACCGGAGATAACGTCAACATACTCAGTGTCTTCACAGTGGAAGTGGTCCATTGGGGAGAGATGTTCCACTTGCCAGTGCATATGGTCAGAGGAGGTCAACAGCCTCATTTGATGGGCAGGACTTGGATTAAGAACATGCCGTTCTCGTGTGTCAGCCATATTGGTGGGAATCCGCATTGGCCACAGTTTTGCAAAAGCACCAGGTCAGTACTACGGTCCGAAGGCTTAGTTAGTGTTTCCGGAGAAACTCCAACCAAAGTTTAACAAGTCCTGGCCATTGCCTTATGCCATAGGCCCGAAGGTTGAAGAAGAACTCCATCGCCTCCAAAAAGCTGATGTGATAGAACCTGTGCAGTACTTTGAAAGGGCGGCTCCAATCGTACCTGTCTTGAAGTCTGATGGATCCATTCGCATCCGTGGAGACTACAAACTAATAGCTAACTTAGCTATGTAATTGAACACGTATTCACTGCCAAGGATAGAGGATCTGTGTGCATCACCATCAGGAGGATAGCAATTTTCAACATTAGTCCGGAAGGACGCTTGCAACCAGGTCACACTAGACGAAGCCTCCAGGGATGTTACCACGATGAACACTCATAGAGGACTGATCCACTACTTCTCGTTTAGGTGAAGCTGGTTTTACTCTCAAGAAGGAAAAGTGCATGTTTTTGGTCAACTCAGTTGATTACCTGGGTTTCAAAGTTGACAAAACAAGGGCATGTGCAAATCAAAGCCTTAACGGAAGCTCCCTGGCCACGAAATGTTATGCAGTTATGCTCATTCCTAGGACTAGTCATGCAATACAACCGATTTATAAATCAGTCGTCTAGAGTGTTAAAGCCTTTATACTGTCTATTACTGTTTTTTGAAAATTAGAATGTGATTTATTGTTACTTGGACCACAGCTAGTTAAGAGCACCCGAGTCATCAGAAAAAACCTCATGATCTACTCAGAATTGTAATTATCCAAGAATTAAAAAATTGAAGTTTATGAAAAACTGTACCATTTTAGTAAGTGTGTGTTGTAATGTTTAAAATTATTTGATTTTATAAAGGTTAAAAGTTGTGTTGGCAATTTGCATCAAATTCAGTACCTCAAGAGATTAATTCACTTCTGACTCAGAGTAATTCAAAGTTAGTAATTTCTAACAAATTGATCCGTTTTATTGATCCATTTTATTGATCCGTTTACTCTGACTTTAAGTCTTACTGAATAAATCAAATTGCATTGGTTCTTTCACTTTTAATTAACTTATAAGGATAGTGCTTTTTCTGTTTGTTACATTTTGCTCATTTGTATCCATCCTGAAGGGTGACACTTTTAAATTGTAATAATGTAGAGACTGGCAATTCTTCTGGAAAGGTCACAGTCACTGGAAAGGTAGACATGAATGAAGTGTGTTAGGTGGAAGACTTGCAATACCCATAGTAATGAAGTGTTTTGAGCGACTGGTTATGCAGCATATCAAAAATAGCCTACCTGCCGACCTAGACCCACTGCAGTTCGCCTACAGAGCCAACCGATCCACAGAGGACGCAGTCTCAACAACACTGAACCTCGTACTGCCACACCTTGATCGGAAAAATACCTATGCCAGGATCCTCTTCATAGACTTCAGCTCTGCTTTTAACACAATCATTCCGCAGCAGCTGGTGGAGAAGTTGGAGTTATTGGGGGTTGATGCTGGCACATGTAACTGGGTCCTGAACTTTCTATCGCAACGGCAGACAGGGTGGGCAGTAGGACATCAAAAGCCATAGCCGTGAGCACTGGCTCGTCCCAAGGCTGTGTCCTAAGCCCCCTGCTGTTTAGTCTGCTTACACTCGACTGTACTGCTAGACTCAACAACAACTTCATCAACAACTTCGCTGATCACACAACAGTGGTGGTCTCATCAGTGACAATTATGAGGCGGCGTACAGGATGGAGGTGGAGCTGCTCACAGGATGGTGCAAATCCCACAACCTCATTCTCAACGTGGGAAAAACGAAGGAGATGGTGGTTGACTTCAGGAGGGCGGGAAAACAACGCCATACACCTCTGCACATCGATGGAGCTGATGTGGAAAGGGTAAGCAGTGTGAAGTTCCTATGACTCCACCTGTCAGATGACCTGGCGCCCACGACCAACACCACAGCACTGGTCAAGAGAGCCCAGCAGCGACTACACCCTCATCGAAGACTACGGAAAGCAGGTCTCCCCACTGCACACCTACGAACTTTTTATAGGGGGACAATCGAGAGCACATTAACCTACGGCATCACTTCCTGGTTCGGGAGCTGCAAGGCGTACGAACGGCACCAACTGGACAGGATTGTGAAGACCGCCAGCAGGATTATTGGTGCTCCACTCTCTTTCCTGCTGGACATATACAGGAAGAGATGTATCAGCAGAGCCATCTCCATCATCAAAGACCCCTACCACCCATCGCATCACATATTCTCCATCCTGCCATCTGGGAAGAGGTACAGGAGCATCAGCTGCAAAACCAGCAGGACGCTCCTCAGCTTCTTCCCGCAGGCTATAAGACTGATAAACGGACTTTGCCCCCTGCCAAAGTGTCGCGCACCAACCACCAACCTGGACACACTGAAGCAGAGCCATTGTCGTGCCGCTGCCGATTGGAACTCATGATATATGTATTTTTTATTTTTATTTCTATTTATTTTTTACCGCTCACTGAATGGACACTGGTTGAGAAACGTTTTTCCGTTTCCTCTGGGTATGTAAGTACTCAGGAAAAATGATAATAAAGATATACAATATAATGCAGAGGACAAAAGCCAAATTAAGTATTTTTGGATGGGTTTAATATTGTCACGTGTACAGAAGTACAGCGTAAAGCTTTTTGTTATATGCGATCCAGTCAAAGAAAAGACTATACATGATTACAATCATGCTGTCCGCAGTGTACAGATAAAGGTACAGACATACCCTCTGTAAAAAGGTTGTCACTCGAGTCCCTTTTTAAAGCATTTCCCTCTCGGCCTTTGTCCTCCAGTTTAAAGACAGGCTATTCACCTTCTTATTGCTTCTCTTGATTTTTATACACCTCTAAAGTCATCCCTCAATCTCCTATGTGCTAAGGTGGAAAAAAAGGCCCAGCCTCTCCTTCTAAACTCAAATTTTCCAAAGACACTAACACCCTCATAACTTGTTTTTAGATCCTTTGCAGTTTAATGATGTCCTTCCTGTAGAAGGGTGACCAGAACTGGACAGTACAACAAACATGGCCTTACAACCTCTTGCTCAGCTGTAACATGATGTCCATTGGTCTTTGGCCCAGTTGATCAAGATCCCATTGGAATCGTAACAATTCTTTACTGTCCACTATGCCACAAATTTTAATGCCATTTACAAATGTAGTAATCATGCCACCTGCATTCCAAACCACATTGTTCATACGAATAATGAAAAATAGTGAACCTAACCCCAATTCCTACAGCAGACCATTTGTTGTAGGCTTCCAGACTGCAAATCAATCCAGAAGAAACCGGAGCACCCGAGGATACTCATGCAGTTACAGGGAGAAAATGTGAACTCCACACAGACAGCGCACAAAATTAGGATGAAACCCAGGTCTCTGGTGCTGTGAGGCAGCTGCTCTACCAACTGCCCAACTGTGCCACGTTGCTTTTCCAAATTCCTTTCTCGCAGAATCCCCTCCAGTAACCACCCACCAATGTTGTAAGACTCACTGGTCTGTAATTCCCAGGTTTTTCCTTGCAATTTTTCTTAAATAGAGGCAAAACATTAACCTTCATCCAGTCTTGTAGCATCTCACTGGTGGCTATTGATGATACAAATACCTCTATTAGAGGACTAGTGATCAGGTCCTAGGGATTTATCTATCTTTTATGCTTTATAGGACTTCCACCACTATCTCTTGTGTGATGTGGACTCTTCATGACACCTCTGTTAAGCTAATTATTACTTCCCTCAAGTTTGATATTTCATAGCTGTTTCTAATAATGTGTGTTTGCATTTGTAACAAAAAAAAGAGTCCCTTTGTGATCTTACCAATTCTGCAAATTGTTCAGTTGGTTAAGTAATGAGCTTGATAACATCACAGCCAACCAACAAGAAGCATGAATCCTCTATAGATGATACTACCTTTTGAAGTTGGAGAAATGCAAGTTTCAAAATATGCTTTGTGCGTTAATTCCTTTGGGGTAACAACCAATTTAAATAAACTATGGATTTTTTTAGTATGAATAATTCCAATATCCAAATTGCAAGTTCAATTTCACAATCTAGAAACTACTTGTATAAAAATATAGCACTGTAGTTACCACCTTCCTCCACATGGAAGCACTGGAGTAGAGGGTGTGTGCACAGAATGAAAAGTATACAAATATGGTTGTCTTTTTGAATCTGACAGTGGAGTTTTTTAGGTAGATAAAAACTGCTGGAGAAACTCAGTGGGTGAGGCAGCATCTATGGAGAGAAGGAAATAGGCGATGTTTCAAGTCAAGACCCTTCTTCAGATTCTCCCCATAGATGCTGCCTCACCCGTTGAGTTTCTCCAGCATTTTTTGTCTACCTTTGTGATTGTTCCAGCATCTGCAGTTCTTTCTTAAACAATGGAGTTTTTTATGACTGTATTGAAAACTAAACTTTTTAAGATGCCAATTGAATGGGGATCTTTACCTGGTTCAATTATCCCCTGCCTCATGTAAGAGAATACTGCTTTGATTTATAGAGTGCAGCAGCATTCGTGACAGTTCCAAAGATGTTTAGTTTAGAGATACAGAATTGAAACGGCCCCTTCAGTCCACCAAGTCCATACCGACGATTGTTAATCCATTCACACTAGCTCTATGTTATCCCACTTTCTCACCCACCCCCTACCTATTTGGGGGAAAATTTACGGAAAACAATTGACCTGCAAACATCTTCAGGATGGTGTAGGAAACCGGAGCACATGGAGGAAACCCTTGCGGTCATGGGAAGAATGTGCAAACTTCACACAGACAGTACCTGAGGTCATTATAAATAGTGTTTTGTCAGTGAAAGCAATATAGCACTCCTTTTAATATGACAATTTGAATAGTGTAGTAACAGTTAACATAACATGCAAATTGTAGCTTCAGACTTTGACCACTGAGTCACTGAAGTAAAGACAAATATTTTAAGACTATAGATGTATTGATATCAGTAATTTGGTTTTCCCTCTTCTGGAGATGCACTACCATTTTTTTTTTTTTCTCTCCAGCATAGTTGCTTGTCTTTTTTTCCCTCTTTCTCCTGTTACTTGCACTCTTGTTCTTTCTTCATTTTCTCTGGCCCTGGACCCTATTTGTTTCTCTCTCCACCCCCCCCCCCCCCCCCTTCCCATAACAACATACCAGCTGCAGTACTACATTCTGATGCTCTTGAACCTGCCAATCCTTGAGCCAAGGTATACTATATAAAGGCAATGCTAATATTATCGAGCAATCAAAGTGGGGAAAAATATCCAGTTATATCAGGTCCATAAAAACTAGGATGAAAATTAAGGGTGCACATAACACTAGTAAGATGTGTTCATGCTATTCAATGCTAGCATTTATATCTAGAGGACTGGAATACAAAAGCAGAGATGTAATGCTGAGACTCATGTCAGGCCACATTTGAAGCTCTATGAGCAAAGTTGGGCCCTGTATCTGAAGAAGGATGTGCTAGCTCTGGAGAGGGTCCAAAGGAGGTTTACAAGAATGTTTCCAGGAATGAGTGGGTTGGCATATGATGAACGCTTGACAACACTGGGCCTCTACTCGTTGGAGTTTAGAAGGTTAAGGCGGGACCTCATTGAAACTTACAGAATAATGAAAGGCATAGATAGAGTGGATGTGGAAAGCACGTTTCCGCTGGTGGAAAAGTCTAGGACCAGAGGTCATAGCCTCAGAATTAAAGGGCGCTCTTTTTAGAAAGGAGGTGAGGAGGAACTTCTTTAGTCAGAGGGTAGTTAATCTGTGGAACTCATTGCCACAGAGGGCATTGGAGGCCGTCAGTGGATATTTTTAACACAGATATAGACAAATTCTTGATTAGAACGGGTGTCATGGGTTATGGGACGAAGGCAGGAAAATGGGATTAGGAGGCAGAGATTGAATGGTGGAGTAGACTCGATGGGCCTAATTCTACTATAACTTGTGACACAAAAATTGAAGGTGTAGTGAACTGTGAGAGAGTAGAAATGGAGTTGTAAAGAAAAAACAAATGTTTAGAACACTCATCGAGTCGCTTCATCATGTTGCTTCAAGTATTATCTGTTTTTATGTCAGGTTCTCAGCAAGGTCCAGTTTTCTTAAAAAAAAGTTTCAATGATATGTTAATTGGTGAATGGAATTGGTGTATGTTGAAATGTATTTGTGTATTGCACCTTCAACAGAGAGAACAGAAGAGGCATGACAGTAGATGCGATTAGGTTTTTACCAGTGTAAGAGTCTCAAATGAGGGGAAATTAAAGATATGGACTTAATACAGAGGTATTATTCTATATGCTCTGCCTCAGTTCCTGTAGGTTGGAGGGTAGCTAATGTTATCCCACTTTTCGAAAAAGGAGGGAGAGAGAAAGCAGGGAATTATAGACCAGTTAGCCTGACATCGGTGGTGGGGAAGATGCTGGAGTTGATTATCAAAGATGTAATAGCAGAGCATTTGGATAGCAGTAACAGGATTGGTCCAAGTAAGCATGGATTTACGAAGGGGAAATCATGGTTGACAAATCTTCTGGAATTTTTTTGAGGATGTAACAAGTAAAATGGACAAGGGAAAACCAGTGGATGTAGTGTACCTGGACTTTCAGAAAGCCTTTGATAAGGTGCCACAGGAGATTAGTGGGCAAAATTAGAGTACATGGTATTGGGGATAGGGTATTGACATTGCTAGAAAATTCGTTGGCAGGCAGGAAACAAAGAGTAGGGATTAACGGGTCCCTTTCAGAATGGCAGGCAGTGACCAGTGGGCTGCCGCAAGGCTCGGTGCTGGGACCGCAGCTATTCACAATATACATTAATGATTTAGGAAAAAGGACATTTATTGTCACATACATCATTTCTGGTGTAGTGAAATTTGAGTTGCCATTTGCAGCACACCAATAAAAGTAAGAGACCACATTAAAGAAGAATTTAACAGAAAACATAAAAACATCCCCCCACAATGGTTCCCACTGTGAGGGAAGGCGACAAAGTCCACTCCATTCCTCTTGTTCACCCCGTAGTCGGGGCCTATTTGAGGCCTCCGCAGTCGCCGCAATGGCGGCCCGATGTTTCAAGCCCTCTCGCCGGATGATGAAGCTCCGGCGTCGGGAGGACTCTCTTCAGCGGCTTGGAGTGTCTGGAATGGCCGCTTGCTGCCAGAGACCGCGGCTCCCGAAGTTCACAGGCCGCGCTGGTCGGAGCTCCGACACTGGCAATCTCGGCGAGAGATCACAGTCTCTGCAGTGTTTAAAGTTCAGCTCCGCGATGTTGGAGTCGGCAGTCCAAGCACTCCGGAGCTTACCCACGGCAACCCGGGTAAGACATCCCCCCGCTCTGCGATGGTGCTTCAGCGCTGCACCGCCGCCGAAGCTGAAGATTCTGGCTGGTTCCGACAGGAAATGCTACTCCAGTCCAGGTGATAGGCCGCGAGGAAGGGGCGAAGTTATGGCTCGGAGAAAAGCCTCAACTCCGACCAGGTAGGGACCGAGAAATACAGTTTCCCCCTTCACGCCCCCCCTCCCCCACATAAAAAAAGATTAGACCCCCCAAAAACAAACTTTTAACGTACTAAAAAAAAAATTAAAAGGGTGAAAAGACAGACAGCTGCAGGCTGGGCAGCCATACTCGACGGCGCCCCCACTTGAACAGGACATATTTAGATGAAGGAATTAAAAGTAATGACACAAAGCTGGGTGGCAGTGTGAACTGTGAAGAGGATGTTATGAGAATGCAGGGTGACTTGGACAGGTTTAGTGAGTGGGCAGATCCAGTATAGTGTGAATAAATGTGAGGTTATCCACTTTGGTGGCAAAAACGGGAAGGCAGATTATTATCTGAATGGTGTCAGGTTTGGAAAAAGGGAAGTACAATGAGACCTGGGTGTCCTAGTACATCAGTCACTGAAATTAAGCATGCAGGTACAACAGGCAGTGAAGAAAGCTAATGGCATGTTGGCCTTCATAACGAGAGGAGTTGAGTATTGGGCCCTGATGAGACCACACCTGGAGTATTGTGTGCAATTTTGGTCTCCTAATTTGAGGAAGGACATTCTTGCTGTTGAGGGTGCAGTGTAGGTTCACGAGGTTAATTACCGGGATGGTGGGACTGTCATATGATGAAAGAATGGAGCAACTGGGTTTGTATTCACCTGGGTTTAGAAGGATGAGAGGATAGCTTATAGAAACATATAAGATTATTGAGGGATTGGACACGCTAGATGAAGGAAACATGTTCCCGATGTTAGGGAAGTTCAGAACCAGGAGCCACAGTTTAAGAATAAAGGGTATGCCATTTAGAACTGAGATGAGGAAACACTTTTCCACACATAGAGAGTTGTGAATTTGTGGAATTCACGGCATCAGAAGGCAGTGGAGGCCGATTCACTGGATGCATCCAAAAGCGAGTTAAATATAGTTCTTAGGGCTAGCAGAATTAAGGGGTATGTGGAGAAGACAGGAACTGAGTACTGATTGTGGATGATCAGTCATGATCACATTGAATGGCGGTGCTGGCTCGAAGGGCCAAATGCCCTACTCCTGCACCTATTGTCTATGTATGTTAAAATGTCTTCTTGTAGAAGGTGTTGAATTTCTGAAATTCTGTAGTTGAGAGGGTTGTTGAAACTAGATCGTTGGAAGTATTTTATGTGATGGTTAAATTTTTGAAGGGTTTGAGAATTGGGGGTGATGGGGTGACTGGAATTGAGTGCGATTTGTGGGAGACTTGCACAAATGAGTAGCTGAGGCCATGATCGCAATGAATGGCAGGACAGGCTTGAGAAACCAGGTGGGATTTTTTTTCTAGTGTTCTTATATTCACAGACTACCATAAATAGCAGAGTGTTTAGTCGTATTGATGGATGGAACAAAAGTTGGTAGGATACCAGGCATATTTCCCCATACATTATCAAAATAATCAAATAGCTGTTAAACATGAGATTTTTTGTAATAGAAAAATAAATTCCTTGAAAAACTCAACGTCAGACAGCATCTTTGGAAAGAGCAAGAGTTAACATCTCAGGTTTAGGGTTTACACTTTTACTTCACTTGAGAGAATAGGTAAGATGTTGATTAAATTATATGAGGAAGTGCTAAAAATCGCACATGGAATTATTTGGTTTCTGCCTGTTGAAGAACTTTGCAAAGTTAAGTTTGTTATTATATTGGAAAGAAAATAAATTTCATCAATGTGAAAGACTGGGGCACAATATCAATTAAATTGAGAGTTCAGGTCACAGCTTTGGCGCCTACGCTTTGATTATGTGGGGAATGTGCAGATGTGGGGCAGTTGAGTAGTACACGTGTTTGTGTGAGCACTTGTGTCATTCCATCTTTTGACACAAATTTCCCTAAAGAAGTCTTAAAACATATGTTGGGTCCCTTGTATATGAAAAGTGTCTTGTGTTTGCTTCATGCTCAACGGCTAAATTAAAATACATAAATGATGCTCAATGTCTATATAGATCCTTAAGAAACATTTGTGGTCTTGGGAACGACAAATTAAAGAGTTACGAAGCAACTCTGTTAAGGTTCGTTAGGAACACTTGTTTTGAATTGGAGCACTAGAATTTGTATTGGGTTTCACATTTGTGTTGCTCCTAATTTTAATGTTTAATATTAATTAAATTGCTTGACCTGACTTGAGAGCATGGCTGATGCTGGAAGAGCATTGAAATGATTTAAATCAGTCTGAAAAAGGGTCTTGACCGGAAACGTCACACATTCGTTCTCTCCAGAGATGCTCCCTTTCCGCTGAGTTACTCCAGCATTTTGTGTCTATCTTTCATTTAAACCAGCATCTGCATTTCGTACCTACTTCTTCCTCATGTACTCAAACTCTCTTGCAATGACGCCTAAAATACTATTTGCCTTTTTAATTCCTTGCTGCATCTGCATGTTTGCTTTCAGTACGTTATGTCCTTTGTACGTCAATGCCATCACCATTTAAATAATATTCAGCCTCTGTCTTTTTCTACCAAATTGGCTATGTTATGCAACCAAAATGTTTGAGTAACTCAATTGGTCAAGCAGCATCTCAATATAACATAATTAGGTGACATTTCGGATCAATATACCAATTATTGTAATTTGGTACACTATAGAATCTGGGAAATAGGTGATCTATTCTATAGGTGTTTAGATGTGAGGCAATCTAACTGAGAAGTAACAAATTCTGACTGGATGAGAAAGACTGGTTGTCAGGAGGATTTTCTCCCTGGCAGAAAGTTTCGAGTGAGAGGGTAGCTGTCTCTGTATGCAATTTGAGTGCTGAGATGAAATGAAATGTCTTCCAGTAGTAGGTGAAGAACTTTGGGCATTCTTTACCCGTGGAATTGGAGATGGAGTCACTGAAAATATTTGAGGAGAGTTCTATATGCAAAATGCCAAAGTATAGGGTGAGATAACAGGAATGAAGTTGAGACTGATAGAGGATCAGCCGTGATCGTAATGAATGGTGGAGCATTCATAAGGGATGCAATGGCCTTTTCTTGCTCTTATTTTCTGTGTTTTCAATGTTTCTGCACGATCCATCTTAATACTTTGCTCTAGCTGACACATTGCATACAGGTAAATTGTAAAATTTGCAATAAATTTTTTTAAAGTGCCATATTCTGTGATGCAACCCTTTGAACCAATGTTGATTGAAATTTATTTTCTGTTAGACTATAACCGCAGTGTCTTCAATTGTGTCTATACACAATTTGACATTGTGTGCGCTATGCACAATTTTCCATTTTGCATCAATGTAATTATCTGAAGTAGTCAATGAATGGAATAATTCTTTGCTTATTTTTCCCCATTGAATTTACTAACAATCATCAATATATTTCTGCAAATTCAAAATAGAAAGCTCAAAATAGGACATTAGAACTTCAAATCAGTATTTGAACCAGTGCTTTCGTGTACACTTAAGAGCAAAAACAAAGTACCCGAGCAACTCAGTGGGCCAGGCAACATACTGCACTATTTGACGAGGGAATAAGATAGGTGACTTTATGGGTCAGAGCATTTTTTCAGACTGCTGCGGGGTGGGGTGGGGGGTGGTGTGGTGGGGGGGGGGAGGGGAGAAAAGAGGTAAATGGGTGATCTGATGTATTAAAATCTAAAATACAACCAATGTTTGCTCTCATTTGTAGCCTTGCTTTACATCCAGAAAGAAGTCTAGTTGCAACTGGTCAAGTTGGAAATGAACCCTATATCTGCATTTGGGATACTTACAATGTACAGATGGTTTCTATTCTGAAAGACGTTCATACACATGGAATTGCCTGCTTGGCTTTTGATTTTGATGGACAGGTACGTGTTCATGATTGGAGTATTCACTTATCTGGTTAATTTACAACCTGAATTCTGTGCCATTGTAAAAAAAAAAGAGCCCACAACCGAGTTCTTTGCTGAGAACACCTGACTATTTGTCATCTTGATTGATCATTTTTTCTTTATTTTAATTAATGTTTAATTTATTTTTAGTACTTCAAATTTTATCTTAATTTTGAACAATTTAAATCTATTTGAACAGTTTCAGGAAACTTCTGGTTAATAAAATTTTAGACATAGTTTAAAACACTCGAATGACTTTACCAGCTATCCAAGGGGCAGGGACTTGCTGTACCACATGATTAATTTGCAACTCCTAATTGGCCAACTGCATCTGTGAGGTCCGAGGACTTTGGGTAGTAGGCTCCATCTGGGGCAATCCCAGCCAATATTAATCGTTTTGGCATTGGCATACAGATCTGAGGGAAATCTTATGATGTAAAAATATAACAATCATTGATAGCAATAAATACTCAATATCATGAAGATGATTTTGCCCTTCTCAATAATTAAGGGTGGCACAATGGCGCCAGATTTGATTCTGTCCTCTGTCCTACTTGAGTATTCAAATTTTAATGGTTTAAATAATGAAATAATTCTTTTGTTTTTAGCGCTTAGCTTCCATAGGACTAGATGCCAAAAATACAGCCTGCATCTGGGATTGGAAAAAAGGGAAAGTAGTAGCAACATCAACTGGTCACTCAGACAGGGTAAGCATTCAAGATGTTATTTGGTTTAATATTTCCAACCGTTATCTATTTAGCAATACTGCAGGTCAATGAGAATACAATATAAGAAAATATTTTTTCTAAAACTAGACAATAGACAATAGGTGCAGGAGTAGGCCATTCGGCCCTTTGAGCCAGCACTGCCATTCAATGTGATCATGGCTGATCATCCCAAATAAGTACCCCGTTCCTGCCTTCTCCCCATATCCCTTGACTCTGCTATTTTTAAGAGTCCTATCTAGCTCTCTCTTGAAAGCATCCAGAGAACCTGCCTCCACCGTCCCCTGAGGCAGAGAATTCCACAGACTCACCACTCTCTGTGAGAAAATGTGTTTCCTCGTCTCCGTTCTAAATGGCTTACTCCTTATTCTTAAGCTGTGGCCCCTGGTTCTGGACTCCCCCAACATCGGGAACATGTTTCCTGCCTCTAGTGTGTCCAAGCCCTTAACAATCTTATATGTTTCAATGAGATTCCCTCTCATCCTTCTAAACGCCAGAGTGTACAAGCCCAGCTGCTCCATTCTCTCAGCATATGACAGTCCCGCCATCCCGGGAACCAACCTTGTAAACCTACGCTACACTCCCTCAATAGCAAGAATATCCTTCCTCAAATTAGGGGACCAAAACCGCACACAATACTCCAGGTGTGGTCTCACTGGGGCTCAGTACAACTGCAGAAGGACCTCTTTGCTCCTATGTTCGATTCCTCTTGTTATAAAGGCCAACATGCCATTCGCTTTCTTCACTGCCTGCTGTACCTGCATGCTTACGTTATTTTGGTTTGTGTAGCTTTGCTGTCTGATGTAATCTTCTGAATGACATGTGCGGCTCTATTTTGCCCTTGCCTTATCCCATTGACTGCACAGGTTCTCCTTTCTCCTTGATCTGTGTGTTTGTCTTCATACTTAATGTGTTTCTCTTCTTGCTTAATAATTGCCAATTGTCAATGCCATCTTTGCTTTGGTTTCAAAAATACTTTTTATTTTTCATTTCTTATTTGTCCTGTTCTCCACATCGCTACTTTCGCTACTCCTTAAATGGTACATTTATTCTCATGTGAATTTTATTCTGAATAGATTTATGTATTTGCTCTGTCCCAGCCTATATGTCTGCTTCCAAACCAGACAGTGAATTAGAGCTTTGGCTTCCACATCCCATCAAACTTAAATATGATTTTGTTTTTTTTACTTAACTGATTATCATGGTTTGCTTCTTAACCTTGCAATATTTCAATAGGGTTAAAATATGCTCTATTTGATTAAATCTTTACAAACATTATTCCATTGTAGCAAAAAATATTAAAACACTAAGTAATATTGGGTGCACTTTAGAATAAGTTTATTTGTTCCAGTGACTCTTGCAGCTTCTATTTGAACCTATTTTACATTTCAATAATGTGTCTGATCTGCTTATCTTCAGTTTCCGGCCTGTCCCCACTATACTTTGTATAAATCTATCTCGATCTTGAATATATTCAAAGAATCAGCATCTACAGTTCTGTCAGAAGAAATTGCTCCTCTTGCTTTGCTTTCTCCCTCCTTCCCCTCCCCTTCCCAGCTCTCCCACAGCCTACTGTCTTCGCCTCTTCTTTTTCCAACCCCCCCTCCCACATTGGATCTCGACCCGAAATGTCATCTATTCCTTCGCTCCATAGTTGCTGCCTCACCCACTGAGTTTCTCCAGCATTTTTGTCTACCTTCGATTTTTCCAGCATCTGCAGTTCTGTATTAAACTGGACATAAACATAGATGGGTTGGTGAGTAAATTTGCTTACAACACCAAAATTGGAGGAGTTGCAGATAGTGAGGAATGCTGTCAGAAGATACAGCAGGATATGGATCAGCTGCAGAAATAGGTGGAGAAATGCCAAATGGAGTTTAATCCGAACAACTGTGAGATGTTGCACTTTGGGAGGTTGTATGAAGGAGACTGCATACAGTTAATGGAAAGACCCTTAACAGTATTGATATGCAGAGGGATCTTGGAGTCAAAGTTCATAGCTCATGGCAGCACAAGCAGATAGGGTGGTAAAGAAGACATATGGTATGCGTTTGAGGCATTGTTTGAGGCATTGAATAAATGTGTCAGGATGTCATGATGCAGCTCTATAGGAATTTGATTAGGCCACATTTGGAGTATTGCATGCAGTTCTGATCACCCCAATGCAGGAAAGATGTGGAGGATTTCGAGAGGGTATCAAGTAGAATGCTACTGGATTTACCTGAATGCTACTTGATCCCTACAGGGAGGGCTTGGATAGACTTAGAATGTTTTCTCTGGAAAGTCGGAGGATGAGGGGAGACTTGATGGAAGTATATAAAATTATGAGAGGCACAGATTGGGTAGACACTCAAAACCTTTTCACAGGGTGTAAGTGTCTAATACTTAAGGTCATAGTTATGAGGAGAGTGGGGAAAGTTTAAAGGAGAGGTGTGTGGCAAGTTTTTTATACCATGAGTTGGGGGGGGGGGGGGGCTGGTGCTCTTTGCCAGGGGTGGTGGTGGAGGCAGATACGATAGTAGCATTTAGGAGGCTTTTAGAAAAGCACAGGCAGGGAATAGAGAGATATGGATCATGCACAGGCAGATGAGATCAGTTTAACTCGGCATCATGTTCGGCACAAATGTTGTGGGCCGAAGGGTCCGTTCCTGTGCTGCACTGTTCTATGTTCTATTCATTTCTGCAATATGATGTACCTTTCAATTTAATATGCTCCTACTTTAGTCACAGATAAATCATTCCTTTTTTGTAGATTCTTTATTCTCCAATAGTGAATATATTTGAAAGTAATAAAATATCTCAATGTCTGCTCTGCTTATGGTTCCATGTTGACTGCAATGTGAAACAATAACTGCCTCGAAATTATCAAAAACATCAGCATAAGTAATTTGTAACCAAGTTTTAATATATTTAAATATAAACAGCAAGTTAAATGTTAAAACTCTATCTGGTATCCAATTGTCCAGAAATGCAATCAGGTGGAAAAATGTCCTGTCTGGAACACACATATGCTGGTTTAAGTTTTACTGTAAATTAACTTTATAACAAAATCTGTACACGGATACCTGACTGATACCTAGCTTCAGAGAAGTCAGGATAATTCCTTTGACAAAATATGTAATACCACTTAAGTTATAGAGAGCTTATCAGATCACAGACTGTTATGAATTCTCTAGCACAAGATTACGTTCTTTCTCAACTCCTTATTGTGCTTCAGTTGCCCACCTTATGTTTCACTCTTTCCTTTTGTTGTACTTCTCATCCTCTTCCTTTGTTTGTTAATCTGTCCTACTCGGTCTGTTTAATCCTCCCTCACTGTTTTTGATCTGGCCCTTCCCTTGGATGGTTTTGCTCCTTCTCTCTCCCTCCCTGGTTATGGATTGATAGATATGGATGGTTATATATAATCCTTTAGGTTATAACATGATACTATTTCTCGAAACTAGTTTTGGCATCAAGTAGAAAAATAAATGTAATCTCTTGGCAGATTTTCGATGTGGCTTGGGATCCTCATCAACCAAACAGACTTGTTAGCTGTGGAGTGAAACATATTAAGGTAAATATCATAATTCGTGTTCAGAAATACTGATATTAAATATTGCCTTCATCAAACTACAGTTGTAACTGTTTATCTGTTTTAATTGGTTTTGGTATTTTAAAACTCTAATGCTGATACCATGGATTTATGGAATCAGAGAGTTGACATCATGCAGAAATGTGAAAAGTTGACTATTTAAATAAGATGTATATCAGAAACCAAGCTAATAATGTATTAATATAATGTTAAAGCCAATGAGAGAATGAATTTAATACTCTCATCTTCAGCTGAAAATAGCTGAAAAAACGTAATCTACTCAAATTTGATTTTCCATATATTTTACTGCACCATCTAATCTACAATGCATTCATTACATTAATTTACAGAAAGACTTTAGCTTAAATTTATCTGAACTGCAAGTAAATTCTGCCTTCAGAGAGATTTTTTTTAAAACGGCACTGTGCTATTGCATGATGGAGCTTTCGGTGCAAGAAAGTTCTATTGAAAGAGCCTGGGTGTGTTGTTGCAATGCATTCTATACAATATCTCTTGTTGCAATGCATTCTATATCTCTTGCATGGTTTCTAAAATTCAGATGCTTCCATTCTGAATGATGTTTGGTGTTTCTTCTCATCCCCCTTCTGCTGTAATTCCATTTATCCATTCCTGATCATGTTTATTTAATGGCAATTCAGGAATGTAAATTTTTCATGATCTTATATTTTTGCTTTTTTTGAGGAGGGTGGGTGGGGGTTGAACAATTAACTACTAAGCTAGTTCAAATTTACATTTTGCCTCTTTTTCACATAGATGTATTCCAGAACAGTAGTGGCTTCTGATAATGACACCTTTGCAGAAGCCAAGCAGAAAAGAGGATTCCATGATTTGAATGTAAATTTTAATGACCGACTTTAAAGAAATGACAAAATTGCTCTTTCTTTAGCAAAGGAAGGTAATTTCAAAATTGTATAAGGATTTCAGAGGCAAGTTAGAATTTGGGATAATGGAGAAAATGTAGGAGGACAGAGTATCATTTTTTGCATGGTTTCTAAATTTCAATACCAACTAATTAGTCACTGTGTTGTAAAAAC
Source organism: Okamejei kenojei (assembly GCA_035221665.1). NCBI lineage: Eukaryota > Metazoa > Chordata > Chondrichthyes > Rajiformes > Rajidae > Okamejei > Okamejei kenojei. Next base: position 81,652,995 of record CM069138.1, read on the forward strand.
AATGAGATAGTGAAAATGTATTGAAAATTTTTTTTTTACTTCTTATTGCAGTTCTGGACATTATGTGGAAATGCACTAACACCCAAAAGGGGAATTTTCGGTAAAACTGGTGACCTTCAGACCATATTATGTTTAGCCTGTGCGAGAGATGAAACAACATATTCTGGTGCTTTAAATGGTGATATTTACGTCTGGAAAGGGCTAAATTTGGTCCGCACAATTCAAGGAGCCCATGGAGTAAGTAAAATACATGGTGCATAGTATCCTTTCCTTGGTGTTACATTATGTAATTGGTCGCTGTTTAAATTTGGTAACAAAAAGCAGGGATATAATTTGAGGAATGTTTTAGCAGTTAGGCATCTGGAACTACCGACCCTGCACAGATGGGTATGTGTGGTTTTTAATATACTGCAGGGCAAGGGTACTAAGGCTCAATGCAGTGTTACTGAACATAGCAAAAAATTGAAAAGGGATAGAGACCAGATGGAGACAGCATCCAATAGCCTTGAAACAAAGTACTTTGAGATTTTGTTCATCATAGCCCTGGTCTTCAACCAGGCCAACCTGAAGAGTGCTACCAAAACTGGAAAGGGTGCATTGAAGATGTACGAGGATGTTGCCATGACTCGAGGGCCTGAGCTTTGGGGAGAGATTGAGCAAGCTAGGACTTTATTCCTTGGTGTGCTGGAGGCTATGTAGTGATCTTGTGGAGGTGTTTAAAATCTTGAGCAGAATTGATAGTAAATGCACAGAGACTTCCCCAGGACCTGGGAATCAAGAACCACAGCATATAGGTTTAAGGTGAGAGGGAAAAGATTAAATAGGAACCTTAGGGGCAACCTTTTCACTCAGGGGATGGTGGGTATATGGAATGAACCACCAGAGCAGGCAGTTGAGGCAAGTACGATAGCAACATGTCAACAGGTACACAGATAGGATAGGTTTAAAAGGATATGGACCAAATGCGGGTATATCCTAAATCTTTCACCATCTTATCCACTTGTGTTGCCACTTTCAGGGATCTATGAACTTGTATTCCAAGTCCCACTATTCATCAACACAATCTGGGGCCCTACCAATTACTAGGTATTTTTCACCACTATTTGCTTTCTCAAAATGTGCCCCTTTGAACTTTTGAGGTTTAAATTCAATTTGCTGTTGCTCTGCCCAACTTCTGAGATGATCTATATTATGCCTTGTGCAATCTTGCTTGTTGGATATGACCCTGACTTTTGTATTACCTGCAGATTTGGTGATCATATCTCATACATTCACAACTAAGACTTTAATACACATCACAAACATGGAGGGTCCAAGCAGAGATCTGCATGCATATGGGGCAGGAATGGAGCAGTGGGTAGGGATAGTTGCTGATGCTAGGATGGAAAGATGTCAAGAAATGTGTTGGGGATGTGAATACAACCATGATCTATTATATATAGAAGAATATGTCCATAATTTTGTTCAACTGTGTTTAAAGGCCTAGTCCTGGGGCTATGTATTTAAGTAAGTAAGTAAATTTATTGGCCAAGTATTCACATACAAGGAATTTGCCTTGGTGCTCTGCCAACAAGTAACAACATGACATACAGTGACTTATGAATGATTCCGAAAAAACTAAACATTAATAATAATAAAACATTAATGATAAAACACCATTGATCAAGCATGCGAACCAACAAAATACCAGATCAAAGGGAGGCTACAGATTTTTGGCTGTTGAGTAGAGCAACTACTCGCGGATAAAAACTGTTTTTATGTCTGGCTGTGGCAGCTTTGACAGTCTGGAGTCGCTTTCCAGAGGGAAGTGATTCAAAGAGTTTGTGGCCAGGGTGAGAGGGGTCAGAGATGATCTTGCCCGCTTGCTTCCTGGCCCTTGCAGTGTAGTGTTTATCAAGGAGGGAAGGTTGCAGCCAATAATCTTCTCTGCTGATCGGACGATTCGCTGCAGCCTCCAGGTGTCATGCTTGGTGGCTGAGCCAAACCAGACCATGATGGAGAAGGTGTGACAGACTCTACGATAGCCATGTAGAATTGGACCATCATTGCCTGTGGCAGATGGTGCTTCTTCAGCTGCCGCAGGAAGTACATCCTTTGTTGTGCCTTCTTGACTGTGGAGTCGATGATAGTCGCCCACTTAAGGTCCTTGGAGATGATGGTTCCCAGGAACTTAGAATAATCCACAGATGTGATGGTGGTGTTGTTGATGGTGAGGGGAGGGGGAGCTCTCCTAAAGGCTACAATCAATTTCACTGTCTTAAGAGCATTGAGCTCTAGGTTGTTGCTACGGCACCAGGACTCCAGCTGTGACACTTCCTGTCTGTAGGCAGATTCCTCCCCATCCTGGATCAGTCCAATCAGGGTTGTGTCGTCCACAAACTTGAGAAGCTTGACAGAGGTGTCTGTGGAGATGCAGTCGTTGGTGTAGAGAGAGTAGAGTAGAGGAGAGGAGAGAGTACGCAGTCTTGCGGTGCTCCTATGATGACTGCATCATCCACAGATCTATTGGCCCGATATGCAAACTGCAGAGGGCCCAGCAGGGAGTTTGTGATATTTTTCAGCTTGGCCAGCACAAGCCTTTCGAGTGTCTTCAAGACTACAGAGGTCAGTGTGACAGGCCTGTAGTCATTAAGACAAGTAATCCTTGCCTTTTTGGGTACCGGGACAATAGTGGAGACTTTGAAGCAAACAGGGACAGTACATGTTTGCAGGGACTGGTTAAAAATGTCTGTATAGACCGGTGCCAGATGTTTGGCACAGAGCTGAAGAGTAGAGGGGGAAACACTGTCAGGTCCTCGAGAGTTACGGCTCTTTTATCCTCTGAAAAGCCTCTCCACCTCCTCTATTTGTATTGTTGATATTGGATAAGTTATGTTGTGCAGCACAGAGGGTGTGGATGATTGTGTGTGAAGTGGTGATTGGAGGGGGGTGGGTGTAGAAAGGCATAGTCTTTGCAGACTGAGGTCAGGCTGTGAGTGGGTGTGAAGTGTTGGTTGGGATGGGAAATGGTCCAGTCTTTTCATACTGGAATCTTGCCTTAAGTAGGTGTGAAGTGATGAATGGGAAGGGGAGGGTGCAGGGTCCATTCTTTGTAGACTGGGGTCTGGCTGTGTTGATTGGGGAGGGGGTACCAGGATTACATTTCTGATTTTCAAACCTGCAGTAAAACTCATTCAGGTCGTTGATCAGCTGACGATTGTCCAAAGAGCGGGGGGCTTTCCTCTTGTAGCTGGTAATTTCTTGCAAGCGCTTCCAAACTGAAGAAGTGTCACTAGCGGAGAACTTGCTCCTCAACTTCTCAGAGCACCTTTCCTTGGAAGCTCTGATTCCTCTTCTCAGCTTGTACTTGACCTGCCTGTAGAGGTCTGCATCCCGGCTCCTGTAGGCCTCTTTAGACCGTCGGAGCTGTCTGAGTTCTGCAGTAAACCAGGGCTTGTTGTTGTTGAACCATTTCCGGGTCCTAGTTCGAATGCAACTGTCCTTGCAAAAGCTGGCATATGATGATACAGTGTCTGTATATTCATCGAGGCTTGTGGTTGCTTCCCTGAACACATTCCAATCCGTGCAGTCAAAGCAGGATTGTAGGTTCTCAATGCCCTCGCTTGTCCACCTTTTCGTTGTTCTGACCACAGGCTAGCAGCTTTTAGTTTCTGCCTATAGGTCGGAATAAGGTGAACTATGCGATGATCAGAGAGACCCAGACCCGCCCGGGGAACAGAACGATATGCGTTCTTGATTGCCGTATAACAGTGATCGAGTGTTCTCTCCCCTCTGTTGGGGCAGGTAACATGAAGTCTATTTTGGAAGGTCACAGCTGAGGTTAGCTTTGTTAAAGTCCCCCAAAACAATGACCATGGAGTCACTTTCTACCCTTATTACCTGGTCAGCTAGTTGCAGGTAAACTGAATACAAAAATTGTTTTGCTGCTTATTGCAATTGAATGTGAGCAATTTTATTGGGTTTCAATGTGTAAGGGTTCACTATTTTTTTTAACCTATTCCTTTCAAGCCATTGGCTTTGATTTTCATTAGCTGTTTTGTTCTATTTCTGTATTTTCAATTCCAATTTTTTCTGCATTACAGGTTCAATTTCATGTTATTTTATGTACCATAATTTCTATCTCTGGGACTGAAGTTGTTTGCACTCTGTCAATAAAGCTGACATTCATTCATGCCCTGCAATTTGCTAGTCTGAAATTCTGTCCTTTTCTTTCTCAATATTTTATATATTCACTTTTTTTAACTTGGAATATTTATATAACATGAGATGTGGAACTGTTATGCTGAAGCAGTGTCAAAATTGATGATCTGAGTTTATACAGCAAACTGTTGTAATTTTTTTTTTTTTAAATGGCATAGTTCTAAGTCTGGCCTTGAAGTAGTAATATGACAAAGTTGATGGAGTAAATTCACTGATCCAGGAATGCTGGTTGAGTGGTGAGCAGAAGATCGATGCTATTTCATAAATGTCTCTTCAGTCTCTTTGGAGCTCTGCCCTTGTGTAGGGTAAATATATGTTTTGTGCATCATGTAGTTCCATGATATTCCAGTTAATGCTAACAATTAAATTTTCATGATGTTTTCTTTTCCTTCTTGGTAGGCAGGAATATTTAGTATGTATGCCTGTGAAGAAGGTTTCGCTACTGGTGGGAGAGATGGGTGCATCCGACTATGGGATGGTGACTTTAAACCAATCACAAAAATTGACCTTCGAGAGTCTGAACAAGGATATAAAGGTATAAAAATGTAACCTTAACAAAATCCACAATTTTTCCTATGGCATTCTTCGGGACATGTTTACTCATCTATATTACTGGAAAATGAACAGTTTTTAATTTTCTTTGATTTAACAGTTTATCAATTTGCATTTAAAAGCACCTTTGGCAAAATAAAATGCTGCCAAAAGAGGAGACATCAGAAAGTGGTGACAAACACCTTAGAGACTAAAGATGGCCCAGTCGTTTACTGAGGGAAATCCAGATCATTACTCTGAAGATGGTTAAGTTCAGAGATGCCAGTGTTGGGAGGGATTGGTGGTGGGGTAAACATTAAGGTTAAATTAAATGGGGTTATTATTCACAGAAGTGAGAGCCAAATGAGTTAGAAGGTGTGGGGTTGGGGTTAGATTTAGCGATAGTGACGGATCCAGGCATTTGGTGGTGTGAGATAAAGATACCACAAAGTTAAAATTCAAATTTGTATTAAATTTGAAACCATTGTACCGAGGTGGACCTGCAAATTACTGCTAATTCACAAAGGATATATAGGTTAATGACAGAATTATTTTCCAGGCTAATTACCCTAACATTGATGTCCCCTTTACTACAGGTCAGCAGTGTTGAACTGGTCACATTTGCATGCCCAACATAATCCTCTCAAATGTCACATTATTCAGAGCTCGTTCATAGCAAGAAATTAGCAGATGGACAGAAATAAAGAGTATAAGGTGTGCTCAAAGCTTCCTTAAAGTGCATTCTTCCTGCTGACTCCTTGTAATCTTAGGCCCATGACTGTTATGTGGAAAAGAAGCATTTGGAATCCTACTTTGAGGCCATGCATTGGGAGCACCCAGAAACCCTGTTCAAGTGATAAATGGAGTATATTCCACATCACAGGCTACTTGCCACCTGGACGTTACCAAAGTCCTGTCCCATATGTAAGAGTCTGGCCTCACATTGACCTCATTAGCCACCTCCAGAATTTACAAAACTAGAGAGGAAGCAGAACATCCTTGATCCTGAAGGATTGCCAGAGATGCTGTCTACCCTGCTGAGTTACTCCAGCATTTTGTGCCTATCATTGATAAGTGAGGAAAGGTATCAGAATTTAGGTAATCTTGCAAAAGCTTGTATTGGGAAGTTGTCCAGGGGAATATCAAAAGAGTTAAACATAGAGATGACAATGCAGAGTAAATGGTGATTGGTAACTCAGGTCAGGGTTTTAATGGCAAACTTAAATTTATTTGAGTCTGGTTCTCTCTTAAACTGTGGCAATGGAAATTATTGGAGTACAATATTGGTAACAAACACTGATGATGTGAAACAGCCCTCCAAATACACTGATGCCTATCGGACATGAAAATGATATTCTTGATGGTGTGCACTAATTTGGCATTTCTATATAGTGAGGCATATTAAAATAAATTTGATAATGATTAGGTAATAACTGTACAATATCCAAAGTATGCAATTTATTTACCAGTTTGCCATGTGCATGATGCACTGATTCAAGAAGGTGCCTTGTGACGTACAATTTCTTGCAGTGCACAACTGAATAGCCTCCTCGGAATCCATTGGCACGTGTGACCTGTGACAGCACAGGCCACTGATACAGAAGTAGCCTGTCACAAGATGCAAGGACTATTTGGCATAACTTGGATCTAATCTGCTGACCATGGACTAGCTTCAAAGGGAGCAGGTTTTTTAAACTTGAGGAATCTTATTCTTCAGAGGCTGCTGATGCTCTTTACTATCTAATTTATTCTATTTACAGCTTTTATCTCCTAATGATAGAAATGTTCACAATATCCAATTCAATAACTGAACTGATCACAGTCCTGTGGTGCCAGAGATATCCTTATCACTTTACTTTCATTTATTAAAGGCCTGTCAATCAGAAGTGTTTGTTGGAAAGCAGACCGTATTCTCGCGGGAACCCAGGATAGCGAAATATTTGAAGTGATGGTTCGCGAACGTGACAAACCTCTCCTGATAATGCAGGGCCATTGTGAAGGGGAGCTTTGGGGCTTGGCAGCCCACCCTAAGAAACCATTGGTTGTCACAGGCAGCGACGATCGATCTGTACGGTTAGTATCTTACCATATTCAAGGTTTTGCTTTTATTTTCCATTTGATAGGGCAATATATTTCAGCACTGAAACTGTCTTTTGGAAAAAGAGTATTTTCCACTAACGTATTATCTTATTAAGAGCAAAATAACAAAATCATGGGTGTAAGGTAGTAAGGTAATGATATAGTGGCATACATTATTCCTTGGTTTACAAGAATTAACAAACTTTTTTTACTTCTGCTTCATCTGCAACCACCATTTTATTTCCATGTTGATTAGAAATTATTAATTTTTAATCGCATGCCCCTTTTTAGCTTTATTGCTCGATGTTTTGGGTATAGGCATCTCCATCGCCAAGTTTACAAATCTAGAAGCAATGAAATCGCATTTACTTAGAACCTGGTAATTTTTTTTCTCTTATCTAAAATCCCACAATTACTAATCTATTAACTAAATATTTATGCTTGGTAGTCCAATTACTGCGGGAAATTGTTGGCAAGACGAACATTTATTAACCATCCCTGGTTGCACTTAAGAAGGTGATGAATGAACCACTAATGCTATCGAAAAGATATTTCCCCGTGCTGTAGACCAAGTAGTTCCAAGCTGCAGACACAGGAAAAATGAAGGCATGGTGATATAATTATAAGTAAGGATAATGTGTGACTTGGAGGGATGCACACGAGTGGTGATATTCCTATGAAATGTATTCCTATCCACAATTGTGATATAGATCATAGATTTCAAGGGTGCAAATGGCGTAGAATATTTGAGGAATTGCAGAGCATTTTATAGACTGTACACACTATAGTCACTGTGCACCAGGTGACAATTAGTCAGATTATCCATTTCTTGTGAACAGGACATGGGGGATCATTCTCCACAAAGTCCACTTGTCAGATACGTGCATTAATATATAATAGGACAAGACGGGTGCAAAAAAGTAAATTTAATCTCTCTATGACACTTACCACTTTATTCACATGCGGACAGGCAAGAAATGATTGACTTTACAGAAAGTGACATTACATTCAATGTCTATGAAAAGAACATGTAATTTGGAGATTATTTGGTGATTTACAAGGATGTAAATTATGTTATAATGGCAGATTTGAAAGAGACGAGGGAAGTTCCTAAGTTAATAGAATTGCTAACAATACCTGCTAACGGGGGACAGGAATGAATTGGAATAAATGGTGATAACAGAATTGCAAGAACAGAAATTGAATCTCCTGCCAAAAATAGCATTAGGAAACTTCTGAAGAAAGCAGAGGTAAAACATTTGGGGCTTGAACAAATGTTTCCTCATGGTCTTGTTCAAACCCAAATGTTTGATCGGATTTTGAAAGCAGATCAGTTGCAGGCAGTGAAACACTTTATCCGGGGAACGTTATTAGTCTCAAATATTCGGCTAGATCTTTTATCCTTACTAACAAATCTACTAATGCAACCAAGCTGTTTAGCGATCCCTTAAATCATGATTGATTATTCATGTTGCTACTCAAACATAGAAACATAGAAAATAGGTGCAGGAGGAGGCCATTCGGCCCTTCGAGCCAGCACCGCCATTCATTGTGATCATGGGTGATCGTCCCCTATTAATAACCCGTGCCTGCCTTCTCCCCATAGCCCTTGACTCCACTAGCCCCCAGAGCTCTATCTAACTCTCACTTAAATCCATCCAGTGACTTGGCCTCCACTGCCCTCTGTGGCAGGGAATTCCATAAATTCACAACTCTCTGGGTGAAAAAGTTTTTTCTCAGCTCAGTCTTAAATTACCTCCCCTTTATTCTAAGACTGTGGCCCTGGTTCTGGACTCGCCCAACATTGGGGACATTTTTCCTGCATCTAGCTTGTCCAGTCCTTTTATAATTTTATATGTTTCTATAAGATCCCCCTCATCCTTCTAAACTCCAACATCAGCCCTTATACTTTATTTAAAAAATTGAGAGTTTCTCTAGAATACAAAAATCTGTGAAACAACATGGTCCACTTATTCTTGGGTGCTGGTTGAAATGCATTTCAAGTTTTGTTTTATGCCCATTTACCATTTCATGATAGAATTGTTTTGTCAAGGGCCATTTCACACTTGAGTAAAAAAAATAGGTCAAAATCAGTTCTTGTAAATGCTTTTTATAGGACTTAAGTTGTATTTCTTTTTAGAAAGTTGATGCTCCTTTCAATTCTGTCATGGTTCATCAATTGGGAAAACTCGTTTTTTGATCTCAGCTTGCATAATTAATGGGATTCAAGCACTGTTCATTAATCCAACTTGCATTATTTAGCATCGTGATCATCTGGTGTCATGTTTTAACAGGGAACTCCACTCTATTGCAAGTTGTTTCTTATTTCATTTCATCCAATTCTTTATCCATGATCTTATTACAGACCATAACAATCATTACTCAAAGATTAATCATAAACTCAAACAAGTCTCTTCCTTATAGTGACACAGTACTCTGGATTAACTAGGTATCAAGCAGTTGTTTATGGTGAATGGTTGTGGTGATTTCATGTTATCATGTTGAGTGCATTGAATTGGCATAAATTTGGCTTTGATGATGTATCTTCTGCTTCCGCAGAGCACAGTTGCAAATGGATTAGCCTTGCACTCACATGCGGGGTCCTGCAATTATTCAGGATAACAATTCTTGGAGCTATCTCTTCCCTTCACTCTTCAATTGTTCATGAAAACATTTTCACACAGCACAGCTGCCGTACTGAATGTAAGGAATACATGGAATTGGAATGTTTTCATAATTCTATGTGTAACTAGACTAAGTGGGACCCGTTGGGTCCCGTCCCCTCACGCATGGTTGCGGGGGGGGGGGGGGGGGGAGGGAGCAGCCTGCGGCTTCACACACTCACTAACAACCCCCGCCACGCACACTAACTACCACCCGCGCACACACACACTAACTACCCCCGCGCACACACACACACACTAACCACCCCACGTGATTATATTAATATTATTCATTTGGAGAGAGGGGGGAGAATACACACACACACACACACACACACACACACACACACACACACACACACACACACACACACACACACACACACACACACACACACACACACACACACACACACACACACACACACATCCACATCCAAGATCAGAGTTTTATAGTTATACTAGACGAAGTGCAGACCCGTTGGGTCTGGACTCCGAACGTGCTTCAGTACCCGAGAAGGGAGGGGGTGGGGGGAGAGAGGGCATATTGGGAGGAGGGCGAGCTGTAGCAGTTGCAGTTATGGTGTCTGGCCAGTAGAAGGCCACAAAATGAGTGAGTGCTGCAGCAGCTGCAGTTATAGTGTCTGGCCAGTAGAAGGCCACAAAATGAGTGAGTGCTGCAGCAGCTGCAGTTATAGTGTCTGGCCACCAGGAGGCCACAAAATGAGTGTGGGGGGGGGGGGGGGGGGTGTGAAGGATTTGATGTTAAAAAGTGTACATAAAAATGTCTAAATCTAATGAGGAATGTGTTTGTGAATGTACAAGCGTAATGTCTGGCAAAATGGAAAAATTGTGGCGTTTGAGGGTCCGGTTTTGGCGGAGCAGGGAATCAAAGGGCGAAAATGTGACAGCCAGCCGGCAGCCGGACGGCGGTCGGCAGACACACACACAGTTTGAAAAGTATATAGATAAGGATGCAGATAAATTAACATTTCAACTGGTCCTACCAAGCGTAATAGCATATTTATTTAACGTGTACTCCTGGCTCATAAATAATTTGCATTGAGAGTACAACTTAAAATCTACTCGTAGCATCCATTTTTAAGCAAAAATAGACAATTCAGACTCTTGAATAGGATTGAGTGGGAGTAGCCACTGAGGCAAGTTTAGATTTAAGAGCCTGTCCCACTTGGGTGACCTAATCCGCGAGTCCAGAAGAGTTAAAGCTCATTCAAGCTCGAGGGCACTCACCTGGAAAGCGCTCTGCACGATGAAGAGGAAGGTAAACGGCTGCCACAGAGTACCGTAGGTCCTTTAGCGCGGGGGGGGGGGGGGGGGGGGGGGGAGAGAGAAGGGGAGAGAGATGGGGAGACAAAAGGGGAGGAGAAGGAGGAGAGAAGGTCTTCCTAGGTCGTGAAACTCCAATGAGCCAATCAAAATGGGCGGTCAGCGAAGGAGATGGCCTACGGATGCCGTCGACTGCCTGTAAGTAAATAGCGACCCCACTCCGCTGTACTACGAGTGAAAAAGACCCATGCCGACCAAATTTTACTTGTGGAAAATTTTTCAATATGCTGAAATTTTTTCCGCGACCTAACTGAGGCCGTGAGTAAGCTGGAAACTCCCTCGAACATGAAGGAGAGTTTTAGCCACCTCATATGACCTAGGACCTCGTGTCAACCATGCTGCGAGTTTGAGTCCAGGGCAAATTCTTCTAAACGCCTAAGTGGGACAGGCCCTTTAGAAATACAACAAAACAGGTTGGCTAGCAATACTGAGACACATTTGCATCCACCCCAACACACTAGAGACAATTTACAAAGGGCAATTAACCTATATGTTTTCGGGATGTGGGTGGAACAGGAAATGGGGGGGTATGCAGGGGAACGGGGTTCCCCTACTTTTCAGTTTCCAGCTCGGGTTTAATGAGTACTGCAGAAAGATTGGACTCGTTAATCACTTGATTCAACTGAGATGAAAATGATTTGTTAATTGCCACTGCTAGCAGCCAGTAGTTAACACGTAGTTATACAATGTGTCATCAATGCATCGATCTGCATTCCTTGGTCAATATAATTGTGTTTTGACCCAGTATTAATGACGCCGCGTTCCTTTGAATAAATGTAACGGTAGAATTTCTTGAAACTTACTGTCATTAAGGGCTCCGGACCGTAACCACGGGCTTCTTCCTGGTGTGCACGCACAGTCATTCACCCACGTTATTTTAAGAAGGAACTGCAAATGCTGGAACAATCAAAGATGGACAAAAATGCTGGTGAAACTCAGCGGGTGAGGCAGCATCTCACCGGCTGAGTTTCTCCAGCATTTGTGTCCACCCACCTTATTTAGTAATTTGTACTAGTCATTTAGGCAAGTTATATGAATTTAAAAAAATAAGTTTATGCATGTTCTTTTCTCTCTCTCCTTCAAGGTTAGTTCTTCTGTTTGCCTTTATTTGCTTCAGTTTTATTTAGTGTTATTTATCACGTGGTTGTAGCGTTTGAATGACGTATCGGATTTTTGAAATTCATATAAATTCATAATGTTGCCCAAGCGCCAAATCCTTTCAGCTGTACCTGCAACTGAAGCTACGGGTGGATTAGTAGACCTTCAAGAGGCATTGACACTTTGTTTTTATGTGGAGGGGTAATAGAGAAGGGCTCCGGACCGCAAGCTCACTGACTGAATGATACAGATGTCCTGACTGCAAATCACACCCTTCCGATCAATTATTTTAGGATAAGCCTTTCTAGAGAACATGCTACTTTTTGATTTGCCCATTTTCAAAATATAGAATTTTGAATTTGGCGTTTGATTGGTACAAGGAGACTACAAAGCTCGTAATATGTATTTGTTTACACACTGTGACTTTCTACATTTCTACTTTTGGTTATGTATGTGGCAATTATGGCTCACGGAATTTTCTCCCACACTACGTTATATTCATAACCACATATTTAAATACATGAAATTTTCGATCTTTCCCAACCCCTTAAATGCCTGAAGAAGGGATCCGACCCTAAACGTCACCTAGCCATTCCCTCCATAGATAGACACAAAATGCTGGAGTAATTCAGCAGGTTAGGCAGCATCTCTGGAGAGAAGGAATATGTGTTGTTTTGGGGCGAGACCCTTCTTCAGACCCTCCATAGATCCAGCCTGACCTGCTGAGTTCTCCAGCAATTTATGTTTTGCTCGTAAAATAAATCCGTGGTCCACTGAAGAAACAACACGATAGACCACTTTGGAAGTGCAGGTTTTGCTGTACACTTCATACTGTAGAACACATCATAATACACCTTGAGTGAATTAATGGGGTTAGAGTTTTTTTAATCTGTTATCTAGAATTAATCGATTTAAATCGGAATTCCGATTTTTTTTGTTTTCCTATTTGTCAATTTTTTGTGCCCGATTATTTGGCGACCGTTGTCTCTTGGGTTGGGTCCAATCACCGACCAGCTTCCCTTAAAATTCCCGTCCAATCTACAAATCGGTCTCCTCCGGTCCAATCAGCTGCTATCTCCAAGTGCATTGTGTCCAATCACATAATGCGCTGGTCACTCGGCGGCCAATCAGACACTGTCTCCGAGTGGCATTGTGACCAATTACCGACCGTCTCTCTTAAAATTACAGTCCAATCAACAAATTGGTTTGCTCCCGTCCAATCAGCAGCTGTCTCCAATGGCATTGTGTCCAATCACATAATGCGCTGGTCACTCGGCGGCCAATTAGACACAGTCTCCGAGGGGCGTTGTGACCAATCAATGACCTGCTTCTCTCACCAAAGCAGACGATGGCTAGAGCCAACAGAGAGAGAGAGAGAGAGAGAGAGAGAGAGAGAGAGAGAGAGAGAGAGATGCAAGAAACAGCTATGACATATAATAGTGATGTTACAAAACCTACCTTTAACGGCGCTGTAGTTCTGCCATTGGCCGTGTGCGTGACTTTGGCGCCTGTGGGGGGGTGGGATTAAAATGCAGGTTTGTATCGCTTGTCGAGGAAGGATTTCCTCGGGCTGCTAGTCGATGAAGAAAAATCGATCGGACTTCTGTTCCCGGTTTTTTTAATTAAAAAAATCGCTGGACAATTTAATAGTTGGATTAAAGTAAAAAGAGACTTTGAAAGCTCTCAACGCCTACAATGTAACGGATCTTAATATCAGGACAAATCAAAAGGTAAGTCGTTTATTTCACATATAATCTTGTTTCTTGGGGTGGCTTTACTCTAATCTTATGACGCGAAAATGTTATTTAGGCCCCATACGAACCGGCAGTGTCTTTGCCTGCCGATATGGGGTTTAAATTCACGGCAACGGAAACATTCCAATCGATCGCATACCAGAAACACCCACTGGCGAGATGATTCAAACCCTCATTTTGTTTGGACGATCATGTCATAAGAGCATCTAAATCGTCTATATTTTGTGTTATCCATAGTCAATATTTTTATACTAAATACTAAATATCCACAACAGATTTAGCCATATGCATTGTGCAAAAAATAATAATTTTGATTATATTGAGAGTGGATGTTTCTAGATTAATTTATGGGAATTAAACATTAAATTCCTTCCATCTGGCATATAAGTTCATGACAGTGAGATTTTAAAATCATGTTATATTGTGAATTCTTGCGTGAATGGGATTAGTTTGTTATTTGGATACTTAGGCTATTAAAACAAAATCCCTTTATTAAGCAATGGATAGATGTTTAGATCTAGTAATTGAATTTAGATGCATTTAATTGATTAGATGAAACTGATGAATATGATTTTTTTTGTTGGGTATTCACTTTTTGTTTTAGCGTTAAACTTTATCATTTCTACCTTTTTTCTGAAACTGAAAATAATAACTTGTTTCTGTTGATGCTGTTCAGTGTTTTTTTCCAATACATTTTAAACGGATGTCTCCAAAGAAGAAATGCAAAATTGTCAATCCAAATGTCCAGCAAAAGAGACTGATTTAGACAACATTTGCAGAGATTATCCTAATTTGGACTACTCCAAATGTGATGATCTACAGGACATTTTTAATGGGAAAGTAGTGGGCAGAAAGGGATGTCATGCGTGATTTGAAGAGCAAAAACTTGTAGTTTACAATGCCAAAATTGAAAAGTTGAGGAAAAACAAGGTGTACAGAGTTGCTTATTGGTTACAATCTGAGGAGTATGATGATGCTACTGATTATGACATGCCAATGTACCATCTAGCAACTGATCTTCTACATAAAGACTTAGTCTATTGCTAGAAATTGTAATTTATTTACCAATCTGTTACGGATTTACAGCATATAATACAATAATATTAAAGTTCTGATCTTGAGAACATCACATTTTTGAATTTTCAAAGCAGTCTGGGTGTTTATTACTATTTCCGTCACAACGGTCAATTTTGTAATTAGCTACAATTAGGTAACTAACTAATTATATGCTTTAATTTCAGGTCATCAAAGTAAGATGTTTTATATTTTTTTCAGAATGCTTCAATCTATAATAATTGAAATTTTCATTCAGTTCTCTTAATTTTTAAGAAAGTTATGGGCTTTTGACGGTCCTCGATCACAGCTTTCAAGAGAGAGCTAAACAGGGCTTAGAAATAGAGGAGTCAGGGGATATGGGGAGAAGGCAGGAACGGGGTACTGATTTGGGATGATCAGCCATGATCACATTGAATGACGGTGCTGGCTCAAAGGGCCCACTCCTGCACCTATTGTCTATTGTCGTTTGTGTTAAGTCAATGGGAAAGCAATAGGGAACAAAATGCTAATTTCCGAGTATGAAAATGGCCATAACCTTTTTAATACTGAAGATATGAAAGTGAATTAGGTGTCAAATTAAACTTTTTATGCTTTGTCTGATGGGATAAATTGCAGAATTTTGTAACATTGCTGCATATAATACACAATAAACTGTATTACAAATACACAATAAACAAGTTATGCATTCTTGTACTCTTACATGGGTATGACCGCACATTAAAAAATCCCCCTCCCCCCCCCCCCCAGCCTCACGGACCTTAGCGTACCCCTAGTTCCTAAACCCATTTCCATCACTGGTATAGGATTGAGTTGGAATAGTCACTGAGCCTAGTGTAGATTTAGAAATACAACACAACAAGTTGGTTGGCAACACGCGTTTGCATCCACACCGAACACACTAGAGACAATTTACAAAAGGCAATTAACCTACATGTTTTTGGGATGTGGGTGGAATTGAAGCACCCAGAGGAAGGACACGCAGTCACAGTGGGAATATGCAAATTCCACACAGACATCACTCAAGGTCAGGATCAAAACCGGATCTCTGGTGCTGTGCAACAGCATCTCTACCAGCTCAACCACTGTGCTTCAATTATGTTAACTCGTGTGAGTTCAGAGATGCGGACGCTGGCAACTGTGAGGCAGCTCAGAATGAATGGATTGTGTAATTGTTATTGCTGTCGATTAGTGGGTTGAGTATGTAATTCAAATTGAATTTTAGAGCTGTAGTTCTAAAGTTAATACCAATCCTGACAAACATTATAACATTTCTTCCAACATTGTTTATAATGTAGATGGGCTTAAATTGGCCAAATACAGCCATTTTTTCTTTCAGATTGTGTTGCCCTCCTGGTACCTCCAGCAGTAAACAAAGCTTATCCATATGTGCTCTGCTGAGATTTGAATGTTTATGTTAATAAGTAGAGAATATGTCGAACCAATGTGTCGTTTGCTGAATATGTGCCTTTTAAAAGCTGCAGCCCAAATGTTAATTAGTTCATGAATTAGATGTGATGTTTTTGTGAACTACGAAAATCATGAACTGTGAGCGAGACAAGGAAGTAAAGGTTTGTTTGTCTTGGAATGGAATGGAACACTTTATTGTGACATGTAACAAGGCACTGCTTAACAAATTCTTTGCTTGCAAATAGTCACCACATAAACAGTGCTGCCAAAGTTACAAATTACCTCCGCCGGCTCCTCCTTTGTTCTCCCTCTCCCTCCTCCTCCACCATGGCGGTTCCCCCACGCCAGGTCCTCCATTGTTCTTCCCGCTCCCCCCTCCCCCCGTCATATAAGGTGCAGCTGTTTTTACAATAATCTTTATGGAAGAGTGTAACCTGGCTGGGTTAAACATGCCGAGCAGGTTTAGTACTCTATTTAACATTTTTTAAAATATCAATGTCTTCACATGGATACTCTATTTAAAGCTTGTATGAAATCTAATCAAAAACCAGAAACTTCAAAGCAATAATCCAATGTTTTGATTTTTTGAGAAAGAGCAGTGTTCAAAACAATTTTGGTAGCTATAACATTGAAAAAAAGAATACGTAGATTAAGTTTGGTTACATTAGTTGTAACTGACCAGTCAAGAGAGGAAAATGGGACAGTGAGCTGAACCATTGTCTGTGTCTTAGAATGGAGATCAGATCATGTTGAAATCGAGGCAGTTGTTGTGAGCTTTGTGCAGCAAATGGGTGTGAAATATTCATCTAAAGGAAATCATCAACACTCTGTACCTAATTAAAAAAATGTTATTTTTGTTATACACTGAACATGACTGGGTGAGTGAAGGGAATATCATAATCATAATCGTAATTTATTAGCCAAGTATGTTTAGTAACATACGAGGAATTTGGTTTGCCACACAGTCATAACAAAAAAAGTAACAAGACACACAACTGCATAAAAATTGACATAAACATCCAACACAGCGGCTCCTCCACGATCCTCACTGTGATGGAAGACAATAAATCCTCTTTCCTCCTTTTCTCCCGTGGTCGGGGGAATTGAACCATCCGCAGCCGGCGATCGAGCTCCCTCGTCGGAGTGGTCGAAGCTCCCGCATCGTGGTGGTCGAACTCCTGCGGCTTGGAGTACCCGAAATCAGTTATATTCCTCCCAAATATTAATTTGGTGGTAAGCTGAACTGCAGTAGGGCTCTGAATTCTCCTTAAAAACTCCTAAATGGATTCTGAATTCTAAGTGCCGCTACTCCCTAAGTGTGCAAGTAATTGTCTATGAAAACATTGTTCCTGTGGGCAATGACAGATATTCACCTGATTTATATCTCTTACTCATGTCAAGGTAGAATGTGGTTATTATAGTGATTGAGTACATCAGTGCTTGATGGATGATATGGACTCGGTGGACCTAAAGACCTAGTTCTGTGTTGTATATTTGTATGGCAATTGCATTAACATAGTAATGGTGTTCTTTTTACTTGCACAGTTTATGGAGCCTTGTTGACCATGCTCTTATTGCACGTTGTAACATGGAAGAGGCTGTACGCTCTGTTGTTTTCAGTAGTGATGGATCGCAGCTTGCTTTAGGAATGAAGGATGGCTCCTTTACTGTACTCCGAGTCAGGTAAAAACTGTTCTTCATTGCTTTATAAGTGGAGTACGTTTATAAAGGTCGGACTAATATATCTGGTGCCAGCTACCTTTCCTTCAATAAGGGTTCCTTAAGGTTCACGAAGAAGCCCACTTCTATTCTCTTCTATATAGAAAGATATAAATCCTGATTCGCCATTATGGCAAGCTTGGAATGTCGAGGATGCACCGAATCACCCATGGACACGGTTTCAAACTGCACGTGTCCCCTCTGGAAATTGATTATTAAGCCATTTGTTTACCCATGGGCACAGTATTTCAGAAATGTTAAATGAGGCATGAACCAAAACGTTTGTTCCAGATTATGCCATTGTCCTTATGCTTGATGTCATATCACAGTTCTACAACCTCAAGACCTTACCTTGTGTATCTCGAATATTTCCAATTCTTCTATGGCTGCAGGCATGCTGTCACAAGCAAGCAAACAACTACTAATGTTATACCACTGTTTACAAAAGGGAAATAAGGGATAAAGTAATTTTGTGATGACAGAATTATTGGGAATAATTAAAAGTAACCGAATACATTGTTATTTATCATCGGAGCAGTTCTGCTGACGGATCATTGATCTGAAACGTTTACTCTGTCTTTTCATAGATCCAGCTTGACCTTCTGAGTATTTAAGACATTTTCTGTTCCTAATTTAGCTTAATCCAAATTTGCCCTGGTGTAGCAATAAAGGATAATGATCAGTCAGCATTCCTATGACTAAGTCTGTAACCTGTAGTTTCTGCATGACTCGGGAGAAGGTCCTAAAGCTTTTAGAAATGCATATCAGTGATTATGACTTAAATATAAAGACTATGATTAAAGTTAATATTGGTGCAAAAATTCTCTGTTTTATTGGTAGGGAATGGAGAAAATTGTGTTTAACGTGAAGGAATCAATAAAGTGTTCAGGTGGCTATAATATTACAAATTTGATTCTTGGAACATGAAAGAGTACAGCATAGGAACACGATGCCCAGAACTGAACACAATACTCTAGATGTGGCCTCACCAATGTCACATGTCCTCCCAACTTCTATTCTCAATACTCTGGCTGACGAAGGCCAATGTGCCAAAAGCCTTTTTGACAACCCGACCTACCTGCGATTCCACCTTCAGGGAGCTATGCACCTGCACTCCTAGATCCCTCTGCTATACACCACTACCCAGAGCGCTACCATTCACTGTGTAGGTCCTGCCCATGTTGGACTCAATGTCCTCAATATCCTCAATGTCTGGACTAATTAAAGTATGCATACCGTACACCTTTGTTACTACTTGTGTTGCCACTTGCACTTGAGGATCCCTCTGTACATCAATACTCTTAAGGGTGCTGCTGTTTACTATATACTTTACTCTTACATTTTACCATCCCAAAGTGCAACACCTCATGATCTTCCAGATAAAATTCAATCTTCCATTTTTTTTGTCAGTATTTCCAATGAGCTCAGTTTGGAGAAATGAAGTGGAATGATATAATCACTGCTGTACTGAAGGTGGCCATTTGTTCTTACAACTTTGCGCCCTTTGTAGAGTCCTTTCCTCCCCAATCGCTCATATTTATCCAATTTACATCTCGCCCTTTGGTTGATTGGAAGAATCATTGTGTGTGGGAAGATTTCCATGACTTGAACAGTCACTAAAAATTGGCGATAGACACAAAAAGCTGGAGTAACTCAGCGGGATAGGCAGCATCTGGAGTGAAGGAATGGGTGACGTTTCAGGTCGAGACTTTCTTCAAACTCTATCTTCGGTTTAAACCAGCATCTGCTGTTTATTCTTACATATTAATAATTGGCAAATGAAATTGAATCTGGAGATATGAGGTAGTGTGTTTTGGGATGTTGACAATGAGGATGGGAAAACCAAGGAAAAGGAATACACAATAAATGATAATATACTGGGAATTGTAAAGCAACAGAGGAACATTGAAGAGCAGGCCTACAGATATATGAAAGTGGTTGGACAGGATTGATAAAGTTTGAAAGAAAAAATAGGCAATACTTTCCTTTATTAGACAAGGCACCAAATAGATAAGCATGCGTATAATGTAAAATTCTGATAATAACATTGTGGAAAGAATGGTAATAGAGAAATTTTAAAAGAATTTGAGCTCAGAGGATTAATTTGGAAAGGTTGGGGTTATTTGTTGTGAGTTATGAGCAAGATTGTGGTGAAAAACAGCAACATCAATTGAGTAATAGAAATGTGCTAACACACTTTACATATGAAATTTTAAAAATGTCAAATTTCCCATTGAAAGAGATGTTGAATCAAATGACAAAAAGCATACTGTTTCAAGAAACCCTCTTGGATACACTTCATAAATTCTGCCCTCTCTAAGCCTTTGGCACCGAGCAAGTCCCAGCCAATATTTAAGAAGCGAAAGTTACCCACTGAGACAACCCTGGTGCTCTGGAATATTTTGGTAATCTGTTTACATATTTGTTCCTCCATCCCCTGCTTGTTATCGTCGGTGCCTATGGTATAATCGCATTGAGTGCTTGCACATTTCTAACCTCTATCCGTATTGCCTCAGCAGACGAACCCTCCAGTTTGTCCTCTCTAAGTGCTGCCATGGCACTGAATCCTTGATTAGTAGCGCAACTCCTCCACCTCTTTTTCCTGCCTCTCGAACATGTCTGAACCATTGAAACCCCTGAACATTGAGCAGCCTGTAATGTCCCTTTTGCCGCCATGTTTCTGCAATGGCCAGGCTCTAAGTTCATCTGCTTTTCCCACAATACTCCAGTTCCTTGATCTTAAAGGTTGTATATTTGGGAGGTACAGTCAGAAAAGTTGAAGTGAGAAAGCATTTTATACATGCTACGTTCTGCAGCCATTAAATATTGATGGTGGCAGGAATGAATGTTCAGATACCAGCGAAGTTGACTGCCTGGTCCGCAATGGTAGAAAATTGTTTGAACGTTGTTGGAGCTGCTCACATACAGATAAGTGCATGTTCTATCATATTTGACGAGCCTAACAGATAATGGAATAATGTTGGGTGTCAGGAGGTGAAGAGCATGCTGTATCAATCTCAGTCCTGCTCTCCTAGGCACAGCATTTGTATGGCGGTTCACTTGACTTCCTGTTTAATGCTGACCCCAAGAATGTTGAAGGTAAAGTCTAGGCAATTGTAATGTCACTAAATGTCAAGGTTAGGTGGTTCAACTATTTTTGGTTTTAGTTTGGTTTAGAGATACAGTGTGGAAACAGGCCCTTCAGCCCACTGAGTCCGTGCTGACCAATGATCACCCATACACTAGTTCTGTCATCGGGTGGCGCTGCGAGCCGCAGCCCCGCCAGCAACCCGTCTGTCCTTTCGACTTTTTGTTATTTTTAGTGCGTCTATATGTATGTTTTAATGTTTCTCGGTATGTCTGATTTGGGGGGTAGGGGGGAATAGGGGGAAACCGTTTTCAGTCACTTACCTCGACGGAGATGCGATTGTTCTCCTTGTCGCATCTTCGCCCCCCTCGCGGCCTAACAACTGGTTTGGTGTGGCCTCTCCAGCCCGGAGAGGCCACACCAAATCAGTCTGCCGTTGCTGCCTTTGTCTAAATGTTGTATATCTGTGGACTGGTTAATTTGCGGGGAAGTTCTGAATGGAATTAGCAAAGGTCTTGCTTCTGATAGAGGAAAGGTCATTGTTGAACCAGCTAGTACACTGCTCTTAGGACCTTATGCAGTGAAGGTCTGGAGCTGGGATTATTGACCTCTTACAACCATAGCCATCTTCCTTTGTTCACGTTTGACTAACCAGTGAAACGCTATCCCCTTGATGGTCATTGACAAGATTTAGCAAGGCTATCTGATACCATATTCAGTAATGTTTGGACCAATCTGAGATGTCTGGATGGGATTGTTTCCCATGAAACCCCAATGAGGCAATAGTGAGATAGTTATTGGTAAGTTAGTGTCATTGAATCGTGTAGCACAGAATTGGGCTCTTTTGACACTCCTTTAGGGTGACACGGTGGCGCAGCGATAGACTTGCTGCCTTACAGCACCAGAGACCCAGGTTCAATCCTGATTAAGAGTGCTGTCTGTACATGGTATGTACGTTCTCACTGTGACCGGTGTGGATTTTCTCCGGGTGCTATAGTTTCCTCCCACACTCCAAAGATATACAGCTTTGTAGGCTAATTCACTTGGTAAAATTGTAAATGGTCCCTAGTGTGTGTACGATAGTGTTAGTGTGCGGGGATCACTGATCGGCTCGGACCCAGTGGGCCGAAGAGCCTGTTTTCATCATGTATCTCCAAACTAAACCAAACTACTCATGCTGACTGTGACAGCTAATCTAATTACATTTGCCTGCATTAATCATGTATCCCTGTACATATTATATCTAAATACCTGTCAAAATGTGTTTTGAACAATGTGATTGTTATCTGTTTCTATTGATGCCTTCAGGTAGCTCATTTTAGATAACGACTAATCTCTGTGTGAAAATTTACCACTCAGATCTGTTTGTCCTGCTATTATCTGAGCACATTTGAATCTTTCAATCACTTTAGGAATTGACTGGGTGGGTGATAATTAAGTGAATTAGATTTCAATCTCATATTGTTTTCCTCATTCAAATCTAAATGATATAGAAGCAACATAGAAGAGTATAGTATAGGAACAGGCCTTTCAGCCCACAATGCTTGTGCCGGACATAATGCGTTAAATTGATCTCATCTGCCTGTACATGATCCATATCTTTTTATTCCCTGCATTTCCATGTGCCTGTCTAAAAGCCTCTTAAATGCCACTATTGTATATGCCACCACCACCAACCCCTGAGGCAATTTGTTCCATGCCCCAATTACTCTCGCGTTTAAAACAAAAATTGCGCTACACATCTGCATTAAACTTTTTCCCCTCTACCCGTTATGACCGCTTGTGTCGGACATTTCCATTCTGGGGAAAAAGATCCTGACTGTCTGAGCCTCTAATAATATTATATACTTATATCAAGTCACTTCTATCAAACATCCGACCTACCAGAGAAAACAATCCATGTCTATCCAAACTCTCCCCATAGCTGAAACCTACTGATCCAGGCAGCAGTCAGATAAAAACAAATATATTAGATATATATTTAATAATTAAATATATTTAAGCTTCAAAGTGAAAACCTACTTAAAATGACCATTCTGATTTCGATTCAAAGCACTAAAAGGAACAGAGGCATAATTTGATTCTGCTCATCTAGGAAAATAATAGTATTTAATCAAAGAGCAAAAGCTTGTTATTGCTAGAAATTTGCAATGAAAAGATCATTAAAATCCTGGAATGCTCAACAAGACAGAGAGCATGGAGAGAGAGAGAAACAATGAATATTTCAGACCAGTGACCTTTCATCCGAATTTTTCCTGGTTCTAATAGTATATTTAAATGTTCCAACAACATAGTCTATGGTCTTTCAAAAATTGAGTACAAGATTGATAATTCGGCTTGCGGAAGGGTCCTAAACTGCAACAACACCATCATTGCTAGGAAATTTAAAATAAGAATACTGTTCAAATTTGAGATTTTTGTCATAGATATCGATTTTGGAATTTAAGAATTTGAAGTGCATTTTTAAAAGTTTTCATGCTTCAAAGATTAACTGGATAAAAGTAGTTGGTAGCATCTTCAATAAAAGTCACTAAGATATTTTAATAAAATGTTTAAGAATGATGTACCAACTAGGTAAAGATAAATTCCATCATCATGTGAAATGTGGTTGCAGCTTTCAAGTGGAAATACTTGGTGACTTATATCACATTTTTTGCAGAGATATGACAGAGGTGGTCCATGTTAAAGACCGAAAAGAGGTAATTCATGAAATGAAATATTCTCCAGATGGATCTTACCTGGCTGTGGGTTCAAATGATGGCCTAGTTGATATCTATGCAGTTTCACAGCGATACAAGAAAGTTGGCGAATGTAGCAAGTCATCTAGTTTCATTACACATATTGACTGGTCCATTGATAACAAACATCTGCAAGTCAATGATGGAGCTGGAGAAAGACTATTTTACAAAATGCCTTGTAAGTACAAATCACTTTGTCCTTAATTGCCGATACCATGTTATTACGTTATTTAATTTTGGAATGTAAAAGTGTATGTTTTTTCTAAGAAGTGGAATAATGACTTTTAATAACTGTTAAATGTATGAAGCCAAATATATTTTCCAGTTTATAGTAATTCCAAAACATTTCACTTTCAGAACAAAACGTGTCACTTTCAGAGTGATGTGATTCCCCTAATCCCATAGTGATTCCACCTTGCAATGTTTATCTGCTGACATGTTTATTGAAGAATTATATTAGCACAAGTTTCCATAATTGGGTAAGCTCTTTGATTGCCTGTCCTCAAAACCCACTATTAACTGGAACAAGACCCAGTCTACAGTTTTCCACTCAATCTGGGTCCCAGATGTAAGGCGAGGCCCGGAGTAGTTCAGGTTCTTTTTGACAAAAGTGACATGCCTTTCCCCCAGAATTACTGTGACTGTCAGGAGAGCCTCCCTCAAGGTTATAAGATGTAAAATATGCCAAAATATCTGTCTATATATGTGTATCTGATGTTCAAATGAGAAAATGAGTTGGTATTTGGCCTTCTCCCCAATAAAATATTTTCTCATTGAAGGCATTACTGCACTTTCACCAACTCTGATCGGGCACTGGTTCTGCAGGTAGATTTTGTAGCCTAAGTGTCCAGAAATATGTGATACTTGGTATTCTGTCACAAAAATCCACAAATAAACCAATGGCAGAGTACAGTTGTCCGACGAGTAGTGATCAACCTCACAATGGTTCAGACTTCAATCTTCACTTGGAAATCACGAGCCTCCGCACAGTTGTTCAAGTTGGATGTTAACAAAACAGCAATGGAGGAACTCTGTGGGTCAGGCAGCATCTGTAGAGAGAAATGGACAGACGACATTCTACCTTCATACTTGAGTGTGTCCATTTTCCTCCATAGATGCTGCATGACCCATTGAGTACCTCAAGCACTTTGATTTTATACTCAGAATCCCAGCATCTGCTGTCTCTTGTGTATCCATGTTGGATGCTCGCTTTTAAACACATAAGAATTTCATTGTTACAATCCAAGTGCACATGACCATTAAACACTCTTGACTCTTGCCATAGTGTACATTCGACCAAGGTTATTACATCCTCAATGGTTCATTTCTGTAGGGCAGACAAAAAAACATAATCTGCTTTCCTTTGTTCTTGTGGGGGGGAATGTTGTTTATTATTGCTGATTGTCCACTATAACAGAATAAGGTAATATAATTGCATGTAATTGAAACAAAGAACTGCATATGATTGTTAATACACAAAAGTATACTACATGCTGGAGTAACTCAGTGGGTCAAGCAAATCTCTGGCAAACATGGTTAGGTGATCAGATGGATCAGTTTGCTGTGCATTTGTGTCGTCTATCTATCTTTCTATATACTTTTGAAACTGTGTGTGTGTGTGTGTGTGTGTGTGTGTGTGTGTGTGTGTGTGTGTGTGTGCGCGCGCGTATGTCACATTCCATTTTTTTTTCAGATAAGATTTTTGGCCTTTGATTCCATGGTCCGCAAAAACCAGACATGAAAACTCCGTGATTTTTTCAATTTCGCTAGCGATTTCGCTTCTACATTCACGGATCCATTCCTCATTACATTTAGACATTTTTATGTACATATATTTTAATAAAATCCCCCCCCCCCCACACTCACTAATTTTAAAATCTAAACGGGACCTCACGAGCTGCTGACGTCACAATCCCACATGCCGACCAATCCCAAGCTGCTTCTCTCTCTCTCTTCATTTGACAGCCCGGCCCATCCCCCCCCCCCCCTCCAACTATGCACGCGCTACGCTTTCCCGCAGCTGGACTCGCCCGCCCGCTCCAACCCCCCCCCTCCAACTACGCTCACGCTGCGCCTCCCGCTGCTGGAATCACCCGCGCACCCGCCCGCTCTAAACCCCCCCCCCCTCCGTTCATAAAATGCTCTGCCGATTGGGAGGAGAGATAAGGCGTAAGTTCCGCTGAACTCACAGCTGGCGCAGCTCGCATAGCCCCGCCAGCCTGCGCGCTCCTCCCGTCCCCTGCGCGCTCCAGAGATTCACAAGCAGGATCTTTGGTCACAAGCCCACAGCTCCACTCTCACGCCGGCATGCTCAGCAGATCGGGAGAGGAGATAAGGCGATGGGCGGGCGGAATAAAGGCCCGATCCTGGGGAGGTGAAGAGGGGGGGTCGGGGGATTAAGGGAGAGGAGGAAGTAGGGAGGGAGAGGGGGGAATGGGGGAGGTGAGGAGTGAGAGTGTGGGAATAGAGGGAGAGGAGTGGGGGTGATAGGGAGTGGGGAATAGATGGACTGTCCCCACCACTCTCCCCTTCCCTCCCCACTCTTCCCCTCTCCCCTACCCCCTCACACCCTCTCTCCCCTACCCCAACTCCCTCCTCCCCACTTTCCCCCGCCCTCCCTACCCCCATCCCCTCCCCACCTCCTCCACCCTTCGCCCCTCCCCCTTCCCCTCCTCCTCCCCTTCCCCCCTCAGTCCCCTCACCCTTTCTCCCTCTCTCTCCCCCTCTCTCTCCTCCATCTGGCTCACCCCCTCCCTCACCCACCCTCCATCTCCTCCTCCCCTCCAACCCCCTCTTCCTCTGTCGCTTCTGTCTCTGCCTTTCTCTTTGTCTCTCTGCTCTCTCTCTCAACCCCCACTCTCTCTCCCCCACTCTCTTCCCCCACTCTCCCACTCTCTCTCCCCCACTCTCTCTCACCCCACTCTCTCTCCCCCACTCTCTCTCTCTACCTCCCTCTTCTCTCTCTCCCCTCCTCTCTCTCTGCCCCCCCTCTCTCTCTCTCCCCCCCCTCTCTCTCTCTCCCCCTCTCCTCTCTCTCCCTCCCCCTCTCTCTCCCCCCGCCCCCTTCCTCTCACCCTCCCCCCTCCTCTCTCCTCCCCTCTCTCTCTCCCCCCCCTCTCTCTCTCTCTCCCCTCCCCCTCCCCCTCTCTCTCCTCCCCATCCCCCTTCTCTCTCCCCCCTCTCTCTCTCCCTAAACCCCCTCTCTCTCCACCCCCCCCTCCCTCACTCTCCAAAATCTCCACACCTATCCACCTCCTCCTACCCTTCCTTCCCCCCACCCCTCCCCTACCCCCTGTCCCCCCCCCTCTCCCTCCCCTCCCCCTCCCCCCCCTACACTCTCCCCTCCCTTCCCATTCCTCCCCTCTCCCTTCCCTCATCCACACCCTAAACCTTCCCCCCTCTCAGCAGTCCCCTCTCCCCCTCTCTCCCATTTCTCTCTACCCTCCTCCCAACCACTCCCTCTCTCTCCCCCCCTCTCTCTTCCCTTCCTCTCCTGCCCTCCCTAAACCCCTTACCCCCCTCCGCGCCACACCCTCCAACCCCTCCCCTATCCTCTTCATCCATCTCTCCCCCCTCCTTCCCCCACCTCTCCCCCTCCCTTCCCTCCACCTCCCACTCCCTTCCCCCCACCTCTCCCCCTCACTTCCCCCCACCTCTCCCCCTCCCTTCCCCCCACCTCTCCCCCTCCCTTACCCCCACCTCTCCCCCTCCCTTCCCCCCACCTCTCC
Organism: Okamejei kenojei; assembly: GCA_035221665.1. Classification (NCBI taxonomy): domain Eukaryota; kingdom Metazoa; phylum Chordata; class Chondrichthyes; order Rajiformes; family Rajidae; genus Okamejei; species Okamejei kenojei. The sequence goes on from CM069138.1 coordinate 81,680,403, forward strand.
CCCTCCCTTCCCCCCCACCTCTCCCCCTCCCTTCCCCCCACCTCTCCCCTCCCCCACCTCTCCCCTCCCCCACCTCTCCCCCACTCCCCACCTCTCCCCTGCACCCTTCTCACCCCATCTCCCCTTTCCTTCCCCTCTCAGCTCCCCACTCCCCCTCTCCGCCCATCTCCCTCCCCTCCTCCCCCACCCTCCCCCTCCCCCACCCTCTCCTCCTCCCCTCTACCCCCCCTCTCCCCTGTCTCTGCCTTTCTCACTGTCTCTCCCCATTCTCTCTCTGCCCTCACTCGTTACCCCCCTCTCCCTCTCTAGACAAGCCTGCGAGTTGGGGGCTATGCGCCAGTGGCTAGGGCAGTTATGGGGTAAAAGGATCTAATTAATAATATTAATTAGTGTGGGTGGTTAGTGTGGGTGATGCCGCATGCCCCCCCTCCCCCCGCAAACGCGCGATGGGGGAACAGTCCCATCGGGTCTGCACTTGGTCTAGTTTACTTTTAAAACTCTGTGGATGTATGTGTGTGTATATATGTGTGTGTGTGTGTGTGTGTATATATGTGTGTGTGTGTGTGTTTATTTGTGGGTGTATGTCACATTCCATTTTTTTTCCAATTAGATTTTTGCCCTTTGATTCGTTGGTCCGCCAAAACCACACGGAAAAACGCAGAGATTTTTGCAATTTCGGTAGGGAACATGAGTTCAGAAATCCACTCCTCTCTAGATTTCGTCAATTATTTCCCTAGATTTTGAATAAAATTGTTCACAAAACATTAAAACAATTTAAAATCAAACTGCTGCATGAGCCAAAGTGCCACCTCACAGATGTCCAATCACAATGGATCTCATTTACATACATGACTTCACAATGGGACAGGAGAGGGAGATTGGAACCTTCACGTAGTTCCACTAAAATCAAATTTCTGCATGAGTCACAGCGCCATCTCGGAGATCTCTCCCCCTCCCTCCCTTTCACAATGCCTTTGCACCTGGCCCAACTGGCCCCGCCCGGCCCTACCCCTCTGCCTGTCTGCTAGCCCCGCCCCCTCAGCAGCCAGGTTGTAGATTCCATTGGGTTTTCATTGAATTTAATTTAATTATTTGTCACTTAACATCACTAATTCTTAACATTAAGTTTTAATTTCAAAGACAGTTTAAAAAAAATAAATTTATGTATTTCATTGACAGCTTAGATTGGACCTGGTGTGTGTGTGTGTGTGTGTGTGTGTGTGTGTGTGGAGGGTAGTCGGGAGAGGGTAGTGGGGAGAGAGAGGGGGAGAGGGTAGTAGGGGAGAGGGGGAGGGATTAGAGGAGGGGACGGGGGGAGAGAGGAGGGGGGGGGGGTGGTTAGTATGTGTGTGACGCGGCAGGCTGCTCCCTGAATTCTAGAGAGCTGCCGACAGCTTTCGTGCATGAGACGCGCGTGCTTTATTTCAAGAACATTCTAAACGCGTGACACACGGTTCCATTTCGCTCTCTCTCCCCCCCTCTCGCTCTCCCCCCCTCTCTCGCTCTCCCCCTCTCGCCCCCTTTCCTCTCCCCACCCCCCGCCCTCCCCCCCTCCCTCCCCCAAAACCCCTTCCTCCACCCCTCCCCTCCACCCCATTTCCCTCCCCCTCCCCCTCACTTCCCCTCCCTGACTTCCCCCTCCCCCCCACCTCTCCCCTTCCCCCCACCTCTCCCCTTCCCCCCTCTCAGCCCCCTCTCTCCCTCTCTCCTCCCCTCTCTCTATCTCCCATCTCTCTCTCCCCTCCACCCCACCCTCGCCCACCTCCTCTCCTCTCCACCCCTCTCCTCCTCCCCTCCTTCCCCCTCTCCCTCTGTCTTGCCCTTCTGTCTCTGCCCCTTTCTGTCTCTGCCCCTTTCTGTCTCTCCCCATTCCCTCTCTGCCCTCACTCTCTACTCCCCTCCCTCTCTAGATGCACCTGCGAGTTGGGGGCTATGTGTCAATGGATAGGGCAGTTATGGGGCAAAAGGAGCAAATTAAATATATTAATATAATATCAAGGGGGGTAGTTAGCATGTGTGCGAGGGGGTAGTTAGTGCGTGTGACGCCGCATGCCGCCCCCCCCCCCCCTCCCCCGCAACCACACTTTGGGGGAACAGACCCAACGGGTCTGCACTTAGTCTGGTATACTTTTAAAACTCTGTGTGTGTGTGTGAGTGTGTGTTTATTTGTGGGTGTATGTCAGATTAGATTTTCAGATAAGATTTTTGGCCTTTGATTCCTTGGTCCGCCAAAACCACACGCAAAAACGCGGAGATTTTTACAATTTTGGTAGGGATTTCACTTATGAGTTCAGAAATCCACTCCTCTCTAGATTTCATCAATTATTTCCCCAGATTTTGAATAAAATTGTTCACAAGACATCAAAAAAAATTAAAATCAAACTGCTGCATGAGCCAAAGTGCCACCTCGCAGATGTCCAATCACACTAGATCTCATTTATATATGCCATCACAATGGGACAGGTGAGGAAGATTGGAGCCTTCACGTGGTTCCACTAAAATCAAACTTCTGCATGAGTCACAGTGCCCTCGGAGATCTCTCCCCCTCCCACCCTCCCTTTCACAGTGCCTTTGCAACTGGCCCAACTGGCCCCACCCGGCCCCGCCCCCTCAGCTACCAGTTGTAGATTCCATTAGTTTTCATTGAATTTAATTTAATTATTTGTTACTTAACATCACTAATTCTTAACATTAATTTTAATTTCCAAGACAGTTTAAAAAAAATAAATTTGCTGTATTCATTGACAGCTTAGATCGGACCCGCTTTGTGTGTGTGGAGGGGGAGGGAGGGGAGATGGTAGTATGGGGGCGAGGAGGGGGGTTGTTAGAGGGAGGGGGGGTGGTTAATGTGTGTGTGACGCGGCAGGCTGCTCCCCTGAATTCCAGAGCTACCAACAGCTTTCGTGCATGAGACGCGCACGCTTCATTTCCAGAACATTCTGAACGCGTGACACATGGTTGCATTTCGCTCTCTCTGTCTCTCCCCACTCTCTCTCTCCCCCCTCTCCTCTCTCCCCCTCTTCTCTCCCCCATCTCTCTCTCTCCCCATCTCTCTCTCTCCCCCATCTCTCTCTCTCCCCCAACTCTCTCCCCATCTCCCTCTCTCCTCTCTCTCCCTCTCCCCATCTCTCTCTCTCTCCCCTCTCTCTCTCTCTCTCCCCATCTCTCTCTCTCCCATCTCTCTCTCTCTCTCCCCTCTTCCTCTGCCCCTCCCACCCTCCTGCCCTCCCACCCTCCCTCCCCTCACCCCCTTCCCCCGCTCCCCTATCTCTTCCCTCCACCCCATCCCCTCCCCACCCTCCTCCCCCCCCTCCCCCTCTCCCCCACCTCTCCCTCTCCCTTCCCTCCCCTCTCCCTTCCCTCCCCCTCTCAGTCTCCCTCTCTCTCCTCCCCTCTCTCTGTCCTCCCATCTCTCCCAGATCTCCTCCCCCCCACCCACCCCCCCTCTCCTCCTCTCCTCCACCCCTCCACCCCACTCTCCCTCTGTCTCATGCCCTTCTGTCTCTGCCCCTTTCTCTCAGTCTCTCCCCATTCTCTCTGTGCCCTCACTCTCTCCCCTCCACCCTCCCTCTCTAGACACGCCTGCGAGTTGGGGGCTATGCGTCAATGGATAGGGCGGTTATGGGGCAAAAGGAGCAAATTAATTATATTAATATAATATCAAGGGGGGTAGTTAGCATGTGTGCGAGGGGGTAGTTAGTGTGTGTGACGCCGCATGCCGCCCCCCCCCTCCCCCGCAACCACACTTTGGGGGAACAGACCCAACGGGTCTGCACTTAGTCTGGTATACTTTTAAAACTCTGTGTGTGTGTGTGAGTGTGTGTTTATTTGTGGGTGTATGTCAGATTAGATTTTCAGATAAGATTTTTGGCCTTTGATTCCTTGGTCCGCCAAAACCACACGCAAAAACGCGGAGATTTTTACAATTTTGGTAGGGATTTCACTTATGAGTTCAGAAATCCACTCCTCTCTAGATTTCATCAATTATTTCCCCAGATTTTGAATAAAATTGTTCACAAGACATCAAAAAAAATTAAAATCAAACTGCTGCATGAGCCAAAGTGCCACCTCGCAGATGTCCAATCACACTAGATCTCATTTATATATGCCATCACAATGGGACAGGTGAGGAAGATTGGAGCCTTCACGTGGTTCCACTAAAATCAAACTTCTGCATGAGTCACAGTGCCATCTCGGAGATCTCTCCCCCTCCCACCCTCCCTTTCACAGTGCCTTTGCACCTGGCCCAACTGGCCCCACCCGGCCCCGCCCCCTCAGCTACCAGTTGTAGATTCCATTAGTTTTCATTGAATTTAATTTAATTATTTGTTACTTAACATCACTAATTCTTAACATTAATTTTAATTTCCAAGACAGTTTAAAAAAAATAAATTTGCTGTATTCATTGACAGCTTAGATCGGACCCGCTTTGTGTGTGTGGAGGGGGAGGGAGGGGAGATGGTAGTATGGGGGGCGAGGAGGGGGTTGTTAGAGGGAGGGGGGGGTGGTTAACGTGTGTGTGACGCGGCAGGCTGCTCCCCTGAATTCCAGAGCTACCAACAGCTTTCGTGCATGAGACGCGCACGCTTCATTTCCAGAACATTCTGAACGCGTGACACATGGTTGCATTTCGCTCTCTCTGTCTCTCCCCCACTCTCTCTCTCCCCCCTCTCTCTCTCCCCCCTCTCTCTCCCCATCTCTCTCTCTCCCCCATCTCTCTCTCTCCCCCATTCTCTCTCTCTCCCCCATCTCTCTTCTCTCTCCCCAACTCTCTCTCTCCCCATCTCTCTCTCCCCATCTCTCTCTCTCTCTCTCTCTCCCCATCTCTCTCTCTCTCTCCCATCTCTCTCTCTCCCCATCTCTCTCTCTCCCCATCTCTCTCTCTCTCCCCCTTTCCTCTCCCCCACCCTCTGCCCTCCCCACCCTCCCTCCCCTAAACCCCCTTCCCCCCTCCCCTATCCTCTTCCCTCCACCCCATCCCCTCCCCACCCTCCCTCCCCCCTCCCCCTCCCTTCCTCCCCACCTCTCCCTCTCCCTTCCCCTCCCTCCCCTTCCTCCCCCTCTCAGTCTCCCTCTCTCTCCTCCCCTCTCTCTGTCCTCCCATCTCTCCCAGATCTCCTCCCCCACCCACCCCCCCTCTCCTCCTCTCCTCCACCCCTCCACCCCACTCTCCCTCTGTCTCATGCCCTTCTGTCTCTGCCCCTTTCTCTCAGTCTCTCCCCATTCTCTCTGTGCCCTCACTCTCTCCCCTCCACCCTCCCTCTCTAGACACGCCTGCGAGTTGGGGGCTATGCGTCAATGGATAGGGCGGTTATGGGGCAAAAGGAGCAAATTAATAATATTAATATAATATCAAGAGGGGTAGTTAGCGAGTGTGCGCGGGGGTAGTTAGTGTGTGTGAGACGCCGCATACCCCCCCCCCCCCCAGAACCACACTTTGGGGGAGCAGACCCAATGGATCTGCACTTGGTCTAGTATACTTTTAAAAGTGTGTGTGTGTCATTTTGCCTTGAAACGTATTTTCTCGAAAACCAAACACACATTGGTTGAGATTTTTACATATTTCGGTGGCGATTTAACTTACGATTTCGGAAATGGACTCCTCCCTAAGTGTGATCAATTATTTCCCCAGGTGTTTAATTAAGTTGTTCACAAAACGTACTGTTTTTTAAAAATCAAACCGTTGCGGCAGCTGGCTTTGCTCACAGCACCGCACTCGACTAAAGCAGATGCTCTCAACACGCAGGCGCACTTTCCACCACCCTTTTCCCCCCCCACTCAGTAATTTTTTCGCCTCAGGCTGTAGCTACCGACATGATGCGCTTGGTCACCTTGGGGCTTCCACCCTTCTCACCCACCACCTCTTCCTCCTCCCTCATAGTCGCCGACATCTTCCAAGGTGGAGTATGTCTGCGACTCCTGGAGAGAAGGAAGAGGGGGAGGCAACGGTGGGAGAGGCCGAGTGGACAAAGCGACAGGCCAACAGGAAGAAGCAGTAGCCGGTAAGAGGGAAAGGAGCTCATCAGTGACCGAGCGTGTCCTGGTGGCGGCGACCTGAAGAACGCTCTGTCCCCATGGGGCTGCAATGTGAGCCGCAACAGCAGCCGCATCAAATATACTATGCGGTGGGTGAAGGGTTTGCTGGTACACCTTGGTACACCCATTATGATATCTGTCTTGGGTGTTTAGCTCACAAGAAAAGACACCAACATATGAAGTTGCAGCATATCATGTCAGTGAAGACCAATTTACAAAGTATGTTGCTTGTCCTGCTGCAGATAGCAAAGTTCAATAGTGCCCTATAACCATCTATTTTGGCTGTGATGCCATGTCAGATCAATAATATTCCTTGACATTATAGAGTTTGGTCATGATACCTTCTGAAATATTGAGCCCTACATAGATTCCACCTATGAGGTTAAATTGCAAAGGTTTAGTTTCTTTTATGCAATTTGTCTGCTTAAATGTACTCTCTGTCTAGCTTCAGTTTCATTTAGGCAAGTTTTAGATTGTTTTTGGAGTCAGTTCCTAAAAGGCAAATTTCGTTTGAACTTCATTTGAGGTTTAAATGACAATACACTGTAATGTTATGTAATTATATTGTAAATCACAGTTGCCACATCCTCTATGCATTGGGATAACATTTTTTGAAAATTTAATATCTCACAGCTGCTCAAATTCACCTTATTTTTTCTGATGAAATCGCTTGATGGGACTATACATCTCATTAAATATGTGTTGATACTATCCAGGATTTGTGACAAAACACTGTTGTTAAGAGAGTATGACTTTTTTTAAATTTCCAAATTATTTAATGTGATAATAATTCAGCATGTTTTGTATATGGAATTAAGGCCTCTCCTGATTTATCCGCAGTGATTCTATTTTTCATTGACCCGGGTTTTATCTACCTTGAGATCTGAGAGGTAAATGTTTACATACAGAGGGAGTTGACGTTCTGGGATGAGCTGCCAGAGGAGGTGGTGGAGGCAAAAACAATTGCAACATTTAGAAGGCATTTGAGCATGTACGTGGACAACAAGGCATAGAGTGATTCCGATGTAATGTGGACAAATGGGATTAGCATTGGGAGCCTAAGAGGCCATTTCTGTGCTGTTCATTTCCAATTCTTGACCTTTTAGTTGACCATTGTCTCTAAAGGTGATCAAAAATTTGCTGAATAAGACCTTCCAATTTGGCTGATCATTTTGGATTGAATTTCTTTGTTGAATTAGTTTGTCCATTGGTTGTGGAGCAGATTTTGTTTCATCTAAAAACATACACAGATGAATGGACACTTGAGGAAATGTATCGCATGACATTTTTCTGCCAAATACTATATGACAAGTTGCTCATCAGTGAGCATCACCCCACCTGGTTATGCTGAGGATGGCTGTCGTATAATCGGGAATCCAGCTACTTTAAGGCAGCAATATTTGTATTCTAAGTCCAGAACATGAGTGAGTTTTATAGTATAATCTTCCACAGTTTATGAACTTCTAAGCATATCACTGGGGAGGGATGCTTATGTTTTGATGGAAAAGTCAAGATACTTTCAATCAGCAAAAATATGTAAGCCATTGTTGACCAGCTCCTCGAGTGGCATATGCAAGGTAGAAATGCATTGTTAGTTGGATATAAAACAACCAATATTCAATTGGTCGTTCATTATACACTATGCCCAATTTTCCATTCCATTGATCATTCAACAACAAGTAGTTTCCCTATAGTTGATTCAAGTTTAGATCATTTGTCACTTTAACATAAATGTGGGAATAAAGAAAACACTGCTGGAAATTCAGTGGGAGTGGTCATCTATTATATTGTATTTCAGTACTCAATCTCTTTGTCAATGTTACATAAGTATTCGATGCCCACTCCACAAGGTGACACCACCCAGAATTTTCATCAGAGCGGGACAGCAGTTGATGTTTAATAAATTATATTGAAAAGACGTGCTTATTCAGCAGTTCGATCCTTTTTAATAATTCGGGGACATTTTAAATTTCCCAAACAACAATTATTTCCAAATTGGTATTTTTTGTTTAAACTAAGACCTAGTGCTTATTTAGGATTAATTTCCTTAAATTGAGGATCTCCAACGGCAGGTCTCAATTGAATTCCCTCTTTATCATGGGTGTTTGTAAATGTTCTCAGCACCAACTTGACTATTTTTGACCCTCAGAGAGCATACAGTGCTTTATGCTTCCACCTTCCCCAAAATAGATATTTTTTCTCTCTAAACCTCAGCAGTATCCAAACTTGCTCTAATGCCCAAGATTGAATTTAGGCTCAACTAAACTTACTGAATTCAACGAGTTCCTAGCATGTGCTGCGACTTGTATTATGAGACATGCTTTCATAATACAATAAGCTAGTAGCCCAGATTTTTCCAGTCAATGGCAAAAGGATGGACGCACCAGCAATCTGGAATCAGGCTCCAGAAACTGAGAAACTTACTCGTGTGTCTGACTCTTGTTTTTTTTATACCTCATCCCCATCACCAGCCAACAGTCCAAACCCCAGATCTGACTGAACTCCAGAACCCTGATTCATATTTGGGCAGCACAGTGGTAGAGGTGCTGCCTTACAGCACCAGAGACCTTAGTTTGGTCCTGTTTACGGGTGCTGTCTACACAGAGGTTGCACGTTCTCCCTGTGACCGCATGGGTTTTTTCTGGATACTCCGGTTTGTAAATTATTGCCATCTGTAAATTGTCCCTAGAATGTTGGATAGAATCAGTGTACTGGGTGATTGTTGGTGGTGTGGACTTGGTCTTGTTTGCACGCTGTATCTCCAAACTAAACTAAAATTAAATATTCTGAATTAAGTAATTAAATTAATCAGATTTGCAATTAACCAGTTGTTGGATTATCAGAACGTTATTGTATCGTGTATATGTTGATTAAAGTCTTATCAAGAATATAACCTGGGCGGCACAGTGGCGCAACGGTAGAGTTGTTGCTTTACAGCGCCAGAGATCTGAGTTTGATCCCGACTACGGGTGCTTGTCTGTATGGAGTTTGTACGTTCTCCACCTGACCGCGTGGGTTTTCTCCGCGTGCTCCGGTTTCCTCCCACGCTCCAAAGACGTACAGGTTTGTAGGTTAATTGGTTTGGTATAATTGGAAAATTGTCCTTACTGTGTGTAGGATAGTGTTAGTGTGTGGGGATCGCTGGCCGGCGCGGACCCGGTGGGCCGAAGGGCCTGTTTCCGCGCTGTATCTCTAAACTAAACTATACTAGAGAATTTTTAAAAATCATACTATTAAAATCCATTAAATACTGAAATAAAAAAATCAACACTGCAAGAAATGGCTTCAGTGAGTGAAGAATGTTCTCCCTCAATTCCCATTTACTTCAATTTTACTGGAGCATTAAATGCAGCCTCAATGTCAAGCAGTCACTCTTGGCTCACCTCTAACATTTTGTGTAACTTTTTTAAAAACCATATTTGGTCCTAGAACTAATAATATATGGAAACAGGTGGCCAAACAAAATTCAAACAGCTATTGGTTTGAATATGCTGCTTGGTAACACTATTAATCCTTTATGGATTAAACAATCCAAGGTGGACAGCATCTGACCATGCACGTTGTGTTTGATTGATATTATGTCCTCCTGAAGCACTGGTTTTGGGCTCTGTTGGGCTGAGTTCTACCAACCTAGGTTGGTTTTGCCTGATAGTAGCAGTGTTATTTGACCAGAGGGTAGATGAATTACTCAACCCAGGCATTGAGTGTTAATTTCTGATGTTGATGTTTGGTTTGGTCACATGGAATGTTGCGATATTTGATAAGAAAATGAATGTGGGATGTTGCCCAGAATTAGGAAGAACCTTTTCAGACCTTGGGTTGTCTTGTTGCCACAGCTGACAATAGTTTTTTTTTCATGATGGCTGTCAAATCTGCCACTGTCTATATCAGGGGACAGCAACCTACTGCCCCCGGGCCGAATGCGGCCTGTAACCCAAAATCATCCGGCCCGCAGGTGGATTTTTTCCCCTGTAATCATCCGGCCTGCTGCGCGCTCCGAGCAGCAGCGCCCTGAACAGCGGCCGAGCTCTGGCTGTACCGCATCCTGCGCAAAGCCGCCGGCACGGCCGCACACCTTCTGTGAACATGTTTAAGAAAGAACTGCCGATGCTGGAAAAATCGAAGGTAGACAAAAATGCTGGAGAAACTCAGCGGGTGAGACATGCAAGGATTGCATGATGCTGCCTCACCCGCTGAGTTTCTCCAGCATTTTTGTCTACCTTCTGTGAACACGTGATTTGAAGCCTTCCTTTCGGGGCAGGATGGGTTCGGGATCCATGTGTACACGTGATAGGTGTGGCCCTCCATCCGCTCACATACGTGCGTCCCAGTCCCTATGCAGAACAAGGCTACGGACCTATATCCAGGTGTAAGAGTCTCCAAATATTTTTGGGTTGGGTGAGGAAAGAAAAATAACTACTTGGCCCAAGACTGATGGTAGATGATTAAGGTTTACATTTGTATCCTCGTAGATCTGCATCTTCCAAGATTAAAAAAAACACAAGGTTTTAAATATTTAGGAGGGAACTGCAGATGCTGGTTTACACCAATGATAGACGCAAATTGCTGGAGTAACTGAGCGGGACAGGCTGCATCTCTGAATAGAAGGAGTGTCGAGACCCTTCTTCAGACTGAGAGTCAGATCTCGGGACTCGAGGGCCTGAGCTATAGGGAATAGTTGGGGAGGCTGGAACTTTATTCCTTTGCACACATGAGACTTAATGGTGATCTTATAGATAGGGTGGATACGCAGAGTCTTTTATCCAGAGGACATAGGTTTAAGGTGATAAAGGGAAGATTTCATGGGAACCCAGGGGCATCTTTTTCACTCAGGTGGTGGGTATATTTGGTGGGATAGGCAGCTGAAAGTCAAAGCTTGGAGGATTTTTAATTCGCCGTACCCCCATTCATAATAAGGACAGAGTCCCTCTTGTCCTCAGCTTCCATCCCATCAGCCGTTGCTTACAGCACATAATTCTCCGACATTTTCATCACCTCCAAAGGAATCCAACTACTAGCCACATCTTCCCATCTCCACGCCTTTCTGTTTTCCGCATAGACTGTTCCTTCCGCAATTCCCTGGTCATCTCGTCCCTTCCCACCCAAACCACCCCATCCCCTCGTACTTTCCCCAGCAATCGCAGGAAATACAACACTTGCCCATATACCTCCCCGCTCGACTCCGTCCAAGGACTCTGACAGTCTTTTCAGGTGAAGTAGAGGTTCACTTGCACCTCCTCAACCTCATCTTCTGTATCCGCTGTTCCAGCTGACTCCAGTATATCGGCAAGACCAAGCGCAGGATCGGCGATCGTTCCGCTGATCTGCCTAAGCCTACCTGATCTCCCAGTTGCTCAACACTTTAACTCCCCCTCACATTCCCACACTGACCTTTCTGTCCTGGGCCTCCTCCATTGTCAGAGTCGGGCCCAGAGCAAACTGGAGGAACAGCACCTTGGGTTTTGCTTGGGTAGCTTACACCCCTGCAGTATAAACATTGACTTCTCTAACTTCAAGTAGCCCTTGCTTTCCCTCTCTCTCCATCCCCTCCCATACAGACTTCATGTTACCTGCCTCACCAGAGGGGTGAGAACACTCGATCACTGTTATACTGCATTCAAGAATGCATATCGCTCTGTTCCCCGGGCCGGTCTTGGTCTCTCTAATCATTGTCTAGCTTGCCTTATTTCGACCTACAGGCAGAAACTAAAAGCTGCTAAGCCTGTGGTCAGAACAACGAAAAGGTGGACAAGCGAGGGCATTGAGAACCTACAATCCTGCTTTGACTGCACAGGTTGGAATGTGTTCAGGGAAGCAACCACAAGCCTCGATGAGTATACGAACACTGTATCATCATATGTCAACTTTTGCGAGGACAGTTGCATTCCAACTAAGACCCGGACATGGTTCAACAACAACAAGCCCTGGTTCACTGCAGAACTTAGACAGCTCCGACGGTCTAAAGAGGAGACCTACAGGAGTGGGGATGCAGACCTCTACAGGCAGGCCAAGTACAAGCTGAGAAGAGGAATCAGAGCTGCCAAGGAAAGGTACTCTGAGAAGTTGAGGAGCAAGTTCTCAGCTAGTGACTCTTCTTCAGTTTGGAAGGGCTTGCAAGAAATTATCAGCTACAAGAGGAAAGCCCCCCGCTCTTTGGACAATCGTCAGCTGACCAACGACCTGAATGAGTTTTACTGCAGGTTTGAAAATCAGAAACGTAATCCTGGTACCCCCCCCCCCCCCCCCCCCCCCCTCCCCAACCAACACAGCCAGACCCCAGTCTACAAATAATGGACCCTGCACCCTATCCTTCCCATCCACCACTTCACACCTACTTAAAGCAAGACTCCAATATGAAAAGACTGGACCATTTCCATTTCCCACCCCAACCAACCCTTCACACCCACTCACAGCCTGACCTCAGTCTGCAAAGACTGGGCCCTTCTACACCAACCCCCCTCCAGTCACCACTTTACACCCAATCACCCACCCTCTGTGCTGCACAACATCACTTATCCAATATCAACAATAAAAATAGAGGAGGTGGAGAAGCTTTTCAGAAGACATAAAAAAGCCGGAAATTTCCAGGACCTGACAATGTTTCCCCCTTTTAAGCTGTGTCAAACAGCTGGCACCAGTCTATACAGACATTTTCAACCAGTCCCTGCAAACATGTACTGTCCCTGCCTGCTTTTAAGTCTCCACTATTGTCCCTGCACCCAAAAAGGCAAGGATTACTTGTCTTAATGACCACAGGCCTGTCGCACTGACCTCTGTAGTCATGAAGACACTCAAAAGGCTTGTGCTGGCCAAGCAAAAAAATATCACGATCCCCCTGCTGGATCCTATGCAATTTGCTTATCGGTCCAATAGATCTGTGGACGATGCAGTCAACCTGGGCCTGCACTTCATCCTACAGCATCTAGACTGCCAGGGGACCTATGCGAGGATCCTGTTTGTTGATTTTACCTCTGCATTCAACACCATTGTGCCAGATCTACTACACGCCAAACTTTCCGAGTTGACTGTGCCTGAACCCCTCTGTCGGCGGATCACCAGCTTCCTAACAGATAGGAAGCAGCATGTGAGGCTCTCGAAAGCACATCTCGGACCCGCAAACACTCAGCATTGGAGCACCGCAAGGCTGCGTACTTTCTCCTCTCCTCTACTCTCTCTACACCAACAACTGAAAAGACTAGGCTTGTATTCACTGGAGTTTAGAAGGATGAGGGGGATCTTATAGAAACACATAAAATTATAAAAGAACTGGACAAGCTTGATGCAGGAAAAATGTTCCCAATGTTGGGTGAGTCCAGAACCAGGGGCCACAGTCTTAGAATAAAGGGGAGGTCAATTAAGACTGAGCTGAGAAAAAACGTTTTTACCCAGAGAGTTGTGAATTTATGGAATTACCTGCCACAGAGGGTAGTGGAGGCCAAATCACTGGATGGATTTAAGAGAGTTGGATAGAGCTCTAGAGGCTAGTGTAGTCAAGGGATATGGGGAGAAGGCAGGCACGGGTTATTGATAGCGGACGATCAGCCATGATCATTTTGAATGGTGGTGCTGGCTCGAAGGGCCGAATGGCCTCCTCCTGCACCTATTTTCTATGTTTCTATGACTGCAGCTCCACAGACACCTCTGTCAAGCTTCTCAAGTTTGCGGACGACACGACCCTGATTGGACTGATCCAGGATGGGGAGGAATCTGCCTACAGACAGGAAGTGTCACAGCTGGCATGCTGGTGCCATCACAACAAGCTGGAGCTCAATGTTCTTAAGACAGTGGAATTGATTGTAGACTTTAGTAGAGCTCCCCCTCCCCTCACCCCACTCACCATCAACAACACCATAGTCACATCTGTGGAGCCTTTTAAGTTCCTGTGAACCTCCAAGGACCTTAAGTGGGGGGCTACCATCGTCTCCACAGTCAAAAAGGCACAACAGAGGATGTACTTCCTATGGCAGCTGAGGAAGCACAATCTGCCACAGGCAATGATCGTCCAATTCTACACGGCCATCGTAGAGTCTGTTCTCACCTTCTCCATCATGGTCTGGTTTGGCTCAGCCACCAAGCATGACACCTGGAGGCTGCAGCGAATCATCCGATCAGCAGAGAAGGTTATTGGCTGCAACCTTACCTCCATTGATGAACTGTACACTTCAAGGGCCAGGAAGCGAGCGGGCAAGATCATCTCTGACCCCTCTCTCCCTGGCCACAAACTCTTTGAATCACTTCCCTCTGGAAGCCGACTCCGGACTGTCAAAGCCGCCACAGCCAGACATAAAAATTGTTTTTATCCACGAGTAGTTGTTCTACTCAAGTCAAAAATCTGTAGCCTCCCTTTGAGCTGGTATTTTGTTGGTTCACATGCTTGATCAGTGGTGTGTTATCATGAATGTTTTATTATTATTATGTTTAGTGTTTTCTGAGTCATTTGTAACTGTCACTGTATGTCATGTTGTTACTTGTGGGCGGAGCACCAAGGCAAATTTCTTGTATGTGAATACTTGGCCAATAAACTTAAGGGTCTGTCCCACCAGCATGCGACTGCATGCGGCTAGCGCGACCTAATGTGGTCGCTTGAGCCGTACGGCCTCGCGGGGCCGGTCCCACTTCGATCGCCGGAGGCATATGGAGTTGCGCGGGGCTCTGCAAAACTAATACTGTCCAAAAATTCCGCGCGCCGACGGCCTGTCAGCCCGCAGCCGCATTGAGCATGTACGCAGCGTCTTGACGTCGTACGTAGCGTCTTGACGTCGTATGCAGCGTCTTGACGGCGTACTCCTAGCGCGTGGCGTTGGGCGATGACGTCACCGCCCGGCGTGCAGTTGCGTGATGACGTCAGGGCCCGACACCGTACGACATCCAAATTCAGTCGGCCCGCCTCCTGCCCAGCTGATTGGTGAGTATGACGTAGGGACCAGCCCCGCACAACTCCATACGCCTCTGCGGTTCAAATTGGGACTGGCCCCGGGAAGCCGTACTCCTCAAGCGACCAGGTTTGGTCGCGCTTGACGCATGCAAACGCATGCTGGTGGGGCAGGCCCTTAACTTACTTACTTTAATTGGGCTGTCGCTTATTGTGAAATGAAATCCATGGTATGAGGAAGGAGTTGCCAAATCACAATGACACCAGGCTTCAATTTGGCAGTTCCAGTTCCTGGCTCTCAACAAAGACCCTAACACACAGTCGCCTTTTGGAGCAGAGTGACTTGGTCTTCATTTTATCATTATATTTCTTGACTTCTTTGGAACCCAGCCGGCAACTATTGAAGTCTAAAATTAACATTAGAACTGGCACATGGATAGGGAAGGCTTGGATTTATATTGTCTTTTACAATCACAGGATATTTCTACGCATTTTACAACTAGTCTTTGAAATAAAAACAGAAAATGCTGGAAACACTCAGCCGGTTAGGCAGCATTTGCAAAATGAGACGATTTGTTGTCACTATCTTTTGCAGTGGAGCGACCGTACAAGTAAGGCTTCTAATTAGTAAGGGAGAATGGTGTGAAATATTCCATCTCCCCAAAATGGCCTACATGCCATGTAATCTGCTGCTATCTTTTAAATAAAAATGTGACAGCTGCATATTTATCAAGTTCAAAAATGTTCCCCATGTCTTTATTTTTACCCTCTCCAATGTATCATGTGGCTAATATTTATAATACCATACTTCTTGTTCTGTCATTATATTTTTACTATCAGTACCTGAGGTTTCAATGTATTGTCTTTTTTCTTGCAATTATTTTGATAAGTATGTTCCAAAACACTGAGCATTATTTTGGACCGAGAGTGGTCACTGTGTATCCAATATTCTGATGTATTGACATTACAAAATCTCTCCAAAGATTTCCTACCCTAGGCAGAATATCCTTGTTGTGAACTTGTAAGATATGAAAATCTATAAGGGAAGCGGGGGTTATCAATACATATTCATTGACTACACATAGTTCTTACATAATGTGTGTTTCCACTATGCAAATTCAATATAATGTGATTGATGAATTTGGGAACATTATTTGTGTTTCATGTGCCTAGTTAATTATAACATGACTTTGATCATGAACTAGAGAACCATTTAAAGTTAGTTTGGAAATGGCCAAGCACAAGAAATGTTTCTATGTAGACTCCCCGCAGTGATAGACATTGTGGGTTGTCATTGAAATTGACAAGTGATCGTGACATTTCTGCAAAATCACTCTATTTCTGCAAAATCACTCTATATTTTGATAAGATGATAATTATCTTGCATTAATTGACATTGAGTTTAGAGATACAGCGCGGAAACAGGCCCTTTGCCCACCGAGTCCGCGTTGACCAGCGATCCCCGCACACTTACTCTATCCTACACACACTGGGACACTATCCTACACACACTAGGGACATTCTACAATTGTACCAAGCCAGTTAATCTACAAATCCGTACGTCTGGGGTGTAGGATGAAACCAGAGATCCCGGAGATCGCTGGTCAACGTGGACTCGGTGGGCAAAGGGCCTGTTTCCGCGCTGTATCTCTAAACTCAATGTCAATTAATGCAAGATAATTATCATCTTATCAAAAAAAAGGATGTTATCAAAAGATGAAACTGAGCTTTATTATATCTAGATTGAATTTTGATCCTTTCATGATTTACAGGAAGATTTGCTATGGCGTGATAGTTGTATTCGTAAGAGTCCTTGTTTTATAGAAAATAGTGTCAGAAAAATAATTGTGTAATTGAGCAAAGGCGGTACACAGGCTGAGGATTTTCAGACTTGAAATGACTTTTTTCCCTGCAGGATTTCCGAATTTAATAGTCTTTTTAATAACCAAGTTTAGTTTTTATTACTGCAAGCTAACCCATGCAGGTCTCAGCTGGGGGGGGGGGGTAAAATTGAGACTCCGTACAGACAAGCACCCGCTGTCAGGATCAAACCCGGGTGTCTGACACTGTGAGGCAGCAAATCTACCACTGCACCACCTTGCCGCCCACAGTGTAAAAATGGATACCAATTAACTAAAAGTATGTATAAAATGGGTAATTAGCTAAAAGTATGTTCATATTTTGTATGTTTTGCCATTAGACGCAGATATATTAACATGAGTAATACCTTTTATTATGAAATCAAGTCTAAGCAGCAGAATATATTAAGACTATTCCCATAAAGATGGTACCAGTGTTAACTTTGCTCATAACAGTGTTAACAGTGTACAGTAGAGTGAATTTATCACATGTGAAGCAAGTGACTATATTTCCATTTTATTACAGAAGGATGGCAAATAGCTTACAAAATGTTTTGATTGTCCATTCAGTATTAGCACAAAGTTTTAGTTTTATGATACATTGTTATTTAATTTTTGGATATATTTTAATATTTACACGAGTCTCGTTGCAAGTCTATATTGCGCGACTGTTACATCATGCCAATACTGCAAACTCTTATAAAATGAGATGAGGATGTTAAAACGGAAACATTAACATATATTTTCTGTATAATGTACCAAATATCTTTTAAAGCTGGGAAGCATTTAACAAGTAAAGATGAAATAAAGGGGATTCATTGGGCTACCTGGACTTGCATAATTGGACCTGAAGTGAATGCAATTTGGCCTAAATATACGGACATCATGGATATCAATTCTGTGGATGCGAACTTTGGCAGTGCTGCTCTTGTCTCTGGTGATGACTTTGGATTGGTCAAACTCTTTAGGTTTCCTTGTTTGAAAAAAGGTAAGGAATGTGTTTCTTCACCATTTATTCTAGTTATGGTACTGTTTATATGAGCATTAACATGACGTACAAAACAATCTTTCTTATTTCATATCTTCAGTATTCCACAGTAACTGAGTTTCTCTCAGTTGTGAGATGTGCATGTTGGTGAACATTCTACATAGAGTGTAGGTTTTACAGTAGACAATAGGTGCAGGAGTAGGCCATTTGGCCCTTCGAGCCAACACTGCCATTCAATGTGATCATGGCTGATCATCCCCATTCAGTACCCCGTTCCTGCCTTCTTCCCATATACCTTGACTCCGCTATCTTTAAGAGCCCTATGTAGCTCTCTCTTGAAAGCATCCAGAGAACCTGCCTCCACCGCCCTCTGAGGCAGAGAATTCCACAGACTCACCACTCTCTGTGAGAAAAAGTGCTTCCTCGTCTCCGTTCTAAATGGCATAAACTATATGGGACAAGAATATTTTTTGCTTAAACATTTCTATGACCATGAAATGATTTGCTTCTATTCATACATTGGTAGTATTACCACAGTAGCCAAAGATATATTAATTATTACTTGTTTTACAATTGTATTGTTCCTGGCAATTTAAAATAAGTTGTTTAAAGATTATACATTTTTTAAAATCTGTAATTGATCATAATTTAACACGTTTTTACGCGATAATCTATTTCCTCATTTTCAGGAGCAAAATTCCGAAAATATGTTGGACATTCTGCTCATGTTACTAATGTACGTTGGTCATATGATTTTCAGTGGATAATGAGCACAGGTGGTGCCGATCACTCTGTATTTCAGTGGCGATTTATTCCTGAAGGAATGATGAATGGAGGATTTGATGAACCACCAGGTGATTAAAATCTGCATAATTTTCTAATTTTTATTTAATTGTAGTTAGACAATATTCTCAGGCCTCTGCAAGAGGCTCACATAGCCATATGCTGAGCTCAACTCTCTTAAGCTACATCAACTACCTGCCCTTCAACATAAAGTCAGAACTGTAATTGTTTAACCCTGATATAATGGTATTCAGTTTTGTCTGCAACTTCTCAAATAATAAAGAAATGTTGGATTTTAAATGAATACCTCCACATTTAAAAGTGAATATTGACTTTGGCAATCAACAAATAATAACATCTGCTCAAATATGTCCCAGACAGGTGAATGGGTTTATAGATGAGGCTGATAGCTTTGCAAATGTGTGTTTTGATATTGTCTTTTCTTGATTGAGACATTGTCTTTCTCTTTGGCATCATGTTCGGCACTGGCATCATGGGCTAAAGACTCTGTTCCTGTGGTTATACTTTTCTGTGTTGAGGGCCATAAAATGGTGTGGGCGTTATGCAATAGTTGGATAAGCAGATTCATAATTATCTGGCAAGCTCCTTTTCCTGTGATGGACCAAGATGCTAGAATTTGAAGGGTTCCCTTCCCATTTGCTGTTGTTCAAATTTATTATATATCCATGTATAATAATGAAGAATGTTGATGAGAATGGTTCATTTTGTATGCCTGAATTATGCATGATGGTAGATGGGTTTCATAAAAGTTCCTAGTGAATTTGTTCTGATTTTGCCATCTTCTGGTCCTGGGATCAGATGTGCAAAGCTTCACTCTTGACTCTTTGGCTGCCTTCCATTGTGATTTCTGTTACTCCTGGCATTGGGACACCAGATCATTAGTATGCATGCCCTACCTATGTCTGTGACTTCTTTAACCAGAATGTTGTGGCCTGCATCACGTCCACAGAGGGGTCTTGACCCAAAAAAACGTCACCCAATCCTTCTCTGCACATATGCTGCTTGTCCCGCTGAGTTACTCCAGCATTTCGTGTCTATCTTCGATTTAAACCAGCATCTGCAATTCTTTCCTACCTAGATATTAATGAGCATTCATTCCTTTAACAGAAGGTTATGCTGATTCCAATAGTGAAGAATCTGATTCAGATCTATCAGATATTGCAGAATTGGACTCTGACATAGAACAAGAAGTGCAGATCAGTTACGAACGTCAGGTTAGTAATTGATTAGCAGTATTGATGCATCAATTTTGCCTTTTTGAATTGATAATTACACAACTTTAAAAAATTGTCACAATTGGCATCAATAAATGTTGTAATCATTTTATTAGAATCTATTGTAGGTAAAAATATTTTCATGTATCTTGCAATTAATGTTTTTTGTAAAGTAATTAAATATTATCCAAAAAGACAAAGATGCATTTGATATTATACAATGTTGTGATTGGCATGTAAATTAACTAAGCTGGAGCTTTACCTCATTGGCACTTTGTGATGACTCATTAGTCTTAAAGTTATCTAACATAACATGGGAACCACATCTTTTCTCATTGTTTTAGATGAGGAACATTTATAACTTTATTTGTCAGTGTATCAACAAATCATTGAAACCATGCACTTTGCTCTGATTGAAACTAGTTGGTATTCCAGTGCAAAGAGGTGTCCTCAAGCAAGTGCTGTTGATTGGTATATTTCAAAGGGAGTTTATGTGCTGCAGGACTTGCTGAAACTTGGTGCAGCTGTAATGAATGGTCTCTGGGGAAAGGCCACAATATAGAGTCCACTGGAAATTTGGGAGCTGTACCCTGTATACTAAATTTAACTTCGGAGTCACGTGAGTGATTCCGTGAAGAAGGCCTGCAAGTGCGCATGTGCGTCATTACGTCAGACGCATGGCGCAGCGACGGGCTGGAGAGCGCAGCTCCACCAGCGGTAAGTTAAAAACTCGCAGGTACGTTTTTTAAACTACGCTGCGAATGTCCCTAAGTTCCATAAGACTGGTTTCAGGAGCCAGCAGGAACATGGAAAAATCAATCAAAGGTAGGGCGAGGCGTGACGCTGACAAGTCAGGGAAACTGACTGCGGCCAGTGGGCGGGCGCTTACGCCGGCTCCAGAACTGCCGACAGTACAACCAGCGGCAGCGACTCCAGTGCATCAAAGCACCATGGCCACTCCAGTCGGGACGAAGGCCAAAAGAAAGTCGGTAAGGCTTGTCGACTCTGATGAGTCAGGCCAAAAAGACTCCCCTCCCACCAGCAAAAAAGTCTGGGGACGTCTAGACAAAATGGAGCACCTCTTAGAAAGAATACTCCATCATGAGGTATTCCAACCAGGGTTCTATACCCCCCGGATTTCCCCAGCAGCCCGCAGCAGCAACCTCCAGCAGAGGTCCATACAGGGAAGACCAGTATGAACAGGAGGAACCATACGTCCACGGGTCTGCATGGGGGCCCATACCAGCAGTGCCAGGTCTAGGGCTGCATGATATCTCCCTCATGCATGAGCAGGGTGAGCCAAGGCAGTATGACACTGACCCTGAAGTTGGTGGTATAGCAGAGGAGCATACCAAAGAGCTTAGCTCCAGGTGTGTCGGATGTGGCATGCAAATTCGCCATACCGGCAGGAACTGGTGAGTAAAATGGAGGAAATTCTGACCAGAAACCTATTATATTAAACTCAATTATATGACTTCTCACCAGCTCCAAGAATCAATTATGGATGAAACATCCAAGAGGTACGAAACACCTGTAAATTGTGCATCACTCAGAGTACCCACAGTGAACCAGGCCACCTGGGGGCAAATGGGTGCAACCATGCAATCGCATGAGTTAAGGCTGCAAAAAGTCTTAAAGTTAATCGGATCAGGAATAACGGCATTTGGGTGGACAGTCGAAGGGGCACCACTATCAGACACACAGCAGGATATGTTGGCCCTGCTGTGTAACGCCCACTTCAAAATTAACTGCCTGAGGAAAACCGGCATCGAGCCTGCGCTCAATCCAAAATTCGCTGCCCTATGCAGATCCTCCAACATTTAACCACCAAACTTGTTGTTTGGTGAAGATCTAGCAAAACAAGTCAAGGACTTGGATGACGAGGCAAAGATGATCGGCCTCATTAAATCGCATTCCTCAGGCAGAATGCCGCCTCGTCGACCATACCCCTTCAGACGGGTCACAGACGCTGGTGTGGGGCAAGGACCAAGCCGGGCTCTTCCATCTCTACGCTATTGGCATGCACCAGTGCACACCCCCAACAGAACTAGGAGACAAAGGAATCCAGCAACCATGGAGGTACGAGCAAAATAACTTGTCCAGGACATATCCTCTAGATACCAGTCACCAGTAGGGGGTAGATTGCAATTGTTCTACGATGAATTGTGCTGCATAACATCAGATCCGTTTATACTGGACAGTATCCGGGGGTCTCGAATTGAGTTTATTTCTGCATTACATCCACCCATACAACATACACCAAGTCAGGTATTGGTGTTTTCAAAACCAGAAACTCTACAGGTAAATTGAAACATTATTCCAAAAAGGGGTAATTGAAACGACGGCTCATTAGCCTCAGCAATTTGTGTCTAATATATTCCCCAGGCAAAAGAAGGATGGTGGGTGTCGAGTCATTCTAGACCTAACCCGACTAAACTCCTATGTCCAGTATAAACATTTTAAAATGGAAACTTTTAGTACTGCTAAGCAACCGGTTTCCAAAGGATGTTATATGGCAAGTATAGATCTGAAAGATGCATATTATTCAGTACCGATTCATTACAAATACCGTAGATACTTGAAATTTAGTTGGATGAGACAGCTGGGGCAATTTAAAACTTTGCCTAATGGGTTAACCTCAGCCCCTAGATTATTTACAAAATTGTTGAAACCAGTATAGAACTATTCCGGGCTCAGAATCACATTGTGATGGCATACTTGGATGATGTTCTGATCATAGGCAACACTCAGGAGGCAACTGAATTTTTGGTTTCAGTTACCAAACATATGTTTGAGAGGTTAGGCTTCCTCATCCATCGAACTAAATCCAAATTGATGCCATCTAGAATCATTGACAATTTGGGGTTCACCATTGATTCAACTAACATTCAGTGACTCTGCCTACGGCCAAAACTTTAGAAATTATGGAGGCCTGCAGCAATCTGGTAGGTGAACAGCAACCCTCCATCCTACAAGTGGCCAGTGTTATTGGCAAATTAGTGGTGGCTTTCCCTGGAGTGCAATTTGGGCCTCTACACTATCAGAATGTGCAACGAGCTAAGGAACAGGCACTCAAAAAACATGCAGGTCATTTCGATAGACCAATGCAGTTGCCAGTCGAAGCCATCACCGAGTTGCAATGGTGGATACCTAATGTCTCATGTTGTACTAGTAACATTGTTGTTTTACAAACTGATGTGAGCGCCTCGGGATGGGGAGCCACTGATACCAATTCTAGCTGTGGCGGCAGATGGAGTATGCAAGAGGCATTGATCCTGCGGATGCATGGGATAAACTATTTAGAATTGTTGGGGGCATTCTATGTGATTGCACGCCGCTGCTTTGAAGATTGACGCGCATGCGCACTGGCTGGCCTTCTGCACGTAATCGCTCACCGTAACGCCTCATAAAATAAAGATCAAACTTCAAACTGGTAAGTTCTCATTTAATCTTACTATTATCAAACATATCGCTGATGAAATGCTTAGGACTGAAAAAAATATATCATTTTGACATAATGTGAATATGGAATGTGTAACTGGAATGAAGGAAGACTATGCAGTATCCTACATTGCGTGGCTGTATACCTTATAAATAAAGTATATTAAAAGGCTGCCACTCTTCATGTGCAACTCATCAGTAAATCCCAACACATAAATCAATTCCAAATTCCCTGTGCAGTAGCCTAAGAGATGTTAATCAGTTGCTCATTCCCTGTATAGGAGCGGTCCTATCATGGTTTGAACGCCGTCATTTTCTTTTGCCAGCTGTCTATCACATTCTTGAAATTACATGAAACATTAGGGATAACTTTGTGACCAGATGTACCCAAAGTATAGAATTGCACAACTTCACTAACTACCCTAACTTCACTAACAACAATGTACTTCCTGCCCTATCTCTGGTAAAATCTTCAGATCCCGCATTGACATGATCAGCATGATCTTAGAACAGAGTGTAGTCGAGTCAAATTCAATCTCGAGATACTATTTAAAAAGGCAGAACCTTGCTGGAATGACTTGGAAATGGCAGAGAAGCTTGACTAAGTGCAGGTCCTCCCCATGTTACAGTAGGGTTTAGACCAGATAACTATTTGTAACCTCAACAGGTTGCAAGTTGGTAGGCAGATATCTACTGAGATCCCACATGGTAGAAGATTCTTGCAGCTCCATATCAGCCAGCAAATCCACCCCACAGGTCTCCCAAATGCTTGTTCATATGTACAACTGTACATATATCAAGCATCTACAATCTTGTAATCTGTTTAAGTGATATTGATTGAGAGTTAAATGTTGCAAGGGATAAGAAGTACTGTAACTCTATAGAAATGGGATATTTCTAAACCATTTGGAAGGATCATTTAATGTTTCATCTAAAAGGTTTTACATCTGAGAGTGTGGCATTTCCCCATACACCACGCAAGCATCAGTCTCGACTTTGTTCCCAAATATTCAGAGTGAGGCTTAAGTCCATGAATTTCTAACTCGAGACCACTATTTAAGTTGAGACTGGAGAAGATGACGTGAAAATACTCATTCCTACAGATGTATTAAGTTCAGAGAATGCAGGAGAAAGAACACTCGGCATCTGGATGACAGGTTGTACAATGTGTCTGGATATAGTTTTGCCGTTACTTGATATGAACACATCCACAGGTGCAGAAGGATCTGGGGCTTGCTTTTGATTCCAATAAATTAAGAGCTTGTCCCACTTGGGTGATTTTTTTTTAGGTGACTACACTGTCGCTACATGGTCGCCGGGGTGTCACCTGTATAGTCTCCTCAGTCGCCCAAAGAGTCGTAGCGTTTTTCTGGTCGCCACTGGATTTTGAAATGTTCAAAATTTTTCAGTGACAGTGGACTTGACAATGAGCGTAGCTTGACTTCTCCTGACGTAGGTGCTATCGTAGGTTGTAGCCAGGATGACGTAGGTTGTCGCCAGTGCTGACTTTGGTGATTTCTGTCGGCGACTACCTAAGTCAACCGGTGACAAGTTAAATCTATTGTCACATACACCAACTGGTGCAGTGAAAATTGAGTTAGCATGCAGCCACACAAATTTAAAAAAAAATGAACACAACACTATAGAATTTAACATGAACATGCCCCACAGTGGAATCAATATTTCCCACTGTGAGGGAAGGCAATAAAGTTCAGTAATCTTCATCTTGTTCACAGGTACCAGTGACTGAATAGTTTTAAGTTGTCTTCAGTTGTCGCCGACAGGGTCGTAGATTATTGTAGCTTGTTGCCGGTGGACGTAGGCTATCGTAGGTGTGGTCGTAGGTGGACCTCCTAATCGGTTGTTGGTAGTTTGCCGTAACTTGACGTCAACTAGATGGTAGGTTGTTGTAGCTTGTCATAGATATTGTCGTAGGGGGGTCCAGTTGCCGTTTTTTTCGGCGACCTACTACGACTATGATAGTCACCGGCAGTTGCCGAAAAAATCGCCTAAGTGGGGACACGACCTTTAGTTTTAAATTGGCAGTCTGTTTGTCTGGTAAAGTTGGGTTTATCACCACATTGCATGGCAGCTATTGGCCCAGAAAGTCTAAGGGTATCAGTTTAGGCCCTTAAAGAAATTTCTCATTCTGGAAGAGGAATTCTGCAGTCAATTTTCTACGAAGGCTGTGAAGCATTTGTGAAACTTTGGTAATAGAAACCAAATGCTCCCCTTGGTCCACCAATGCTCAACTTGACTTTGATTTCCAGGGATCACGGAAAGCTTTGAAATAGTAGTAGGAACCCAAATCCCAGAAAAGTGCAACAAAGTGGTACAATCTTAAGTTTCAGGATGACAATGTCTTGGAATTTCACCTTCAAAATATTCAGTGTTTCATATATTTTTATCCTGTGAAACCATTTTTGTATAGTGGCAATGTAATATTCTGCTTTAACTTATAGGTTTACAAAGAAGATCTACCTCAGCTCAAACAACAAAGCAAAGAGAAAAAACAAGCAGCAGCTCCTCGAAAAAGAGAGAGAGCGCCTGAAGGAAGTTTGAAACTGCAATTTGTCCATGGGTATATTTATAAAAGTTTTACACTGTTGCATGTTTGTAATGTAAGGTTTGTAATTTCCTCACTAATGCGCTTCAGGCAATAAATAGATGGTCATGGTGTGTAATAAGCCTGTTGCGCTTATTTGCTTCAAAAGAGTATTCTTATTGAGAGTTTTTCCCAGTATACATTTGAACCACACAAGCAATACTCAAGTGGATTCCATCCTCAGCAGGCAGTGACTGTGAATTTAAATGTAGGCTGATCTACCTACTTACCTACATGTCAATTAATACGCTATCTCCTCATCAAGGAGATGGTAGGCAACACAAAAAATGAATAGATTAGGGAGATGCAAGATGCTGGGATCTTGAAATGAAAGCAACCTGCTGGAATATCTTAGCGGATCAAACATCATCTATGGAGGGAAATGGACATAGTACTTTTCAGCTCAGGATCTTTCTTGAGACTGTATATTAGGGTATATTTTTCAATCATTGCCAACAGGAGGTATTAGGATAATGGAGGAACAACTATATTGTGTATTCTACCCACTATTTTAAGTGATGGCATTTGACATTGAACGAACACAAATTAATTTATTGGCACTTAGGTTCACCTTAGCATTTTATTTTCTACTGTTTCGTTTTCTGTTTCAGTCATCTTCCTAAAATTAAGTTATTTTCAATATAGCCGAAATAAAATATTTTGAATACAGCATTGGCATTCTAATTCTGAAACCATATTATCCTTACTGCACTTGTTTTTAAATGTTTTACCTGGTTGGTGGTATTGTATTGATTCTGCCTATCCACTTCCAACAAGCATCGAATGTATTCCCTCTTAAGGGACACAGGGATATGAAGAGATAATTTCCTCTCCTTCCTTCTCAACTCCCACCCTTTGCTTTACTAAACTTTTCCTTTCCCATGCTCTCAGGCCTGGTCATAGAGCACAAAAACAGGCCGTTTAGCCATTACATCCGCATTGACCAGTGGGCACCCATCTGTATTAATCCCATCTCTCAGCATTTGGCTCAAATCTCATATTAGTGATTCAACTGCTCATCTGGACACTTTAGTGCTGCCACCAACGTTACTTCCACCACTTTCTCAAGTAGTATATTTCCAGTACTTGCCACACTCTGGCTGAAAAAGGTCCCCCTCTCCTTTGTAACCCTTTAAAATCGTTTAGCCCTTACCCTAAATATATGTCCTTTAGTATTACCTACCCCTGATATGGCAAGTCATATCATCTACCCTATATATTTTCCTCAGCTTTATATGCCTCAATCATGTCCTCTCTTAACCTCCCCATTCCAGGGAAAGCAGACCGCACCTTTCCAGTATCTCCTCATAACTGAAATCCTTTATGCCAACCAGCATCCTTGTGAATCTTATCTGCACTTTCTCCAGCACCATCTTTCCCATAATGAGGTGAACAGAATTGCATGCACTACTCCAGCCATAACCTAATCCAATATTTTATAAGGTTTGAGCATAACTTCTCTGTTCTTGTTTTTACTGCTTCAGCTCATGAAGGCCAATATCCTATACATCGCCTTACCCACGTTGTCTTACCTGTGCTGTTATTTTCAAAGGAGCTTGGACTTTTGGCCAAGGATCTTTTGGTCCCTCTGTTCCTCAATACTTCTTCTTCAAAAACCCTCCCTTTCATGTCCCAGCCTCAGCGAGCGGGCTGCGAGCGAGCTCCGGGGCCCACGGCGACTGGGCTGCTGGGCCCACGGCGAGCGGGCTGCGGGGCCCACAATGAGCGGGCGGCGGAGACTCAATGGAGGCCGCGGTCGGCGCGATCTGAGGACGGTCAAAAGCAGTGGAGGGCTGAACGATCGTGGCTTCTGCGAGGGGAAGCCCACCCACCCACCCATGTGACAGACGATTGGCTGGGGGAGACGGAGAGGAGGTCGTCCCCCGTGATGGCCAGAGATCGCCAGGTGGGATCGGGATCACCAGCAAGGAAAAGGCGTCATGATTCCCCGAGTCCCTGCGATTGACGGAGGAATCGCAGGTCTCATAAATGGCTTCTCCCAGAGGGAGTAATCATGGCCACCATCCCATCGCGCTGCCCTGCACCCTCACCCACGCGGTGAAAACGACCGCCGTCGCATGTTCTAGAACTTCAAGGAGCCCAGCGGAGCGTGCAGCACGACCTGAGCAGCAGTTTAAAAAATGCAAAGTGACGAACTTAAATAAGTACAAGTTAAGAAGCCAATATGTATATAAGACAGAACAGGGGTGTCGTCACTCACAGCGTGTGCAGAGGCAGGTAGTCAGATCCATTGTGACGTCATCAGAGAGACCATCTCATTTATTTTCTAAGTTATTTGAGATTTTCATAAATAACTTGAGAAATAATGCATGTAATTTTCTGATAAGACGATTTTTGACATCTTGGCATAAATCTCTATCGGAATATGTAAAAAATTCACCATTAGCGCGTCGTGTTTTTGAGGAGATGTGAAACACACACGAACATCACACACCACACAAACACACACACACACACACACACACACACACACACACACACACACACACACACACACACACACACACACACACACACACGCATCACGCATCACGCACGCACACACACACACAGTTTTATAAGTATAGAGATATGAAATTCTTAAGAGATTGGACAGGCTAGATGCAGGAAAAATGTTCCCGATGTTGGGGGAGTCCAGAACCAGGGGTCACAGTTTACGAATAAAAGGTAGGCCATTTCGGACTGAGGTGAAAAACGTCTTCACCCAGAGAGTTATGAATCTGTGGATTTCTCTGCCACAGAAGGCAGGGGAGGTCAATTCACTGGATGTTTTTAAGAGAGTGAGATTTAACTCTTAGGGCTAAAGGAATTCAGTCTGAAGAAGGGTCTCGACCCAAAACGTCACCCATTCCTTCTCTCCAGAGATGCTGCCTGTCCCGCTGAATTACTCCAGCATTTTGTGTCTATCTTTGATTTAAACCAGCATCTGCAGTTCTTTCCTACACAAGGAATTATGGGGAAAAAGCAGGAACGGGGTACTGATTTTAGATGATCAGCCATGATCATATTGAATGGCAGTGCTGGTTCGAAGGGCCGAATGTCCTACTCCTCTATGTTTCTCTAAATATTTAAAGGGGAAACTGCAATGAAAAATAGATCAAAATTTTCGAAGGTGTCATTGGGTTTTCTTATGGACAAATTTTGAATCTCATATTTTCTTAAATGTAGTTTGATAATTCAGCTCTTTCGAATTGTAAGATATTTGTTATTTTGTGTTTTTAAGCTACAGAGGATATGACTGTCGAAATAATCTCTTCTACACCCAAGCCACTGAAGTGGTCTACCATGTTGCTGCTGTTGCCATTGTTTACAACCGACAACAACATTCGCAGCGATTCTATCTCGGACATGATGATGATATCCTCAGTCTAATCATTCATCCAGTCAAGGATTATGTGGCCACTGGGCAGGTATTTAAAAAAGACTAGTCTACAACTGGAAAGTGATAGATGCCAGCCGCGCAGAAGCAAATCGTATCTGCACAGCCGGCTGAAACAATTGGGTCAAAACTTGAATGGCCAAAAGCTATGTGTTTCAGGACAATGGATGTTTTTTGGTATATACGATGGACATTCTACACACATTGCTCATTTTAAGAAATTCAACCTGGCTCTTTTGGATATAGACCCAAGCACCAGTCAAGTAAGGGAGTTGCATGGAGCGATGCCAATGGCATGTTGGAAATTTGAATTTTGGTCCTATTTCTGCATTAGGAATATGATCGTGGATTTGTTAGAAATTTATCAGTGTCTTACAGGACCTTTTGGCCATTACTGCACCGAGTGCTGGATTTCATTTTGGACAGATGGTTCAGCTTTGGGAAATTCACTATTACTGCTATAGGAATAGCAGTAGTTAGGCCATTTGGCCCATCAAGTCTACTCCACCATTTAATCATGGCCAAAATGATCTCCCTCCTAACCCCATTCTCCTGCCTTCACCCCATAACCTCTGACACCTGTATAATCAAGAATTGTCTGAGGCCCTTGGTGTTGGGCACTACTTAATTAGCCACACACTACGTTAACCTCTTCTAGTCATCCAATTCAGAATCCAAAGGATAAGATATACATGCATTTAGATAGACAGAGGCTGATTAGGGATAGTCAGGGATAAGGGATCGTATGCGATCCAAGGAGAGCTAGCTGACTGTATAGAACATTGGCTTCATCGAAGGACACCGAGGGTGATGACACAAGGTTGTTATTCGGATTGGAGGACTGTGACTAGTGATATGCCTCAGGGTTCGATACTCAGCGCATTGCTGTTTGTGATCTATATCAGTAATTTGGATGAGAATGTACATGGCATAAATAGTAAGTTTGCAGATGACATTAAAGTGGATGGTATTACAGAGAGTGAAGATGGTTGTCAAAAATTGCAGTAGGATCTTGGACTGGACAGGTGGGCTGAGGAATGGTTAATGGTGTTTAATACAGATAGTGTGAGGTATTGCATTTGGGAAGTCTAACCAGGGCAGGACCTACACAGTGAATGACAGGGCTTTGGGGATTATTGTAGAGCTGGTCATGTTTCAGCAATTAACTTATTTCCAATTATTTCAATCCATTCTCACCACTATTTTAAAATTCCAATTCCTAGTACTAGTAACAATTTTCCAAATTAACTTTACTGAAAAGAAATATAAAAGAAACATCAGAAAAACTAAGCAACCTACATTTTCCAACTTTCCCCTTTTAAGTTTAGAGAAAGCAAATCGTTCATCGTTATCTTACAGCGGTTCGTAACCTCCCCCATTGCTTACAATTTCTTAAAGTGACACACACACCTACCCTTACAACGTGGTCTACAACAAACATATATGAACTTCCTCATTCATTCAAAACCGTTTTTTCACACAAATCATTCATTCCATTCTTCAAAGAAATTATGCAATTTTCTACACATATTAAAGTTTCAAAACACAAATGTATAATTCTTATCTCCCTTTTTTAAAAGTTAAAGTAGGATGGTCTAATCCCCTATCAGTCAGGTTCCTGAGCGCTGTGATTGGATATTGATTCAGATCGTGATTAGTCACTCAGCGTCACTCAAATTCTAACCACACCCCACTAAGATCACAATCAATCAAACTCCTAGTCACTCAACATCTGACCACACCCACTCCCATCAATCTCCAGACAAAGGAAACACATTTCGTCAGCAGAGAGAATGCTGAGAGACCAAGCAGCAGAAATAATGCAGCAAGGTATCTCCACAAACAGTTAAGAAACTCAGCCCTTACACGTCCTCCGTCCTTGTAGTCGCTACAGTTAAAAAACTCAGTCCTTACACCTCCTCCATCCTTGTAGTCACTATATTATCTTAAACTATTCTTATTGCTATATAACCTTACACTTTTCTACAATATTTTATCACAGTGTACATTGTTTCCATTACCCACTTACCTTAAATTTGTATTTTGCCCATACAAACCCTTAGTCACCTAAGGTGGTATCCACAAAATACTTTATTCTGCCCGTACAAACCCCTGACCTCTCAGGGTGGTATACACAGAATACTTGCCTCGTCCGTGCAACCCCTGACCTCTCAGGGTGGTATCCACGAGGTTTTAAAATCCGTATTTTGCCCGTACAAACCCTTAGTCACCTAAGGTGGTATCCACAAAATACTTTATTCTGCCCGTACAAACCCCTGACCTCTCGAGGTGGTATCCACAGAATACTTGCCTCGTCCGTGCAACCTCTGACCTCTCAGGGTGGTATCCACGAGGTTTTTATACACTCTTAATAATATCACATAATGCAATGCTGTACTTTCTTATCACAAATATTATTACTCACCACACAGCGCAGCCTTCTTGGACAATCCTCCAGGCCTCCTTTTTAGAACAATTTAGTGCTAGATTCTTGGGTCGGAGAGACCTTCTAACTACCTGGGCACTTCTGTGTCCCCAATGGCTTCCCATGAACAACAGGTTATTAGTCCAAATGAAGCGGAAAACCGCATAATTTGTATAGGTGGTCACCTTTTTTCCTGTTGCCCTAGGAGCCACAGAAGCTGGGAAGCGCCCTAGGCTGTTTGTCTTTAAATTAACGGTCTCTTACTGACCCTGCTCGCTGCGCCAATTTTGTCGTGGTTTTAAGACTCAAAGTTGGATAAGATGACACAGACACGGAGAATTCTTTAAGAAGACGAAAGCCTTTATTTGCAAATATCAGCTGAAACATTCAGAGATGACACCACCTAATTGCTCTCTGATTCACAGAAACAAGCAGCTTTTTATCACAGTTTTTCAGCCCTATCTCTGCTACATTATCTTTCATGCTGTACTCCTCTGGCACCAATCTGTCTTTGATTTTAGCATTCTCTGCCTCGCCACCATTAACATCCGACCTTGGTTCAGTCTTTACATTTCCCCTCATATCTCTTCCTCTTTCGGCTGCCCTGAAATTCCAAACCATTCTAATCTCCCAGCTGTGTCTCCTTTGCCACCCTTATGTTTAGCTAAAGCCAAGGTCATACACACCATTTTATACTGTTACACACACCATTTTATGTTTAATCACACACCATTTTAGTTTATGTTTAATCACACACCATTGTAGTTTATGTTTATTACAAGGATATAAATGTATTTATTAAGAATACAAAGGTGCAAAAGTAGAAATAAGTAACTTGTTTATAACTTCCATAATACTTCCTTGGAAGTGGAGTGATGCATAAATAGGTCAAGAATGCTTTCAGCACATTTACCTTAATTGGTCAGACAATTGAGTACAGATGTTGGAAGGTGTTGTTACAGTTGTACAAGAGGAAAGATGTTATTAAGCTGGAAAGGGTGCAGGTAAGAATTATCAGGCTGTTGCTAAGACTCGAGGGTCTGAAATATAGAGAGAGATTGAGCAGGCTAGGACTCTAAGGGATGAAGGGTGAACCTATAGCGTTGTATAAGCTCATCAGAGGAATAGATAGGTAAATGCACAAAGTCCTACCCAGAGTTGGGGAATCAAGAATCAGAGGACATAGGTTTAAGCTGAAGGGGGAAAGATTTAATAGGAACCTGAGGGGCAACTTGGTTACAGAAAGAGTGGTAAGTATATGGAACGAGCTGCCAGAGGAGGTATTGAAGCAGGTATTATCAGTGTTTAAAAAGACATTTGGACATGTACATGGATAGGATAGGTTTAGAAGGATATGGGCCAAACGCAGGCAGGTGGGACTACTGTAGATGAGGCATGTTGGTTGGCATAGGCAAATTGGGCCTGAAGTGACCCTATTTAGAGAAGTTACGGAAAGTTACTCTGACTCTATTAGAGAGATGTTAATAATTTCTCTGACATTGTATAATGCATCTGGAGAAGCAAGAATCCCAGACATGTTTTCACATATTTGCATGTACACTTGAGAGCTTTGATTTGCAGGGCTCAGGCTCTCATGCTGGAGGATGGGATTACTTTAGTAACTTTTTAAATTACCACAATTAAACTGGGTTAAAAGTCCTCATGGGTTGCACATTTTCCATGAATCTATGACGAAAATCAAAGGAAACTTATGGTTTCAAGAAACTGACAGTGCTGTATACATGACTGACATCATATTGATTTGCTGGTTATTATGCCACCATATAGAATCAAAATCTTCACTTGTGTCAAGCAAGGTTGTGCTAGTGTTCTAACACTTTTCTCAATATTCCAAGCTGCATTAGCTTCATGATGAGGCCCTAGAAAACATGGGTTGTTTCCAATATCCTTCATTATGGGACAGTTTTTTTTACACAGAGTGGTGGGTGCCTAAAAGGTGCTGGCAGGGGTAGTAGTGGAGGCAAATACGATTGTGTTTTTTTTGAGAATTTGTGTAGGAGGTATATATGAATCACATGCAGGCAAAGAGATCAGTTTAATGGCATCGAATTTGGCATGGACATTGTGGGCCAAAGTGTCTGTTCCTGTACCGTTTGAAATCAAGGCCTCAAACCCAGTGCTAAGCTCTTGTCTACAGGCCAACAGTGATCCATGCTTCCTTCTGTAAGCCTCTGAAACGAGGATGAATCTTCTGTGGAATCTCACATGGTAGAGAAATACTACCAATGTGATCTGCAAAATTCCCCAAATCCAATAGCAGCTTTAGTATCTTCTCCAAGGCCAACATCCTCAACAGGCCAAATCAATATACCCTGTCAAAACCAAACTACCAAGTAAATAGAGATACAAGTAACTGCAGATGCTTGTTTACAAAGAAAAAACATCCAGTGCTGGAGTAACTCAACGGGTCAGGCAGCATCTCTGGAGAACATGAATAGGTATTGTTTCAGGTCATGACGCTTTGTCATACTCCCTAATCTGACATCACGGCCTGAAACGTCATGCTCTCCTGAGATACTACCTGACCTGCTGAGTTACTCCAGTGGTTTTTTTTTTCTCAAAAGATATATTTTATATAAAAATGTCCTGAAAGCCTCCATGTGAAGGTGTAACAACCCTACCATCCACCAACTTGCTGGAATCCTTCGTCCATGACTGCTGAAAATGTAGAAAGATAATTTAAGACAGCATTGAGGACTTGGCATATGTACATTAGGAGCAATCTAAGGCATTGGAAGCACCTTCCATCAAGAGCCTATCGCATTAATGGCAAATACATCATGGAACCTGAAAAACGACCTAAGAATCATAAACCACTTGATTGTAGCCTGGATGATAGAAATATGCTGTCTTTCGGTGCCAGCACCCATAGATGGTCCAGGCACACAACTACGAACAGTGGTTATCAAATGGATACATATATGGTATAACCTAATGCACAGGGCTGCCATCAGTGCTTCCAGACCAATACATACACATACAAATTCTCCACAGCACCAGTACTGCTCCCCTGGTAGCAATACAGGTTTCTAATTAATGAAGGCATTACGTTTCCAGAGTGCCTTTTGATTTCAAAATGTTCATATAGCAAAAGCTACAGTGCAACCTTCATTTTCATTGGGTATTTCCAGTTGTCCTGTGGGGTAAGAAGTCAGAAGCTACTGAATCATCTTTCAGTAAGGATGCGGTAAAACAAAAGCAAATTACCATGGGTTGCAAGTTAAAAATTGCAAGTCATTCATTCATAAACATTGTTGCCAGAAGGAAGAGTGCAAATGCTCAGTAGAATATACTTTTTAGTTTTAAATAACTTGTATATTTCACAGATTTCTTCTTATCAGCCTGATCAAAAAGTATGTTAAATGTAATTGGTTTTCACCGATCAGTATTTGAAGGACCATCCCCTAAAATGTTCCCTGTCCTTTGTTTTATTAATGAAGAATTTAAGTGCCAAATTAAATTAAGTAAGACTCTGGTGTGGTGAAGATTTGTTGAGGAACATTTGATAACTGAGGGAGACCTCTTAGCATTTATTTTCTTTCGGAGTCCAGAAGTCAGCTTCCTTGACCACAATCTGTTTGCACTCCCTAAACGTCAAGCAGTAATTTTTTTACTCCTAAACATTAACAGTTTGCATCCAGTTTACCGGTATGCATGCTCTGATTTATGTTGCTTGATGGTCTACTGAGGCACAAAGTCTCATTACCCATGCATCAATGGAGGTAGAAATTATTGCATTAGATGTTAAACTGCAGAAATGTCAATATTAATTTGTACTCGGATATTTACTTCTTCTTGACCGGTCCCACAAGATGATGGAGATGTTCTCCTTATTGATCTTTTATGTGTCTTTCAGGCAGGTTGACTATATGGCTAGTTCTTCAAGATTCACAGGAGCCTCCCCTGATACACCATCCCATCTATCCTTCTCCAGGTCCCCCAGAGTAGAACTAAGATCTGTTCTTGTCCACTAGGATGTGGGCATATGCTTCCCAATCACTGGCTTAGCTGCAGTTTTCTTTGGAAAGTGTGTTTCCAAAGGAAAGGTGTGCCTCTAATCATACCTGTTCAATATTCACAATGCATGTATGGATTGATGCAATAACATACTGTGCTCTTTTTCTGTGAAATAATGTTCCCATGCATGGATAGGATTTGACAGGTGACGTTTCTTGCAATAATGAAAATGAAAAGGGTATGATGATGGTGAATGCATGGTACCTTTGGAAGGATGCCTGGCAGAGACAAACATAGACATAATATTCATTGCTCTGAGGAAAGGGGACATCATCAAGGTCTAGTAGATATTTGTCCATAACATCCTTTATTACAGCAGGGATGATGACCTGGGCATCTCAATGCACATAGTGGGGAGCTTCCATCCGTTGAGTCTTTGGTTTGTTGTACCAGGTGACTGCTGTAGGCTATCTTATTCTGCAACACAAAGTTAACTTATGGTACTGTAAACAATTGCTGTAATTCAACTATTGCAGCTGGTAGTCCTATGCTAGTTTAAGCAGATTGAATTAATAAATGTTGAGATAATGGGGAATGTGGTCAGCAGTGAAGTATGTAGTTCTACTGTAATAACTGTGTATGTGTGCTTTGCGCAGTTTTGTTGTATTTTGATTTGGCAACGGATTGTGTTGTTTTTAAGATTATTTTTTTCAGGTACATTTTTGACATTCAGTATAGTAACCACAAAGCAAATCAGGACATAGCATGCCTTCTTGCAGTGCATTAAGTGCAATGCTCAGGTACTGCTTTTAAATAGTATTTCAGTGAGTACCTCCCACCAAACGAGTGCAAATTCAATCATGGGTAAACACCAATCAAAAAATAAGGCTGGAGAAAACTTGTATAACTCAGCCTGGCAGATTGCACAACAGTATTTCTCAGGACCCAAAGATTAAAGACGATGGTTTGCTCTATAAAAATTAAAAAAAAGTAAACAAATATTTTGATTCCAAATTTTTGTCATTTTTCAACTTTTCTGTATTTGTTGATGCGATTTGAATATCACAATTTGTTGGTATTTGTATATTTCAATAATCAATACGGTTAGTGTTAACGTTCTCAATTTTTTTTTGTTAGGTTGGACGGGATCCATCTATACATGTTTGGGATACTCAGACACTTAAATGTTTATCATTGCTGAAAGGACAGCACCAGCGAGGAGTATGTGCACTTGATTTTTCATGTAAGTTACCTATTAAATATCTGTTGCAAATTCTAATAATACTTAAAAATTCTCAGTATTGAAGAATGGAGGATCCAAATAAAATTAATACTTCGTCCATCAGTAAATTGTTTGGGGTTTTTTTCCCATGCCTCTTAGAGCCACCGGAAATGTGCCTGGAATTGAGGGAATGCTGCCACAAAGCAGCAAGAAAACAGGGTTAGCAGCTTATCCATATGCAGACAAGAATGAACAAATAGTCCCATAACGGAAACTAGTCCCCTGTCCAAGCTGAATCTCAAAGATCTATAATTTCTTCCAGTCCTTAAACTTGCAAGGCTTCAACCCCTATGCTTCTGGTTTTAGGAAAGTTATTGGCAATGTTTGTTTGCACTTATAAAATACATTGGCACTTTCTGAGGTTATGAAAATTGCTGTATTTTAATGGCTGCACTTGCTTTCTTTTCTACAGTCCAGAAAGAAGGAAGGTATTTTGCCTATCAAGTGTGTGGCAACCTATTCAAAGAGTCTCACTAATAAGAATATAACAAATACAATGGCCAGTCAAACCTGATCCTCCATTTAGTAAGTTTGTGGTTGATCCCTTACTCTTTCCTCAAGTCCTTGCAATACTTTCTCCTTCAAGGATTAATCTAATTCCCGTTTCAAAGCCTATTGATCCGCATTCCTATTTTACTGTGGCTTCAATAGCTGAAGATAGCTGCTCTTTATTTACTGAGTATTAACTATTTCTGATAGAATTTTTTTCCAAATCTCTCATTTCTTTGCTGCAAGGGAAAAAAAAGCCTAATCTTGTTCCAACTAACCATGTATAGTGTCCTCTATAATGTTTGGGACAAAGACCTATTATTTATTTATTTGTACTCTGTACTCCATAATTTGAGATTTGTAAAAAAAAAATTACATGTGGTTAAAGTACACATTGTCAGATTTTATTAAAGGGTATTTTTATACAGTTTGGTTTCACCAGGCGTTTGTAATTGCTCAGGTGTGTTTAATTGCATCATTAATGCAGGTAGCAGAGAGATTTCAGCACGTCGTCTTTCCTCCAGTCTTTCCATCACCTTTGGTCCTCATGTTAATAAACAGCAATAAAAGTTTTCAAAGTTGTGCCAATGAAAGTCAAAGAGGCCATTATGAGACTGAGAAACAAGAATAAAACTGTTAGAGACATCAGCTAAACCTTAAGCTTACCAAAATCAATTGTTTGGAACATCATTAAGAAGAAAATGACGAGCTTACTAAACGCAAAACGACTGGCAGGCCAAGGAAGACCTCCACAGTTGATGACAGAAGAATTCTCTCTACAATAAAGAAACCCCCCCCCCCCCCCCAAACACCTGTCTGACAGATCAGAAGCACTCTTCAGGAGTCAGGTGTGGATGTATCAATGACCGCTATCCGCAGAAGAACAGAAATACAGAGGCTACACTGCAAGATGCAAACCACTGGTTAGCCACATAAATAGCATGGCCGGGTAACAGTTTGCCAAGAAGTACTTAAAAGAGCAACCACAGTTCCGGAAAAAGTTCTTGTGGACAGATGAGACGAAGATTAACTTATATCAGAGTGATGGCAAGAGCAAAGTATGGAGGAGAGAAGGAACTGCCCAAGATCCAAAGCATACCACCTCATCTGTGAAACACGATGGTGGGGGTGTTATGGCCTGGGTATGTATGGCTGCTGAAGGTACTGGCTCACTTATCTTCATTGATGATACAACTGCTAATGGTAGCAGCATAATGAATTCTGAAGTGTATAGACACATCCTATCTGCCTAAGTTCAAACAAATGCCTCAAAACCCATTGGCGGCGGTTCATTCTACAGCAAGACAATGATCCCAAGCATACTGCTAAAGCAACAAAGGAGATTTTCAAAGCTAAAAAATGGTCAATTCTTGAGTGACCAAGTCAATCACCCAATCTGAACCCAATTGAGCATGCCTTTTATATACTGAAGAGAAAACTGAAGGAGACTAGCCCCCGAAACAAGCATTGGCTAAAGATGGCTGCAATACCAGAGCATCACCAGAGAAGACACCCAACAACTGGTGATGTCACGAATCACAGACTTCAAGCAGTCATTGCATGCAAAGGATATGCAACAAAATACTAAACATGACTACTTTCATTTTCATGACATTTCTGTGTCCCAAACATTATGGTGCCCTGTAATGGGGGACTATGTATAAACACTGCTGTAATTTCTACATGGTAAAACCAAAATGTGTAAACATGGCTATTAAAATCTGACAATGTGCACTTTCTGACTAATGTGCACTCAATCTGACTATGTGATTTTTTTCCTATTACAAATCTCAAATTGTGGAGTACAGATGCAAATAAATAAATGATGGGTCTTTGTCCCAAACATTATGGAGGGCACTGTAACTGGCAAACAATATAACCCTTGTTTGCTAGTGCCATTTTAATACATCTCTTGTATTTTCTCATCTATCCAATCCAAAATATACTGTCCAAAATCGGAAATAAAGGCGGAGAGGGGTGGAGGCATAAATTCTAACCCCTGAAAATTTCGCCAGGAAAGTGAGTTAAGTGTACAAAAGGAAGTGTATAAAAGAACTCAATTTCAATTTTCTGAGCGATAATCTCTTCCAAATCTAACTTGAGTTCATCAGGCTATGATTGAGAAATTCAATCAATTGTGGGCCAGATTGCCAATTTAAATATATTAGTAGATCATTAAAAAATTAACTGCAGTTTTTGATTTAATTCGATGAGTTTCCTGAGGTGAAGAGTGGCTAATTTAATCTGACAACAGCTGTCGTACATAGTGATGCTGTGTGAAGCCTTTATCATAACAGTTGCGTTGGTTCAAAACTTTAACCACGTTTACTTGTATTGCCGTTAAATTTACAAACTTTGTTGGCAGTTTCAAAAGTTCAGTATCTGCATTTGACAAGGACCAAAATAAAAAGGTGGGTGCACAAGATAATGGCTCATAATGTTGAGGTCAATATTGACCATGGATAGAGTATTGGTTAACAGATGGAAGGAGAGAGTACGGTCATATTCAGGACGGCAGACGTTGTGCCTCAATCAAAACCACAGTCGGAGTATAGGATGGAGATTGATTGTTTGATTGAATGGTGCCAGAACAACGCATTCAACATCAAAAGACCAAGGAGCTGATTGTTGACTTTAGAAAAGGAAGGCCAATGATCCATAAACCTGTCTTCATCAACAGGTCAGTGATAACTCTGAAGATCTGTCCTGGGCCCAATCATTGATTCAATTATAAAGAAATACCATCAAAGCCTCTACTTCCTTAGAAGAATGAGGGGGTTTGGTATGTTGCCGAATACTCTCTTGAACCTATACAGGTGTACGGTAGAGAGCATATTGACTGGTTGCATCACGGTCTGGTTCGGCAAAGCAAACTCCCAGAAACATATGAGATTATGAAAAGTAGTGGACCCTGCCTGATCCATCATAGGTACTGACCTCCCCACCATCAAAGGGAGGTGCAGCCTCAAAAAGGCAGCCAGCATCGTCAAGACCCTCACCACCCTGGCCACATTCTCATTTCACTCCTGCCATCGAGAAGAAGGTACAGGAGTCTGAAAACAGTGACCACCAGGTTAAGGAACAGCTTCATCCCAACAATCATCAGTCTTTGTGGAGGTAGAGTTGGGGAAGTGTGCCAGGGTACCTTTGGAACAAAGAGTGTCCCACGTAAAACCAAAGAAAAGCCAGGTATCGCTGGGGCCCAAGCAAGTGTCCGTGAAAACAGCT
This sequence comes from Okamejei kenojei, assembly GCA_035221665.1. Classification (NCBI taxonomy): domain Eukaryota; kingdom Metazoa; phylum Chordata; class Chondrichthyes; order Rajiformes; family Rajidae; genus Okamejei; species Okamejei kenojei. Next base: position 81,721,024 of record CM069138.1, read on the forward strand.
TTTTAAAAAAAAATTATTAGAAGTAATTACATTACATTTTAATGGTACCTTTTTACAGGTTCCCAGAATTATTAAAACATTATTTGTACAACTTCCTTTTTTTAAAAACATTTTTTTTTTAGAAAGAAATGAGAAAGAAAGAAGTAGTGAAGAGTGAAGAATAGACTAGTGAGTGTAGAGTGAAGAAAGAAATGTGAGAAAGTAAAGAAGAAAGGAGATTCTCCCACGCAACCAGTCGATGTTTTTTTAAAAAATATTCTTAATCAATTTTCAGTCAAACCCAGAATTTTTAATTTTATGATGATATTACACCGCATGATTCCACAAGGTCAATAAATGGAGACCAACTCGTTAAGAATTGGTCTTTTTTTTCTATTAGGAGGAGTCTCATTTCTTCCAAATGTGCCGTTTCCAACATATTACCAATCCACATTTTGAGTGTGTTGGTATAGTAGCCTTTTTTCCAAAATTTAAGTATGAGTTTTTTCGCTATTATTAAAACATAATTAAAAAATTAGATTTGGGATATATTTAATTTATTTACATCTCCAAAGATAATAATTTCCATGCTAGGTTCCATTTTTATCTTAAATAAACTAGTGAATATATCAAATATATCACACCAAAAACTTTGAAGTTTTATGCAAGAAACAAAAGAGTGTGTAAGATTGGCATTTTTGAGAAAGACATTTATCACAAATTGGTGAGATATTTGAATAAAATTTATTCAACCTAACTTTTGAATAATATAGTCTGTGTAATATTTTAAATTGAATTAAATTATGTCTAGAGTTAATCGAACATTTATGTATACATATCAAATACCTCTCCCATGTTTCTTTAGAAATTTTTATCATTAAATCTTTTTCCCAGTCTTCTCTAATTGCCTCTGTTGAAGGCAATTCTCTATTAAGAATACTGTTATATAAATATGATATTAATTTTTGTGAGTCCGCCTTAATATTAATTGCTTCTTCCAGTGGGTCTATCGTTATATTCCGTAATCTTGGTATATTTTTTTTATAAAGTCACATATCTGTAAATATTTAAAGTATTGGTTATTATTCAAATTAAATTTTGATTTTAATTGTTGAAATGATAATAAATTTCCCATTTCATACATGTCACCCAACTTTTTAATTCCCAGTCTTTCCCATTGTCTATATGTTTTATCCATAATAAATGGTTTAAATACCGGGTTATTCACTATTGGTGTTAATGAAGATAAGTTTCTTAATTTAAAATTTAATTTTATTTGTTTCCAAATTTGAATTATATTGTGTATAATTGGATTCTTCTTGTATAATATATTACTCAATTTTATCGGGGAGAAGAGGATCGCTCCTAAATCATAAGGAAAACAATCCTCTTTTCCATTCTTATCCATTCCATCTTTTGAGAAGGACAATCCAACCAATAAATAATATTTTTAATATGCACTGCCCAATAATAATATACAAAATTAGGCAGTGCAAGTCCCCCTACATCTTTAGGTTTACACAAATGATTTATTTTAATTCTATGTGCTTTGTAGTCCCATATAAAATTAGTAATATTAGACTCTAGTTTTTTAAGAAAATATTTTGGTATATATATTGGTATGGATTGAAATAAATATAATATTTGTGGTAGCACTATCATTTTTATAGCATTTATTCTGCCAATTAATGATAATGGGAGCGTTTTTCAAAATGTAATCAAAGCGTTCAATTTATTTAACAGAGGACTAAAATTAGCGTTAAATAATGATTTATATCATCCGGTAACTTGAATACCTAAATACTTAAATTTTTCCGTTGCAATTTTAAATGGAAATTTTAATAGATGATTCACTTTCTGAGGATGTAAAGACATAATTTCACTTTTATTCCAATTTATTCTATATCCAGAAAAGGAACCAAATTCCTCTATTACATTTAATACGTTCGGGATACTTGTTTCTGAATTTCTAATATATAAAAGTGTATCATCCGCGTATAATGAAATTTTATTATTAGAGTCCTTAGAATTATATCCCTGAATATTCGGATGAGTTCTTATCCTTTCAGCCAGTGGCTCTATCATAAGGGCAAATAGCAGGGGTGATAAAACACATCCCTGCCTATTGCCCCGTGATAGTTGGAATTTTTGAGACAACATATTATTAGTTAATATTCTTGCTGTTGGTTTATCGTATAATCATTTTACCCATCTAATAAAATTATCTCCCATATTAAATTTTTGGAGTACTATGTATAAATACTGCCACACTATCTGATCAAATGCTTTTTCTGCATCCAAAGATATAACTGATAAGTCTTCCTTTTCCCCTTTGTGTGAATACATTATATTATAAAGACGTCTCAAATTGTTAAATGATTGTCTTTTGGGTATAAACCCCGTTTGGTCCTGGTTTATCAATTTATTAATATATTTGCTCAATCTTCTTGCTAAAATCTTTGCTAAAATGTTTTGGTCTGTATTTAAAAGTGATATAGCTCTATACGAGTCCGGATCTTCTAGATCTTTATCTTTTTTTGGTAAGCGTAATTGTAGATTCTGCTAAAGTTTCTGGTAATTTCATATCGGTAAAAGCATACCTGTATATTTTAAGTAATCGTGGGACCATTAACTCCAGAAATCTTTTATAAAATTCATTATTAAAACCATCAGGCCCTGGAGTCTTCCCATTTTTCAATTCTTTTATTGTTTCTCTTATTTCTTCACTTGTAATCTGGGCTCCTAATTCCTCTTGTTCTAAGATATCCAATTTTGGCAAGTTATCTAAAAAATGTATAATTTTATTGTCTTCAATGTTAGTTTTAGATGTATATAAATTTTGATAAAATTGAGCAAACCTTTTGTTAATGTCCTTAGGTAAAGTTAATAGTTCCCCGTTCTCTGATTTGATTTTACTTATTGTTTTTTCCTTTTCTTGTTTCTTCAATTGTCCTGCTAGAAGTTTATGTGGTTTATCCCCAAATTCAAATTGTACTTGTTTTGTGATCTGAAATAATCTTATTACTCTTGCCGATAATATTCGATCAAGTTTAAATTTCAGTAATGTTATCTTATTATGTTTATCTATGGTTGGGTCTTTTGCGTTTCCTAATTCTAATAATTTAATTTCCATTTCTAACGTCCCTTGTTCTGTCCTGTGTTTTTTTATTTAGAAAACTTTGATACGAAATTATAACTCCACGAATGAATGCCTTAAAAGATTCCCATAATAAAGATGGTGAAATCCCTGGAGTCTCATTTATTTCAAAAAAAATGTTCATTTGTTGTTTTAAATACTCGTAACCTTGTGAGTCGTTAGCTATTTGTGTGTTAAATCTCCAAAAAAATTTTGTACCTGGCATTCCCTCAAGTTTTAAAGTAAAAGTCAGCGGGGAGTGATCAGAAATAATACTGTTGCGGTATTTAGGATTAATCGTATATGGTATTAGTTTTGAGTCCACTAAAAAATAATCAATTCTTGAATAAGTTTTGTGTACTGATGAGTAAAACGAATATTCCCTTCCAGTTGGGTTAGTTATTCTCCATAAATCTATTATATTAGTGTTTTTTATATAAGTGTTTAAGAATTCACTAAACTTGGATTTAGCACTACCTTTCCTAAATTTTGTTGATTTGTCTAAGTATGAATCTATAACACAATTAAAGTCCCCCCCAGTATTACATTTTGAAAATTATACTCATCTATTTGATCCATAATTTTCTTAAAAAATTGGGGATTATCAAAGTTTGGAGCGTAAATATTTATCAGAGTCAGTGGAGTGGAATAAATTTCTCCTGCCACTATCGTGTATCTTCCTCCTTTATCAGATATCGTATTCTTTAATATAAACGGTATAACTTTCCGAATAATAATAGCCGTTCCTCTGGCTTTAGCAGTAAATGACGAATGATACATTTGGCCTATCCAGTTTGCCCTAAATCTCATCTGTGTTTGTAGTTTCGTATGCGTTTCTTGCAGAAACGCTATATCCACCTTCAAAGATTTTAAATGGGCCATAATCTTGCCCCTTTTAATTGGATCATTCGCACCCCTAATATTCCAACTACAAAATGTGACTCCTCCATTCTTATTTTCCTTATTGTCCTGCATTATAAATAGGTTTTAGTAATTTTACTTCATGTGGTGTAATTAGGTACCTCAGACTTTTGGGTATGTGGGTATCATCCCACACTTCTGACGTTATTTTACCTCTCCTCCGTATATTGAACCTCCATAAGAAAAAGAGAAAGGTGTGTTGAAAAATAGTGATGAAAAAAAGAAAAATAGTTAAATAAGCCACATAAGAGTAAATGCAACAACAAAAAAAAACACGTGGTTTTAAGGTATCAAAAAGGTGATACCCTAAATACAAGAAGCCATCTATGATGGCTAAAAATTGATTGACCTCCGTAGATGGAATTATACATTGAGTTCAGCCACCTAAATACATTGGGATTTATAACTACATGCCGTTTCATCTAAATATATCTTAATATGTCTTAATATATCTAAGGAAAAAAAAGTAATCCTTAATGTTTCAAATATTCTCTTTTCTACCCCGATTTTAAACCTTCTATGTTACTTGCTCGGTATCCCCGAGTCCTAGAATTAAAAAACATGAGAACACCTGCCCTGTCCCTGTCCGAATATACAGTATTCATCAATACCTTAATTACCAGCCTGTTTCAAGGATTGCATTTCTTATCTTAAATACAACCATCTTCCAGCCGAAACCTCTGGAACTTTTCCAGATCATTAACGCCTCTTTCTTCCCACAAGTTTATGTTAATAATAATCATCTCTATATGCCCCTTATCCCCTAAATCCATTAGGTTAATACCTTGGTTCCTCATATTAGTATAACATTACTATAATAGCATAACCATTAATTAGTGATATTAAGTTTATATAGTTAATTAATTCTTTACATTACATATATACTGTATTATAAAATATTTCTTAAGTCCATAATGTTCGTTGATTTTCTTTCAAATCTGATCGTGTTGTTTCAAAATGTTCTTTCAGTTATTTCTCTTCTCCTTATCTGTTCAAGGTTGAAACCAGGGCCTGTTCATTGCATACATATTCCTGACAGATAATCCTGTCTGGTTAATGTCTAGAGCAGTTCCATCGTCTTAATTACAGCACAGATTCCCAATAGATATTTACTCATCCGCTTTTACTTCTGTTTTTTCTATTTTCTTTACAATTTCTTGTGCGTAATTAAATGCCAAATCCGGGTCCGTGAAGGCGCGTTGAATAGAGTTATAATTAATTTTCATTTTCGCGGGAAACACTATTTCACCTCTGATTTACCTTGCAGAATGCTGCTTACTCTTTTAAATGTATTTCTTTTTTCCAGTATTTCGTGTGGGTAGTCTCTGTAGAATCTGACAATGTCTCCATCAAATGTAAGCCTCTCCCCATGTGGTATCATCTTCATAACTTTATCCAAACTTGAGATGTCCAAACATTTCACAATAATCTGTCTTGGGGGCGCATTTATTTCTCTTCTGAAGCGACCTACCCGATGTGCCACATCAATCCTCGGGTTTTCCTTCAACTTAAAGACATCTTTGAGTATTTTAGTAACGAGTTCAGTCATTAAAATTCCTAGCTCTTGCCCTTCCTTTACTCCTACAATCCTCAAATTCTGTCTCCTTGATCTAGCTTCAAAGTGTTGAATTTTATCTGTCAATTTATTCAATTGCTCCCGATTAACCCCTTGTTCTTCTTTCAGGGTCGATATTTCTCGAGACATCTCACGTATTTCAATCTTCATATCTTCTATCGACTTATCAACTCCTTCATTCAATTCATCAAATTTCTTATTATAATCATTATCCATTGTCATAAATTCTTGAGTTGTCCTCTGATCCAGATCTGACAGCTGTTGTTCCAAAAATTCAAACTGTTCCTTTGATTCAGCATGCGCAGCCTCTGTTTTCTTGGAGAGATTAACCTCCATTTTAGATAATTTGCTCTCCAGTATCTTGTTCATATTAGTGAGCATTTTGGAGAATTCCTTAGTAAGATCTACGGTAAGATCTTTAGTAAGATTAGCTCTTACCGTTTCTTCCCACTGCTTCATCTCTTTCTCCTTGTCTGTCCTTTTCGTCTCTCCTTTTGTAGCCATTTCAGATACTGCTTGTTGAGAATCAAATTCTTCGTCTGAACTTTCAGTTGTTGTTTGGAGGGCTGCCAAATCTTCTTCCAGCAGGAGTCTGGTAGTGGATTCTTAGGTCCCCTTTGATGTTTTACCTTTTCCATCTAAAGGTCCTATTAAAGCTCAAATTTCTCGAAATTTTCTGCAGATATCACTCCCACGACACCAAGCTGCCGCCGGTGGATGTTTTTAAATCGGTCCCGACTTTAGAAACAGCTTTTTACACGATTTTTAGCAGGAGCTGAGTTCAATGCTGCACCTTCACCACTGCTTGGTGCCACGGGAAATGGAAACAGCTTTGACTTGAAGAAAACAGAAGTGAAAAGAAAAGTTAAGGCCCTCAAAATTTAGGAGAGGAGAACATACTTTGAACCTTTCTGGCTTGACGTATGACATGTAGGCTTTTTTCTCCCATCAGCGAGGAGTATCAATTCTTTGACTAGCATTCTAGATACTGGGATAACTTTCAGCAATCATCGATAAACTTGGGCAGCCCTATGTGCCTGTTGTCCATTTTCCTTTCCTCCTTTTGTAATGCAGGGAACACAAGAATCTATCAAATTTAATGTTTGCTATGTGTTTTTAAGTATCAATACTGAATGTCTAATTGGTTATGAAATTCAAAACTAATGTACGACTGAGTGGTCAGCACACTGGCACAGCCATTAGAGAGCCGCCTCACTGTACCAGAGACATGTTCTTCAATCTTGCCCTCAGGTCCGGTCTCTGTCGAGTTTGCATGTTCTCCCTGTGACCGCTTGTGTTTCTTCTAGCTGCTCCGGCTTTCTCCCACATCCCAAAGATGTATAGGTTGGTAGATTAATTTGCCACTGTAAATTTCTCCCCATTTTCAGGTGCATGGTAGGATTGGGGGGAGTTTGATGAGAAGGCGGGAGAATAAATACTGGGATTATTGTATGATTAAACAAAGAAGTGGTTGATTGTTGGCATGGACCCAATGGGCCAAGGGACATATTTACATACTGTATCTTTATATGATTCTCTGATGATTAATTCTGCTCCAACTATTAACTAACCTAGCACAGCTATTCAGATACAACCTCTGTTTTATATAGCTCTACCTGTACAACCCATGTTCCTAAAGTGCTTCTGTAAAAAATAGAGTAATCTGTTCTTGCAATTCCTATATAATTTTAACAATTTGGCTAATCTATGAAATCTGGTTGTAGTCAACATTTACTGCTAATCTTTAATTGGCCTTGAAAAACTGGAAGTGAACCACCTTCTTGAATTGGTGCAGTCTTTGTGATGAAGGTATTATTCATTGTGATGAATGAACGTGATTATATTTTCAAGTCAAGATGACAATTGACTTGAAAGTAAGCAAAGATGATGGAATTCATAATGCCGTGTACTTGTGTTTCTAACTGGGTTTGGAAACCACTCTCAGTATGGCTTTGAGTTATTGGAATTCATTCTGTCAGCTATGCACCCAGTAATGCGGGGGCACCTAGTGGTTAGGTCACTTGCTATGCGAACCCTCGGCAGTCAGGGGTAGGGTCACGTGACTGGCCAATGGTACAGGGGTATGCCCTGGTATATAATAAACCCCGGGTCAATCTTTCCTCTCTCTTCCTCTTCCTCTCTCTTCGCGTGAGTGTCCTGCCACCTCAGCAGGGCCCATGAGGCTACAGCCTCGCAGCAGCAACGATGACTATTGTTTAGAGGACTAAACGTGCATGTATATCTAACCTTTAATGCCTGAATAAAGAAACCGTTTATTCACAATGTTTGGTGCTTCTACATTGGTGACCTGAACGTTCCAAAACGGATATTTTGGATTTCCTGACGAACGCAGCCGACCACCCACCTCTACATTGGTGACCCGATGCCGGCCGCCCTGTTCACATCTGGGATTCGCCTCAGAAGGCTGTCAAAATGGCCGCCGCGGCCACTGCCAACATGGCCACCGTGGTCGACTGCCAAAATGGCAGCCGTGGCCAATAGGACGCAACGTTTCTATTTCCGGGTGCGGAGGTCAACATTTTGCCCCGTCGGAGGGGGCCGACGCTCGACCTGCTTTGACTGCCGTCAACAGTGCCACCTTCCGGCCGGATGGTGTCTCTGCGGTCTGACCGCCATCAACAGCACCGCCTCTGGTTGGATGGTGTCACTACGGGCTCAGTTTCAAGCACAGCTTCTCATCAAGCATTGGACAATTCGAACTTTGGTTTCCTGTCCTATCCTGCTTGATTCCTGTCCTACCCTGCATAGAATCTTCGGCATCCGACCATTTTGGAATTTGCTGTATGTTTGCTCACTAGTTTTTTGCATTTTACACTGTAATAACCTAGCATAATATTGCTATTAGTTTCTAGTTATTTCTTCGTTGTTGTATTTGCATTGTTGCCGACGTCGCCCAGCCGTCGCTGGCTGCCATATATCTCAGGACATGGTCCCCTGCTGGTTGACGTGACGGGTCTGTACCTCGTCTATCCTGCGGCTTTTGCGCTGGTCTCCTTGCATCCGTCGACCTACGGCCGGGTTGGCCCACAGCTGGAGCGTCAACTGCGCTCATGGGCCCCACCGTCCCGACCCATGGCCGGGGTGCCCCTGACCCACAGCAGCAGCCGCCCTCGACCATGCTTGCGCACCTTCCGGTAGAAGGTGAGCGCACTCTATCCCTTTTCAACGTCTGCCCTCATGATCTGCCTGTGTGTTTACGAGTTCAGGCTACCGCGTTTTGTCAGCCTGCTCATTTTCCTGCCTCCGGTTCTGGGGGGGGGTCCTGTGGCAGCACCTAGTGGTTAGGCCATTTGCTATGCGAACCCTCGGCAGTCGGGGGTAGGGTCACGTGACTGGACAATGGCAGAAGGAGTTTTCATGGGGTATAGGGTTGTGCCCTAGTATATAACGAACCCCGGGTCAATCTTTCCTCTCTCTTCGCGTGAGTGTCCTGCCACCTCAGCAGGAGTTCGGCTTGAGCCCACGAGGTTACAGCCTCGCATCAGCAACAATGACTTTTGTTTAGAGGACTAAACGTGCACGTATATCTAACCTTTAATGCATGTATATCTAACCTGAATAAAGAAACCGTTTACAACGTTTGGTGCCTCTACAGTAACTCTATTGTGCCTGTGACAGAATGAATGCATCTGCAGGATGGTGGACAAGTGGGTACCGATAAAGCAGATTGCTTTTTCCTGGATGTTAGAAGCCGTGTGCGGACGTGGCGTCGAAGGATGAGAAGCCGAAGAGATAAAGTGGAAGCCAAATAACCAAAAGCGTACGACGCCGAAAAGCCAAATAACCAAAAGGGCACAACACCGAAAAGCCAAGTAACCGAACGGATGCGACGTTGAAAAGCCAAATAACCGAACGGATGCAATGCCGAAAAGCCAAATAACCGAACGGATGCAATGCCGAAAAGCCAAATAACCGAAAGGGCACGTCACTGAAAAGCCAAATAACCGAAAGGGCGTAATGCCGAAAATCCAACTAACCGAACGGACACATGCCAAAAAGCCAAATAACGGACATGACGTCGCCGGGGAGCGGGACTTGTCAGCGAATGGTCCAGACCCCCGCGTCCATCACATCACTGGCCGGGGGAGACGGGAGGGTGTGGGTCATTTTCCCACGCAAAGCCGCCCGGGGCTGGAGGGTGACTGGGCACTCTGAACCCAAGCACCAAGGTGTAAGCGGCCGAAGGAGTACATCCCTCGGGACAGCCCCCACTCTCCCCCCAGGGTCAGCACTGTCCGGCCACCGCCGCCCTCCACCTCATCTCCCCTGTGAGGCCACACTGTGGCGCGCTGTGGGTCAGCAGCGCACACACACACGAGCCGGGTGGAGCGGGGCCGCAGCTCTGGGCAGCGGACACACGGGGAAAAAAATCCGGCAACGTCCCCGTCAGCTGCAGCAGAGTTTGGGACAGTCTGGTCCCTCCACGTACCCCGAGTCACTGACCGTGATGCACCGCCACCGGCATTGATTCACCCCCCTATCCCGACCCACACATGTTTAAATACAGTAATACTGTCTGGTTGCCTGCGTAACGCACACAACAAGCTCCCACGCACATAACTCCAGATAATCTGTATTTTTTCAGTTTATTTGCAGTTCATTTGTTTTTTTTCTAACTTTGAGCATATAACAGTGCCATTTTAGCAGTGGAATCGAGTAAGTCGTACTTTTTTCCCCCCCGCAGACGATACATTACTCTTAAATCACATACCTTACCTCCATTACCCCCCTACATAAAAACAAAGTGTCAATGCCTCTTCAAGGACTACTAATCCACCCATAGATTCAGTTGCAGGCACAGCTGAAGGGATTTGGCGCTCAGAACAATAACCGCATTACTAGTCTGAAGGGTCTTGACCCGAAACCCATTCCTTCTCTTCAGAGATGCTGCCGATTCCGCTAAGTTACTCCAGCTTTTTGTGTCCATCTTTGGTTAAAACCTGGATCTGTAGTTCCTTCCTACACAACTGCCACACCAAACTACTTGTCTAGGTTGGCTTGCTGAATATTGCATAAGACATGGTCAGAAGAAAGTGGAGATTTTTATATATATATATATATGTATATGTGTATATATATATATATATATATATAAACACGTGGCAAATATGTTATTGCTGCCTTTGTGTCGGGGAAGGGGAAAGTTGCAGTTGAATAATTTGCAATTTCCATTTCATTCTTTTCCACTCTGCTCGATGTGCGCTGATTGATATTGCGTCGCCCGGCATCTTTCACTCGTGCTCATGTGATTGATTTCAAGATGCTCAGATGGGTTTTGTGTGTGGAAGCTTGTTGTGTGCGTTACGCAGACAACCAGATGGTATTAGTGTGTTTAAGCAATAAACAAGAATTCAGTGTCGGGGGGGGGGGGGGGGTGAATCACCCTGGTGTGGGGGTCAGGTGGCAGTGCAACGCGGTCAGTGACTGGGTGGGCGGAGGGACCAGACTGTCCCCAACTCTGCTGCAGCTGACGGGGATTTTGCCGGGTTTTCGTCCCCATGTGTCTGCTGCCCGGAGCCGCGGGCCCGCTCCACCCGGCCCCGTGTGTCTGTGCGTAGCCGACCCACAGCCCGTCACAGTGCGGCCACAAGGGGTAGATGAGGCGGAAGGCAGTCATGGCCGGACAGCGCTGACCCAGCGGGGAGAGTGCGGCTGTCCCGAGAGATGCGCTCCTTCGGCCGCTTACACCTTGGTGCCCCGGTTCAGAGTGCCCAGTCACCCTCCAGCCTCGGGCGGTCGTATGTGGGAAAATGACCCCCACCCTCCCGGCCAGTGATGTGATGGACGCGGGGGTCTGGACCAATCGCTGACAAGTCCCGCCCTCCGACGACGTCATGTCCGTTATTTGGCTTTTCGGCGTTGCGTCAGTTCGGTTATTTGGCTTTTCGGCGACGTGCCCTTTCAGTTATTTGGCTTTTTGCCGATGCGTTCATTCGGTTATTTGAATTTTCGGCGGAGCATCCGTTCGGTTATATGACTTTTCGGCGTTGAACGCTTTTGGTTATTTGGCATTTCGCCGTTGTTTCCGTTCGGTTATTTGGCTTCCACTTCTTCGCTTTGGCTTCTCCTCCTTCGACGCCACGTCCGGGTACCGTTATAAGCTCCTTGTGTATTGCTACAGCTGCAATTCAACAGACTTCCAATTCATGAGTTGCAGATGGTGGGAAAGTGATACAAAGTCTGAGGTGAGTTGCCCACTATTAAATGTATAGCCTTTGATTTGCTCTTGTTGACAAATGCAGTATTCATGTGGCTAGTCTAGTTAAATTTATGGTCAACAATGATACCCAAGATCCTGATGGTTAAGGATTCAGCAAAAGTGATGAAGTTGAATGTCACGGAGCATCTGGGTTTGTGCTACTTACAGACTAGAAAAATATGCGAGTACCGTACACATGTATGGTATGGTTTTTCAAAGTTATTGTTCAGAACTTGTCCTATTTTAAGGTATGTTACAATACCGACCCTTAGCAGCGCTGAAGTTCTGCCGCTCCCCGTGTGCATGATTTTGGCGCCTTTCAGAGGGGGGGGCGGATTTAAAATGCCGCTTTTCCCTAGACAGTCCAAATCAATCTATGTCGGGCGATTTCGTCGCTAAAGAGAAATCGCTCCGACATTTCATTCATGAAGTTATTTTTATACTACGCTAGATTATTTATTAACTAGAGTAGTTTAAAAATCATCTTCTAAAGCTCTGAAAGCTGACAGCAGAACGGACCTAACGTAGGCAATAAAAGAAGCGACACAGTTTATTTTTACATAAAAACTTGGTTTTTAGGAAGCATTTAATCACATTTTCATGTTGCGAGAAGGGGACAAAAAAATGTATGAAACCGGCTGTATTTTCCCGGCCGACTTCAGCAACGTTCTAATCCACTGCATTCCACTAAAACCCACTCGCAAGTTGATTTAAATGGCCATTAATTTACAGGCATTAAACACTAAATTCCTTCCATTTGGCCTGTAAATTCATGAAAATGAGATTTAAAAATCATGTTATATTGTGGATTATTGTGTGAATGTTATTTGGACACTTAGGCAATTAAAAAATGTTTATCATTTCTTAAGAAATTGATAGATGTTTAGATCTAGTAATTGAATTTTATAATTAGCTACAATTAGATAACTAACTAATTATATGCTTTAATTTCAGGTCATCCAAGTAATATTGTTCCATATTTGTTTCAGAATGCTTCAATCTATAATAACTGAACATTTCATTGAGTTCTCTTAATTTTTAAGAAAGTTATGGGTTTTTGACTGTCCTAGATCACAGCTTTTGTGTTAAGTCAATGGAAAGGCAATGGGGAACAAGATGCTAATTTCCAAGTATGAAAATGGCCATAACCTTTTTAATACTGAAGATATGAAAGTGAATTAGGTGTCAAATTAAACTTTTTATGCTTTATCTGATGGGATAAATTACAGACCTGATTTTCAAAATCTCAAAATGTTGTAACATTGCTACTATTTTTTTTAATGGTGTGCATATGATACATTGTTTGGGCTCATTGTGACTTGTTTTAAAAGAAACACTATTTCCTGCAAATTGTTTCTAGTGAAAATATGTCATTGTATCGGTATAAAACAAAATAAGATCAGTATATTTTATAATTAAAACATGTTACTGATTTCCATTTGTTTTGTAGCTGATGGAAAAAGTTTGGTATCAATTGGTTTGGATGACAACCATACTATAATTATATGGGACTGGAAAAAGGGAGAAAAACTGGCAACATCAAGGTTAGCATATTAATTTTCTTTATCTCATTGGTAACAATAACATTTTGAAAATTATTTGGTTCAGTGACTGTTTTGTATTGAAAATTCTGTTAAAAATAACTTTCATATCTTTAGGGGACATAAAGATAAGATATTTGTAGTGAAATGCAATCCTCAGCATGTCGACAAGCTTGTTACTGTTGGGATCAAACATATAAAATTCTGGCAACATGCAGGTAGGCACTCTACATTCAATTACATTGCAGAATTTATTAAGATTAAAACTTATGCCTATACAATACAATTACTATTTCAATTATAAATTTATATCTGTTTATAGTTAACTGCTGTTAATTATCGAAGTAGCTACTATCAAAGTAGTAGTGTCTAACAATAAATGGTAATTTTAAGTACTTTATTAGTGTGTAGAATCATCATATGCTGTTAAGATGCTTGAGAATAATATTTATACCAAATCAAAACGTTTTCTTTTTTATGCTGGCAGAATTTGAAGAAAGAATTTAGTCACTGGACTGTACACATGCAAATAAATATATTTGTACAATGTGAGGGGGGACTTTTACCTGCATGTTCATAAAGGCTAAATGGGGTTGGAATGGACTTGGGCAGGGTCGTTTAATTATGGCAATTTTGGGAATGTCCCTGATTACAATACTCAATTGAGACTTTTTTCCTTTGAGTTCATAGGTCAATTAAGTTTAATAACTCAGATTAGTTTTTCTAGAGCTTGGGAATACATGGCACTGAATCCAGCAAAAATATGCCTTTCCCGCGTGTGTTGGAAAGATCTTTCGTGGAACAAGTGAGGGGAACAATCATGAGGAATTAAATGTTCCCCTCACTGCCAAGTTCCTTTCTATCCTTAATCTTCCTTGAAGGCTCGGAGAACCCCAGTAGTTGTAAGAAGCAGGTCTGTTTCTCAGTCTGGAAAGATGCCAGTACCATTTATCCATCATCTGTGTATGTACACTGTGTGTGGGCAATAACATAAATGTTATTCTGCTGCTGTTGATAAACATTTATTACCTTGTCTGCTTGGTATTTATAATTTAATCTGCTCCTTTTCCAAATATCATATGTTTCAATAGGAAATGTATATTGTCACATTAAATGGCACAGTAAAATCACCATTTGGCACACAAAATAACCTGAGGATATGTTTTTAGAAATAGTAGAAAACACATAAGGATTGACACATTGCAGCCTGAAGACTGCAATGTCCAGGTTCAGAAACAGCTTCTTCCCCACAGCCATCAGGCTATTGAACTCAACTCAAACAAAACTCTGAACATTAATAGCCCATTATCTGTCTATTTGCACTTGATCTGTTTTATTTATTCATGTGTGTATATATTTATACAATGGTATACGGACACACTGATTCTGTATTCATGCCTTCTATATTCTGTTGTGCTGAAGCAAAGCAAGAATTTCATTGTCCTATCTGGGACACATGACAATAAACTCTCTTGAATCTTGAAATTCCAACCGAAAATACAAACAAAATCACGACAACTTCAATTCTTTAAGAAATGAATCTGGAAACCATAATAATTTGTTTTGCATAAGAATGAAGAAGTGAATTACATTAATGACTTCTACGGATAGATAAAGTTTGTTCTGCTAATTAAATATCTCAAACCATGTTGCACTGACATTTCTCAAATATAATCTGCATCTCGATTTCCCATCTTTATACCAGCAATGTAAATAAATGTAAGGTTGACCCTACTGTATTTTTGGTACATCAGGACGTCAGAGCATTAACAGAAGTTTGGATGCATGGAATGGTTGATGTTTTAAAGTATTTGTATAACAAATTATTATTAAAGTATTCAGTATTGAATAATAAACATAATTGGCAGTTTGGCAAAGTGGCAACACCAACACCTCTGGGTCAGAAAGCTATGGTTTGGAGCTCTGCTACAGAACTTGTGTACATACTGAAGGTGGAAATTTAGTATACAGTGGAGTATACAGACCAGTGCATTGTCCAAGTTTCTATTTTTGAATAAAAGTGAAATTAAGTCCATAATTGTTATAAAAGATCCAATGACACCATTCAAAGAAAAGGGGAGGGTTTACCAGTATATTTGTGAATATTTATTCATTAACAAAATAATGATTTCTTTATCTCAGCTTTTTGAAATAAAATACAAAATTCTACATGAATTGAATTGTTATATCGCTTGAGGTAATAATTGAAATCAAGAATACTAAATTATAGTTGCATTTGGAAGATTCAGCTTCAAGTACAGCATCTAGCTTACCAGAAATGCCTGAGTATTAACTCTAAATGCTCCAGCTTAATATACATAAATTATACTCCTGTTATTGAATTTAGATATACGATTGAGAAAATCTTGGATATATTTTGTCCTATGAAACCAAATGAAAGTTGCAATATTTACTATGCTAGATGTATATTATTTCAAAGGTCAGTTTATTATCACATGTACCAATTAAGGTACAGTGAAACTCGAATTACCATACAGCCGTAACTAAAAAAAAGCAACAAGACACACATAAAAGTTAACATAAACATCCACCACAGCGGGTTCCCCACATTCCTCACTATGATGGAAAGCAATAAAGTCCATCTTCGTCCTCTTTATTCTGCTGCCATCGTGGCAGTCGAACCATCCGCAGTTGGGGCGATCGAAGCTCCCGCAGCCTGCGATCAAACCCCCACATTGGGGCGATCGAAGCTCCCGCAGCCTGCGATCAAACCCCCCACATCGGGGCGATCGAAAATCCCGCGTCGGGGCGATCGAAGCTCCTGTGTCGGGGCAGTCAAAGCTCCTGCAGCTTGGAGCCCCCAAAGTCAGTCTCTAACCAGGGACCGTGAGTTCCACGATGTTAAGTCAATAGGCTCCCTTGGCTGGAGATCTAGAAGTCGGTCTCCAGCAGAGGCCGCCACCTGCTCGATGCTAGGCCACAGTGGGGATGGAGATGCGATACGGAAGAAAATCGCATCTCTGTCTTGGTAAGAGATTTAAAAAGTTTCCCCAAACCACCCCCCACATAAAACAAACTAAAGAACACTAAAACATACATTTAACACGTACTAAAAAAGCAACAAAGTAGGAACGGATGAAGGTAGACAAAAATGCTGGAGAAACTCAGCGGGCGAGGCAGCATCTATGGAGAGAAGGAATAGGCGACGTTTTGGGTCGAGACCCTTCTTCAGACTGATGTCGGGGGGGGGGGCGGGAAAAAGAAAGGAAGAGGCAGAGACAGTAGACTTGTGGGAGAGCGAGGATGGCGGAAGGGAAGGAGGGAGAAAGCAAGAACTATCTGAAATTGGAGAAATCAATGATCATACCGCTAGGGTGTAAACTACCCAAGCAAAACAAGAGGTGCTGTTCCTCCAATTTGCACTGGGCCTCACTCTGGCAAAGGAGGAGGCCCAGGACAGAAAGGTCAGATTCAGAATGGGAGGGGGAGTTGAAGTGCTGAGCCACCGTGAGATCAGGTTACCGTGAACTGAGCGGAGGTGTTGGGTGAACCTCTGCCTCACATGGAAAGACTGCCTGGGTCCTTGGTCCGAGGGGGGAGGTAAAGCGACAAGTGTAGCATTTCCTGTGGTTGCAAGGGAAAGTACCCGGGGAGGGGGTAGTTTGGGTGGGAAGGGACAAATTGACCAGGGTGTTACGGAGGGAATGGCCTACGCTGAAAGCAGAAAATGGAGGAAATGGGAAGATGTGGCCTGTGGTGGGATCCCGTTGGAGGTGGCGAAAATGTCGGAGGATTATATGTTGTATGCTATGGCTGGTAGGGTGGAAGGTGAGGACAAGGGGGACTCTACTCTGTCCTTGTTACAAGTAAGGGGATGGGGAGTAAGAGCGGAGCTGAGGGATATAGAGGAGACCCTGGTGAGAGCCTCATCGAAAATAGAAGGGAACCCTCGTTCCCTAAAGAATGAGGACATCTCCGATGCCCTGGTCTGGAACACCTCATCCTGGGTGCAGATGCGGCATAGATGGTGGAATTGGGAGTAGGGGATAGAGTCTTTACAGGAAGCAGGGTGGGAGGAAGTGTAGTCCAGATAGTCATGGGAGTCAGTGGGTTTGTAGTAGATGTCAGTCAGCAGTCTGTTACCTGCGATGGAGATGGTGATATCTAGGAATGGTTGGGAGATGGCAAAAATTGTCCAGGTGAATTTGAGTGCCGAGTAGAAATTAGTGGTGAAATGGATGAAGTCAGCGAGTTGTGCATAGGTGCATGAGGTAGCACCAATACAGTCGTCAATGTAAGGACAGACTGACCTGGCGAGGCACCACCTGGTGGTCAACTAGATTTTGAACTAGATATGTTAACTGCCTTTCCTTCACATTAGTAATTATTCTGGCAATTCTAAGCTAGGAAATATACACACCAATTAATATTTAATCACAATTTGATCTTAACAGTTTGTTAACACTGTAACGGTTAGTCAGTTTAGACTACAATTTTACTGAATAGTATTATATATACATTTGGCAGAATGGCACTAGTTTTTCATGGCAAAACATTTCTTTGAAACAGCTTTTATAAAGTTTATTGTAATTTAACAAACAATGATCTCATATTTTAGGTGGTGGCCTTACTTCTAAACGGGGAATATTTGGTAACATGGGGAAATTGGAGACAATGATGTGTGTGGCATATGGTCGAATGGAAGACATGATTTTCTCTGGAGCTGCAAGTGGAGATGTTTACATCTGGAAAAATAACCTTCTACTCAAGACCGTTAAAGCCCACGATGGGCCTATATTTGCTTTACATGCCTTGGATAAGGTGCCCTAATTTATGTGTTATGATCAATTCTGGTACTTTCTTTTAGTCTGAATTATAATCTACAATTATACACTTTCATTCTTAGTTTTAGCAAGAGTGGGGAAAAAAAAGCCCTTGTGAATCAGCTTTCACTGATATCACTGGAAAATAATAATGGACATGGACAGGAAATTCAACTTTTTTGTTTTTCACCAAACTTGGTGACTAGGTGGAATTTTTAATTGAAAGCCTGATTAAGCAATGTTGCAGTCTTCAATTAAATACAGTTTTAATCAATATTTTTGTCACTAAACTTATTTCAAAGCTGTAAATGTATGTAACATTTAGAGAATACAATGAATGTGAACTAATTAATTTAAATATTCAGTAAACATTGCAACTTCTATAAACGTTGTTGAAAAGGACCTCTGAATTTGGTATGATCAATACTAAGAGATTATCTTCTAATGTCTGATATAGCTTAAACTAGTTTATCGCAATCTGTCAAGTAACAAATAATTGCTAATATAAACTAGCTGACCTGAAATTAATTTCAAGCAACTTTAAGCAAATGAATCTAAATATTTTTATTTGGACAATCTTTATTTTAATATACAAACTTGAAGTGAAGAAAGACCTATTCCAAAATGCTTATTTGTCTATACTATACAGAGTAGCTTTTGATTTTCATTTTCCTATGGCATTCAAATGATTATTCTGTAGATATGACTGTAATTCAACATATAAAATTAGGAAATATAATTATGAGGATACTGTCATAAACCAGTGTTACTTATGAGGCAATTATTTTCCTTTTGTCACCTTCCACTGAAGATTTCAGAATTCCTTTCCGATATCATTAAACTCATCTTAGAAACAGGCTGTTGAAATGACTGAGACCAAATTAAAAGGATATGATTGTGGAGGTGGATTAAATTTCCACTTAGAGTTAGTTATCTGTTTTACCTCCAACAAATGATGCTAAGGTATTGAATGCTTGACAGTTTCATGTGAAGAATTTGCCAATTGCCACATTTCAAATTGAGGCTGCTGCTTTACAGTTTGTGCTATTACAGGGTTCGCAATACTAATTTATCATGCCATTTACCACCTTGTATGCCTCAGGTTGCACATGTTTATGAAGTAGCTTTTGACATCTATTTTGTTAATTAATCTCACAAATCATGGCATTGAATGTACAATTCAATATAAGGCTGTTGTTCAGTGGCCAGTTAGCTTATTTGGATGTTTAGTGTGTTTTGTCTTATCAGTTTAACTGCAAGATGTGACTCTGTACATTTTATAAACATAATATGATTTGTTTGGGGATTTTTTTTGGTTGAAAGTCTTCTGGCAAATTTCTCACTAGTTTCATTTGGTTTGGCACCCACACTCACTGTGACTGAAGGTGTCTAAGAAACATTTGTTTTGATAAATGGAAGCATTTAATTTAATACCTACCACATCTGGCCCCATACAGCACATAAATAATAACAGATTTAGAATTGAGTACTCATTCAAAACCAATAAACAAATTAAAGTTTAATGTTCAGAAACTGAATATCCATTTCACTATGCTGTTGCTTGGATTAAATATTTTGAACTGTTCACATATTTGAAAATGTTTGCAATACATTGACATATTATTTGCTGACAATTTTTCTTTGCTTAACATTTATTAATACCAAGTAAACATGAGAAAAAATAAATAATTATATTTCTATAAGTAATGAATCACTTGAAATAATTCATACAATGTGAACATTTATTGTTATTGCTCTTAATCATGATAACTTTTTCTGATAGGGATTTGTAACGGGTGGCAAAGATGGTATTGTTGAACTCTGGGATGATATATTTGAAAGGTGTTTAAAGACATATGCTATCAAGAGAGCAGCCCTATCATCCAGCTCAAAAGGTATGCCAACATCATAACTAAGTGCACTTTTCTAATATATACATATTGAAGTTTAATTATTTCTGTTATGGGGAGAGCAAATCTAAATCCTGACATTCTTAGACCTTTAGGGAGAGACATGGATGCGTGTTAAGCTGGATGAGCAGAACATAGATTTGTCAGGTCTCTTTAAGTAAACAGATATGCTGGTGGGAATACTGTTGCCTCTTTTGCCAAACAACTTGTATTGTTTTATCACAAAATACTGTGACTAGTGAGATAAAGTCAGCAATCAGATATCAGATAGTACTTTTTTTGCAGTCAATGGAAGGTAATGGGGCACCTGCATAATTTTTAAACATGGTATTACTTTTGTGCCATTACGTTGGGACTCTCTTTCCTCCCCAGGCTGTTCTGTAACAGTCGTAGATCTCTGTTACAGAATTTTTGGCCATTGTCAGGGTTTTTATTCAGGAACATCTTAAATATAATTGGTTATGTTTTTTCCATAGAAGTAAGCCTATTTCTGAAATTGAGGCATGGTCAAGTCCAGTCAAGGTTAGTAGCAGGCATCTCTCTGTATTTCCATTGGTGTGCAATCAATAGATGAAGGGAATGGAGGAAATAACATTAGTATTTGATAGCGGCTTTGATGTAAACAGATCAGTCATGATCTTATTGAATAACGGAGCAGGCATGAGGAGCTGAATGGCCTATCATGGTTCTATTTTGAGTTCTTATCCATGCGTCTTACAAAGTTGTCTCATTGAGTAGTAGTACCTCAGGAGGATAAATTACATTCAGGTGGGCAGAAAGTCTGTCATGTGCAAAAGGCCCAGCCGCAACTACAGAGCCAGAGCAAAACTGCAGTGCCTGTTGAAATAAATTTGTATTGGCCTTAAATTTCTTTGCCTGGTTCTATGTGATGATAGGCGTGTAGATAACACACCTTGCAATCCATCAATCTAAGGATCTATACTCAAAGAGATGTGAGTTATACCTTCCTCAGAGAGGCAATCTTAATGAGAAATGATGAGAAACTAAAGTTTCTCCATGGTGCAGGGAGCTACAAATTGCACCCATGTTCTCTTGAAGACTCCCAACAACAATAGAGGGAAGGGATTCTCGTCAAATCATCTCATATCCAGTTAAGCTGCATGGTTTCCCTAAGTACCATGAGGCAACTGTGATTGATTTATTCTCAGCTAATATGGTATTCCATCACCACACCAAACTAGTAGCTGGCTACTTGAAAACAAGAGCTATGATACGATAGAACTTTATTTATTCCATGAGGGAAATTGATCTGCCAACAGTCATAAAACTCAAAATACATGAAATTAAAGTGACGAATGGAAAGGATTGGGGACGTGCAAAGATTGGGGGGGGGGGGGGGGGGGGAGGGAGGAAGTCAGTCTACACTATGACAGAAGGGGGAGGAGTTGCACAGTTTGATAGCCTCAGGGAAGAAGGATCTCCTGTAGCATTCTGCACTACATCTTGGTTGAAACAGTCTGTTGCTGAAGTTACTTCTCAGGTTGACCAATGTGTCATGGAGGGAGTATGCTGTATTGTCCAAGATGCTGCGCAGTTTGAGGAGCATCATCCCTTCCAAGACCATCTCCCATGAATCCAACTCCGTTCCCTGGATGGAGCCAGCCTTCTTGATGAGTTTGTTGATACTATTGGTGTCCGCGGCCTTTGCCTTAATGTCCCAACATATAACTGTGAAGAGGATGGCACTCGCTACAACCGATTGGTAGAACATCTGCAGCATCTTACTTCTGATATTGAAGGAGCAGAGCCTTCTCAAAAAGTACAGCCTGCTCTGTCCCTTCTTGTACAGGTCCTCAGCGTTCCTGGACCAGTCCAATTTACTCTCCAGGTACATTACAAGGTATTTGTACTCCCTGGTAAACTGCAAATCCACACCATTGATGGAGACGGGGGACAGGGGTGTTCTTCTCCTCCTAAAGTCCACCCCTAACTCCTTAGTCTTGTCGGTGTTGAGCTGCAGGTGATTCAGCCCATGCCAACCTCTGTATTCAGCTTCACTCCCCTCACTGATGCAGCCCACAAATGCAGAGTCATCTGAAAACGTTGCACCCTAGCTGTGCAAGCCACATGATGTTAAAAGCACTGAAGAAGTAAAAAAAAGCTTCACGGCTTATCCAGGTGAGCATAGGAACGATGGAGCAGGTGGATGATGGCGTCCACAAACCCAATTTTTGTTTGTTAAGCGAACTGCAGGGGTACAGGTAGGGTTTAACCAGGGGTCACAGGTGAGTGAGTACCAACCTCTCCAGGGACTTCATAATGTGTGAATTCAGCGCCACAGCATTTCCTCCTCAAGTTCCTTGGGGATTTCTGATGTAATCCTGGCGAAGCCAGCCAGTCGGGGAGGTTGGAGCTCCACTGGTGTAGACAACAAAGAGACAAGCTCCTAGTTGTTGCAGTTCAGAGGCAGGGACACTGTGAAAAAGTATCTTCCCAACGCAGAAAGAGATACTGTAAGAAGTTTTCCCCACCAGAACATGGTGCA
Organism: Okamejei kenojei; assembly: GCA_035221665.1. Classification (NCBI taxonomy): domain Eukaryota; kingdom Metazoa; phylum Chordata; class Chondrichthyes; order Rajiformes; family Rajidae; genus Okamejei; species Okamejei kenojei. The sequence continues at coordinate 81,743,597 of CM069138.1, forward strand.
ATAAACTAACTAACTAACCAAAAAATAAATAAATAAATGGGAATCTCCAATGTTGTGGCTATTGACAACACCAAGCCATCCTGGAAACTCAGCAACGTGGGTGTACAATAAGGGCCACTCCAACACATTAATCAAAGCTGAACATATATTAACTGTCACAAAGTGGCATTTCCACTTGCTACATACATTTGAAGATGTTACTGTATGTTCAGAAAGGTCTCCAGATTTTTTAATATGTGTGTAAGATTTCGGCATAATTGGCAAGGCTAGTGTTTTCTGTCCGTAATTGCCCTTAAAAACTGCTGAAGGAATTCCACAGATTGAACCGCAACTGTTCAACTGGGGGGAATTGAGTTGTCGACGTTTTGGGTCATAGGCCTGCATCAGTCTCTCGTGTCTCCACAAAATCAAGGAAAGATATTAAAATGTTAAAAGTAAAGACCACATCTGAATGTGTAACAAGTTATATAAACAAGTGGCATTAATAGAGAAAATTGGGTTTGATATAATAATTGTTATAGAGTTGTCACATGATGCGAGATGACATGGATGGCAAAAAGACATGATGAGGCGAAACAACATGAGCGGTTGTCAAATGGGGAGTCTGCAAGACTGCTGTTAGTCACTGACATTTAGAATAACAAGATGTACCTGCATTGAAATCTTTGTAGCTCTAACTCTGAGAGCTGTGAATATTCCATGGTTTATTGCAATATTTGTGATTGTAGATGTAAAGCAGATGAAGAATAGTTCTCTGATCTTGACCATTTGTGATCTTATTCAATATTATAAAATAGATTGTGACTCAAACTAGAACTGTAGGAATAGAAACAATTGAGATAATACTGGAAAAAAACCTTTGCGGAAAGAAATTATAAATTAAATGGGAAATGAGCGAAGAACCAGGGGTAGAATGGAATGAGATACAGAGGATCTAGGCAAATTAGTACTGTTTTTGCTAAAATTTGTGATTCTTTGCTATTTTTTACAGGTTTACTTTTAGAAGACAACCCTTCATTGCGTGCCATTACATTGGGTCATGGGCATATACTTGTTGGAACCAAGAATGGTGAAATACTTGAAATAGATAAAAGCGGAGCCTTGACTCTGTTAGTTCAGGTATTTATTTCTTTAAAGAGTATGCTATACTAATGCCATTGGTCTGACACAATTTTTCAGTACATTTTAGGTCAATTTCTTAGTATAAGTACAGCAAATTCCACGAAAAATTTGGTATTTAATATATGGTTCGACACTATATTCCACTTGATACATTTGTGTGCCATGTGCAAATGTGCCAAATGCCTTCTTCACCACGCTGTTCACCGCACTTGCTGCTTTTAAAGAACTATGCGCCTCCACCCTGAGATTCTCCCTGTTCTACTACACTCTCCAGCGCTCTACTGTGTAAATCCTTTGTTTGACATAACAAATTGCAACACCTCAGAGTTAAATTACTTAGCCTACCTTCCTAACTGAGCTAGATCATTTTTAAACTTAGATAACTTTCCACACTCAACTGTACCACCATTTTTGGTAGCATCAGTAAATGTTACCACATTGTCATTCAAATCGTTAATGTACATAACAAACAGCAGCATCCAAGGTGAGTTTAGTTTAGTTTAGAGATACTGCATGGAAACAGGCCCATCGGCCCACTAGCACTGACAGCGATCCTCGCACACGAATGCTGTAATGGCAGTTTTTATACGTTCTCAAAGTCCAACTTCGATAGCCATTACTCCTCGGGGATGTGGTGGAGATATAGTTTATGCACTCACCGCACTCTAAAGATAGCAAAAATGAATCTTCCAAATGCTGTTTCTTGATTATTTGGTCTTTTATTACACCTGAGACCCCGATGTAGCCACAACCCGTAACGTACAAATCAAAGAAATAATTCATAACTTTTAGTTCTTAATAACTGTTTCTTCTTCAGACAATACAGTCATGACCATGCGGTTGTTGCCGTGTGGTAAAAGACTCTTTTCTCACCATCCTCCGAGACTAAACTAAACTCCCAATGTATGAGTCTGTGCTAATCTTCTCCGAGTATCCCTCTACGTATCAAATTCCACCTTCCAACGTACAGACAGATAAAAACGAGAAATATTAAAATAGCTATAATATACTAACTTAAGCTTAAATGGCTCCTACAAATGCTATCCTACACACATTAGGGTCAATTACAAGTATACCAAGACAATCAATGTACGAACCTGTACGTCTTTGGAGTGTGGGAGGAAACCGGGGATCCTGGTGAAAACCCACACAGGTCACGGGGCGAACGTAGAAACTTTGTCCAGACAATCACCCGTAGTCAGGATCGAACCCTGGTCTCTGGCACTGTAAGGCAGCAACTGTGCCGCCATGTAGCCAATAAGCGAGTTTTCTATTCCAACTGCGTAAGCCCAGGTCGAAGGCCACAGTGCACAAACAGCCCTGGAAAGCAATGAAGCAGTGGACCTTAATTTCTTCTGTTTTTTCCAGGTTTGATTCTTCTAGGTAAGAAAATACTGCTTTCATAGAAACATAGAAATTAGGTGCAGGAGCAGGCCATTCGGCCCTTCGAGCCTGCACTGCCATTCAATATGATCATGGCTGATCATCCAACTCAGTATCCTGTACCTGCCTTCTCTCCATACCCCCTGATCCCTTCAGCCACAAGGGCCACATACAACTCCCTCTTAAATATGGCCAACGAACTGGCCTCAATTACCTTCTGTGGCAGAGAATTCCACAGATTCACCACTCTCTGTGTGAAAAACGATTTTCTCATCTCGGTCCTAAAAGACTTCTCCCTTATCCTTAAACTGTGACCCCTTGTCCTGGACTTCCCCAACATCGGGAACAATCTTCCTGCATCTAGCCTGTCCAACCGCTAAAGAATTTTGTAAGTCTCTATGAGATCACCCCTCAATCTTCTAAATTCCAGCGAGTACAAGCCGAGTCTATCCAGTCTTTCTTCATATGGAAGTCGTGCCATTCCAGGAATCAGTCTGGTGAACCTTCTCTGTACTCCCTCTATGGCAAGAATGTCTTTCCTCAGATTAGGAGACCAAAACTGTACGCAATACTCCAGGTGTGGCCTCACCAAGACCCTGTACAACTGCAGTAGAACCTCCCTGCTCTTGTACTCAAATCCTTTTGCTATGAATGCCAACATACCATTTGCTTTCTTCACAGCCTGCTGCACCTGCATGCCTACTTTCAATAACTGGTGTACCATGACACCCAGGTCTCGCTGCATCTCCCCTTTTCCTAATCGGTCACCATTCAAATAAGAGTCTACCTTCCTGTTTTTGCCACCAAAGTGGATAACCTCACATTTATCCACATTATACTGCATCTGCCATGCATTTGCCCACTCACCCAGTCTATCCAAGTCATCCTGCAGCCTCCCAGCATCCTCCTCACAGCTAACACTGCCCCCCAGTTTCGTGTCATCCGCAAACTTCGAGATGTTGCATTTAATTCCCTCGTCCAAATCATTAATGTATATTGTAAATAGCTGGGGTCCCAGCACTGAGCCTTGTGGCATCCCACTAGTCACTGCCTGCCATCCTGAAAAGGACCCGTTCACTCCTACTCTTTGCTTCCTGCCTGCCAGCCAGTTCTCTATCCACATCAATACTGAACCACCAATATCGTGTGCTTTAAGTTTGTATACCAATCTCTTGTGTGGGACCTTGTAGAAAGCCTTCTGAAAGTCCAGATTTAACACATCCACTGCTTCTCCCTTATCCACTCTACTAGTTACATCCTCAAAAAATTCAATAAGATTCGTCAGACATGATTTACCCTTCGTAAATCCATGCTGACTTTGTCCAATGATTTCACCACTTTCCAAATGCGCTGCTATCCCATCTTTAATAATTGACTCTAGCAGTTTCCCCACTACCGATGTTAGACTAACTGGTCTGTAATTCCCCGTTTTCTCTCTCCTTCCCTTTTTAAAAAGTGGGGTTACATTAGCTACCCTCCAATCCTCAGGAACTACTCCAGAATCTAAAGAGTTTTGAAAAATTATCACTAAGGCATCTGCTATTTCTGGGGCTACTTCCTTAAGTACCCTGGGATGCAGCCTATCTGGCCCTGGGGATTTATCGGCCTTTAATCCATTCAATTTACCTAACACCACTTTCCGGCTAACCTGGATTTCACTCATTTCCTCCATCTCATTTGACCCGCGATCCCCTGCTATTTCCGGCAAAGTATTTATGTATTCCTTAGTGAAGACAGAACCAAAGTAGTTATTCAATTGGTCTGCCATGTCCTTGTTCCCCATGATCAATTCACCCGTTTCTGACTGCAAGGGACCTACATTTGTTTTAACTAATCTTTTGCGCTTCACATATCGATAAAAAACTTTTGCAGTCAGTTTTTATGTTTCCTGCCAGTTTTCTTTCATACTCCATTTTCCCTTTCCTAATTAAGCCCTTTGTCCTCCTCTGTTGGTCTCTGAATTTCTCCCAGTCCTTTGGTAGGCTGCTTTTTCTGGCTAATTTGTACGCTTCATCTTTTTCTTTGATACTATCCCTGATTTCCCTCGTTATCCACGGATGCGCCACCCTCCCTGATTTATTAGTTTGCCATACTGGGATGAACAATTGTTGTAGTTCATCCATGCAGTCTTTAAATGCCTTCCATTGCATATCCACCGTCAACCCTTCAAGAATCAATTGCCAGTCCATCTTGGCCAATTCACGTCTCATACCCTCAATGTTACCTTTCTTTAAGTTTAGGACCCGTGTTTCTGAATTAACAATGTCACTCTCCATCCTAATGAAGAACTCAACCATATTATGGTCACTCTTGCCCAAGGGGCCACGTACAACAAGGCTGCTAATTAACCCTTCCTCATTACTCAATATCTAGTATAGAATAGCCTGCTCTCTCGTTGGTTCCTCCACATGTTGGTTTAGAAAACTATCCCGCAAACATTCCAAGAAATCCTCTTCCTCAGCACACCTGCCAATTTGATTCACCCAATCTATATGTAGATTGAAGTCATCCATTATAACGGTTTTCCTCGTTATAATAGCGAAATAGCACGCATTTCTAATTTCCTGTTTGATGTCATCCCCAACTCCACTACTACTGTTAGGTGGCCTGTACACAACACCCACTAGCGTTTTCTGCCCCTTAGTGTTTCGCAGCTCAACCCATGTCGATTCCACATCCTCCAAGCTAATGTCATTCCTTTCTATTGCATTAATCTCCGCTCTAACCAGCAACGCTACCCCACCTCCTTTTCCTCTCTGTCAATCCTTCCTGAATATTGAATATCCCTGGATGTTCAGCTCCCAGCCTTGGTCACCCTGGAGCCATGTCTCCGTGATCCCAACTATATCATAATTATTAATAGCTATCTGCACATTCAACTCATCCACCTAATTACGAATGCTCCTCGCATTGAGACACAAAGCCTTCAGGCTTGTTTTTATAACACTCTTGGCCCTTTTACAATTATGTTGAAAAGTGGCCCTTTTAGATTTTTGCCCTGGATTTGTTTTCCTGCCACTTTTCACCTTGCTACCTATTGCTCCTATCCTCATTTTACACCCCTCTGTCTCTCTGCTCACACATTTAAGAAACCCTCCACTTCTTATTCTCCGTTTGTTTTTTTTTTTCTTCTTTCCTCCCTACGTGTTGCGTCTGACTGCTTCTCTTCTCTGCCTCCTGCCTCACAAACGGACTACTTGCCTTCTCTATTTGAGTCCCTGCCCCCAACCGATCTAGTTTAAAGTCTCCCCTGTAGCCTTTGCAAATCTCCCCGCCAGGATATTGGTTCCCCTCGGGTTCAAGTGCAAACCGTCCTTTTTGTACAGGTCACACCTTCCCCAAAAGAGGTCCCAATGATCCAGAAACTTGAATCTCTGCGCTCTGCACCAGTCCGTTAGCCACGCATTGATCCTCCACCTTGCTCCATTCCTACTCTCACTGTCGCGTGGTACAGGCAGTAATCCTGAGATTGTTACCTTTGCGGTCCTTCTCCTTAACACTCTTCCTAACTCCCTAAATTCTCCTTTCAGGACCTCCTCTCTTTTTCTACCTATGTCATTGGTACCTATATGTACCACGACCTCTGGCTCCTCTCCCTCCCATTTCAAGATATCTTGGACGCGTTCAGTCACATCCCGGACCCTGGCACCAGGGAGGCAAACTACCATCCAGGTCTCCTGACTGCGTCCACAGAATCGCCTATCTGACCCCCTAACTATAGAGTCCCCTATTACTGCTGCCCTCCTCTTCTTTTCCTTACCCTTCTGAGCAACAGGGCCGGTCTTTATACCGGAGGCCCGGTCGCTGTTGCTACCCCCAGGTAGGCTGTGCCCCCCAACAATACTCAAACAGGAGAACTTATTGCCAAGGTGTACAGCCACCGGGGTACTCTCTAGTCCCTGCCTCTGCCCCTTGCCTCTCCTAACCGTGACCCACCTTTCTGCCTCCTGTGGTTTTGGAGTGACCACCTGTCTGTAGCTCCTCTCTATGGCTTCCTCACTCTCCCTGACCAGAGGGAGGTCATCGAGCTGCTGCTCCAGGTACCGAATACGGTCCATTTGGAGCACCATCTTGACGCACCTGGCGCAGATGTGGACGTCTGGAGAGCTATCTGACTGCAAGACCTCCCACTTAGATGCTGCTCTGACAGCTTTTGTGTATCCAGAACAGTAAACTGCCTTGGCACTCATCCTCTCCCTTACCCTGGATACAATACAATATACAATACAAAGCAAGGATCCTAGTCCACTTCCCACCAATCAGCTGCTTACCCTAGTCCACTTCCCACAAATCAGCTGCTTACCCTAGTCCACTTCCCACCAATTAGCGGCTTCCTCAAAAAAAAACACTTCTCCAAATGGAACGTTATGGATTTAGGCAAGCCCCGGCAAGCTCCCCCCTCCTTCACCTGTGGGCCTCTGAGGAAAACAAGCCCCGCGCTTGATTTTAAACCTTACCGGTCGGGTGTCGCTCCTCCCCCTCCTTCACTTCCAACGGCTCCTGTGGGCCTCTGAGGAAAACAAGCCCCGCGCTTGATTTTAAACCTTACAGGTCGGGTGTCGCTCCTCCCCCTCCTTCACTTCCAACGGCTCCTGTGGGCCTCTGAGGAAAACGAGCCCCGCGCTTGATTTTTAACCTTACCGGTCGGGTGTCGCTCCTCCCCCTCCTTCACTTCCAACGGCTCCTGTGGGAGCTTCAAACTATGAAGTAGTATTTATTGTTCCTTTGTTAAAAGCTAAGATTATTTTGTTGTTTTTATTGCTTTATGCTTTGGTGAGTGAGCGAGAACGTGCTCCTCCGTGGTCGGTGTTTGGCCGGGTCTGTTGAGTTGCTGCTGGGCATCCTCATCCCCTCCCGGGTGTCCCGTCCCTGTCCAGGGGCAGCTGGAGGTGTCAGGCCGGGCTTGCAGCCGGCGCGGGGAGGATGCTGAGTTGCTTTGTATGTATGGCTGTGCTTGGCTTTCGCCAGTGCCGGGGGTGGGTTGCCCGCTAGCAGTCCGCGGCCTGTCAGGGAGCGGGCTGGAGTTGGCACTTCTTCTCCGCGTTGGCTGCGGGACTGGGGCCGCTGATGTCGTCGGTTCTGGGCTGTCGGCTGGCCCGGCGGGTGTTGAGCTGGGGTTGGCTGAAGAATTCCATTGAAATTAGCAGAATAGTGAAATTTTGAATCCAATTGGCCAGTTCTCCATGGATTCCATGTAATCAAAGCTTCCAATTTAGCCTATCATGTGGGACCTTGTCAAAGGCCTTGTTAAAGTCCATATAGACAACATCCACTGCCCTGCCCTCATCAATTATTTAAAAAAAACTCTATCGGATTAGTGAGACATGATTTTCTCCATGCCTATGTCACGTGCTGGTGGATCCTGTCCATAAGAATCCTGTCCAACAACGTTCCCACCACTGACATCAGGCACACCAGCCTGTAGTTTCCTAGCTTGTCTTTGCTTAAATAATGGTACAACATTATCCACCCTCAGTCTTCCAAAACTTCAACTGTGGATAAAGATCATGCAAATATCTTTGAGAGGACCTCTTCGATTTCCTTTCTAACTTCCACAAAATCCAGGGATGTACTTGGTCAGGCTCTGGGAATTTTTTTCTATCTTAATATGCTTTAAAACAGCCAATACCTCCTCTTTGGTAATTTGTATATGATCTAAGATATTACAACTCCATTGTCTCAGTTCCTTAGCTTTCATGATTTTCTCCGTGAAAACGGATGGGAAATATTAATGTATTATTATCCCCCACCCCCCCAGCTCTTGTGGTTCTGCACAAAGGTCATGCTGAGAGGATAACAAAAAGGTGGCTATCCTTTCCCTAGCCACCATTTGACTTTTAAATTTACCCATAGAATCTCTTGGGATTTTTCTTTACCTTGTCTGTCTGCTCCATTTCATATCCTCTTATTTCCCTCCAGATTGCCTTCTTAAGTGTAGGGAGGGGTTCACTTGATCCAGACTGCCTAAAGGAATGTCTGCTTTCTCCTGACATCTTTCGCCATTAGAATAGAAAGATACTGGCCCTGTACTCTTGCCAAATACTTTTGAAAGCCTCCTACTTACCAATTGTACCCAGGGCCGGCCTTATGAGATGCGGGACCCAATTGGGAACAATTTTGGAGAGCCCCCAGGTTCCCAGCTAAGGTCTGTCAGCCCTGATATTTAGTATGTATTATGAAATTGTACACTAAGGTGCTATGGATTATACACTATCTTAATCTCTCCTGCTCCCATCTGACTGTCAGTACTTCCGCTGGCTTCCAACCTTTACCGTAGCTGCTAATTACCATTAAACTGCATTATGTGATTGGACACAATGCTCTTGGAGACAGCGGCTGATTGGACGGGAGGAGACAGATTTGTTGATTGGACGAGAATTTTAAGGCAAACTGGTCGGTAATTGGACGCAACCCCCTTAGAGACAGCGGTGGATTGGACGCCGAATAACCTGGCACAAAAAAAATGTATAATTAGGAAAACAAAAAAATCGGAATTCCGATTTAAATCTGATATAATGTACATAGGGTGGGTATCGATTAATTCTAGACAACAGATTAAAAAAAATAATCTAACCCCATTGATTCACTCAAGGTGTATTATGATGTGTTCTACAGTATGAAGTGTACAGCAAAACTTGCACTTCCAGAGTGGTCTATTGTGTTGTTTCTTCAGCGGACCACGGATTATTTTAAAGGTAGACACTAAATTCTGGAGTAAAGAAAGCTGCATTCTGGAGAGTTGCAGTTGATGAGGTGAACTAACCTGACGAGATTGAGGCATGCTATTAATGCATTCGTTTTTGCAAGAGGAAGACAGGCTGAATACTTGAATATATTTGAAAAGCAAACAGCACAAACAATAATGAGCTAGTGGTGCACTCCAGGAAGCGAGGAGTGAGTTTTAAGAAATTCTCTATGGTATCCCATGTCCCGTGAATTTTATTCAAAGGAACACGGCGTCATTAATACTTGGTCAAAACACAACTACATTTACTGAGGAATGTGGATCAATGCATTGATGACACATTGCATAACTACGTGTTAACTACTGACTGTTAACAAGTGCTAACAGTGGTAGTTAAATCGTTTTTATCTGATGGCCGGTGCAGCAGTTTTTATCCATGTTTGTTTTTAACAAGGTGAATGTTTAAAAAAAAACTGTATTTAACAACGCAAATTCATATTTCCGTACGAAATACGGAAAATTAGCGCGGGGCCCCCTTAGGCGCGGGACCCAATTGGGAGCAATCGGTCCAGTCGGCTTAAAGCCGGCCCTGACTGTACCCTTACCTGCAAGCAGACTCTCCCAATTGCCCTCTGCAAGTACCTAACCACTGCTTCCAAAATTGGCCTTCCCTAATTTAGGACCTTAACTTGTCAACCAGTCCTATCCTTCATGACTACTTTAAAACAAATGGAACTATAGTTAGTGGTACCATAATGCTCCCCGACTGACATTTCAGTTACTTGCCCTGCCTTGTTTCCTAAGAGGAAGCCTGGTGTTGTGCACTCTCGAATTAAGTAACATTCAGGAGATTTAAGAACTGTTACCAATTGCCACTAAGCAGGAAAGTGAAAGAATCAATGTATTTAATTATTAATTAGATATGTGGGAGTATCACTCCTCCACTGTCAGTGTGAGGCCCAGCGTAAATTGAAGGAACAACACCTCATATTTCGCTTGGGCAGCTTACACCACAGCCGCATGAATATTGACTTCTCTAACTTCAAGTAACTCTTGCTCTCCCTCTCTCTCTATCCCTCCCTTTAGTTTTCCGACCAGTCTGACAGTCCCCCTAATTAAATTTTATCTCTGTATGCTTCATTGTCATCTTCTCCTAGCTAACAATGATCTATGCTACGTTTTCCTTGAGCTTCATCCCCTTTGATGTCTTCTTGTCACTTTACACTTCCTTATTTCTGTGTCTCCCTCTCCCTCTCCCCTGACTCAGTTTAAAGAAGGTCTTGACCCAAAACATCACCCATTCCTTTTATCCAGAGATGCTGCCTGTCCCATTGAGTTACTCCAGTATTTTGTGTCTATCTGTGAGTTTGGCTCCTTTTTTCCCTCTCCTTTGGTAAAGCATGGCTTCCTGGTTATATAAGAGCAAGACATACTGTAAAATAGACAAAAAAACATAATCTGCTTCTAATTGCGACATTCACACATTTTGTCCTACCCTATCGGAAATATTCCCTTTGTTCTTCCTATTCCTTCTTTCACCATTTCTGCAACTTAAAACAAAATTATTTTTCCATTCCAAGAGACTCGGATCTGTAACATTAACACTTTTTCTCTTTCCACCAATATTGTTTTCCACCGATATTGCCTGACCTGCAGAATGTTTCTCACGTTTACTGTTTAATGTCACTATAACTATATTGTGTAACTATTTGCCATCAATTGATTGCAAAAATTCTAAAGGCAATGAGCTTTTTGAATTGATAGTAATTTTTAATTTCTAATTTATTTCTACTTCCATATTCAATTTATAACTATAAATGTTGCACATTTGAAGAATATTATTTTCTTCCAGGGTCATATGGAAGGAGAGGTTTGGGGACTGGCAGCCCACCCTACTCTTCCTGTCTGTGCTACTGTTAGTGATGACAAAACATTACGAATTTGGGAACTCTCCTTCAATCATCGTATGTTAGCTGTACGTAAACTTAAAAAAGGTAAATGTTGTTTGTTCAATTCAGCATACTCTGTCAAAAACTATCATGTGACATATGAACATTTTATATTGTAAAATAGACATGAACTGGATTGTTGAAGATATTGTCGAAGCATACTTGGCCAATAAACATTCATTCATTCATTCATATATTTAAGTATTTTCACTCGTGTAAGAATGATTGAGTAGAAAAGACCATGTTCTACACAATTTATTATTAAGTATATTATTAAAATGTCATTTTGCTAGACCTTTTGCTATGTTGTCTGACCATTGGCACATAATTACCACACAGTGAGCGAAAATTAGGTAATGACTGATTTTCCTTTCCAAGACACCAATTGTTGGAAAATTCTACATGAATTTGTCATTATGATGGTGAAAAATATAACCCTATTTCTAAATTAATAAAGAAACTGCCAATGTATACCTGCAATACAATTAATAGCCACTCAACAGTAATTGTATTATAGTTTGTAAACAACAACCAACTCTAATTCTCCACTTCCCATTTGCTCTGTTTTTCTTCAGATGGTATCTAAAATACCAGATTTTGACATTAGACGATTCATACTCTCCACGTACATGATAGGAAATTGACTGTAGTAGATCTGTATTTTCTGTTAGTTTTCCATGACAGATTTGTGATCTATTTGTCATGCAATTTACTGAATCATGCTTGTTCTTAATCATTTAGCAACAGCACTCTCATAAACCATTTTTAAGACTAGATCTCTCCAGTACTCCTTTTTTTTTGTATTTTAATTTAGAATGTTTCAACTTCCTTTCCAATTGAAAATCTGCCACAACTTTCTGGAACCCCTTACGGGGATGGCCTGGCCCATATCTCCATTTCCCTTGCTACTTTACTGTTGTACTGTTCTGACCTCAAAATAAACATTCCTGCACCTCAAAATGTATCTTTACATCAGAGACATTTTATATCTTTTGTAGCCAGCATAGGGGAGAGACTTTTGTATCTTTTGTAGCCAGCATAGGGGAGAGACTTTGCCAGCTGTCAGTTCCTCCTTATTAGACTGTTACCAGCACTTTGTGGGGTGGTACCTTGGTCCGCCCTGTTTCGACGAATGCAATCAACCTGGCATGCACAGTCAAATAAGATCAAATCGAACAAGTTGTCCTACAACTTTAGGCTGTGCACGCCATACGCAAGTAGAAGAAGAAGCACTGTTGTCATTTGGACTATTAGCTGATCGTCAATGTGCTTTGGAGCACCAAACTCACCCTTTAAATCCTGACCAGGTTATGGAATCAACAATCTCTGCTTAATGCAGTGTTTCTGTTAAAATATAGAATGTTCCAACTTTAACTGTTATCTACACCTGATTTTTTTCTGTTCATTTCAGTGAGAATAATGATAACATTAGAAATGCACATAAATCAATTTCAGGTTTGGAATTAAAACCTAGTATTTTGAGGTAAATAATGATTCAAACAGGCAGGTGCTATATTTGGAAAAGTTTTTTAGAATATTAGAAATGACTTTCGGTGGCGCTATGGAGGGCTAGAGGATAACGCCAGCCAGCTCCGTGAAAAAACGGGAAAAAACGGGGGATTAACGGACCTACCTGCTGCCTGCTGCTTGCTGCCTGCCGTTTCTGCACTGATTGTTGTGAGTGGCGTTATCAGGCGTGTGACTAGTTATGTCTACAACACGCAGCCCAACCGAAAGACAGAAAAGTCGACCAACTAGGCAGAAACTGGCAGAAGGCCAACTGAAGCCTCGGACTCAAGTAGGGCCTCATCCCAAGAAGATGTATCGAAAAGAACAGGGAAAAAAACTGAAAGTGAAGAATTGAAAACTTTCATTTCTCGTGAGATTGCTGGTTTAAGGGAAGAAATAAACCAGATGAACTCAAATGAAAGAATTTCAACAGGAAACGAATTCAAATATTAATAATAAGACCAAGAAAATATCGGAAGATTTGAAGAAAGAAATTACAGAAATTATGAACGAAATGACAAAGGAGATGGATAATAAAATTGAAAAGGTCAAAAAAGACTTTGAAAAAAGGCTGAATCCTATGGAAAAGGTACTGGAACAACAGACAGTCGGTATAAAAGGCCTTGAAGAACTAGCTGATACAAGTGCTGTGACTACAGCAAAGTTGATTACCGAAAACGAACGTCTAACGGACTTACTGACTAAAATAACTGAGAAATGTACTGAGCTAGAAGGTCGCCAGAGAAGACAAAACCTAAGAATTGCAGGTATTCCCGAAGGACGAGAGAAAGATGAAGATCCTCGAGAATTTACTGCAAACTTATTGCAACATGTTTTATCTCTGGAACAAAAGCCTTTATTAGCCCGTGCTCACAGAGTCAGGAGACGTCAGACAAGAGCAAACGCCCCTCCAAGACAAATGATTATAAAGCTACAATATGACTTTGTCTTGGACGAGATAATGCGAAAATCCTCGAGAAACAGAAACCTGGAATTCGAAGGACAAAGGATCAGTATCTACCGAGATTATCCAGCAGAAGTTTCCAAGAAACGGAAAGCATTCAATGAGGCTAAAAGTCTTATGAGGGGAGTGGAAAATTTGAGATACGGCTTGAATTATCCAGCTATTCTAAGAGTTACTTTCAACAACAAGGAACATCTCTTTTCCAACCCAGCAGCAGCATTGGACTTTGCTCGCCAGATCCAGACCTGAGAAGCAGCTACTTTCAAATATATTGACTTTTAAGAACTCTACAAGAATCCCCAAGACTTTGCAAGACTTCACAAAACAACGCAGGACTGGACCGAACAGGACAACGTTGGATGGAAGTTGGAGAAAGAAGTGGATTGGAAAACCTCACCTGGATACTAATAATTAGTATAATTACACTACTAATATAAATAACTAACACATATTATAGACACACCGCGGTATCTTTATTAACATCATTTTTACTAATTAAGATTAATCACTATTACTAATAATTAATGATTATCTATGTTGGAATGAATAGAGTTAAATTTAGGGATTGATTTCATTTGGAGATTTTTCTTTTACACCAGCAATTTTCATTTTCATTTTTAATTCTTATCTTCTTTTTGTTGGATGGAGGTTTTTTTTTCTCTTTCCTTTTTTTTTGTTTCTTTTGTTTATAATAATTAGATTTTTAAATAAGTCTTAAATATATGTATTTCTATATCTTTAATTGTTATAATTTAAATGTCTTTATTTTTCCCCTTTTTTTCCCCTTTCTTTTTTTTTCCTAATGTTATACCCCCGGTAAAATATTATTATGGAATAACAATTCCAAAAACCTGGGAGCTGGTTAAGTTACTAACATCAACGACGGAAGTCGGTAGATGGTTAGCCATGTTAGTATGGCTAGCACTAACTGCAACAATTCTAGATGTAGTTTTTCTCTTCTTTATGCACAATACTAACCTCTTAATCTATCCTTTGCTCTTCTTTTATATAATCTATTATTGTTTTTCTCAATTTGAATGGAGTTATATATTGGATCAATGGAGATATATACGTGAGAGACATGCACGAGACTTAAAATTCATCAATTCGATGTTCGGGTGTAAGGTCGGGTCTGACGTGCTGAACCATAGACTATATCATAGACCTCCATAGTCAAAAGATGCAAGACTCAAAAATGAATATGGGGAATGAGGGAATAACGTTTTGTAGTTGGAATGTTAAAGGTATTAATGAACCGATCAAGAGAGGAAAAGGTTTTGCACATTTAAAGGCAAATAAAGCTGACGTAATTTTTATTCAAGAAACCCATTTAAAAAAAGATGCTGAACATAGATTGATAGCTAAATGGATAGATAAAATGTATCACTCTTCTTTTACGCACAAATCAAGAGGCGTAGCAATATTATTTCGTAAAGGTATTTTCTTTAAACATACATCAACTATAACTGATAAAGATGGAAGATACATTATCGTTATAGGAGAATTAAATACACAAAAAATATTTTTTGTTAATGTATATGGACCAAATTTTGATAGCCATTGTTTTTCAAGAAAGTATTTAACAATATCCCGGAACTAACACAATACAATCTAATAATTGGAGGAGATTTTAATTGTACACTAGACCCATACTTAGATAGATCTACAAGGCAAAGGAAAACTAAATCACATTCTAGTGACTTATTAAATGCATATATGGAAACTACTAATATCAAAGATGTTTGGAGAATAGAAAACCCTACCGGACGAGAATACTCTTTTTACTCGTCAGTACATAAAACTTACTCAAGAATAGATTATTTTTTGGTGGATGCTAAACTTATCTCACTCACTTATAAATCCAAATATCATAATATTATAATTTCAGATCATACACCATTAACATTTAAGATCAAAATAAATGGTAAAATACAAAAATCAGAACAGTGGAGATTTAACCCACAAATTTTAGAAAATAAAATTACTCAGGAATATATCACAGAACAAATTAAGATTTTTTTCGAAATAAATGATAAACCGGAAATATCTTGTTCCTTATTATGGGAAACATTTAAAGCATACCTCCGGGGAATCATGATTTCCTCCCAAGCATTTTATAATAAAAAGAATCGTAAGGATCAACAAGATTTGGAAAAGGAGATTAAACAATTAGATATACAAAAATGCAGCGAATCCAACTACAATACTACATAATAAAATTGCAGCATTGAAATATAAATTAAATAAAATATATACAGATCAAGTTGTTAAACTTTATCAACATACTAAACAATTACAGTTTGAATTCGGTGATAAACCTAAAAAATTATTGGCTCGCCAACTAAGGAAAATGGAAGCTGAAAAAATAATCCATAGGATTAAATCACATAATGGCGAATTGTTAACACAACCTAAAGATATTAATGGAAGATTTATGCAATATTATAAAAAGTTATACACTGCTAAAACAACAGAAAATAAAATAGGAATAGAAGCATTTAAAAAAAAATGTAACCTGAAAGGGTTGGATTTACAAAATAGAGAGTTACTGAATGCTGATATTTCGATAAAAGAAATCCAAGAATCAATCAGATCATTAAAAAACGGTAAAACACCGGGACCTGATGGCATTGGCTCGGAATTTTATAAAATATTCTATGATCAGATTGTACCACGTCTGAAATCATTATATGAACATATATATACACAGCAAAAACTACCAGAAACATTAAATGAATCTACTATAACACTTTTACCTAAAATAAACAAAGACTTGGATGAACCAGGGTCATTTAGAGCAATAGCTCTTTTAAATACTGATCAAAAGATATTAACTAAAATATTAGCACAAAGGTTAAGCTCAGTTGTTAATAAATTAATTCATCCCGATCAAACAGGATTTATACCAAAACGATACTCTTCATATAATTTGAGACAGTTATTTAATATTATATACTCGAAAAGAGGTATTAATAAAGATCTAGTAGTTATTTCGTTAGATGCAGAGAAAGCCTTCGATCAAGTGGAATGGCCTTATTTGTTCTCGGTTATGGAAGCTTTCAAACTGGGAGAAAAGTTTATTACCTGGATCAAATTGCTATATACAAATCCGACAGCTAGAATAATAACAAACCGAATGTTATCACCTAAATTCAATCTAACTCGAGGTTGTAGACAAGGTTGCCCTTTATCCCCTTTACTGTTTGCACTGGCAATAGAACCGCTAGCTCAGAAGGTGAGATCACATCCGGAAATATATGGATATGATACTAGAGACACTAAAAATAAAATTTCTTTATATGCGGATGATGTATTACTTTACATCACAAAACCAGAAACTAGTATTCGAAATTTGTTAAAATTAATAACTGAATTTGGATCCTACTCAGGATATAGTATCAATTGGAATAAAAGTGAACTTATGCCAATAACGGTAAATAACTTACACATATTACAACAATTCCCTTTTAAGATAACAAATGAAAAAATTAAATATCTTGGAATTTTCGTAACAAAAAGATTTGACTCATTATTTAAATCTAATTTCCCACCATTATTGAATAAATTAAATAAGAATATCTTATATTGGATAACTTTACCTATTTCAATGTTAGGTAAAATTAATATAATAAAAATGGTTTTTCTTCCACAATTATTATACCTTTTCTGATTAATTCCGATATATCTCCCTAAAAAATTATTTAAAAAGGTGGACTCCCTAGTCACTAACTTCATTTGGGATTATAAGAGCCATAGAATAAATAAAAAACATTTATGTAAATCAAACATAAATGGAGGTCTAGCACTACCAAATTTTATGTTTTATTATTGGGCAGTCAACATTAAAAATATGAATTTTTGGTTAGAAGAAATAGATAACCAACCAACTTGGTTAAATATGGAAAGAGAAAATTGTTCTCCTTTTGAAATTAGTTCTATAATATTTGCTAATATTAATCTAGCTAAGAAAACTTATAGTGAAAACCCGATAATAGAAAGTGGAATACGTATTTGGAAACAAATAAAGAAAACATTAAAATTATATCTATACCACTATCTCTTAGCATTGTAAATAATGTTACGTTTAAACCTTCAATGATGGATAAAGCTTTTTTACAATGGAAAAATAATGGAATTATTAAGATCGGTGATCTCTATAAGGAAAACTCCTTCCTTTCATTTCAAGATCTACAACAAATTTATGGACTACACTCTAAAGATTATTTTAGATATTTACAAATTAGAGATTATGTTAAAGCAAATACGCAGGAACTCAGAAATAGAAAGACAGAAATTTTAGATGAATGCTTAAATAAACATCCGAATACAGAAAAAATGATTTCATATATATATAACCATCTTATTGGAAGGTGATGTTCCATCAACAGAAATACATAGACAATCTTGGGAAAATGAATTATGCCAAATTATTAGACCAGAAGTATGGGATGAAAGTTTACAACATATACACCAAAGCTAAATGCTAAACACTCTCTTATACAGTTTAAAATACTACATAGACTATATTATTCAAAATCTAAATTACATAACATTTTTCCAAAAGTATCTCCTATATGTGATAAATGTCAACATTTAGAAGCCAACTTGTCACACATTTACAAACTGTATAAAAATTACAAAATTCTGGATAGAAATATTTAGGATAATTTCGAATGTTGTTAATATAATTTTGACACCTGATTCAAAGTTAATAATACTAGGAATACTGGAAACAGACCAATTAATAACAATGAATCAAAGAATTTTTATTGATTATGGGTTAATAATTGGGAAAAAATTAATATTAAAATTTTGGGAAGGCCCTACATTCCCTACAATCAAAATGTGGAATACAGAAATGTCGGAGACTCTTCATCTGGAGAGATTGAGGCTTGTCCTAATGGACAGGTTAGATCTCTTCAGAGGGATATGGTCTCCATATATTGAATATTTACAGAGTCATAACGGCTCGGTACGAGGGCTTGACTGAGGCCTGAATATTAGAATGGATGAAGAAATATATATAATAAATCATGCCTATATCTCCAATGACAGATTAATGATTAACACTCCATTCACTTTCATATTTTCTTCATTATTTATCTCCATCTTTTCCTACTTTATAAAAAAAATTAAAAAGCGTATAGAAGCATATAGTCTTAAATTTTAATATTAATAATAATATCAATATTATTAATATCATGAAAGTATATAATGATGTATTTTCATTTATGTAAAACATTGTAATTTTCATAAATATATTTCTATAATAAAAAAAATATTTGACAAAAGAATATGAGAAAATAGGAGCAGGTGTTAGCCACTCAGCCCCAGATGCCTGCCCCGCCATTCAATATGACCAAGGCTAATCTATGCTGACCTCTACTCCTGCGCCAGTACCCCATATCCCTTAAATCAGTCTGAAGAAGGGTCTCGACCCGAAAAGTTACCCATTCCTTCTATCCAGAGATGCTGCCAGTCCCGCTGAGTTATTCCAGCATTTTGTGTCTATCTTCGGTTTAAACTGGCATCTGCAGTTCCATCCTACACAGAAGTTGGGATGTTGTGTTACAGTTGTACAAGGTGTTGGTGAGGCCACATTTGGAGTATT
Source organism: Okamejei kenojei (assembly GCA_035221665.1). Taxonomy (NCBI): domain Eukaryota; kingdom Metazoa; phylum Chordata; class Chondrichthyes; order Rajiformes; family Rajidae; genus Okamejei; species Okamejei kenojei. The sequence goes on from CM069138.1 coordinate 81,762,820, forward strand.
GGGTTCAGTTTTGGTCCAGTATTTTGTGTCTATCTGCCCTTAATTCCTTGTTCTTTCAAATATTTGTCTATCTCCGTGTTAAAAACATCGGATCACCCGACCTACTCCACCCATGGTGACAGAGTATTACAGAGTATTCTGTCCTCTGAGAAATATCTGGCCCTTATTTTGCAACTATATCCCCGTGTTCATATCTCTCCTAGTCGTGGAAATCTCTCAACATCTCCCATGTCAAACTACCTTTGGCCTTTATATGATTAACATCACCCTTCTTCTAAGGAATACAATCCCAAATTATCTAGCCTCAATCAATCAGACAACAGTCTCATATGTAATGATACAAATAGGTTTGTAAGGATTCAGATCAATGATTGGAGAAAGAACATATCAAGGTTACAAACAGCTAAGTTTGTTATAGTAAAATACAGGAAAAAGGAATTAATAAAGCAACAAATCTCAAGCCCTTCTGCTTGTCAAATCTTCACTGACACAAGTAGTGGCAGGTTACAATAAGTCTCACATGCTTCTACCCATCTGGGATTCCTTGCAATGGCTGGTCTGGAGAACTTGGGGGTCCTGACACCGTTCCAGATCCCGTTCCAAGATGAAGTCTGCTGAGCTCACTCAGTGCTGTACTTATTATATATACTCAATAAGACCTTGCTTCTTTCTTATTCTATGAACAACAGTCAACTTTGTTTTTAAAATTAGGTATCCACCTTAGCGATGAGGTTATTTTTTATATCAGGATTGAGCTAATCCCAGATGTTGCTGGGAAGAAATATTTATCTTATTACTATATGTCCTTAAGGTTGTAAAATTTGAGGCCTCATGGTTTACTAGTTCATCCAAGTGAGCTCAATTATTTTCTGAAATATTCATCTAGTTGTTCCTCTGCTTGCTCGACATAGGGACTGTTAGCAGACATCTCAATTTTAGCTGAAAAGTTTGTTTAAACCTTTACATTACATCATCCCAGGAGTAAATGGTGTAAATTCAATAAGTGAACATTCGGTCTATTTTCATTATAAGATGCCATGTAATACTTCAAATCATGTCAAGGAGAAGCACAAATTTGAAAAAATCAATAAATTACTCAACTAATCTTTCTATGGTAGAAGATGAAATCATTCCATAAAAAATGAATTTTAGAAAACAGCCATACAGAAATTCTCAGTACAAGTGATATTGCTGCATTTTGTTGATTTGAAAACATTAATCTGCTTCTTTTCTCATTCCTCTTTAGGTGGGAGATGTTGTACATTTTCACCAGATGGAAAAGTCATAGCTGTTGGGCTAAATGATGGAAGTTTTCATGTAGTCAATGCTGATACGTTGGAAGATATAGTGGCTTTTCACCACAGGAAGGAAAATATATCAGATATCAAATTTTCTACAGGTGACCTAAATTAGTTAATTTTCGCTTTCAGTTAGTTAATTAAGGATGTTTTATTTTACAACAATTAAATTTTATTGTGCAATTTTGTGAACTTGGTGAAATAATTTTCATGTGGAGGATTGCAAGTCAGTAGATTCAATAGAAGAGCCCAGATGATCTGAAATTTGAGAGAAATTATCAGTTGCTACTTTCACTTTGCAAATGCTATGATTGGATTATATCTTTCACATGTTCTTGTCCATTATATGTGACAGATTAATTTTCCTTTTTGCTATTATTTTGATTTGAATTTTTCTATTGAATGTTGTGATTTGATTGAATAAAGCCAGGTAACATGGTGCACAAGTATAATTGAATAAACAAGTTAGAACCTATAACTGAAGTTACTAATCTTGTCAAACTGTTTTAAGTTAAATCGCATAAGTATTTATTCCCCTTAAAATGTTGTTGTTTTTCCAAAATTTGTGCTGGACCACATATACTGCTTTAACTATAGCCAGTCAAACTAGGAAGCTCCTATGAAGGAAGTTGTGACAGAATAGAAACAAGCAACTGTAGATGCTGGTTTACACAAAGGATGCAAAGTGTTGGAGGAACTCAGCAAATCAGGCAGCATCTCTGGAGAACATGACAGGTGGCGTTTCGTGTCGAGGCATTTTTGTAGACTGGAGATGGGTGGAGCCCATGTTATGTAGCTTTTCTGCAGTCGTGAGAATTGGGCATAACTGCTGAAAATTTGGATCACTTTGAATTATTTTTCTTAATATTCATCAATAATCATACCTGGACTATAAAGGAACTCCAAACGCTGGTTTACACCAATGATAGACACAAAAACCTGCAATAACCTAGCGGGTCAGGCAACATCTCTGGAGAGCAAGAATAGATAACATTTTGTGTTGAGACCCTTCTTCTGTCTGCGAGTCAGGGGAGGAGGAAACGAGAGATTTGTAAAGGTACATGGAACAAATAAATGAAAGTTATGCAAAAACAATTTAAAGTTAGTAATGATGATCAAAGAAATGTGGAGCCCACAATGGTCCATTGTTGGCTGTAGGGAAGGTGATAACGAGTGGTACAAACAGTGAAACACAGAAGGACATCGGAAGGTAACAAGTACGACGACCAGGGTGGGGAAGGGACGGAGAGAGAGGGGATGCAAGGGTTACTTGAAGTTAGAAAAATCAATATTCATGGGTTGTAAGCTGCCCAAGCAAAATATGAGGTGCTGTTCCTCCAATTTGCGTTTGGCCTCACTCTGACATTGGTGGAGGCCCAAGCAAAATATGAAGTTCTGTCCGGGGCATTCCCACACTGACCTTTCATTCCAGGGTCCCTTCTCCCCTCCCCTGTGACTCACCTGGACCAGCTCATTGGAGTACAGAACCAGAATGTTCTAGTGAGGAGGAGGAGGGATAAGAATGGTAAGGAAAATAAACTTTTAGACAATCGACAATAGATAATAGGTGCAGGAGGAGGCCATTTGGCCCTTAGAGCCAGCACTGCCATTCAATAAGATCATGGCTGATCATCCACAACCAGTACCCCATTCCTGCCTTCTTGCCAATTCCCCAGACTCCGCTATCTTTAAGAGCTCTATCTAACTCCTTGAAAGCATCCAGAGAATTGACCTCCACTGCCTTCTGAGGCAGAGAATTCCACAGATTCACAACCCTCTGTGTGAAAAGGTTTTTTCTTATCTCTGTTCTAAATGACCTACCCCTTAATCTTAAACTGTGGCCCCTGGTTCTGGACTCCCCCAACATCGGGAACATGTTTCCTGCCTCTAGCATGTCCAAACCCTTAATAATCTTATATGTTTTAATAAAATCTCCTCTCATCCTTCTAAATTCTTCTAGAGTATACAAGCCCAGCCGTTCAATTCTATCAACATATGACAGTCCTGTCATCCCAGGAATTAACCTTGTGATCCTATGCTGCACTCCCTCAATAGCAAGAACGTACTTCCTGAAATTTGGAGACCAAAACTGCACACAATACCCCAGGTGTGGTCTCACTGGGGCCCTGTACAACTGCAGAAGGACCTCTTTGCTCCTATACTCAACTCATCTTGTTATGAAGGCCAACATGCCATTCGCTTTCTTCACTGCCTGTTGTACCTGCATGCTTACTTTCAGCGACTGATGAACAAGGACCCCCAGATCTCGTTGTACTTCCCCTTTTCCCAACTTGACACCATTCAGATAATAATCTGCCTTCCTGTTTTTTCTACCAAAATGGATAACCTCACATTTATCCACATTAAACTGTATCAGCCAAGCATCTGCCCACGCACCCAACCTGTCCAAGTCACCCTGCATCCTCATAGCATCCTCCTCACAGTTCACACTGCCACCCAGCTTGGGTCATCTGCAAATTTGTTACTTTTAATCCCTTCATCTAAATCATTAATGTATATTGTAAATAGCTACGGACCCAACACTGAGCCTTGCGGTCCCCCACCAGTCACTGCCTGTAATTCTGAAATTGACCCATTTATCCTTACTCTTTGTATCCTGTCTACCTTTGATTTTTCAGCATCTGCAGTTCTTTCTTAAAAACAATTCTATCCATGTCAGTACCCTACCCCCAAAACCATGTGCTCTAATTTTGCCCACTAATCTTCTATGTAGGACCTTATCAAATGCTTTCTGAAAGTCCAGGTACACTACATCCACTGGCTCTCCCTTGTCTATTTTCCTAGTTACATCCTTAAAAAAATCCAGAAAATTAGTTAAGCATGATTTCCCCTTCATAAATCCATGCTGACTCACACCGATCCTGTTACTGCTATCCAAATGTGCCACTATTTCATCTTTAATAATTGACTCCAGCATCTTCCCCACCACCAATGTCAGGCTAACTGGTCTATAATTCCCTGTTTTCTCTCTCCCGCCTTTCTTAAAAAGTGGGATAACATTAGCTACCCTCCAATCCACAAGAACCGATCCTGAATCTAAAGAACATTGGAAAATGATCACCAATGTGTCCATGATTTCTAGAGCCACTTCATTAAGTACCCTGAGATGCAGAATATCAGGCCCTGGGGATTTATCAGCCTTCAGTCCCATCTACTCAACACCATTTACTGCCTAATGTGAATTTCCTTCAGTTTCTCTGTCACTCTAGATCCTCTGGCCACTAGTGCATCAGGGAGATTGTTTGTCTTCCTTTGTGGACGGATCCAAAGTACCTGTTCAACTAATCTGCCATTTCCTTGTTCCCCATAATAAATTCATCCGTTTCAGTCTTCAAGGGTCCAACTTTGGTCTTAACTAATAGTTTTCCTCTTCACATACCTAAAGAAGCTTTTACTATCCTCCTTTATATTCTTGGCTGGCTAACCTCTTTTCTCCCTGTATTGTCCTTTTTAGTTATCATCTGTTGCACCTTAAAAGTTTCCCAATCCTCTGGCTTCCCGCTCATCTTTGCGATGTTTTACTTCTCTTTTATTTTTATACTGTCCCTGACTTCCCTTGTCAGCCATGGTCGCCCCATACTCCCCTTGGACTCTTTCTTCCTCTGGAATGAACTGATCCTGCACCTTCTGTATTATTCCCAGAAATACCTGCCATTGTTGTTCCACTGTCATCCCTGCTAGGGTATCTTTCCAGTCAACTTTGGCCAGCTCCTCCCTCATGGCTCCATAGTCCCCTTTGTTCAATTGTAATACTGTCAATTTCGATTTTCCCTTCTCCCTCTCAAATGTAGATTAAAACATATTATGTCACTACCCCCTAATGACTCCCTTACCTCGATTTCCTTAATCAAATCCAGTTCATTACATTAAACTAAATCCAGAATTGCCTTCTCCCTGGTAGGCTCCAGAGTTGATCAGAGAGGTTCTAAACTTGGTCATAAAGAAAGAAAGCTTTAAGGTTTAATAAATCGAAATCAGATAGGGCCTTTGAATTATATAAAGCAAGCTGAAAATAACAAACCGGGCAATAAGAAGCCCAAAAGGGACCATGAAATATCATGGCAAGTCGAATTAAAGAAAATTCCAAGCCGTTTTATATGTACATTAAGAACATGTGGGTAACCAGGGAGAAAGTAGCATCACTCGAGGATAAAGAGTAATTTATGCTTGTCAGAGAATGTAGGTGAGGTACGAAATGAGTACTTTGCATTTTTATATGCCAAGATCACCAACCTATAATTTCCTGACATCCTTACTGCGCATTTTAAACAAAAATAGCATTAGATACTCTCCAGTCTTCCAGGACCTCGCCTATGGCCAGAGAGGATACAAAAGATCTTTGTCACTGCCCCAGTAATCTCCTCTCTTGCCGTTCTCAATAACGTGGGATAGATCCCATCAGGCCATGAGAACTCATCCACCTTGATGTTCTTCAATAGACCCAACACCATCTTTATCTTGATATCAAACAGCCATAGAATTTTAGTGTTCCCCACACTGATCTCACTATCATCTAGGACCTGTGTAGGAAGGAACTGCATATGCTGGTTTACACCGAAGATCGACACAAAATGTTGGAATAACCAGCGGGACAGGCTGCATCTCTGTGTGGAAGGAATGGGTGAAGTTTCGGGTCAAGACCCATCTTCAGTCTGAAGAAGAGTCTCGACCCGAAACGTCATCCATTCCTTCTATCCAGAGATGTTGCCTGTCCCGCAGAGTTCAACATTCTGTGTCTATCATCTAGGACCTTCTCCTTGGTAAATGCCAATGCAAGGTACTCATTTCATTCATTCATTCATTCATTCATTCATTTCAAACCTCATCCTTTGAACATGAATGGTCCTATCCTCTAACTCGTAACGTTATTGGGTTTTTTTTAATTGCCATGAATTTTTCTTAATCCTACTTGCCAAGGACATTTCACAGCACCTTATGGCCCTCCTGAATCCATGTGAGATCATTCCTGCTTTATATTCTTTAAGGGCCTTCTTTGATTTTAGCTTTCTAAACCTTACATTCTATATGCTTCTTTTCTCTTGACTAAATTTTCATTGTCTCATTGAACTCCCATTGTCCAAGGTTCCTGAACCTAGCCATCCTTGAACATGCCGGTCTAGAATTCTCATCATTTGGTCTTTAAACGACTCCCACTCCCAGATGATGACTTGCCCAGTAAAAGCAGATCCCACTCTACTCTTCCCAGCTTCTGCCTAATAATGTTGTTATTTGCCTTCTCCCAATTTAGCACTTTCCATTGAGGTCCAAACTTACCGTTATCCATAGCTATTAAAATGTTTTATTTGTGATCACTATTCCCAAAATGAACTCCCACTGAAAACCCCAATCTGGGTGGATCCTACAAATTCTGCCACATGCAGGTCTCCTGCATTAAAGAAGTACCAGTCATTATTGAGGAAATTTAAGTCACACGCCACATCAAGCTATTGCATTCACAGATTTCCATAATCTGCCTACATTTCTACTCCGCTATCTCCCACTGAGCATTGGAAGCCTAAGTGGATGAGTCTTCCAGTATGAATTCTCTGATTGTAGCTGTGACATTTTGATCAGTAATACAACTCCTCCCCACCACCCCCCCCTTCCCCCACACACACATACACAAACCCTTTACATCCCTCTCTGTCACAGCTGAAACATTGAAAGCCTGAAACCTTGAGGTGCCATGTGAGTTGCCCCTATTGCAACCAAGTCTGAGTAATGACCACACCATCATAATTCCAGGCTTTAAGTTCATCTGCCTTTTCCATAAAACTCCTCACATTGAAATTAACACACTTCAGCCCATCAGTCCCACCATGCTCATTAACCTGGCCCTGCCTGACCTTCCTATCAGATTTACTTGGCCTAACCCCTAACTTCTCATCTATCATCCCACCCCCTGCCATGCTAGTGTAAATCATCCCGAGTAGCACAAGCAAACCCTGCACAGATATTGACCCATCCAATTTAGGTGCATCCTATCCTAGTGATTTTCTAATAGTTGATCCCATGTTTCCAGGCAGCTCTAAGGCGCCTTTACTCTTAGGGAGTCTGTACTCACTTGAGTGAATGGTCTGGAAAGGTAAGGCTGTACTCTATTTTCATGGCTTCTAATCCCTCTATGTACTCCAAATACCCTTGCTGAATATCAATACATTAACAGCATCATAACAGTAGTGGAGAATGCCATGACATTTCACAGCCATCATTAATCCAGGATAGGACACAGCACAGGTTCATAGGTGTGAAGGCATCACTGCAGTGTATGCTGCATAACCTGGCAAAGATAATACAACAATCAGTTCCCAAGGAAGAGCAGTCAGGAGACTAGAGGGTTGAGGCACAGGAAGCATGTCCAGGAGACCCATGGGAGCAGGAGGGCTACAATTGGTCTGAGGGGATATTCTTGATGAACATTGAGCTCACTCTTCAATTGAGTAAAAGAGGAGGCAATATCCTGATAGTCAAAAAGAACTCTTCTGAAACCTACCACAATCAAGAGCACATGTGCAGTCCTTGTGACATTTTCCACATTTTGTTCATTACCCGTGGCATGGTAGATCACTAACCTGCTGAAAGAGACGAGATGACACAAAATATTCCTTCACATGATGGTCTGCCTGCTGTTGGCATATCTTTGTTCATGAGGAGCTTCAAGCTGCTGTCATGTGACAAAGACCATACTTCTATCTGGATCACGGTGAGACTACATAAAATCAAAGGGAGAGGATGTGACAACTTTGCTTGCACCATTTTCTTGGAAAGAAGTGTATGGTGGCTCCAGGCTTGTCAATTGTCATAATTTTCTGACAATGTGCAGTCCAGATTGAAAACCAAAGACTCCACAGGAGTCGGTGCTGGGGCTGCTAGGCTTCACTTTGTATATTAATGATTTGGATGAGGGGATTGAAGGATTTGTGGCCAAGTTTGCAGATGGTACAAAAATAGATGGAAGGGCAGGTAGTGTAGAGAAAGCAGGGACTGCAGAAGGACTTGGAAAGGTTGGGAGAGTGTGCAGAGAAGTGGCAGATGGAATAGAGTGTAGCAAAGTGTGGAGTCATGCATTTGGTAGTAAGAATAAATGTATAGTATTTCCCAAATGGGGAGAGAATCCAGAAATTGGAGGTGCAAAGCAACCTGGTGCAGGATTCCTAAAAAGTTAATCTGCAAATCGAATCGGCAGTAAAGAAAGTAAATTCAATGCTAGCATTTATTTCAAGAGGGCTTGTATACAAAAACAGGGATGTAATGCTGAGGCTCTATAAGGCACTGGTAAGGCCGCATTAGGAATAATGTGAGCAATCAGTCATAAATCAAAATCAGAACATTGGTACAAATCCTTTTTTCTTTTAAGCATTCTGATTTATTTTCCCCATTGCTTGAGATGAATGACTAGTGGAGTTTAACTCAAATTACTGCATACCCAGTAACATCTTCATAAATCTTTCTGTAGTCTTTCCAGTTTAATGACATCCTTCCTATTGCTGGGTGACTAGAACTGCAGCTAGTACTCCTAATGTGGCCTTACCAGAATCTTGCACAGCTGTGACGTGATGGCCCTTGTAGTATTGGCCCGATTGGATCAGTTGATCAAAATCCTGCTGAAATTGTAAATAACTGTCCTCTATACCACCAATTTTCATGTCATCACAGACTTACTAACCGTGCCAGCTACATTCACATCCAAACGGATCCCTATAGCGTACCATTCATTGCAGGCCTCCAGTCTGAAAAACAACCTTCCATCATCACCCTATCTATCTATGTTTCTAAAAGTCTGATCATGACCGCTTTTGGCTCGCTGTGCTGTGATTTCCGAGAGAACGCCGCTACCTATGGTCGTCATTTTGGCCACCTCGCTCAGAGCCCCCCTCCGCCTTCCTGGACTGGAGGTTTTTTCCCATCGATGAAAACTCAGAGAGATATATATGTTTTTTAAAAATTTGCCATTATCTCTGCTGCCCCTGCTGGTGGGAGGGGGAGGGACTATAAAACCCGGAAGTGGTGTGCCTCACTCAGTCTCTGCAAGATGGAGGAAGCCAGGGGGTCACGCCTCTCTGAGCGCTGAATAACACTGAACACATGTCTACTCAACTGTGAGTGCCCTTAATGTGGTTTGAAAATAAAAATATGGTTGGTTTGAAGTAAAAAGGCACTGCCTGCAAATGGTGGTTTGGGTGCTTTGGGTTGAAGTTAAAAGGCACTACTGCAAATGGTGGTTTGGGTGCTTCGGGTTGAAGTTAAGAGGCACTACTACAAATGGTGGTTTGGGTGCTTTGGGTTGAAGTTAAAAGGCACTACTACAAATGGTGGTTTGGGTGCTTTGGGTTGAAGTTAAAAGGCACTACTGCAAATGGTGGTTTGGGTGCTTCAGGTTGAAGTTAAAAGGCACTACTACAAATGGTGGTTTGGGTGCTTTGGGTTGAAGTTAAAAGGCACTACTGCAAACTGCTGCAAATAGTGGTTTGGGTGCTTTGGGTTGAAGTTAAAAGGCACCACTGCAAATGGTGGTTTGGGTGCTTTGGGTAACTTCCTGTTTGCACTTTATATTGATTTTAGATAAAACGCTTCCACTTACGGCTGTGATTTTTGTCCATCTTACTCAGACCCCCTCCGCTGAGCAGGTGCAGAGGATTCTTCCCATCAATGAAAAATAAAAGTGTTATTATTGTTTAAAAAATGTTGAGAATCTCTCTCCTGTCAATCACACCATGAAGGCCACACCTTTTCTGGTGGGAGGGGGAAAGGGTTATAAAATCCGGAAGTGTGGGTGTGGCTCAGTCTCTGCATGATGGGGCAGGGAGAGGTCATGACTCTGCCCCATCATGCAGTAGACTGAATGTCTACTGAACTGTGAGTTTGGTGTTTTGTGTGGTTTTATGGTGGATTCACCCTGCTTGAAATGGTATGAAACTACATTTGATTCTGGTGGCCCTGCACCCTGCATGAAATGGTATGAAGCTGCACTTGAATTTGGCAGCCTTGCACCCTGCTTGGATTGGTATGAAACTGCACTTGAATTTGGTGGCCTTGCACCCTGCTTGAAATGGAATTTCAAGGAATAGCCATGAGTCAATTGCCACCCCACCAGCCGTGAGTGAGCTGCCAGCACATCAGGCTTGAGGGACTGACCTGCCACCCCAAGAATCCATTTGGCCCACAATGTCCATACTAGCCCTCTGGAGACCAGTAGTCCCTGCAGCCAACAACACCCATACCAGCGCTGCAGAAAGCACCCCCCCCTCCCCCCACTGGCTACCAATATTGGAATTGGTGGAGAGGTGGAATATTGTTTCGGGGGACCAGCCCCCCTGTGTGAACATGGGACCCAACGGGTCCCACTCAGTCTAGTATATCCTAAGTTTAAGCCAATTGTGTCTCCAATTGGTTAGCTTGCCCTGAATCCCACATGATTCCATCTTTCAGATCAGCCTAACATGGTATGTTGTCATAGACCTTGCTAAAGTGTCATATAGACAATGTCTACTGCAATTTCCTGATTGATCTTCTTAATCAGTTCTTGAATTTGTTATTATAATGGTTCATAATCTTGGTATCCTTGAGCTCTTAATTTTTCAGAATTAAATAAATATCCAAGGAGAATGCACAGTTTATTGTTATGCACAGTTTACATGTTATGCATTTTTATTTGTGTACTTCTAATGTATTAAGGGCCTGTCCCACTTAGGTGATTTTTTTGGATGACTATAGGCGACTGCCGCAAATTTTTCAACATGTTGAAAAATTTTTGGCGACAGTGGCGACAATTTTTGCTGTCGTAGGTTGACCTAGGTGTTGTCGTTGGTGCTATCGTAGGTTGTCGGCAGGTGTCGTAGGTGAATTCCATTAAAACTAGTCCCTGGCAGTCGCCTAAAGAGTCGCCGAAGTGGGACAGGCCCTTTAGGTTAAATGGAAACAATGTTATTTTTTAAACCCAACTTTGTGTGTGCCTTGTTTTTATTAGTCTGTCTCACAATGACTTGTTAATAATTTAGTTTCCTGTACTGTGAATAAGATCAAGCAGTTAAAGTCTGGAAACCTTTACAGATTACAAAAAAGTGGTATGTGTTTGTATGGGTTAGGGACTTGGTGTGAGAGAGTACCAATATCTCTACCTGTTTTTCATTATGCTCCTAGATGCAGGGAAATATCTAGCAGTAGCTTCCCATGACAACTTTGTCGATATCTACAATGTGCTTTCAAGTAAAAGAGTAGGCATATGTAAAGGAGCTTCCAGTTACATTACTCATATCGACTGGGATGCAAGAGGTAAGAAAATGTTATTTAAATCCTTTAAATACTCTCACTGAATATCTTACATAAACATTCTATTTGTGCTATTTTGTCTCCTCACTTAAACACACAAACACTAGAAATTCTTCAATGCTTAACGAGTAGGCAATTAGCAAGCAGGTTAGTAATTGTGTTGCTTGAAGGCTTTCCGTAACAAAAGGCATGTGCCCTACATGATTGGATTAACACAATTAATGCAATCAAAGGAGTGCATTATCCACGTGCATCATAATGGCGTCTCCTAGTAAATAGGTAGATAGTAGAGATGGTGTTCAAGTTGAAAAGTGGTTGTTGAAGGGAGAAAAGAAGCTCCGAGATGAGAGCAGTCATGATTTTTGTCAAGGGATTCAGGATGAGACACCCAAAGATTGGATTAGGCTGGGCCATCAGGGAAAGGGGTGGATCATAATTGACTGTTTGGAAATTGATGGTGAGGAAAATGGTGGGTCATGACTGGCTGAACACGAGAGAGATTTGTGTTTGGAATAGCTTTGCAAAGCAGTTCAGGATCATCAATTGTGGAAAGGGGTGAAGTGTGATTCTGGAGAGGAGATATGTGAATCCAGGGAAATATGCTCAGTAGAGTTAGTTTCTATTTAAAAACATATCAAAAGGAACTTAGGACATTTCTCAGATGGATCTCCTTTAAGTTGAGACAAAAGAGATAGTGTGTACTGAGAAGACCTATTGCATGATTGGCTTGTGCCATGTGAGTATAATTGAAAGTCATGTAATTGGCATCTTGATTTGCTGCATACCATTGAATGCCTGAGCACTTTATTTGTTAACGTATCAGACACATTGAGGACGAGGGAGGGGAGAGAAAAAATAGATTTTGTGAAATGTATAAATCCAGACTGCACTTCACCAGTTTTCTAAAGAAATTGAGCCACATGTTATATCATGTTTCTGAGCTACTGTTTAAATGTATTTGCTTTTTAGATATGAATCAAACGATATTCTATGAATTGATAATAAAATTAATTATTTAATGGAGTTTTTTTTTTAAACATGATTTTGGCACCGTTAAAATATTATGTCAGATCATATTTGATTTGTTTGCTTCAACTGTTGTAGCACGATAAGCACAGTTTGCTATCTATAGTGAGAGATGATTTGGAGCCCTCGTAATGCGCCTTCTGAATCACAAGTTCAGTGACCTCACGTACTTTATCACTCACAATTCTGGCTCACTTGAACCCATTGCCCTCTACCATTACATAGTGCACAGCACAAAAACATTTTGTTGCCTACACCACCTGAGTGCCATACAATGGCCATCATCAATAAGAAAAATAATTTGATTAATCAAGAATCGGTCATAACATTCTCTCTCTTATCGTTGACATTCATTGCCTGACACTTAAATTAGCATTACCATTGTCAGCTGTTAACATGCGGGATGTCACCATTGACCAAAATTGTAACTGAATCAGCCACGCACATATTGTTGCTACAAGGTGATTCATGTCCTGACTCCGCAGGCTTTCTCAGCACATACAAGCTAAATGTCAGCAATGCCGTATAATGCTCTCCACTTGTGTGAATGAGAGAATTAAAGCTCATCATGATTCAGGGTCAAGTATCTTATTGAGTAGCATTTAACCCACCATTTTAAGCATCGGCACTGCAGCTACTCAACAAGGACTTCTAAATCTGTAATCTCTCTCACCAGGTAGGGTAAGATATATTGCTGCATCTGCATCATTACCAAGGTATACATCTTAGAAATGGCCACGTGGCATCCAGAGGTTCAGATATACAGTGCCTTATTTCAGTCAAGATATTCCTCAGATTGTCAGAAGATGTTGACTTTTATACACATTTGACACAAAGAGAATAGTTAACAGTTAGTGATGTGACCCTACACATGTAATGCCAATGGACAAATAACCACTTAGACAACCACCATTTCCCCCACTCCTAAGCCCCCACCCCAACCTGCTGTGCAGGATATTTTCAATAGTGTGTATATAGGCCTAGGCAACCAGTTTCTTTCTCTCTTCAATAATGCAACCGGATCTGCACACTACACAGTTACTATTGATTACCATTCATCTCGTCCCACTTTACCTTTATTTCCAAATTCTTAAGTCTACAACACCACAAACATTTAGGCTATATGTTAAATAACTAGTACTGAAACATTGAACATTTAACTTTGATCATCTATAATCAGAATCAGATTTTATTCGCCAAGAATGTTTTGCAACATACGAGGAATTTCACTGGCCAGGTCAGTCATACAATTAAAGCAACAGACTCAAAAACACATATTAACATGAACATCCACCACAGTGACTCCTACACATTCCTCACTGTGATGGAAGGCGAAATAAAGTTAAAGTCCTTCCTCGGTCGGGGGCCTCGAGCCCTCCGTTGACGGGACGGTCTTAACTCCCACAGTTCGGGCCCTCCGTGTCGAGGCATTCAGCTCCTGCATTGGGGCGTTGTCAGCTCCCCCGCGCCAGGCGATCGAACCTCATGTCGGGGCTGGTCGAACCTTCTGCAGCATTGGAGCTCCCGACCAACCTCTCCCGAGACTGCGAGCCATTGATGGGAGCGATCCCAGGCTGCCTGGGATCGCAGGCCACGGTGGGAGCGATCCCAGGCAAGGGATCCGCTCCAATGTTAAGTCCGCGCCCCACGGTGGGGCTCACGACAGTCCAAGGAGGCCTCCAGCTCCAGCGATGGTAGGCCGTAGAGCCCAGACAATATGATCCGAAAATTTATCACATCTCCGGGAAGGTAAGAACCTGAAAAAAAGTTTGCAAAGGTGGTCTCATACTGTGAATAAAATGCTTTGCAAAGGTGGTCTCATACTGTGCATAAAAAATGTCTAAGTATATTTAGAGACAGTGTGGACATGACCCTAAAGGCTCTTTGACATTTAACTGTCTAGCATGAAAATCATAGAACATGTGTGCTTTTTTCTTGGAGGACAGATTCTATTGGGACATGTAACAAACTTATATGGCTTTTGAAACATTTCTATTTCTCATGCAGGGAAGTTATTGCAAGTTAATTCGGGTGCCAAAGAACATCTATTTTTTGAAGCACCAAGAGGGAGGAGGCAAACAATTAGAAATACAGAGGTATGACATTTGCTATGTATGAAAATCAGCAAAAGATATTTTTCCATCTCATATTTTTTGAGTGAAAATGTTTCTTGAGACATAGTAATCTAATGACATTTCAAAGTTTAATCTTCCACATATGTAAATATGTAGTAAAATAATTGCTATAGCAACCTTTGAATTATACACAAAAAGTAATCAAAAAAGTAAAGGTCATTTGCTTGGAAAATACCAAAAGTTAAGCAGGTTTTATTGTATTCATTTCACATTTGGTGTTCATTTTGCAAATTATCAATTTTTCTGAAAAATTTTGATTTTGCATAAATAGTGATGCAGTGTTCCAAGAATAACCTAACCATATTTTAATATTAATTATCTTTAGTAGTCATTACCTTGCCAACTTTGGTTCTATTTACAAATTTTTACAATATTCCTTTTAGTTGAGTTGTACTTTCATTTATTGTTCTTTGTTCAGCTGTCCATTTCCATCCTGAAAAATATTCTGGGGTATTTATTATTGCAGTAGCATCAATTATTGGTGCTCATCAAGTACTTGTCACATCACAATAGACAACAGACAATAGGCGCAGGAGTAGGCCATTTGGCCCTTCGAGCCAGAACCGCCATTCAATGTGATCATGGGTGATCATCCCGAATCATTACCCCTTCTCCCCATATACCCTGACTCTGCTATCTTTAAGAGCCCTATCTAGCTCTCTCTTGAAAGTATTCAGAGAACTGGCCTCTACCGCCACCAGAGGCAGAGAATTCCACATACACATAACTCTCTGTGAGAAAAAGTGTTTCCTCGTCTCCGTTCTAAATGGCCTATCCCTTATTCCCCTGGTTCTGGACTCCCCCAACATCGGGAACATGTTTCCTGTCTCTAGCGTGTACAAACTCTTAAAAATCTTATATGTTTCAATAAGATTCCCTCTCATCCTTCTAAACTCCAGAGTGTACAAGCCCAGCCAGTCCATTCTTTCAGCATATGATGGTCCCGCCATCCCGGGAATTAACCTTTTAAACCTACGCTGCACTCCCTCAATAGCAAGAATGTCCTTCCTCAAATTAGGGGACCAAAACTGCACACAATACTCCAGGCGTGGTCTCACTTGGGCCCTGTACAACTGCAGAAGGACCTCTTTGCTCCTATACTCGACTCCTCTTGTTATAAAGGCCAACATGCCATTCGCTTTCTTCATTGACTGCTGTACCTACATGCTTACTTTCATAGACTGATGAACAAGGACCCCCAGATCCCATTGTACTTCCCCTTTTCCCAACTTGACGCCATTTAGATAGCAATCTGCCTTCCTGTTTTTTATACCAAAGTGGATAACCTCACATTTATCCACATTAATCTTCATCTGCCATGCATCTGCCCACTACCCCAACCTGTCCAAGTCACCCTGCATTCTCATAGCATCCTCCTCACAATTCTCGCTGACACCCACACTGACAAAGTTCAAATTTTAAATTAAGAGTTTTTTGCTAGCTTGTTATTCTTTCAAATAATCTTTGAGGATTTTGGATTGGAAAATATGGCATTGTATTTTGTTTTCCAATTCTCTGGTTGCCACAAGCACTTCTATTAGTACCTTCTAGCTTGATCATATTGAATGCCATGGTGGAACCTGAGGATCTATTCCTGCTCATGTTTTCTAGTGTTCTTTCCTAGCAGTTTCTACCGGAATTGATGGCACACTTAACAGTCAAATTGGAATGGTTGCTTAATGATATAATTATGTATATATTCTCAAAACATATTCTCAAAACATTATCTGTTCATAAGCTTTGAATAATGGAAGTTTCATGTTTTTTTTTTAATTTCCAAAGCTGTTATGAAAATATAGAATGGAACTAATTTTTTCACTGAGCAATTATTCACACTCTGAAAGTGGCACAATAAGTTGAAAACAGAAACGGTGATGCAGAATTATAACAGGCTAGACATTATTCCCCACAGTTGGTGTGCCCTTTTACGTTTGTGACCTTTTGTGGAGAAATTGCTCTAAGAAAGAAATTGAAAAGGCACCATGCCCATACAGAAAATTTGACGACTTTGTAGGGCAAACAATTATGTCTTCATATCCTATTTGACCTGAAATGTTATTGATTAATACATAATATGAGCTGCGATATGTATTAGAAAGGTTACATCTGGATCAAATTATGTGCAGAAATATATTTACTGTAACATCTGGCCATTGTGCTATTCAATTGGCATCATCAGTAATACTATGCTTTGTCAAGCAGCACAGTGATTTCCTTAACTCCCTCACATTTGCACATCAGGAAAAGGGGTGGATCATAATTGACTGTTTGGAAATTGACGGTGAGGAAAATGGTGGGTCATGACTGACTGAACACGAGAGAGATTTGTGTTTGGAATAGCTTTGCAAAGCAGTTCAAGATCATCAATTGTGGAAAGGGGTGAAGTGTGATTCTGGAGAGGAGATATGTGAATCCAGGGAAATATGCTCAGTATAGTTAGTTTCTAATTAAAAACAGATATCAAAAGGAACTTAGGACATTTCTCAGATGGATCTCCTTTAAGTTGAGACAAAAGAGATAGTGTGTACTGAGAAGACCTATTGCATGATTGGCTTGTGCCATGTGAGTATAATTGAAAGTCATGTAATTGGCATTTTGATTTGCTGCATACCATTGAATGCCTGAGCACTTTATTTGTTAACGTATCAGACACATTGAGGACGAGGGAGGGGAGAGAAAAAATAGATTTTGTGAAATGTATAAATCCAGACTGCACTTCACCAGTTTTCTAAAGAAATTGAGCCACATGTTATATCATGTTTCTGAGCTACTGTTTAAATGTATTTGCTTTTTAGATATGAATCAAAGGATATTCTATGAATTGATGATAAAATTAATTATTTAATGGAGTTATTTTTTTAACATGATTTTGGCACCGTTAAAATATTATGTCAGATCATAATATTTGTCAAGCAGCACAGTGATTTCCTTAACTCCCTCACATTTGCATCCCCTACTTCCTACAACCTGATTATGCTTATCTAGTGCAAGTAATGTGAATACAAGGCGAGCACAAACATTTTAAAGTGAACCAGTATGTCAGTCAAATCCAGTTGAGTCCAATCAAGTCAAGTCGAGATTATTGTCATGCACAAGTACAGTAATGTACAAGTACAGTGAAAATCTTGTTTGCAACAGCATTACGGGCACATGGATTTGGATAAATATCCCAAAACATAAATTATATAGAAATTCTGCATAAAATTCTGCAAGATAATAAAAAGAAAAAAGGGTTACAATATAACAAAATATCAATGCAAACAAAATTATGAGAGGCATAGAAAGGGTAGACAGTCTGAACCTATATCCCAGGGTGGAATTGTCCACAATAGTTGACATAGCTATAAGGTGAGAGGGTGAACGTTTAATGGAGATGTGTGGGACAATTTTCTTTACAGAGAGTAGTGGAGCTTTGGAACGCATTACCAGGGGTGGTGGTGGAGGCAGGTACGATAGTGACGTTTAAGAAGCTTTTAGATAGACATATGGAAATGCAGGGAATATTGGGATATGGATCATGTTTAAGCAGATTAATCAGTTAGATAAATTAGATTAAACTTCTGCAATCATACCACATCTAGTTGTGAGTATTGGTGACAGTTTAGCACCTGATTGATGGAGGATGAGGATCCAACTGTGAAATTAAAGCAACATAGATGCACTGGATTGATTCTAGGAGGAAGGCAATTGTTCTGTAAGAGAGATCACCTCCTCCAACCTCATCAAGGTTCACCTGCACCTCCTCCAACCTCATCAGCAGTCCTTCCAGGTCCGACAGAGTTTCACCTGCACCTCCTCCAACCTCATCTACTGCATCCGCTGCTCCAGATGCCAGATGATCTATATCGGTGAGACCAAGCGGAGGCTTGGCGATCGTTTCGCTGAACACCTCCGCTCGGTCCACAATAACCAAGCCGACCTCCCGGTGGCTCAGCACTTCAACTCCCCCTCCCATTCCGTATCCGACCTCTCGGTCCTGGGCCTCCTCCACGGCCAGAGTGAGCAACACCGCAAGTTGGAGGAACAGCACCTCATATTCCGCTTGGGGAGTCTGCATCCTTTGGGCTTGAACATTGAATTTTCTCAATTCTGTCAACCCTTGCTGTCTCCTCCCCTTCCCACCTCTCCCTCAGCCCTCGGGCCCTGGCATTCCCTCTCTCTCTCTATCTCCCTCCCCCACCCTAGTCGCACTAGCTTCTCATTTTCACACCACAAACAGCTTACAATGGCTTGTTCCCTCTATCATCGATACTTTTTTGCATATCTTTCATTCATTGTTCTTTATCTCTCCACATCACCGTCTATATCTCTCGTTTCCCTGATCCCTGACCAGTCTGAAGAAGGGTCTCGACCCGAAACGTCGCCTATCTCCTTCGCTCCTTAGATGCTGCTGCACCCGCTGAGTTTCTCCAGCCTTTTGTGTACCCTCAAATATGATTAGCCCAATTACTGGAGTTTAAAAGAGGAGAGATAATGTAATTCATAAAGATGCGATCATGAGGACGATTGACAGTCTAAAGTTTGTTTCCTATGAAAGAAGCTTAGAATCAAAAGCATTTTTCTTAAAATAAGGAGTCAGCCATTTTGGAAGAGTTGAGGAGGTGTTTCCTTCTGCTGTAACTCTTTGAAAATTCTGTGCATAAACCACGGTTCCTACAACATAATGAAGAGGCATGATTTGTTCACAGAAATTTTGATTTTAAAACTTTTCTCCTTGAGTCCTTGTCAAATGCAGAAAGCTTCTGATGGCATATCCTAGGACAATTGCATGTCTTCAAAATTCTTCTTGGTCAAGTTCTACCTGCACCAATTATTTCTTTATAATTGCCAAATAATATTGTAATAAGACAAGATCATCTATTCTGTTAGAGAATAACAAATGTTGATTGAAATATATTTAAGATCAAATCTTTTTTATTGCAGATAGAAAAAATAGACTGGGCTACATGGACATGCGTTTTAGGACCCACTTGTGAAGGAATCTGGCCTACCCATAGTGACATAACGGATATCAATGCAGCCTGTCTAACTAAAGGCAGAAAACGTTTGGTCACTGGGGATGACTTTGGTTTTATTAAGCTCTTTTCGCATCCTGTCAAGGTAAATTAATATTCAGGAGAATTATTTTACTAGACACATTTGTAAAAATAGGTGGCCATTCAACTCATCTTTCTTATGAATATATTTCATTCTGACATATGTTTGTGTCATAACAATGCTTTGTTAGTCAAATTATGCAATTGTACAGACTTTCAGAAATATGCATCTTTCTATTGTTATGTGGTGCTTTTATACAGTTTGTGTAGAATATGTGTGCTCAATCAGTTCTTAATGACTAACAAAATCCATTGCAGCATGCACTGACTTAAACATCTGAGACATGAGCTAGAACAACTGGAACAACAACTAGAACAACAGCAACAACAAAAACGTTAGTTGCATTATTCAATCTAGGGATAACAGGATTAAAGTTTGTAAACAAATAATGAATATACAATGCTGCTGCCCCTTTAGAATAATAGAGAAACACTATGCAGAAGTAGGCCCTTTAACCTTCTGAGTCCACACCAACCATCAACACACGTTTCTTCTAATTCTACATTAATCCCATTAATCCCAAATTATTTTATTCCCACATTCCCCATTCTACCACTCACATAAACATGAGGACAATTTACCTACTAACCCATACGTCCTCAGGATCTGTGAGGAAAGCAGAGCAATCGGAGGAACCCCATGCAGTGCAAATTCCACATACTGTAGTTAGCATTTGAAGTCAGGATTGAACCCAGTTCTCTGGCACTGTGAGGCAGCAGCTCTATTGGCTGCACACTGTGCCATCCACTGATGGGAAACAAAAAGTATGCCTATTAAATATATTTACAATTTTATATATTTAACTAAATCACTATTTTCCGCAAACTCAATGGTTTCTATGTTACTTACATTGAAGGTCTGGTTCACAAAGTGTGTTTGGGTATATCCATCCCTGGATTGACTCACCTTGACACTTATTAGAAACATCATATGTTGACTTCTTTTGAACAATAGTTGGACTAATTTCAGTCATTAGTTAATCTCCCAGGTATCATTCGATAGAATTAAATGGTCAGCATGGACTTTACAGAATAATTCATCACCTCATCTTTGACCTTTCGAAGGTTCCCAGTGCAGGAATTCTGTCATACTTGCTGAACCTCCTCTCTTAAACCTCTTTACATCATGCATCATGATACTTTGTGTGAATGAGACAATGATATCCACGTTATTTAATATTTCAGTAATACACTGGAGTGTACAGTTGCCCTATAGGTTGGTAGAAATCTGCATTGAAGTTTCAAGGTAGTTATCAGTCAACCCTACAATCAACTGTTTTGACAAAGCTTCTCTATCATGTAAACTAATCTTTTTTGTTTCCCGAATTGAAGTCTATGGTAATGAGAAGTAACTGGATGTTTTAATCTATTGCTTTTAATGAATCACTAAAACTGAAATAGTCTAAACCGTGAACCATTATTTGATATGACTTCTTCAGGAAATCCATGCATGACAGAAGTAGATCTTGGCATATGTTTCATATGTCCTGTGATAGCACTTACCTGTTACCACTTTGAATGGCAATTAATTATTTTCAAAACCAACTGGAATGATTTTGCGAGCTACTTCCATACCAGGCTTTTGTGCACCCAAACATTGTGCAGTTTAACAGACTTACCATGTCTTCTATGTCTTTATTAATTCCTGCCTATAGATTGATCTGTCAGCCACTACCTTTGTGTTCACTATACTGAAGTCTTCTGCATGTTCTTCCATAATCTTTCTTTGAAATTCCTTCGATATCATTAACCTGCGGTTACCATTATGTACAAGCTTGGTCTACCTCAATGTCATTTGCCAGCACAATCCCCATATTGCCTTAATCCATTAATTCTTGTAAACCCTAAAGAATATTGTGCCAGTCTGGTGAACATGCCGTTATGAAAATAGTCTAATGTGATTGTTGTATTTCCTCAATGGCAAAAGGTAATGAGAACAAAACTGTACACAATATTGAAGGTGTGATCTCCTTACTGGTGTATTCAAATCCTCTTGCAATAAAAGCCAACATAGCATTGGTCTTTCTAATCATTTGTTTTGCCTGAAACTTGGCCTTTATCAACGTGTTAATGCGCAATCAGGTCCCTTTGAAGCTGAGCACCATTCAACAAAATACATGTCCACCACTGATTTTCCAGCAACTGATGGTTTGGGCCTCCTTTCATCTGGACAAAATTATGAGAGTGCACTTGAAATTCCCCCTGGAAGTCCCACTGAAAAAGGGGTGCCTAAGCCGGGTAAGGCGGCCGATCTCAACCTCATCCAGATTTCTGTGCCGTTCGGTAGGTTTAATTTGCCCCCATGCAGCCACGGCTCTGTAACTCCAGCCGGGCCGGTGCTAGCTGATCCGTTTCCATAGCGCTCTTCTGAGGCCGACTTTGCGGCTCGGTATCTCGGCCCCTCGGCAGCTTAGATGGACTATTCTGGTACTGTTGGACTCCTCTCGTTGATCATGTCCTCTGTTGATCTGGCAAAATGGATAATCTAGAAAGACTCCGGAAACAAAGGTGCCAGATAATCAGTGGTGGATGTGTAGTTGGTACAGATTGTGAAAATATGACTAAGCACCAATATCTGCAGTCTCTCACCAATTACAGCCTGCCAACTAAACACATCCATCAGTATTTTACCCCCAATTCCATGTGTTGTGATATTGCTGATTGCCCTGTGAGAGGCCTGACAACTCAAATATACCGTTATCCATAGGATTACCCTTACTTGTCTCATTTCAAAGATTAATCAATGTTATTTTACTTCGGAGTCACGTGAGTGACTACGTGAAGAAGCCCCGCCTGGTGCATGCTCGGCATTACGTCGACGCATGTGAAGCTCCCTCCAGCGTAAGTTTAACCCGCAGGTAAATCGCTGTTGAACTTTCTTGCTAGTGGGTTTAAACTCTGTAAGTCTGCAGAGCCAGCTAGAGTGCTGATGTATTTTGAAAAATTTATTTTTAAACTGTAACTCAGGCTCGAAATACGGAGCCAACTAGAGTGAATGTATTTTTAAACTGCGGTAATTGAATAGAATGCACTGGAACCGCAGTTTCCGATTTAGATCGGATCGGGAGATAAGGGCTGCTTTAAAAGCCAGCTCCCGCTATTTACCGCTATTTAGATCGGGTTTGGAGATAACGGCTGCGCTAAATGCCGGCTCCAAATACCCAGTAATTGTTAAATAAAGTCTGCTCCGAGTATCAGGTGCAGTTTTCTTTATGGAAATGTATATAACCCTGTGTGATGCTGAGGTTAATACAAATATTCCGCAAGCAGAATGTGCTTGTCAGAATTACAATTTTAAACATATATGGTTTATGCATAAATACAAAACAGTAAAGAAGTAACTCTCCTCCAAGGGAGGACAAGAATGTGGGGGAGGCTGAAAATGGAGAAAATGCTCCACACTTGACTTAGTCAAGGGTTCTTGACCCAAGTATGTCTTCCTGTTAGGCAGGCTCCAAAGGAGTTTCCATACGCTGAGTATGGTGCCTATGAAAATGGGATTCTGATTCTCCAGTACCTTGGTTAGGTCTGGATGAGATCCCTAGAGCAAGATAAAATGCTCCAAATTCTAATCTGTCAAGGGTTCTAAAGACCCATGAGATTCTAAGGCAGGCTCCGAAGGAGTTTCCATACACTAAGTATGGTGCCTATGAAAAATGAGAATCTCATTCACCAGTGCCTTGTTTAGATCTGGATGAAGTCTCCTAGAGCAAAGACTTGGGAGTACCAGGGCAGGATGAAACTGACCCTGAAGCTGGTGTCCCTACTTATGTGTATACACCAGAGCACAATAGAAACACTCCGGGTGTTCCTGATGTAGCACCAAGTTTTGCTATATTGGTATGGACTGGTGAGGCTATGGTTGAACCTGGCGGCCAACATTATTTGGTTTCTCACCTACTCCAAGAAACTGTTATGACTGAAACAGTAAACAATATATAAAACACCCGTCTATTGTGCCTCGCTCAGGGTGCCAACAGTAACTCAGTAATGGGGCACCCATGAGTGTAACGATGCGAGGACAGGAAATGTGTTCCAGCACGTCCTCTAGCTGATATTCAGTTGGCATCACTGCATTTGGGGAAGACATACATGGGTCGATAATGTCCAATACTTTTAAGACATGCTTGCGTTACTCTGCAATGCATATTCGAACCCAATTGTATGATGAAAATTACCATTTGGCTAACATTATACCCAAAAAATGCAGGATTATGAGGGCAAGCTATAACCAGATTTATGATTGATGAAAAACTGCCCAAACAATTAAGGATATTTGCCTTATAAAACTTCTCATCCCTGCTTTGAGAAAACAAACAGGTTGAATACGAACCCCTATATTAAGAGAAGGAGATCTTCTGGTTCATTTACGGAAGTACAGAAACGTCATTCCATCACACATGGAATTTCTGGGAAACAACCTCTGGTCGGTTGTAAGATTACAATTGTTTTGTAATTCTGCATTAAATCTGATCGGATTGGTGTTTGAATGTACCAGGAACTCGTCAGGTAGAGATAATATATCCCAGACACAAGTATGAAGGTTGCTGAGTTATTCTGGGACTCACAAACTTAAATTTATAGTTCAGTATAGGCAATTTAAAAAAAGTACACTTCAACACTGTAACAAAGTTGTTATCACAAGGCTGCTATATGGCTATTATTAGACCTAAAAAAGATGCCTTATTATTCAGGTACTTCAATTAATTGGATGGGTCAGCTGAAGGAATTACCTAATGGGTTAAATTCAGCCCTCAGATTGCTCACACAATTATTGAAACCAGCACTGGTGTTAATGAGGGCTCAGAATCACATTGTAATGACTTATCTAGAGGATATGTTAATTATAAATGGGAGACAGCTGAAGAACTGGGTTCAGCAACCATAAGCCTATTGAAAGGTTAAGGTTCTGTACATCCAAACAACATGTAAGTTACAGGCATCCCAAACAATTGATTATTTGGGGTTTGTCATTAATACAGTTGATATGTCAGTAACTTTACCAACAATTAAGGTTGGGGATGTTACAAATGCCTGTACTTGTCTTGGTTAAAAAAAAATAAAAAAATTATCCCACCATCCAAGAAGTAGCTACGGTTACTGGTAAAGTGATAGTGGTAAAGTAAAGTGATAAAAGTCTGCAAAGATCAGAGAATAAGCGTAAAAAGTGTGCAGGTCACTGATTAGGTCCATGCAGTTACCAACTAAAAAGGTTGAGCTGAATTGCAATGATGGATTCTCAATGTTGCACAAGTTACTAGAAGTAAAAATGTGTTTGTAAATGTAGTCTTCAGTGGTATTACAGACTGATGGGAGTGCTCTCGGATGGGGAGCCAAGGACAGCGACACCAGTTGTGGTGGTCGATGGACTGTCCAAGACAATGTACTTCTCCAAACACATGGTATGAATTATTTGGAGTTATTGGGAGTAGACAATACCACAACTGTGGGAGAAGACAATATTGTGGTAAGACAACAGATCACGAAAGTTCAATGTCTGGATTAAATCTCCAGTGGTCTAAATGTGTCTCATGGGAGCCAGACCCAGGAGCATTAGCGGTGGATGCATTCTCGCTACATTGGGGGAGTATAGTCTTTTATGTTTTCGCCATTTTGCCTGATTAGGCAATGTGTCACCAAAATAGAGCAAGTCTCCGCCGCAGGCGTTTGGTGGTTCCAAACTGGTATTGCTTCTCGGCCTTTTGGCTAAGATCAAGTGTAGTATCTATTCTCATCAGTTCAATATCTGATACGTCCCTTATCTAGGGACCATTACTACACAGCCATTGTTCCCATTGGTGCTCAGAATGATGATTCA
This sequence comes from Okamejei kenojei, assembly GCA_035221665.1. Lineage (NCBI taxonomy): Eukaryota > Metazoa > Chordata > Chondrichthyes > Rajiformes > Rajidae > Okamejei > Okamejei kenojei. The sequence continues at coordinate 81,788,483 of CM069138.1, forward strand.
GACATTCATGACAAATCCCAGGTGCAGTAATTGTTGGTACATCCAGTAACAGCAGAAGTCGTCCATTACATGACATTAATTGTTAATCTGCAGGTGCTGATGGAATGTCGGATAGGACCATGGATGTCATAACTGCAGCTTGGAAATAGAGCACTAAGAAACAATGTATGTTTCATATAAGGAATGGGAAATCTTTTGTATACAGTCAGATATATTTTATCATTCTGCAAACATATCGGATGTATTGGAGTTCCTTGCTATGTTGCACCTGAGTTATAGTACCATTAATGGAGCTTGGAGTGCTTTGTCCTCCTATTTAGGACAATTATCAGAACAACAATTTATCGGGTCTCATCCGTTAATATCCCCATTTATGAGAGGAATTTTAATAAAATCCTAGCAAACCCAGATATACAGAAATCTGGGATGTCAGTATAGTTCTCACATTGCTTCGGCAATAGACTCCAAATACGTCACTGTCTTTTCAGAAGTTAATATTTAAAGTGGTTATGCTGATGACATTAATATCAGCACAATGAGTACAAATGTTACGGTTACATTGTATGCAGTTGTCTGTAGATAAAATGACGTTTTATGTCAATGATCTAATCAAGCAAAGGCTGGAACCAATGTAATCTTTAAGACATACTCTGTCAACTAAACATTGTGTGTGGTTAAGCATCTGATTTAATATATATTGAATTAAGAGTCTCCAAGATTGTGAGACACCAATGTTCATTACCCACAAGAAACATATAAAAAGTGACAGTACAAACTATTTCTAGATGGATAAACAGGTTCTGGATTAACTGGAGTAGACACTGATGTGTTTAAATCTCACTCCATCAATGTCCGTGGCAAAGGTGCAGGACATGCCGCTAGACGAAATTCTGGAGACCGCAGGATGGTCTAAAGAGGAACTTTTCTAGATTTTATGATAAACCTGTTGTCACGGTGCCAGGGTTGCACATGCTGTGTTGGATTCTGTTCAAATTGTTTGCTTTGTTGCATATCATTTGTTGTAATTTCCCCAGGGATAGAGGGGTTATTACTTTTATTTTTATTATTATTATTAAAATATTTATTGCATAATTTCAAGCAATATACATTTACTCACTACTGTGTAAACTCAAGCAGTGTGTCGTATGGAATGATCTGAGGCATGAAAATCACAGAGCTTCAAAATCTTCACGTAGTCACTCGCGTGACTCCGAAGTAAAATAGTAAGATTAAACGAGAACTTACCCGTTTGAAGTTTGATCATTATTTTATGAGGAGTTACGATGAGGGATTACGTGCCCTCCACTCCCAACCCTCATAATATAAATGATCATCTGGTAGTTCTAGTCTATGTAAGCATTACTATCTTACTCCGGCTATTGGTTCTGTGTTTTTCACGCCGCTGCTTTGAAGTATGCCGAGCATGCGCCAGGCGGGGCTTCTTCACGTAATCCCTCATCATAACTCATAAAATAACAATCAAACTTCAAACTGGTAAGTTCTCATTTAATCTTACTATTTTCCTTTGATAAATCCACATGATGACTGTTAATCCTATTATACTTTTCAATATGTTCTGTCATCACAGGCTTCTTTATAGATTCCAGCACTTGACGCCATTGCTTCTTCCACAACTCTCTTTGTAATTTCGTTCACAAGTATTAATTCTGATATTAAAAAAACAAAGTAGTCTCGTTTTAGCTGGTCCTCTTTTCTTAAATAGTGATGTCATATTTGCAGTGTTTCAATCCATCAAAATAATTCCAAAATCTATAGAATTTTGGAAGATACCACCCAATGCAATTTTGGGCATCATATCTGAGGAAGGATATGCTGGCACTAGAGAGGGTCCAGAGGAGGTTTACAAGAATGATCCCAGGAATGATCCCAGGTTAACCTATAATGAGCATTTGTTGGCACTAGGCCTGTACTCACTGGAGTTTAGAAGAATGAGGGAGGACCTCATTGAAATATACAGAATAGTGAAAGACTTGGATAGAGTAGATGTGAAGGGATGTTTCCACTAGTGGGAGAGTCTAGGACAAGCAGTTATAGCCCTAGAATTAAAGGACGTTCTTTTAGGAAGAAGATGAGAAGACATTTCCTAAGTTAGAGGGTGGTGGATCAGTGGAATTCTTTGCCACAGAGGGCTGTAGAGGCCAAGTCAGTGGATATTTCTAAGGCAGAGATAGATAGGTTTTTGATTAGTACAGATGTCAGAGGTTATGGGGAGAAGGCAGGAGAATGGGGTTTGGAGGGAGAGATAAATCAGCCATGATTTTATGGTGGAGTAGACTTGTTGGGCCGAATGGCCTAATTCTACTCCTATCACTTATGACATGACCAAAGTTTATACTGTCGCCAAAGTTTATACTGTCTCCAAAGTCAGCAATTTTCACAACTATGTGCTGAATCATTGTACTTTATCGGCTTTCAGGCTCAACAATGCCTCTAGTACTGTTTTTTAGTGAATGCTTACTTCAGTTCTTCATTCCTTGTGCACAGTTACTGCTTGCATGTTTTGTGCATTTTCTGTGAAGGAAGATGTAAAGCAGTAGGTTAATTACTTTGCTCTTTCCTTATTCCCCATAATAAATTCTCCCATCATTGTATGGCACCCACTCTTGTCCCCAAGGATTAGCTTTTGGTACCTTTCTTGATTATGTAATGCAATGCAAAGTGCAATTTAAGAAGCCAGAAGTTACAGAAATCCAGCAACCAAAATCATTAAGTATTGAAATAAAAAAAACACACACAATTTAGATAAACTATTTTATAGAAAATATATATACGTCTATTACTACTGCAAATCTTTTTCATTTCAGGGTCAATATGCAAAGTTTAAAAAATATGTGGGCCACAGTGCACATGTGACGAATGTGAGATGGGCACAAGATGATAGTTTGTTGCTGTCAGTGGGTGGTGCCGATACTGCTCTGATGATCTGGAGCCAAGAAACTGATGGGCACAGGGACAAGAAGTCCGTGGACAGTGAGGAATCTGATACTGACACTGACGAGGATGGAGGTAGACTCAATGTATTCATCATTTTAGATGCCCACTGTTATTGTGAAACAGCTATTTTGTGAAAAATGATAGGAATTAATAAATGTAACTAGAGTTTATTACAGATTGTCAACATGGTTTTGTGTGTTGGCGATCATGTCCAACCAATTTGATTGAGTTTTTTGAACTAAGGTTGATGATGTAGTTTATATGGATTTCAGCAGCATGTTTGATAAGGGTCCATGTGGTAGGCTGTGCTAGAAGGTTTGATCGTATGAGATCCAGGAAGATCTAACCAACCAGATACAGAATTGGCTTAATGCTAGTATACGAAGGGTGGTGGTGGAAGGTTTTATTTTGGACTGGGGGCCTGTGACTAGTGGTTTGCCTCTGGGCCCTTTGCTGCTTGCCATCTATATCAACGATTTGAAAAATAAATATAAGCCATAATTAGTAAGTTTGCAGATTAAAATGGATGGTTTTGTAAACAGCGGGATCTTGATCAACTAGATAATTGAGCTCCATTTACCATTCCTCAAAACTGTAGTGTTCTGAGGAGAGTTGTAGAACAGAGGGATCTTGGAATATGTACATCCCTGTAAGTGTCATCATAGGTAGTAGATAGGATGATGAAGAAGGCTTTTGGCACACTGGCCTTCACCTGTCAGGAAATTAAGTAGCAATAGAGTCATTCAGCATAGAAACAGGCACTTCAGCCCAACTTACTCATGTCGACCAAGATACCGCGCGTTGAGAGGACGGGACATATATTATTATAACTCTCATCTTCTTTGTTATTATGTCTGTCTGTCTTTCTGTCCATGTGATCCTGAAATTACGGCAAAACGGTACACGATAGCGCTACAATTTTTGGCCCACCTTACTCACCATTATCCTGTGGTGTGTTGTATCAAGTTTTGTTCAGATTCATGGTATATTTTACAAGTTATTTACATTTTAAACTTTAAAACAATTAAAACAGCGCCCCCACTTGCCGTTAGCATCGAATGACATCACAATGAGATTTCATTTACATTTTTAAAAACTCGCTCTTCCCGATAAAAGCACGCTGGACACAGATACGGACACATACATGGACTGCACCCTGAGCGGGACTCCAGACCCTGGGCTGGAGTTCAAGCCAGTGTGAGGTCCGGGGGGGTGCTGCTCCGGGCCTGCGGGGAGGCCACTCCCTCCCCCTCCCGCAGTTCCAGACCGCAGCCTCAGCCTCTCCCTCCCCCTCCTGCGGCTCCAGACCGCAGCCTCGGCATCTCTCTCCCCATCCTGCGCAGCCTTGACCTCTCCTTCCACCTTCCACGGCCTCTCCCTCTGCCTCCCGTGGCTCCAGACCACAGCCTCAGCATCTCCCTCCCCCTCCCGCGGCTCCAGACTGCTCCCCCCCCCCCAACAGCTATAACTTCATCGCTGACGTGTGGAGAAAACAGGGCCAGCGGTGGTTTACCTGGGGAGGTGAGGAGGGAGTTTGGGAGGATTAAGGGAGAGGAGGGGGTAGGGAAGGAGAGGGAGGGGAAAGTGGGGGAGGTGAGGAGGGAGAGTGGGGGTGTGGGATGGGGGAGGTGAGTGAGAGAGGAGGGGGTTACGGAGGGGATAGGGATTATGGAAGGAGGGAGGGTATGACTGAGGGTAGGGGAAAGGAGAGGTGGTGGAGGGGAGGAGGAGAGGTGAAAGAAGTGGGAGGGTGAAGAGGAGGGGGAGGGAGTGCTGGGGCGATGAGGGGGAATGGAGGATGATAGGTGTTGGAAGAGGGATGGCGAGGTAATGGAGGAGGGGGGGGAAGAGAAAGGATGGGAGGGAGGGTGTGAGGGGAGGAAGCAGAGGAGGGTTTGTTGAGGGTGAGGAGTGGGAGGATAATGGAGGAGGGGAATAGGGGACTGAAGAGGGAGAGTGAGATGCGTTCACATTGATTTTATTTTTTTACATGTTATTACCATTCTAAACTGTAAAAACGTCACCCGCCCCAGCGCAGTTGGGGGCTATGGGTGAGTGGTGGAATATTGCATTCGGGGACCACCCCTCCCATGTGACAGGGGCCCAACGGTTTGCACTTGGTCCACTAAAACTCTCACCTTGTTTGTTAGTATGTCCGTGAGTCTGTCTGTGTGTCTGTAGTCTGATTCTGAAACAATGCCAAAACGGTACACGATAGCGCTACAACTTTTGGCCCACCTTACTCACCATTGTCCTGTAGTGTGTTGTATAAACTTTCATTCAGATTGATGGTATACTTTGCAAGTTATTCACTTTTTAAACTTTACAAAACCCCACTATGCAAAATCTCTTCCATCTGCACTGGCAGTTAGCAGTGTATGATGTCACAATGGGATCTCATTTACATAAACTGCCCATCAGCAGTGTTCCACCCCACAATGACATCACAATGGCATCTCAGTTACATTTAAAAATTAGATTGTTTTTCAAAAACACAGCAGCCTCCACCTCACAATGACATCAAGGGGCTAGGGAGGGAAGAAGGATTATGGAAGGAGGGAGTGAATGAAGGTAGTGGAAAGGAGAGGGTGGAAGGAGAGGTGGAGGAGGAGAGGGGAAAGAAGAGGGAGGGCGAAGAAGAGGGGGAATGGAGGAGTGCTGGGGGTGAGGGGGAATGGAGGAGGATAGGTGTAGGAAGAGGGATGGCAAGGCGCACTTGGGGAGGGTTGCCGTGGCTCGCATCACAACAGGGATCTTTGACGTCACAACGGGAACCCGTCAGCCGCGCAGTTGGGGGTTATGGGTGAGTGGTGGAATATTGTGTTCGGGGACCAGGCCTCCCATGTGACAGGGACCCAACGGGTCCCACTTGGTCTAGTATCCCTCGAAAACTTGTAAATGTTGTTGTGGTAGCTGCCTCAACTACCTCTTTTGGCAACTCATTCTATTTACACACCACCCTCTGTGTGAATAAGTTGCCTCTCAGATTCCTATTAAACCTTTCCTCTCTCACCTTAAACCTATCTCCCCTGGTTCTTGATTTGCCTTCTGCGAGTAAGAGACACTGCATTTACCCTATGTCCTGACAACATCCTCGTATTCTTTCCAGCTTAACAACATCCTTCCGAAACTTGCAGGGTGACCAAAATTGAACACAATACTCCAAATGTGGCCTCACCAACGTCTTGCACAAGTGTAACACAACATTCCAACTTCTGTACTCAGTATTTCAAGGATCTATGTACCTGTACTCCTAGACCCCTCCACTCTACAACATCCCCCAGTGCCCGACCATTCACTGTAAAGTCCTGCCCTGGTTGACTTCCTAACATGTAACACCGCGCTCTTATGTGCATTAAACTCCATCAATCATTCTAATCCCAACTAATCAAGATCCTGCTGCAATTTTATCTTCACTATCTATTTCCTGTGGGTGATGTTAAAGCCTGTTTCCTTTGCATTTTCATCATTTTTCTGAGCATCTCTTCATCGAAACCCTGCCAATACTGTCTCTTGGGGTCAGACATCATTGCTCATTGGGTAGGGTGATTCCAAACAATCTTTATACATCAGCAAATAACTTCTCCTTAAATGGCGATGGCTAACTTTCAACAGTGCCGACTGATTTTCAAAATGCTGAAAAGTAAATATATTAGATTCCTTATGTGCACAGCCCAAAAATATTATGGGTAGTGCTAGCTACACCTAATAATCATTTTCACAATGAGGCAGCACGAAGATGATGTGCCAGTATTTTTTTGAATGGACATGACCTAGAATTGCAATCCTCATATCCATTTTTGGGACGTTTTTGGTCTTGTGTTAACAATATTTGCCGTTAGATCAATAGTTTTAATACTGTAAATCCATGCTTTAAAAAAAATTATCAAATGTAAACTTAAACAATATTTCAACAAAGAAAGATAGATTTAATGCTACAGGAAATTATATTTTTGTATTTCTCTAGGATATGACAGTGATGTTGCAAGAGAGAAATCCATCGATTACACAACCAAAATCTATGCAGTTAGTATCAGGGAGATGTCAGGCACAAAGCCACCTCTACAGCCAAAAGAAGTTTCAACAGAGGAAAGGTATATCTTTGAAGTTATTGGGTTTAAATGTTTGTGATGCTGGTTATATAATTGTAAGATAATGAGCTTTTTGTTCGCTTCTGATTACTTTTAAGATTTTTCTGCTCTCTTTGCTGATATGTGTTTGTATGTGATATGGAATATTCCCAGCACGTTAACTAATGGTTTGGTATATTGGTCTGCATTTGCTGACACGTGGGCTCTGCTTAACTAGTGCATTTCACAAGGCCAACCTACTGTACAAAGCCAGCTCCAAACGTAATGGTGAAACTCTGTGCACTGATGGTGATGGGCAAGGGTAGGTTAAAATAAACACTACTGATGAAATGCTAAGATAAAAGCTTTGACAGCTGCCAAAGCCTCTCTCCTAGCTTAGCTAACAGTTAAAATTCAAAAACATTTATTATTTCTTAAATTCAAAGCATTTCAAAACTAGCAAAAAAAATCAATTGAAAAGAACTATTAAATGTGAAAAATATTAAAAAGCACTCAAATAAAGATGAAAACATTTAAAAACAATTGAAACATTTAAACCGACTAAGTTGCTTTAAATAAACATTAATTGAAACTTTGGTCAGTTGCAGCTGAATAGAAATCGCCATTCCTTTGCCAGATGGAATTTGGCAGAGGTTGAATAAGTGAATTCCCTGGCCTATGAAATGCCTGAACACCCTCCCTCCAACCCCTCCCCCAACCCCTCCCCCACACACTCTGCCATGCGACTTCATGATGTGTCTAACATTGGAGCACAGCAGGAAAGCACCAACAAATAGCTAGCGTCAAGTTCTGGACTCTCCCCCTATCTTGCATGTCAGCATTGAATATAGAGAATCAGAGATATTACTATTAGTACAGTGATATGAACATAATTGAGGAAATAGCAAATTAAGATGAGATCTAAGCAGCCATTTCAGAGAGGACAATTGGTTACTAATTAGTTTAGTCAGGAAACGGCAGTAAATAACCAAAGTTAAATATCTTGAAGGAAACGGGGGCGGCATGGTGGCGCAGCAGCAGTGTTGCTGCCTTAATAGAAACATAGAAACATAGAAAATAGGTGCAGGAGGAGGCCATTCGGCCCTTCGAGCCAGCACCGCCATTCATTGTGATCATGGCTGATCGTCCGCTATCAATAACCCGTGCCTATCTTCTCCTCGTATCCCTTGACTCCACTAGCCCCTAGAGCTCTATCCAACTCTCTCTTAAAACCATCCAGTGATTTGGCCTCCACTGCCCTCTGTGGCAGGGAATTCCATAAATTCACAACTCTCTGGGTAAAAAAGTTTTTTCTCACCTCAGTCTTAAATGACCTCACCTTTATTCTAAGACTGTGGCCCCTGGTGCGAGACACCCAACATTGGGAACATTTTTCCTGCATCTAGCTTGTCCAGTCCTTTTATAATTTTATATGTTTCTATAAGATTCCTCCTCATCCTTCTAAACTCCAGTGAATACAAGCCTAGTCTTTTCAATCTTTCCTCGTATGACAGTCCCGCCATCCCAGGGATCAATCTCGTGAACCTACGCTGCACTGTCTCAATCACAAGGATGTCCTTCCTCAAATTAGGAGACCAAAACTGTACACAATACTCCAGATGTGGTCTCACCAGAGCCTATGCAACTGCAGAAGAACATCTTTACTCCTGTACTGAAATCCTCTTGTTATGAAGGCCAACATTCCATTAGCTTTCTTCACTGCCTGTTGTACCTGCACGCCAACTTTCAGTGACTGGTGTACAAGGACACCCAGGTCTCGCTGTACCTCCCCCTTACCTAACCTAACTCCATTGAGATAATAATCTGCCTCCTTGTTTTTGCCGCCAAAGTGGATAACCTCACATTTATCTATATTATACTGCATCTGCCACGCATCTGCCCACTCACTCAACCTGTCCAGGTCCCCCTGCAACCGCCTAACATCTTCTTCACAGTTCACACTGCCAGATTTGTGTCATCTGCAAACTTGCTAGTGTTGCTGCTAATTCCCTCTTCCAAATCATTAATATATATGGTAAACAGTTGTGGCCCCAACACCGAGCCTTGCGGCACTCCACTCGCCACTGCCTGCCATTCTGAAAAGGACCCGTTCACTCCTACCCTTTGCTTCCGGTCTGCCAACCAATTTTCTATCCATGTCAACACCCTACTCCCAATACCATGTGCTCTCATTTTAGTCACCAGCCTCCCGTGCAGGACCTTATCAAAGGCTTTCTGAAAGTCTAGATACACGACATCCACTGGCACCCCTTCATCCATTTCACTTGTCACATCCTCAAAAAATTCCAGAAGATTAGTCAAGCATGATTTCACTTTCATAAATCCATGTTGACTTGGACTAATCCTTTTACTGCTATCCAAATGCTCCATTATTACCTCTTTAATAATTGACTCCAGCATCTTTCCCACCACAGAAGTCAGGCTAACTGGTCTGTAATTGCCCGTTTTCTCTCTCGCTCCTTTCTTGAAAAGTGGGATAACATTAGCTATCCTCAAATCGACAGGAACTGATCCTGAATCTATTGAATATTGGAAAATGATCAACAATGCGTCCGCTATTTCTAGAGTCACCTCCCTGAGGACCCTGGGATGCAGACCATCAGGCCAAGGGGATTTATCACCCTTCAGTCCCATTAGCCTACCCAATACTATTTCTCGCCTAATGAAAATTTCTTTCAGTTCCTCTACCCCCTTAGATTTTCTGTCCTCCAGTACATCTGGGAGATTGTTTGTGTCCTCCTTAGTGAAGACAGATCCGGAGTACCTATTCAATTCTTCTGCCATTTCCTTGTTGCCCATAATTATTTCACCCGTGTCTGCCTTCAAGGGACCCACATTTGACTGCTACTCTTTTTCCCTTAACATATCTAAAGAATCTTTTACTGTCCTTTATATTTCTGGCCAGCTTCCCCTCTTTTCAGTCCGTATTGCCCGTTTTGTTTCCTTCTGATGTCCTATGAAAGTTTCCCAATCCTCTGGCTTCCGGCTACTCTTTGCAGTGTTATACATGTTTTCTTTTAGTTTTATTCTATCCCTAACTTCTCTTGTCAGCCACGGTTGCCTTCTACTCCCCTTAGAATCTTTCTTCCTTTTTGGAGTGAAATGATACTGCGTCTTCTGGATTATGCCCAGAAATTCCTGCCATTGCTGTTCCACCGTCATTCCTGCTAGGATCCCTTTCCAGTCTACTTTGGCCAGCTCCCCTCTCGTGCCTTCATAATCCCCTTTGTTCAACTGCATCACTGCCACTTCCGATTTAACCTTCTCTTTCTCAAATTGCAGATTAAAACTAATCATTTTATGATCACTACCTCCAAGCGGTTCCTTTACCTCGAGTTCTTTTATCATATCTGGTTCATTGGACAACACTAAATCCAGAATTGCCTTTTCTCTGGTCGGCTCCATTACAAGCTCCTCTAAGAATCCATCTCGGAGGCATTCTACAAACTCTCTTTCTTGGAGTCCTGAACCAACCCGATTTTCCCAGTCTACCTGCATGTTGAAATCCCCCATCACCACAGTGGCATTACCTTTGTTACATGCCAGTTTTAACTCCTGCTGCAACTTATACCCTACATCTGGGCTACTATTTGGGGGTCTGTAAATAACACCAATTAGTGTCTTCTTCTCCTCAACTCAATCCACAGTGACTCTACCTTGTCAGTCCGTATGTCTTCCCTCGAAAGGGACTGAATTCCATCCCTCACCAGCAGAGCTAGCCCCCCTCCTCTGCCCACCTGCCTGTCCTTTCTATAGGATATATAACCCTGAATATTAAGTTCCCAGGCCCGATCCTCCTGCAGCCACGTCTCAGTAATCCCCACAATGTCATATCTACCAACCGCTAACTGAGCCTCAAGCTCATCTACTTTACTACCTATACTTTGCGCATTCATATACAATACTTTTAATTCCTTACGCATCTCACCTTTCACATCGATCCCTATTACACTTGGCCATACTCTCCTATCCCTTTGTGAGCTTCCTTTCCCGTTAATTCTGGAGTCATTAACCATCCCTTTACTTTCTTTCCCTTTAACTCCATCGTCGACTATCTCATTTGACACCTCACCCCCCTTATTCAGTTTAAAACCACCCGTGTAGCAGTGGAAATCCTGCCTTCCAGAATGCTGGTTCCCTACCAGTTAAGGTGCAATCCGTCCCTTTTGTACAGTTCCCCCTTAATGCACCAGAGACCCGAGTTCGACCATGACCAAGGATGCTGTCCGTACGGAGTTTATACGTTCTCCCCGTGACCGTGTGGGTTTTCCCCCAAGTGCTTCGAGTTCCTCCCACACTCCAAAGATGTACAGGTTTGTCGGTTAATTTGGCTTCAGTACAAATTGTAAATTGTCTGAATTTACATAGTGCTAGTATACGGGATGATTGCTGGTCAGCACGGACGTGGTGGGCCGAAGGGCCTGTTTATGCGCTGCATTTCTTTAAAAAAATATACAGGAAATATAGAACAGGAAGACAAACTAGGCATAATCTCCTAAAAATGTTTGTGACCCAGAAGCTGATTGCAATTTTATTCGCAAACTTGCAGAAAAACACAAACCCAAATAATTGTACTTTTGAGATAGAAAAATCTGTCAACTGAGTTGACTGATAAAAGAGGTACACTGTGACCAGTTACATTTGGAAAATATATATTTTCTATTTGATAGTAAACTATACCTGGTATATTAAAAAAACATCTGTTTCAGTGCATTGTTTGAACACAAAAGGTGCCAGTGCACACAACAGTTTATGCAATGCTGTTAGTTACTCCACATGAATTTAGTTTTCAACTTTTTAAAGGTGCCCGTCTGCCATACATGCATATACCATCACAAAAAAATGCACTGGCTTAATGCATGCGATTGATGTTCATTTATTTATGGTCAGTGTGAGCTTCGTAAACACCAGGTGACCCTTGCCTGAAATGCCTGAAGAGTTGAATAATCCTTCATTAGTTACATCTTTGCTAATACATGTTGAGTAGTAAAATGAAAGGTGACAAGATCATGAATGCTAAACCACACTTGGAAAGTAACCATTTTTACAGGAAATTAGATAAGAATTGCGGGAATAAAGGTAATTTTAGATTTTAAAAAACAGGGATTGTAATTACATTTTATCGAATGTTTGTAGTTGATCTTAAAGGCTTCTGAATTATTTCACCATTCAGACACAATGGATGAGCACAATGCAATGAAATAGACTTAAGCAATATTAAAGCGGTAATTATGAGGGTAATCAATTTTTGTTATTCTTTTATTGTGCAAATGAATTGACAGTTTTTTTATTGAGAAAGGGTTAAGGTCAGTTACCAACCAACTCGTTTGCTGTGATGTGACAATTATTTTGAAGTTTGTTGATCTAGACATTGATATTCCCCTCAAAATAAACCTATTTATCCTACTGATCTAATTATTTTGCATTTGAAGTGAATGTTGTATATTATATAGCAGTAGAGTATTGCAGTAGTTAACAATTTTACTGCATGCTGTACACAGCTTGTTATTAGTAAAATTCATAGTAATAGAAACATGTCCTCTTTTACGCACTAAATGTATATTGTATTAATGTGAAACTAAAATATCTCAGCTGGAAAATTGAAATTAAATATAAACTGCTTGAAATATACCACAGTTTGGACATCATTAGTAGACAGAGAAACAGATAATATTTCAATGCAGTTGTCTTTCAACAAAATCAATCCATTGAAAGGTAATCATCCTGAAATAATAACTGTTTCTCTGTCCACCAGATGTATTTTTTCAATATTGAATTTGAGAAGTTGAGTTCAAACCCCCTATAATGCTACATTATACATTTAGTGGATGCAACAAGGACAAACTCTTCAATTTTCTGCAGTTGGGATTAGGCTCCTTCAACTGCTCTTCAGTCAGCATTTATATTAGGGCATTGACCATATTTTTTGAATGACAATGATAATTACACCTCAAAAGTATATTATTTGCTCGAAAGTACATTGTGATTTACAGCACATGTTTGTTGTATTTCATGCAGTATACCACCCGAGTATAATGATCTCCAATTTGTTATACAATTGTAATCCATATAATGATTTAGAGAGCTATTTCCAGGTGGAAGATTTATGCAAATTTGGTTTACCTCCATATCAATTATTTAATTTCATGAGAATAGAACTTCACATGTCAATTTTAGTTCTTAAGTGTGAGTATCCAAATAATTCCCTCAACCTATATTATAAAGTGGCCTAGAAGCACATTGTTCAAATTATTACCTGATTCCGAGATGACTTGGTTTAAGGTCCACCAGTACCAGCTAACAATAAACCCAAACTGCTTCACTTGTTTGCTTTAATATGATGGTGCAAAATGAATAGTGTAAACAATATGATGCAAAGTACCTTGCCATTCTATTTAGTAATAGCTTTTTTTGTGAATTTACTACATATTGTCTACCATTGTACAATTTTATTATTATCTTGTTCAGCTGGTAAGAAACACTTAACACAATTATATTTTAACTTGCTTTCCTTTGGAGGCAGGGAATTGTCAAGTAAGTATTATGTATACATTTTTATATAAGTATATTTAATAAACATAAAAGTTGCACTACAATACAAGTGTTTTGTGGTATGCAATTTGGGGTCAAACATGTTTAGAATTATTAGATGTCCTTGATCTTTTTGGACCTTGTTATTGTGCAAAATATACAGTGAAGTCAGCCTATTTCTCAACTAGTTTTTCATTGTATTGTCATTTTGAAAATCTAAGTGATAAAGAATTATTTTCTGTATGATCAGTTTGAAGGAATTTTTTTTTAAATGTCATGAATGCATTGAAGGATGGTATAGTGTTGCTTTCTAGGTCTGAGAGGGCATATATGATAGTAAGGGAGGATAGGAGAAATTAAATAACCATTTTCGAGTATACATTGAGACCACAAAATATGTTAGAATATAGAAACAGTAATAAGGGGATTTAAAACAATTTAAAGTTGGTATGAATGGTGTTGTAGAGATGAACGCAAGTGATGTTTTTGATGAATTGCATGAAGATTTCAAAACTCTGCACAGTCAAAATAGATAGTAGAATCATCAAGCAGCTCTGGGCAGATTGACTGTTAAGAGAGTGAAATCAAGAACTCGTGGGCATAGGTTTATGGTGAGAGGAGAATGATTTAATAGGAACTTGAGGGGCAACTTTTTCAACACAAGCAAAAGTTGCAGAATGTACATCTTTTGTGGTATATACAACACTGCCAGAGGAAGTAGTTAAATCAGGTACATTAACAAAATTTAAAAGAGATTTGGACAGATGCATTGATAGGAAAGGTTTAGTGAAATGTAGCCAACACGGGCAATTCGGACTACCTTAGATGGGATGTCTTGGTCAGCATGGTGAGTGAGGCTGAAGGGGTATTTCCATGCTGCATGACTTTACAATTCTAAGATTCTAGGATTGATAATGGGAGTGATAATGTGACTGGGAAGTCAAAACTGGGAAGTCAAACCATAAAGTCTGGATTTTATCTTTAAAAAAAAAAGAGAATTGTGCAACATTTGAGGTGAGTCATACATCACAATGGAAATTGAGAAATCAAGAGTATAAGGTGGTCATGCTGGATATTATTAACATAATATTAGCTCTTCATAAACCTACTTATAATTAAAATACATTTGCATGAATTTATGCTACTGAGATTAATGTCCTGCTCAAGCATATTCAACGTTAGCCGTAGATAATTTGCACATCATCATTTAACATTTGTGTGTGAAAGTACTGCAGATGCTGGTTTAAACTAAAGACTGACACAAAAAGCTGGAGTAACTCAGCGGGTCAGACAGCATCTCTGGAGAAAAGGAATAGGTGAAGTTTCGGGTGGAGACCCTTCAGACACCCAGAGAGTTGTGAATTTGTGGAATTCTTTGCCTCAGAAGGCTGTGGAGGCCGATTCACTGGATACGTTCAAAAGAGAGATAGATAGAGCTCTTCGGGCTAGCAGAATCAAGGGATATGGGGAGAAGGCAGGAACGGGGTACTGATTGTGGATGATCAGCCATGATCACATTGAATGGCGGTGCTGGCTCGAAGGGATGAATGGCCTACTCCTGCACCTATTTTCTTTGTATCTATGTATCCAGAGATGCTGCCTGACCTGCTGGGTTACTCCAGCTTTTTTGTCTCTATCATTTGACATTTGTTCAAGATTTCTATGCATTAGAATGACAATGCAACTATAGTCATGTAATCCACCACCTATAAGTAATAATCTCAGAAGTGTGACATTTCTAAATTGGTGTTATGAGGAAGAAAACTTGAGTATTTTGAATGTTCAATGGAAGGATTGTTTAAATGGCTTTCCATAATGTTTTGGAAAGATATTTTGTTTGGGGCAATAACCCCCCCCCCCCCCCCCCCCCCCAACATATCTAAGGCAAAAATATGTTTACAAACTTTTTATTTGAAGATACTTTTAATTGAAAACACTCTTAAACACTTTCTCGTAGCCAGCATGTTCAATCATTTTGTTATGGCTTTGTGGCACCAAATAGATTTCTAATTGTGGGTGCTTAAAAATTAAGCCATGGATTTGTATGTTTATAACTTAGCAATAAAAAGCCTCCATGGAAAGTCTAATAAGATATCTAAACATCCTTTCATTGATTTAAAGATGAATCATGAAATTAGGAAATTTTCCTTAAGGTAAGTAATTTTAAAACAACAGCATTAAAATAATTTTTACTTAATCTATTAAAGGGTTCCAAATTTCTATTCATTAAAAGTACTCATCATAACCAGAGCCCCCAATTGGTATTATTGTGAATGTTTTTTGGAAGAAATGTTATTTAAAGGGAAGTAATTAGTGTATGGGCACTAAAATGGTGATAAAATACCATCTGGCTTTGTATTCCCTTGCTGACATACAATTCAATTGATGACAATTGTACCAAATGTCAAAGATAAACAAAGTCAGCAACCAGCACTCTGCACCATTTTTGTGACCATTTACAGGTTTACACTTCACAGTATTGTTCAATTTGTTCATTGTAAAAAAAAAAATCAGATTAAGGTAAGTGGTATTGAGTACTTAATATAGAGGATGAACTAAATGCAGTATACTTGGGAAGCATTGACAAAGCTTCCTTTTTTTCCCTTCCTATTTTATAGGAGATTAGTACAGAATTTTCCCAGTGATGCCAGGGTATGGGTTTTCTGAATTTGTAGATTGGTGCACTGATTTTTGGTTTTATTTGCTGGCATGATTGAGAAGCATGGTTTGTGCCACATAGGCTACTGATACTAATTAAAGTGCTTGTGCATGAATTTAGATATTATACAACTTTCCAAATTTACCTAACTTTTTCTTCTCTTGGCTTTACTTGCTGCTGACAAGGGGATCCAGGTAATTCGCTATTTTTTAGAGTTTATTTAGACTATGCCCTATACCCAATTCCTCCGTCCACGCCGCATCTGCACCCAAGATGAGGTGTTCCACACCAGACCACCTGAGATGTCCCCATTCTTTAGGGAACGGAGATTCCCCTCTCCCAGCATAGATGAGGCCCTCACTCGTGTCTCCTTGGTAACCTGCAGCTCTGCCCATGCTCCCTCTCCTAATAGCAACAGAGACAGGGTCCCCCTAGTCCTTGCCTTCCACCCCATCAGCCGTCGCATACAACACATAATCCTCCGAAATTTCCACCACCTCAAACAGGATCCCACCACTAGCCACGTTTTCCCATCTCCATCCCTTTCCGTCTTCTTCAGAGACCGTTCCCTCCGCAACTCCCTGGTTTACTCATCCCTTCCCATCCAAACCACCCCATCCCCAGGTACCTTCCCTTGCAACCACAGAAGATGCCACACCTATCCCTATATCACCTTCCACAACTCTGTCCAGGGACCCCGACAGTCCTTTCAGGTTAGACAGAAATTCACTTGCACTTCCTCCAACCTTATCTACTGTATCCGTTGTTCAACATGTGGACTCTTATACAGAGACCAAACGTAGACTGGGCGATTGTTTCATGGAGCACCTTCGCTCAGCCCGCTTGAACATACCCGATCTCCTGGTTACCGGACACTTTAATTCTCCTTCCCATTCCTACACAGACCTTTCTGTCCTAGGTCTCCTCCATTGCCAGAGTGCAGCTAAACGTTAATTGGAGGAACAGCATCTCATATTTCGCTTGGGCAGCTTACAGCCCCTCTCACTTCAGGTAGACCCGGCATTTCCTCTCTCTCGATCCCTCCCCCACCCAAATTGCACTAGCTTCTCGTTTTCATCCTACAAACAGCTAACAATGGCCTGTTTCCTTTATCATCGTTACTTTTTTTGCATATCTTTTATTCATTGTTCTTTATTTCTCTACATCATCGTCTATATCTCTCGTTTCCCTTATCCCTAACCAGTCTGAAGAAGGATCTCGACCCGAAACGTCACCCATTCCTTCTTTCCAGAGATGCTGCCTGTCCCGCTGAGTTTTTTGTGTCGCCAGCTTTTTGTGTCTATCTTTATTTCTGTAACATGTATTTGCACATGAGATTAATATTGCTTACTTAATTGAAATGCTCCACATTTATTTTTATATTGATCTTCAATGAGGATAAATGTTAAAATGCTTTAAAAAAAAAGAATATTTAGCCATTGGCTTTTTTTATTTATTAGCAATTGTTTAGTTATTAAGACAATGTACCGACAATGAAAACAATGGAATTCTTACATGTAACAGCACAATAGGCCTGTAAATACAATAAACATGAATAATATATAAACAAAAATTCAATAAATTATTAACTCCAGTACTATTGCAAAAAAATTCTTTCTTCCACAATTCATTGTTGAGGGTAGTATTATGTAGTGTTCAAGTGCCTGATGATTGTTGCGAAGAAGCTATTCTTGAACCTGGTGGTCACCGTTTTCAGACTCTTGTCTACTTCCCATTGGTAGGAGTGAAATGAGAGCGTGGCCAGGGTGTTGTGGGTCTTTGAATATACTGGCTGCCTTTTTGACATAGCGCCTCCTACATGGATCCCATGGATGGAGGGGAGATCACATCCTGTGATGGACCAGGCAGTGTCTGGCATCCTTGTGCAATCGCCTTTGTTCCTGAGTGTTTGAGTTGACTGTATTGCAACCAGTCAAAATGCACTTTACCATACACCTGTAGTTCAAGATAGTAGTCGTCGACATACCACATCTCTTCCATCTTCTAAGGAAGTAGAAGCGTTGATGAGCTTTCTTCATGATTATATCAATGCGCCTGGCCTAGGATAGATATGAACACTCAGGAATTTGAAGTTGTTGACTCTCTCCACAGCCAACCTGTCCATGAAGACAGGTTCGTGGATCCTCGACTTTCTCCTAAAGTCAACAATCAGTTCCTTGGTCTTGCTGACAGTGAAAGGAAGATTCTGCTCTGTTCTGACACTATTTCATCAGATTTTCAATCTCCCTCCTATATATGACCCATCATGACTGTTATTCGTCCAACAACGGCGGTGTCATTGCGACATTGTCACAATGTCAATGCTTGACCACAGAGTCATGGGTATAGAGTGCGTAGAGCAGGGGACGGAGCACACATCCCTGAGGGGAGTTTGTGCTGATGGTTATTGAGGAAGAAATGCTGCTGTCAATTTGTAATGATTATGTTTTGCCAATAAAGAAGTCAAGGATCACGTTGCATAGAGATGACAGAGACCCAGATGATGGTGTTGAATGCCGAGCTTCCGTCGATGAACAGCATGCTAAGCTGGAACTGCAGAGATTTAAGAGGATGTTGTGTTTAAGAATGAACTGCAGATGCTGGAAAATCGAAGGTAGACAAAAGAGCTGGAGAAACTCAGCGGGTGCAGCAGCATCTATGGAGCGAAGGAAATGGGCAACGTTTCGGGCTGAAACCCTTCTTCAGACTGATGGAGGATGGGCAGGGGGGCCGGGAAAAGAAAGGAAAAAGGAGGAGGAGGAGGAGCCCGAGGGCTGAGGAAGTGCTAGGAAGGGGAGGAGACAGCATGGGCTAACAAAATTGGGAGAATTCAATGTTCAGGCCACTCTACACCTCCATCCCCCATCAGGATAGTCTCAAAGCCCTCCGTTTCTTCATCAACCGGAGAAACAACCTATACCCGTCCACTAATACTCTTCTCCGCCTAGCGGAGCTGGTCCTTACCCACAATAACTTCTCGTTTGACTCCTCCCATTTCCTCCAAATACAAGGCATAGCTATGGGCACACGCATGGGCCCCAGCGACGCTTGCCTCTTTGTCGGGTACGTCGAACAATCCTTGTTCGAGATGTACCAGGGCCCTATCCCCGTCCTCTACCTCCGTTACATCAATGATTGCTTTGGTGCTACCTCCTGCACCCACACACAACTGACTGACTTCATCCGCTCCACCACTAACTTCCATCCGGCACTCAAATACATCTGGACCATTTCCGACACTTCCCTACCATTTCTTGACCTCACTATCTCCATCGCAGGTGATAGACTTCTAACCAACATCCACTACCAACCCACTGACTCCCATGGCTATCTAGACTACTCTTCTTCCCATCCTGCTTCCTGTAAGGACTCCATCCCCTACTCCCAATTGCTCCGTCTACGCCGCATCTGCTCCCAGGATGAGGTGTTCAATACCAGGGCATCGGAAATGTCCTCATTCTTCAGGTAACGAGGGTTCCCCTCCCCTACTATAGATGAGGCTCGCACCAGGGTCTCTTCCATACACGTAACACTGCTCTCTCTCCCCATCCCCACACTCGCAACAAGGGCAGAGTCCCCCTAGTCCTCACCTTTCACCCCACTAGCCGTCACATACAACAAATGGTCCTCCGTCGGTTTCGCCACCTCCAACATGACCCCACTACTGGCCACATATTCCCATCTCCCCCCCGTCTGTTTTCCGCAAAGGCCGCAGCCGCCATTACCCCCTTGTCAATTCTTCCCTTCATCCCGCACCACCCCCTCCCCGGGCACTTTCCCTTGCAACCGCAAGAGATGCTACGCTTGTCGCTCTACCTCCCCCCTCGACTCCATTCAAGGACCCAAGCAGTCGTTCCAGGTGCGACAGAGGTTCACCTGCATCTCCTCCAACCTCATCTATTGCATCCGCTGCTCCAGGTATCAGCTGATCTACAATGGTGAGACCAAGCGTAGGCTTGGCGATCGTTTCGCCGAACACCTCTGCTCGGTCTGCATTAACCAACCTGACCTCCCGGTGGCTCAGCACTTCATCTCCCCCTCCCAATCCGTATCCGACCTCTCTGTCCTGGGCCTCCTCCATGGCCAGAGTGAGCAACACCGGAAATTGGAGGAACAGCATCTCATATTCCGCTTGGGCAGTCTGCATCCCGGTGGCCTGAACATTGAATTCTCCCAATTTCATTAACCCTTGCTGTCTCCTCCCCTTCCCAGCATTCCCTCAGCCTTCAGGCTCCTCCTCCTCCTTTTTCCTTTCTTCTCCCTGCCCCCCCACCCTCCATCAGTCTGAAGAAGGGTTTGGGCCCGAAACGTTGCCTATTTCCTTCGCTCCATAGATGCTGCTGCACCCGCTGAGTTTCCCCAACATTTTGTCTATCTTTAAGAGGATGTTGCCACGTCTTGAGGGCCTGTGCTCTAAAGAGAGGTTGGGCAGGATCAGACTTTATTCCTTGGAGCACAGAGGGCTGATGGATGATCTTAGAGGTATATAATATCATGAGGGAAATAGATAGGCTGAATGCACAGAGTACTTTACCCAGAGTAGGGGAATCAAGAACCATATGTTTGTGAGAGGGAAAAATGTAATAGTAATCAAACAGCAAGGGAGAGCCAACAGTCAATCTGTCTTTTCGTCTTTTTTTGTTATTTTTAGTGTGTTTTAAAAGTATGTGTTAATGTTCTCTGGTTTGTTTTATTTGGGGGATGGGGGAGGGGGTCAATGGCAACCTTTCGTCAATCTGTTACCTTGCCGGAGATGCGATTGTTTTCCGGACCGTATTTTCGGTCACTCTGCAGCCTAACATCAGGGAGTTGGCGGCCTTGCTCGGGACTGACTTTGAGCCCCACCGTGTGGCCGCGGACCTACCCTCGGAGCCGATCACTTGCCTGGGATTGACGCTCCAACCGCAGCCTGCAGATTTCTACATCGGGGAGCTCGCAGTCTCCCGTGGAGGTAGATGTCAGGAAGCTCCAAATGACGCAGAAGGTTTTGACCAGCCCCGATCCGGGTCAGATCGGTGCCACGATTCCCCCCGATGCAGGAGCTTGATCGGCCCGACCACCGGCTATGGGGCCAAGATCGCGCCGTCTGCAGGCTGCGGTTGGAGCGTCAATCCCAGGCAAGTGATCGGCTCCGAGGGTAGGTCCGCGGCCACACGGTGGGGCTCAAAGTCAGTCCCGAGCAAGGCCGCCAACTCCCTGATGTTAGGCTGCAGAGTGACCGAAAATACGGTCCGGAAAACAATCGCATCTCCGGCAAGGTAACAGATTGAAGGGAAGAGATTTAACTTTTTTTCGCCTTCCATCATAGAGCGGAAAGTGGAGGAATCACTGTGATGGATGTTTATGTTAAAATGTATTTTGTATGTTCTGTTGCCTTTTATTGGTATGACTGTATGGCAAATGAAATTTCTCATATGTTACAAAACATACTTGGCTTATAAAGTATGTTTATGATAGGTAGCTTTTAACATGGGGTGGTGGGTATGTGGAATAAGCTGCCAGAGGAGGTAATTGAGGCAGGTAGTAGGCCCCCCTCGATCAAAACTGACCATGGGTGATGCATCCTAATTGTTGGCTGCTTGCTCCAAACCTCGGCTAGAGCAGTGTCGCTAGTGGCTAAAGAGACCATTGCGGGAGTGACAGTCTCTGTGGCAAAGGTCACTTTTGTGTGCGGTCTCTGGTCTGTTGAAGTTGCTGCACTCCTTTCTGTGTGCCCGCTTGTCTGCCGCTGCGTTGATCAGTTTATCTTCCCCCGTTTTGAGATGTTGGTTCAGGATACCTCTCCACCTCATGCGGTCAGCTGCAACACTCACCCAGGACTCCAGATTGAGCGCCTTCATATCTCTCTTGCAGACATCCTTGTAACGTAGCTGGGGGCGGCAGATGGTTCTCTTCCCAGATGTCAGCTCTCCTTAGAGGATGTCTTTTGGAATACGGTTATTCTCTATGCAGTGGACATGGCCCAGCGACCGCAGTCTGCGCTGCCTGAGTAGAGTGTACATACTGGGAAGGCCAGCGCGGGACAGGATCTCAGTGTTAGACACTCTCTTGCCAGGATATGCCCAGTATATGGCGGATGCTTCTAAGGTGGAAGATGTTGAGTCTTCTCTCCTGTCTGGCATATGTAGTCCATGTCTCACTGCTGTACAGCAGCATGCTGTTGACACAGGCATTGTAGACTGCTATCTTTGTCTTCACCGTTAGCTTTGGGTTTGTCCACTTCTAGTTGTTAGGCGGGCGAGAGTTGTAGCTGCCTTCCCGATCCTCTTGTCAATCTGTGTCCAAGGTTGTTGGTGATGATGGAGCATAGGTACGTGAACTGATGGACGGTATCGAGTTTGTAGTTGTCGATGGTTGTGACAGGTGGCGCCTCTGTATCCTGCCCCAGGACGTTCGTCGTCTTCAGGCTGATGGCCAGCCCGAAGTCCTTGAAAGCCCGATAGAAGCGGTCCATCAGTGATTGTAGTTCCTGCTGGGTATGGGACACAACTGGAGCGTCATCGGCAAACAACATGTCTCTGATGAGAGCTTCACGTACTTTTGTCTTTGCTCTGAGGCGGGTGAGGTTGAAGAGCCTGCCATCTGATCTAGTACGCAGGTAGATCCCATCTGTTGCAGTGCCGAAGGTATGTTTCAGGAGCAGTGTGAAGAAAATCCCAAGGAGTGTGGGAGTGAGGACGCAGCCTTGTTTGACGCCACTGCGGATGTCGAAGAGCTCCGAGAAGCTGCTATTGAACTGCACTGTCCCCTTCCTGTTGATGTGGAAGGATTCTGTCATGCTCTTTGGTGAGCAGCCGATCTTTGGCAGAGCCTTAAATAGGCCATCTCTGTTGGTGAGGTCAATGAAAGCAACATACAGCAGCGGGTAAATAATGTTAAAAATACATTTGGAAAGGTTCAAGGTTCAGTATCTATTTATTTGACAAAATTATGTATTGATACATGATATTTATGAAGGAACTTTTATCTACCTATTGATGCATGATATGTTTTAATGGAGCATTGTCCACTTGTCAACTCAAGGACACTTTTTAATATGGTAATCATGTTAAGTGCTGTATGCAGTATCTGTAGATACCCATAAGAAATGCAGGAGGATTTAAAAAAATCTGCCGAAGACTTCCAAATAGCAACTGTATATTGATGCTCCCAAAATTTGTATCCCACTCGGTATTGCTGTTAATTTGTGCAAAATATACTCGAATCATGCCACATTTGCAAATGTTGCTCTTTTATTGCCAGATGTTAACAAAATAAATGAAATATGCATTTATTTATCAGTGAAATTTGTCATTTCTTTGTGCTTTTTCTTATAGTTTCCTCTCTACACTGGCCTTTACCAATGCTTTCTTTCATGTAGAAAACACACAGTTCTTTCCATTTTCAAAGCAAATTAATATTTTAAAAAGCAGTTTCAATTTTTCCATGTTCTGTAGAAGGAAGGCGGCTTGACAAAAGCTAATAAGCACAAAATCAAATAAGTTGGCAGGAAAGGGTGTCTGTGGGAAAAATAATGATATAACAATGTCCCCACATTGTGCTGTCAATTTGTCTCTTAAAATGGAGGTGGGGTTGCCACCCAGCATATCCTTTTTCTGAATCAAATATCATTGTATTTATTTCAAAATTTATCACCTTCATATCTACACTCTGGTAGGGTATCCATTCGTGCTACAGCTTGTGGCAGGAAGAGCACAATGTGTTCACAAATTAAACCATGTTACGTAATTTAACTGAATGGTGCAGCTCATTGTACATTTGGTGTATCTTTACTAGAGTATACAGTGCATTCAGAACCCTTGACCTTTTCCACATTTGGTTACGTTACAGCCTTATTTTAAAATTGATTAAATCCTTTTTTTTATCATCAGTCTGTACACAATAACCCAGAATGAAGAAGTGATAATAGGTGTTTAGACATTTTTGCAAAGTAATTAAAAATAAATAACTGAAATATCACATTTACATAAGTATTCAGACCCTTTGCTATGACACTCAAAATTGAGCTTAGGTTCATCCTGTTTCCATTGATTATCCTTGAGATGTTTCTTTAACTTTATTAGAGTCCACCATGGTAAATTAAATTGATTGGACATGAAAGGCAAACACGTGTCTATATAAGGTCCACAGTTGACAGTGCATGTCAGAGCAAAAACCAAGCCATGAAGATGAAGGAATTGTCAGTAGACTTCCGAGACAGGATTGTGTCGAGACACTGATCTGGTAAAGGGTATAAAACAATTTCTGCAGCATTGCAGGTCCTGAAGAGCACAGTGGCCTCCATCATTCTTAAATGGAAGAAATTTGGAACCACCAGGAGTCTTCATAGAGCTGGCCGCCCAGCCATATTGAGCAATCGAGGGAGAAGGGCCTTGGTCAGGGAGGTGACCAAGAACTCGATGGTCAGTCTGACAGAGCTCCAGAGTTCATCTGTGGAAATGGGAGAACCTTCCAGAAGGACAACTATATCTGCAGCACTCCACCAATCAGGCCTTTATGGTAGAGTGGCCAGACTGAAGGCACTCCTCAGTAAACGGCACATGACAGCCCGTTTGGAATTTGCCAAAAGGCACCTAAAGGACTTTCAGAACATGAGAAACAGGATTCTCTGGTATGATGAAACCAAGATTGAAGTCTTTGGCCTGAATGCCAAGCGTCACGTCAGGAGGAAACCAGGCACACTCATCACCTGCCAATACCATACTTACGGTGAAGCATGGTGGTGGCAGCATCATGCTGTGGGGATGTTTTTCAGCGGCAGGAACTGGGAGACTAGTCAGGATCGAGGGAAAGATGAATGGAGCAAAGTACAGAGAGATCCTTGATGAAAACCTGCTCCAGAGTGTTCTGGACCTAAGACTGGTGTGGAGGTTCACCTTCCAACAGGACAACGACCCAAAGCACACAGCCAAGACAAAGCAGGAGTGGCTTTGTGACAAGTCTTTGAATGTCCTTGAGTGGCCCAGCCAGAGCCCGGACTTGAACCCGATCAAACATCTCTAGAGGGACCTGAAAATAGCTGTGCATCGACGCTCCCCATCCAACCTGACAGAGCTTGAGAGGATCTGCAGAGAAGAATGGGAAAAATTACCCAAATGCAGGTGTGCCAAGCTATAGCGTCATACCCAAGAGGACTTGAGGCTGTAATCACTGCCAAAGGTGCCTCAACAAAGTTGTAAAGGGTCTGAATATTTATGTAAAGGTGATATTTCAGTTATTTATTTTTAATTACTTTGCAACAATTTCTAAAGATCTGTTTTTGCCTTTTTATTATAGGGTATTGTGTGTAGATTGATGATAAAAATAAAGAATGTAATCCATTTTAGAATAAGGAATAATGTGGAAAAAGTGAAAGGGCCTGAATACTTTCTGAATTCACTGTATGTGTGCATGTGCTGGTTTATTTTATTTAGTTACAAGATATCACACTAGCTGAGCTATTTGCTTGGGGATTCAAGGGAGCAAAGCCTACTCAGTAATTTAAAAACCTTGGATTTCATGTACACCTTTCTGTTTGAAATATGGAAAGTGAGTCAGCAGTCCTCCATGCATATGGGATTTGATGTAAAAGAGATTGAGAGCAGCAAAACTTCACTCCAGTTTGCAATTTATGAATCTAATACAAAGTGATGCTTTTAATACATAAATGGATTGCAGATTTCCATCCATAATTTTATGAGCTGTGGTTAAAAGAAAAACGGGAACCTAAGAATTGAGGTTCATACTGTTGCTTTTGGAAATGTATTATCATGAAATAAAATCCAATAACACCACGTTGGTTACATCATATTTAAAACTTGACAGGACACTTCCCTTTATTCCTGCACAACTTTCCTTTTCACGCATTGCCGTGAAATTTAATCCAGAGTTGACTGAGCACCTCAGCGCTCCCAGTGGGCAGCGCAGCAGCAGAGGCTCCCAGCACAGAAAGCCACGGAGCCAACCCCGTCGGGCTGCCATCAATATGTCATCAGTGATAGGGGCAGAATTAGGACATTCGGCCCATTGTCTACACCGCCATTCAATCATGGATGATCTATCTCACCCTCCTATCCCCTTTCTCCTGTCATCTCTCCATAACCCCTGACACCCGTACTAATCAAGAAGGTAGGGGGAGGCTGCTGAGTAGCCGTGCTCATCCCGGATGACCAGAGAGCAGAGGATGGAGCCTGCGACAACACTATCATTAGTTGACTAAGCTCATTGCATATCAATCAGATAATAGACCTCTTAGGTCACACTACAATCCTTAGGCTTAATACTTTTTCTCAAAACTTTCATAATGCTGCCAAAAGTCAATATAGCACTACAGCCTCCTACAGAATGAGTCAGTTACTGCATATTTTATGTCAGAAGGTGTACTGGGTGAATGCTGGTCGACGCAGACTCGATGGGCCGAACGGCTTGTGTCTGTATCCGCTCTGTATCTCTAAACATCTAACGTTTTGTTTAATTATATGGAATTCCTTCTGGCTTTACAGTTTCTGATTGTACAACTCCAGCACCAGTGATCTTATATGTTTGTCTTAAATAGGTCTTACAGCAATGTGGGTTAGAGAATTGTTGGTTAAATCTTGAGATTTTCAAAATCTTACTCTTTGAAATGTAGCAAGCAGTTTATTTTGTCAGCTATACACTTATAATGTTTGTTCATTTAATTGCAGACCACCTGTCAGCAGAGCTGCTCCTCAACCAGAGAAACTGCAAAAGAACAATATTACCAAGAAGAAGAAAGTAGTGGAGGTAACATAATTCCCAGCGCTGCTCTTGAGGAGATTTGGTAACTTTTGATGTATCAATTGCTGATAAGATGTTAAGCACCATTGCATTAACATTGAACTCCTGAAATTCAGTTGTGATGGGGATATTTATGATGCAACATTTTTCATCTAGCTGTTGATCTGTAAAGAATACTTGATTGTTTTAAATATTTCACCTAATTGTAACCCAGATTGAAACACTTGTCTTTGCTTAGGCTCATGACTTATAGAAATAATAACTTTTTTTTAATTCAGTTTTGAGGCTCTCCCTACAGTTTGTACATTTCCAATGGGGTTCTTGATAACGCACAAATTCATTTTAAATCAAATGGCGGATTAATTAAAAAGATTTGTACGCTTCTATTACAACAAGTGTTCATGTAGTATATTTTTAGCATAATTAATATGGATTAATCTATCTTGCCATAATATGCAAATCCAGGATTGCTGGAGATTGAGCTGCTCTCTGCATGCACTTTCTACCAAACCCCACAGAAACGTGCAAAGATTTATTCAATAATATCTCTCAAACTTGTAACCACTTGTAACTTCTTGGAAGTAACTCAAACAGGGCAATCTACCACCAAATAGCAGCTCTGACCTGAATTTATTCACAGTATTTATATAGCTGCTGCTGTTAAGTCCAGAGGTTCATTGACTTTATTGTTGTCAGATTCCCCATCGATGGTGGGGAATCTGGCAACAATAAATCCAATGAACATCTTGATGTAATGGTGAGATTGTTATTGCCTGGTATTTGTGTCATCCAAATATTTATTGCCATATTACCAGGTCAAGCTGCTCTTACTGTAGAAATGTTTCATTATTTGAATAATAACAAATGGAATTAAATGTTTCATTTTCACAAACATTGTCGTACGGAACCTATGATGTGGAAAATGCTTTTGATAAATCAGCGGAAGATGGTTAGGCTTGAAATACCACTCTGAAAAATAGATGCAGTAAAATCAGAAACTAGCATTTTTGACTAACAACACTCAGAGGTTTTCTAAAGTATTTGGTGTGACTCTTGCCAATGATTCTTTTAAAACCTGGATTCCCTTTGATTACTTCCATTAAGGATTCAGGTACCACACTTGGCAAAATTCTGTCTTGTAGTTGAGGACAGTCACTCTCACCTCTCTTACGGGATTGAGTTCTTTTTTAGATTTTTTTTCCATAATTCGAAAAGAGCTGCAATGGAACAAATTGGCAAAATCAGCGTATAGCATCAATGAGATTATTAATGAATAAGTCTCCCTTGATTGCCCTTTGCTGATGCTTTATAGCAGACGATTTACCAAAATAGGATTTGCTTTTCTGTTCAAAATATACACATAATTTCCAGACTGTCAGATAAATGCCTGTTTTATAGCTGAGTATGTCTTAAGCACAACAGTTGGGATGCATAGATCTACTCCCAACTTGTTCCTTAGATTTATATTAGCTACAGAAAAAAAATGCCTGAATGACTAGAGCCAGTTCTACTTCTCATTTAACTTAACTCAATTGATTCAATTTTTTTGCCTTAGCCTTTATGGAGGGGAATTCCAAAGATTCACAACCCTCTTCAGTCCTTAGTGCACACCCAGCCTTAACATGTATCAATAACCCCTGGTTTCAAATTCTCAGATACAGCTTCTCAGTGTCCACCCTGTCAATCAAATACCTAATCGTGTTTGTATCAATGAGATCTCCTCTTTGTCTTTCTAACAACAGTGAATGCAAATTCATCTTGATTTCTCTGCATATAGCCACCCTAATCCTGATATTGAATCCTGCCAATCTATACAGCACAAACTCCAAGACAAGCATATAATTATCCCAGGCAGCCTTGTTCCATTGCAGCTTGCAATTTGTCTACGGCAGACGTCATCTCACAGGCCCTATATTCATCAGTAGATTCTTTAGATAAATAGGACACCTATGTCAGACTCCTCTTTATTGACTATAGCTCTGCCTTCAACATCATAATCCCACCCATACTCATGTCCAAACCCCTGGTCCTAGATGTCAACACCCCTCTCTACCACTGGATCCTCAACCTGATTCATGGATCACAACAGTGAGGATAGACAATAAAACATCTTCCAAGATAATTCTCAACACCAGTGCCCCATGGGGATATGTTTTCATACCCCTGCTATATTTTCTATACACCATCTCCATGTGTGCAGAAGACACCACTGTGGTGGGTGGATCTTGAACAATGATGAGTGAGATCTATAATCTTGTACCAAAATGGCTAGTTCTGATATAACCAAGAAAATCAAATTATCTGAAATTGTTGCTTTCTGAAACATGTAGTTGGAAGGAGAGAAGTCTTCAACTGGAGATGCTTCTTTCCAAAGTTGTTGCCTAACTACTCAGTGTTTCCAGCATGTTCTGTTTTTATAAGTAAGAGAACAATGAAACTTGGAAGAGCAGCTATAATGGCTGTGCGGAAAGGATTTTGTACCCAAGTGTTCAGTGAACTAGTCCAAAATTCCTCAGTGAAGGTATTTATATTTAAAAAATATACTCCTAGAAATTTACATCATCTTTTAATAAATAACAATTTTTCATTTTTAGGAATTTGTGTTGGAACATGTTTTTGGATATAGAGGCTTTGACTGTCGCAACAATCTTCATTATCTCAATGATGGAACTGATATTATTTTTCACACAGCAGCTGCTGGCATCGTTCAGAATCTGTCATCAGGTAAGGCATTGAATATAGTATTCTGATAAAGCTTTTGACGTTAGTGTAAGCTGCAATTGCATTTGGGAATAACACTTGGTCTTGGTGTCCCGAATGAAGATGGTTGTCAATCTTGAAAATTTACAGCTTCGACAATATATATTTTATCACTTGGTAAATTAGTATTCTTAAAACATTTTTTTTATTGCTTTCTTACTAACAATGCCATATGAATCATGTGTGTAGTGACAAATAAACCACAGAATCATTATAGCACTGGAGGCTGAAGCTTGCCACTTTTTTTCCACATTCCTCACAGAACTTCATCAATGCACACACCACACACCCCTATCCCGTCTCAGCAAAATATCTCTTACCGAAATCTTAAATCTGTGCTCTGGACCTTGTATCATCAGTAAACATACACGGCCTTATTGTCTATATTTTCAAATCTGTTATGTTGTACATTTCTGTCAAATCTTTTTTCAACCTTTGCTCCAAAGAGAACAATCACAATTTCTCCAATGTAGCCTACAGTTAAAATCTTCAACCTGAGTTCATTCTATTCTACATCCTGTCAAGAACCTACGCATTCTTCCTAAAGTGTACTGAGCTGAGTTGAACACAATTTTGTTGTTTTTGCCTAACAGAGTCTTGGAGTAATACAGCATGGAAAAAGACTATTTGGCCAAACTCATCCACACCGATCAAAATGCCATCTAAGTTAGTCCCTTTTGCCCCTTAGCCCTTTAAACGTTTCCTATCCTTGTACCTGTCCAAATGTTTTTTTTAAATGTTGGCCTCATCCACTTTCTCCCGTAGCTCGTTCCATATATATGCTATATCTCAGCATGAAGATATTTTCCCCCAGGTTCTTCTTGAATGTTTCCTCTCTCATCTTAAACATACTAAATGCCCTCTAGTTTTTGATTCCCCTTTGCTTAGAAAAAGAGTGTTTACTTTCACTGCTCTATTGCACTGAGGGTTTTTTTGTGCACCTCTAAGTTCATCCATCGGTTTACTATTTTGCAAGGAATAACATTTTACCTTGCCCAGCTGCTTTCTATAACTCAGGTCCTCAAGTCAAGGCAATATTTTTGTAAGACAGATGCACTCCATCCAACTTAATGAGTTATTTCCCTGGAGCAAGGAAACCAAAACTATACACAATAATCCAAGTGCATCTTCATCTATGTCCAGTACTAACCACATCATGTGAAAATTCATATCCTCAATGTCCTGTCTTTCAAAATAATTATCTACTTCCACACTATGTATCTACAGCATATCCCCGGGTCTTACTGTTCACTCTAAGATCTACCCTGGTTTGACTTCGCAAAATACAAGACTTTGCACTTATCTGTATTTAACGCCATTTGCCATTCCTCAGCCCATTTACCAAGCTGATCAAGATCCTGTTTCATTGTCTATTATACCACCTATATTAGTGTCATCTGCAAACGTACCAATCGTGCCTTGTATATTATCATCCAAATCATTTATGTGAATGACAAACAATAATGGGCCCCAGCACTGATTCCTGTGGCATAGACCTCCAGTCCAACAAACAACCTTCCACCATCACCCTCTGCCTCTTACCATCAAGCTTATAAATGTATCCAAATAACTAACTCTCCCTGGATCCCATGAGATCCAAGCTTTCGGACTAATACGTGGGACTTTGTCAAAGGCCTTGCTGAAGTCCATACAGGCAATATCCACTGCCCTGCCCTTATCAATCCTCTTAATACCTCTTCAAAAAATCTTGATCAGCCGCTTTTAGTTTATGCACATCTTTGTCTTTGCACTTGTTGCCTCCGCTAGCTAAAATCTATATTTATGAAGCTCAGGATTCCATATGGTTTGCTAACTACAAAAAAAGTCCTGTCATCTTTAAAGGTTAGTACATACTTAATCCCCTCTGTTCCTCAACACTTTTAAGCCATGCCATTAAGACTATATTGCCTCTCTTCATCCCTTCCCCAATTTGCATCACCTCACACTTCTGTGTACATCCATTTTGCATGTATTTGCCTATTCTGTTCATCTATCTATGAACATGCAGTTATTAGAATCATCCTTACTGTTTGCTAAACCATCAAATTTTTTAACATCAGCAAATATTGAAATGTTAACGTGTATTCTAATATTCAAGTCATTTTCTCTGACCTTATCATTTAGTTTCAGACTCAAAATTAAGACCGAGTCTCTTTGATAGATCTGGTATTTTCCTCCCACAAATAATATCCTTGGCAGGCATTATCCGTTGCACAAGTAATTTTTCAAATCATTTTATTATGTTTCCTTCTATGAGTCAATTATAATTGCAAACAAGTTAATAAACAGATTTTAAAGCAAGCATTATTTTTATTTATGTTTGCTGATTGGATTGCTTATCTACGACATGATATTTTGAGAAAGTTACTCACACGTGGTGCAGTATACACAAGAACAGAAATGAGCCAGATTGTTCTGATGTTCATTTAGATTATACTGAGCTGTATTTTAACTCCATCTGCCTATCTTGTCCATGTAACCTTTATTAATTTCAAATTTCTCTAATTCAGTTTGAAAGTTTTAATTGGCCCCATGCCCAGCTGCATTGGAAGAGTTTCATACTTTACAAAATTTCATAATGTGTTCAAATATAGACACATTGTAATCCATATAGATGTTATAATGCTGAGGCAATTGTGATTTCAGCACATAACTTTATTTTTCTGTTGTATTTCATTTGAAATGATTCTGATCAGGTCTGCAAAGTTTTTATGTGGAACATACAGATGACATACTTTGTCTGACTGTCAATCAACATCCAAAATACAAAAATGTTGTGGCAACTGGGCAAATAGGTAGGTCAAATTACTAATTCAACAGAAAAGTATCGCACATCATAATTATTGGCTACCTTCATGCATAATTTAAAATTTGTCCAGCAAATTTGTTCTATTGTAATTCATACAATAATATTTGTGCATTTAATGATATTTGTAGGTCTGTATTGCAAATGAACAAAGCCTTACTGGGAATGTTATGACTGTGAAGCAACAAGTTAGCTACTGTAAACACATACTTTAGAAGCATAAAAATAGGGCCTTTGGCTTGCAATGTCTGGTCCAGCAGTAAATATGTTCATGGCTGATCTAATTCTAACTGTAATTCTACATTCCTGCATTCATTACTCAGGTTTATTCCTTAATAATCAAGGGTATGAATCAACTTCTGTCTTAAAATATTCTGCTGCCTTTTAAGAAAGAGAATTCAAATGACACACATCCAATGAGAGAAAACTTTTCACCTTATCTGTCTTATAGTCATGGATGGAAATAGGCATTTCCTTACTGAGGGCAAATAGTCGCTTCAGCCTAACTTGTTCATGCTGACCACAATGCCCATCTAAGGCATTTATCTGCATTTTCCCAATGTCCCTCTTAACCTTTTCTATCCATCTACCTATACAAATGTTTTTTAAACATTGTATTGTACCAGCTTCTATCACCTCTTTTGGTAGCTTGTTCATATACCTAGCATCTTCCGTAGAAAAAAAACATCCCCACAGATTCCTTTTTAAATCTTCCCTCTCTCACCTTATTTATATGCCCACTAGTTTTAGACTCCCCTACCCTAGGATAAAGATTGTGACTGTCCAACCTATCTATACACCTCATGATTTTGCACATCTCTATAAGGTCATTCCTCAGCCTCCTTTGACTCAGGGAAAGCTGTCCCAGCCTAGCTAAACTCTCCCTATAACTCAAGCCAAACATTCTTAGTAACATCTTTGTCGATCTTTTTTGCACCATTTCTAGCTTAATAACATCCTTGCTATAGTATGTTGACCAGAACTGTACACTGTTACATGACACTCCAACTCTTGCACTCAGTGCCACTGCCGATGTCACCTTCACCACCCTGTCTACATGGGGATACTTTCAGCGACCAATGTACTTGTACCCCTAGGTCACTCCGTTCTACAACATTTTCCATAGCTCTCTGAAAGTAACAGCATGAGTGATAAAGAAGGCATTTGATATGCTTGCCTTCATCAGCTGTGGCATTGAGTATAAGAGTCAGGAAGTCATGTAGCAGCTTTATAAAACATTGGTTAGGCTACAGGGTGCCTACATTTGGATTACTGTGTGCAATTCTGGTTGACCTATTACAGGAAGGAGGTGGATTTGGGAGAAGAGGTTCACCATAATGTTGCCTAGATTAGAAAATATTAGCTTCAAGGAAAGGTTGGACAAACCTGGATTGTTTTCTCTGGAGCATCGGAGACTGAGGGGAGACCTCATGGAGGTTTATAAAATTATGAGAGGCATTGATTAGGATAGACAGTCGGAATTATTTTTCCAGAGTAAAAATGTAAAATATCAGGGCCCATAGCTTTAAGGTGAGAAGGAGAAAGTTTACTGTTGTGTGGGTCAAGTCTTTTTTTCCCCCCCCCCCCAGTGGAAGGTGTCTGGAATGCACTGGAGGCAGATATGATATTGTCATTAAAGAGGCTTTCAGATAGGCAGCTGAATATGCAGCGAATAGTGAGGCCCGGCAGAAGGGATTAGTTTAATTTGACATAATATTCTAAATGTTATATGTGCTCCTCTGTATTTGCTCTTCTCATTCCCACTGACTACAGGGTGCCTATAATATAATCACATCAAAGTGATCACCCCTTTCCTCTGAATCAGTCTAAAGAAGCGTCCAGACTTGAAATTTTACCTATCCATGTTCTCCAGGGATACTACCTGACCGTAATACTGTGACTCCTAATTCTAGATTCTCCCACATGAGGAATTATCTTTTTCACATCTACTCATACAAGATTGCTCAGGACCTTACATGTTTCAATCAAGTCACCTCATGCTCTTCTATACTCCAGTGGATACAAACCTGGCTTGTTCAATCTTTCTTTATAAGACAATCTGTCCATCCCCAGCTGCAGGACTAGCCCAAGAAAAGTCCATTCGGCTCACAATGTCCATACTAGCCCTCCGGATACCAGTCCCTTCAGCCCACAACACTCGTACTAACCCTCCAAAAAACCCCCTTCCCCAATGGCCCCTGCCTGAAGCCCTCCCCCGGCTGCAGGACGCTCCCCTCACCGGCCCCGCCTGAAGCTGTCCCCTCTGCCGGCTACAGGACACTCCACCCCCCCCACCCCCCCCCCCCCCCCCGCCGGCCCCTGCCTGAACCTGTAACCGGCTACAGGACGCTCCCGCTACCCCCCACCTGAAGCCGTCCCCCTCCTCCAGCCACAGGACACTCCTGCCAGACCCCGCCTAAAGCCGTCCCCAGCTGCAGGACGCTTCCCCACCGGCCCCCGCCTGAAGCCGTCCCTGACCCCAGCTGTAGGATGCTCCTCCCCCAGCCCCCGCCTGGTGGGGGAGTGGCAGCGGTAGTGCTCCCTCCCCCTCCACCAGCCACCGATAGCCCCCGCCTGAAGCTAACTGTAGTACACTTTCCTCCCTCCACCCCGACAGCCCCCGCCTGAAGCTGTGCCCCTCCCCTGGCTGCAGGACGCTGCCCCCCCCCCCCCCGACAGCCCCCGGCTGCAAGACATTTGCCATCCCCCTATCCCTGTCGCAGGACGCTTCCCCCCCCCCCTCCGACAGCCCCTGCCTCAAGCCGTCCCCCTCCCCCAGTTGCAGGACGATTGCCCCCACCCCCCGGACAGCCCCACCTCAAGCCGTCACCCTCCCCCGGCAGCAGGATGCTCACTCTCCCCCCCCTTCAACCCCCGACAGCCCCTGCCTCAAGCCGTCCCCCTCCTCGGCTGCAGGACGCTTGCACCCTCCCCACAGCCCCCGCCTCACGTACAAAGAACGGAGAACAATCAGTGATCCTAATATCATGATTGATGAGAAGCATCATGATCGGGCTCTGTTGTACATTCAAGACCTGCTTGAGAATTACAACTAAAAAAAATGGCATTCTTTAATTTGCCACGACCAAGAAATGGAAGGATGCACCGTGATGATGACAATCAAGAATTGCTGCAGGAATTGCAATACAATAGAACTGAACAACAGCAATTTGTGAGGAGAATGAACCTCTGCTGACGGTTGAGCAGAGAACAGTGTATGACCAGGTGTGCAACTGCTTGAAAAAGAAGTTTCCTTCAATGTTTTTCATTGATTCACCAGGAGGAATGGGAAAAACATTTATCATCAATTTGATCCTCTCCAAAGTTAGAGGTCAAGGTGATGTGGCTATTGCTGTAGCATCCTCCAGGATAGCAGCTTAATTAATGCCTGGTGAAAGAACTGCACATTCTCTATTCAAGATACCCATCCAAGTGACCGAGGATACATTCTGCAACATTGAGAAGAACTCTAAGATGGCACGTTTGATGAGGCAAGTGAAACTCATTGTTTTGGATGAATGCCTAATGATTAGGAGGGAGAGCTTTTGAAAAGGTGGACAGAATTCTTCAAGATGGACCGACACTAAGCCTTTTGGCGGCATTCTTACCATTTGTTGTGGTGATTTTCGACAAACCCTTCCTGTAGTGAAAAGGGGAAATGATGCTGATGTTGAAAATTCCTGCATCAAGAAATCCTACTTGTGGAGACTTTTCACAAAGTTTCAATTGCAGAAGAATATGCGATTGAGAGTGGGAGAAGACAACTGACTATTCTCAATTTTTGTTGAAAGTTGGAGAAGACGAGATTTTTAAGAATGAAGATGATAAAATTGAAATGCCAGAAGACATGGTTCTATCAGCAAAAACACTGGAGGATTGTATTGATTTCATCTATCCCCCATTTGACAATCCTGTAGAATTATTCTCTGACAATTGTATCTTGGTTCTGCACAACGATACGATGATAAGCATCAATTCTCCATGTATCAGACGCTTCCCTGGAATCATTAAGTAGTACTTTTCTTTCAATGCTGTCACTGAGGGAACAAATGCTACTCGCCTCCAAACAGAATTCCTTGATTCACTCGAGATCGCTGGACAACCACCACACAAATTGGAGTTGAGAAAAGGATCTCCGATCATGTTAATGACATAATGAGAAACTTGGAACCCCGAAAGCTATGCAATGGAACAAGGATGATTGTGGAAGAACTACACAATAATCTGATCGTTGCAAGAATCAACATAGGAGCCTTCAAAGGTGACATTGTTCTCATTCCTCGGATAATGCTCAATTTGACAGAAGGCGAAGACATTCCCCTTCAGCGGAGCCAATTCCTGATTAAGTCAAGTTTTGCTATGACGATCCATAAAGCGCAAGGACAAACCATGGAGAAAGTGTTAATATACCTCAAAAAAACATATTTCTCCATGGACAACTATATGTGGCTCTTAGCCGAAGAAAGGTGAAGGGAAATGTCAAAGTTTTCCTGAAGCATGGAACATCGACCAAGAATGTTGTCATTAAACGCGAGCTTGGTTGAACGATGACTTCTGAGGTAAATTCTCAGATTTTCTTCAAGTTAAAGTTTGGCCACTCAATAATGTCTCTATGTTAAAATTGTGTCTTTTTTTTCATCAACAGCAAAGAGAAACCGAGACGCAGTGAGGGCAGAACGCAACAAGAGATGCAACAAGAACTGAACTGAATAAATCTTATCTTTAACGTTTAAATGATTGTTATATTTTGGGTGGGAATGGGAGGGAATGCCTGCGCCGCCGGAGAGCTGCTAAGAGTGGATGGGGGGGTTGAGGGGGGATGGAGTGAGTGCGTTGGGGGGGGGCAGTGGAAGGGCAAGGAGTGGTGAGGGGAGGAGGGGGGATCAGGAACCCCTCAGCCGTGCCGGCACAGTTGGGGGCTATGGGTGGGTGATTGAATATTGCGTTGGGGGACCAGGCCTCCTATGCGACAATGGAACCCAACGGGTCCCACTTAGTCTAGTCTTCTTTAAAATCCTTCCAGTGCATCTACATCCTTCCTTAAATGTGGGAACCTATACTGTTTTGGAACTGTCAAATCCAGCACAAGAAACTAGCATTGGCTGAACAATAAAAAATACGGAAAAATACATGTTAAGTAAATCGAAACAGTGTTTCATTTAACATCTCGTATTTACATTATCACAAATATATATATTTGACGCATTTCACACATGACATTATACTTTTCTGTGATATTTCATGTGATACCCTTCCAACAGTATGAAGAAACCAGCATCTCTCTGGAAACATAAAATACTAAAGTCAGAACGACTGTAAACATTTAAACTCTGCATGAGCAAAACCAACGTTTACTTAACAGCAAATGCATTTTTCACCTTGAAGTTTAATAGACCATTTTGCATGATACCCCGTCCAGTTAAACAGTGCATAATTTTGTTTACCGGGACCACTATTGTGGGAAATTCACTTCTGACATAATAAAATGTCTATTGTTACGTTTTTCCTCACAAACCAGGTGTGTACAAATATAAATGCAAATTTCTGTGTCCTTTTTGTATGTCAGCGGCTCAAATATTGGCAAATCTATAGTAACAAGCAAGGGAAATTTGTGAAAAATACACAAAATGATCATTCAAAATTATTTAACTGGCATCAGTAAAACCTTGTGAAATGAATGATCAAGATGGTCTACCAATAGCTGAGAAGATGAAATATACAGTAAGGATTCAAGGAATATAATTTCACCTTGGCTGTATGTAAAGGCGTCATCATTGAGAACGTGATTGCAGATGGAATAAGGTTTGAATAGATACTTTTATACATTTTCCAGTATCTTAGTACCAACTAAGTGCTAGCAACACCAGCATTTGTTGCCCATCTCTGATTGCCCTTTATTAACAAGAGTGAGCAGGTTACTTGAGAAGGTGACGGGATTGTTTCAGGATTTATACTGTGATGATTTCCTAATCTGGATGATGTGCAACTTAGAGGGGAACCACATTTACAAGTACCTCATCCTTCAAGATGATAGAGTTGCTATTGGAGTAACCTCAAAGAATAACTGCAGTGGATTTTGTGCACTGATTGTGGCAGAATGAATGTTTATGGTTGTAGATGAAGTGCAGATTAAATGTGCTGTTTGTCCTGGATGGTGTGAGCTTTCTTGAGAGTTGTTCAAACTGCACTCATCCACTCTAGTGGAGGGTATTACATTGCTTTACTGACTTACATCTTGCAGAAAGTAGAAAGGCTTTGGGGCATCAGGAAGTGAATCATTGATCATAGAGTACCCATGAATCAATCATCATAGAGTAAGCACGCATGGTACAGCAGGCAGTGAAGAAAGCTAATGGCATATTGGCCTTCATTGCGAGAGGATTTGAGTTTAGGAGTAAGGAGGTTCTACTGCAGTTGTACAGGGCCCTGGTGAGACCACACCTGGAGTATTGTGTGTAATTTTGGTCTCCTAATTTGAGGAAGGACATTATTGCTATTGGGGGAGTGCAGCGTAGGTTCACCAGGTTAATTCCAGGGATGGCGGGACTGACATATGATGAGAGAATGGGTCGACTGGGCTTGTATTCACTGGAATTTAGAAGGATGAGAAGGGATCTTATAGAAACATATAAAATTCGTAAAGGATTTGACAGGCTAGATGCAGGAAGAATGTTCCCGATGTTGGGGGAGTCCAGAACCAGGGGTCACAGTTTAAGAATAAGGGGTAGGCCATTTAGGACTGAACTGAGGAAAAACATCTCCACCCAGAGTTGTGAATCTGTGGAATTCTCTGCCACAGAAGGTAGTGGAGACCAATTCACTGGATGTTTTCAAGAGAGAGTTGGATTTAACTCTTAAGGCTAAAGGAATCAAGGGATATGGCGAAAAAGCAGGAACGGGATACTGATTTTAGATGATCAGCCATGATCAAATTGAATGGCGGTGCTGGCTCGAAGGGCCGAATGGCCTTCTCCTGCTCCTATTTTTCTATGTTTCTAAGGTGTAATGCCATTGAACGTCAATTCTAAATTATTAGAAATCCCTTAATGGAGATGGGCATTGCCTGGCATTTCTGTGTGTGAATGTCACCTGCTACGTAAATGTTGTCTTGGTCTTGCTGGATGGAGATGTGAACTGGTTCAATCCTTGAGCAGTTACAAACAGAATTGAACATTGTGCAATCAGTGAACATCTCA
Source organism: Okamejei kenojei (assembly GCA_035221665.1). NCBI lineage: Eukaryota > Metazoa > Chordata > Chondrichthyes > Rajiformes > Rajidae > Okamejei > Okamejei kenojei. The sequence continues at coordinate 81,828,218 of CM069138.1, forward strand.
ATTTGCTTAGTACATGTTGCTAATTTTTGCACAGCAAGATCCCATGACTGTGAAATTACCAGGTAATCTTTTTATATTGATAGAAAAAAATATATCAATTCAGACTTGGAAACCCTTGCTGATCTTCATCAGATAGTTTTGCCTCGATATTTTACTTAGTGAACTCCATATAAACATATTATTAGCTATTGAGCAACCTGTAAATGTGATAGGCTAGCCTGCAAGCATATTTGATTCACTGATTGCTTATGTAATATATATGAACAGGGATCTAAATTTTGGAGTAAAATATAACGTTATATATCTACTTCTCATCTCTGGACAATGCTCCATGACTTTGGTCCAGCTCCTGAACAATGACAAAATGTTTATGCTTTCCAAGATGTTTAATAATTACAATCCCTTTATGTGAATCAAGTAATAAAGCAGGCTGACCATTGAAGACAAGTATACCAGCAAATTATGTTAGACGTTTCATTAATGGTGCATTATAAGAAAAAGGAGATGCAGAATAATATGGTCAATCATTTTATAGGACTCGAGTTACAGTATGTTTTGTGGAAATTTAAGTATTATTAAAGTTTCAATTATTTATATCTATAATGCAACAATTATATAAATGCAATGATTAGTGTTCAGTCATCGTACAATTAAGATGTATAAAAGATATAGCAATTACTTTGAAACTGACATTTATTAAAGTCCAGATCCTACAATAGTTTCATCAATGTAATATCCAAGTCATTATTATTTTAGCTCAAAACAGACTTTTGCTTTTTTATTAAAACGCATTTTACCTTGTGTTCATTATGCTTTTTTTGTCAATATTTCTTTGATACTGTTGTGTAATGATTCATCATGTGTGGGTACAGTATATCTTGGATCAATATTTCTTCATTTGCAATTGCTGTCTCAATGCAGGTGATATTACAGACACATCAGGTAAGGCTATCGGCCTTTGCATCTTTCCCCAGCCCTTCATTGTCTTTATTTTTATTTGTGCAGCTTCGCTGATCCTCTTGTCATTGTGAAACTAATTATGTATTTGCACACAGTGCAGATACATGTGGTTGTGCAGCCAATGGTTTTGTTCAATTTGTTCCTATGCTTAGTAGTAGAACGCATTAGGATAATAAAGATTCAGTTTATGTTTCTTATTGAGTTAGATTGGTAGAGTGTGAATGTATTGTAGCAGATTGGAAGCAAGCAATTAATACAAATATTCATGTGCTGGTAAAAATGGCATTCATGTTTTCAATGTATTTATTTTCCGTTTTCTTAGTTTAATTTTAATGCATATAATATTTCAATTACCAGGAGCAACTCCATCCATTCATGTGTGGGATGTCATAAGCAAGCAGACACTTTCTATCCTACGTTGTTCTCATAATAAGGGTGTCGGTTATGTTAACTTCAGTGCCACAGGCAAGTTGCTGTTATCAGTGGGTGTCGATCCTGAACATACTATCATTATTTGGAGATGGCAAGAAGGTAAATTTTAAACAATATTATAATTGGTATGGTTTTTTTTTTTCATTCTCCATAGCCACTGACCTTCATTTATCATATAACAAATTAATTTAAGCAAATAATACGTAGATACAGTACCAATGCCATGTCATCAACGTAAGAAATCTTGTCAAAAAATGTATCCTCATTGTTTTTTTAGATCTGCTTGATAGATTTTTAAATGAATCAACAAGAGCAATCTGGGAGGTTGCTCATCAGGTAATGTTTCCAGATTTTTGATCTGGATCCTCAGTACAAATGATAGGCATGTCTTTTTTTATGTTCGTCTTATTGAGTCCACACACAAGATTACAAGTTGTTCAGCCAGAGCTGAACACATTTCTCAGCATCTGCATACAATGGTGTCTGTCTTGTCGCTTCTTGTGCGTGGTGGTGGAAAGATTGGTGGAAACAGGGCCGCAACATGAAGGCTCTTTCCTTGACCCCTTTTTTATGTTTAGAGATACAGTATGGAAACAGGCCCTCCAGCTCACCAAGTCCACACCGACTATCAGTCACTCGTTCACACCAATTCTATGTAATCCCGCTTTCTCATCCACTCCTTACACATTAGGGGCAATTTACACAGGCCAATTAACCTACAAACCCACACGTCTTTGGGATGTGGGAAGAAACTGGAGCAACCGGTGGGCACTCACGCGGTCACAGGGAGAATATGCAAACTCCACCTGAGGTCGCAATCAAACCCAGGTATCTGGCGCTCTCAGGCAGCAGGTATATGTTCTTATAGATATTTTAAAGTACCTTTTGATTATAAAACTAATTTTAACTTCAACCATGAAACCTTACAATGCAAGAGAAAATCGCAAAGATCTTAGGCCTAGAATGGAGAAACAGCCTTAACTAAAATATTGAGGCCGGCTTTAGAGTAAGAAAGGGTTTGACCATTCCTGACTTTTACCAGGAATTGTAAACATTCCATCTTTCATTTTTAAATTACGTAATTTTTTTAATGGAGAAAATGCAGCCTATGGTGTAGAATAACATACACACGCATACTCATATGCACACACACACATCCACACGTACATACACATCCACACATACCTACACTCATACCCCCACTCATCACACACACCCCTCCCACATACACACCCAGAAATGCACACAACCCTCCATATACACACACACGTCCCACCCACACACGCACCCCCACACCGCTCCCCCCCACACCCACACAAACCTCCAAATGCATGCCTCCTGCACACGCCCCCACACAAACCCCCATACGCACACCCCAACAGAATTGAGAACATTCAATGTTCAAGCCCAGAGGATGCAGACTCCCCAAGCGGAATATGAGGATCTGTTCCTCCAACGCGGTGTTGCTCACTCTGGCCGTGGAGGAGGCCCAGGACCGAGAGGTCGGATACGGAATGGGAGGGGGAGTTGGAGTGCTGAGCCACCGGAGGTCGGGTTGGTTATTGCGGACCGAGCGGAGGTGTTCGGCGAAACAATCGCCAAGCCTCCGCTTGGTCTCACCGATATAGATCATCTGGCATCTGGAGCAGCGGATGCAGTAGATGAGGTTGGAGGAGGTGCAGGTGAACCTCTGTCGGACCTGGAAGGACTGCTTGGGTCCCTGAAAGGAGTGGAGGGGGGAGGTGAAAGGACAAGTGTAGCATTTCGTGCGGTTGCAAGGGAAAGTGCCCGGGAAAGGGGTAGAGCGGGAGGGAAGGGAAGGATTGACAAGGGAGTTGCGGAGGGAGCGGTCTTTGCGGAAGGCAGACGGGGGGAGATGGGAAGATGTGGCGAGTGGAGGGGTCACGTTGGAGGTGGCGAAACTGGCGGAGGACTAGTTGTTGTATTTGCCGGCTGGTGGGATGAAAGGTGAGGACCAGGGGGACTCTGCCCTTGTTGCGAGTGGGGGAATGGGGAGAGAGGGCAGTGTTGCGGGGTATGGAGGAGACCCTGGTGCGAGCCTCATCTATAGTAGGGGAGGGGAATCCCCATTCTCTGAAGAATGAGGCCATTTGTGATGACCTGGTGTGGATTTGTATTTGTGAAGTGTGTTTGGAAGTTTTTCTAAAGGTGCTGTTTTGATGAAAACTTTTAAAGTGTCACCAACTAAAGAACAGACAATATAACATGTGGTCATGTGTAAGGAGACAGGATTTATTTGTAACCCCTGAAAAATAATATTTGTTTGTAAAAATATAAAACAATTATCTATTGTGCATAACATGTTTGCTTTAGTTAGATAATAGACAAGAAAAGATTGTTTCAAGTATAAACTTTTTCTGTTCCACCTGAAACCAAAGATTTACAGAAATGCATAGATATAACAAACTTGGTTCACTAATGAAGTATTGATTTTCTTTCATTTTAGGTGCCAAAGTTGCTAGCAAAGCGGCCCATAGCGAGAGGATTTTTGTGGTTGAGTTTCGTCCAGATTCGGACACACAATTTGTATCTGTGGGGGTGAAGCATATAAAATTTTGGACCTTAGCTGGTGGAGCATTGCTTTCAAAAAAGGGGATTATTGGGACTGTGGATGATGCGAAGATGCAAACCATGCTATCTGTTGCCTTTGGTGCAGTAAGTACTGTTTAGAATTTATTAAAGAAACTGATACATGCACATATTTGGAAGATAAAGTTATGTTTTCTTCTAGGTTTTCTAATGCAAAACTGATTTTACAAGAATTCTTCAGCAGGAGCATTGATGTTGTGTTTCATACAAAGTTTTAATAAGCTATGAAATAGATTAAGTAGCCTATATCTATGTGCCGGTCCACAAAACTACTGTATTTTGCCACTTTATGGTCAGTCATGTCATAAGGAATAGGAGTAGAATTAGGCCATTTGACGCATCAAGTCTACTCCACCATTCAATCATGGGTGATCTATCTTTCCCTCCTAACCCCATTCTCCTGCCGTCTCCCCTCTGACATGTGTGTACTCTTTCTCCATTATAAATTTTTTTTTGCACTTTAATTATGGTACTGCTTGTGTAAACTTGTCATACTGTATCTATACACTCCATCTACCATTGATGATGTAGCTCCTCAGTTTCGTCTCTAATTGCAAAATATGCTCCACCCTCCCTCACCCCCCACTACTTTCTGATCAATTTGGCCTTTTCTGTTGCCTGATTGACATAAATAAGCCATGTCATCGGTGATAGAAGTAAAATTAGGCCATTCGGCCCATTGTCTAATCCACCATTCAATCATGGCTCTCCCTCCAAACCCCATTCTCCTGCCTGCTCCCCATAACTTATGACACCACTACTAATTAAAAATATATCTATCTCGTCCTCAAATGTTTGATACATATCACTATTTATTTATTTATTAATTTAATGATTTGTCCGTATTCTAAGCCGAACAAAGGCATTGTAGACATAGCTCATATCTCATGGCACATAGACATGGCTCCCAGCCGATACTGCATAAACATAGCTTTAGACAAGGTATGAGCTTCAGTGCAAATGTAGGCTGGTTTATATTGGAAACTCCAGTGATATCTTTAGAGACTCTCTTGTTACTAAAACAATTAAGATAGCACGCTGATGGCATGGCTGTCTAAATCCAGGTGAGCAGGTTACACATCAAGGAACAAATTGGAGACTGATGTCAGATGACAATCTTCCAGCTTGTAATGTAATCATGCATATTCATGTATATGTTAATGAGTTGGTGTTGTATATAAGCAGGGAATGTTGGGTAATAAATCTCTCTCTCTCTCGTGATCCAGGCACCTGTGTGTAAGTTGTTATTCATTCTGCCATCCGGAAGATAACAAAATTGGCGATGAGGATAGAGTTTGTGAACTCATCCTTTAAATACAGTGCAGGACTGTTTTGCAACACGCAGTATTGTTTAACATTTTAAACAGTGAATACGGAGTTGTGTCGCAGTTGTTTGCGAGCTGGACATGATAGGCCGCAGATCCTCCTCTGCAGGGGACTGTAGTTTAAAACAGCAGCTGTAAAAATCGGCGAGAGTTTGTCAGGCTATCTCTATGTGAGACGTGGCAAGATGTCGTCCTTGGAATTGTATAACATGTTAGACTGAGGTTTTTTTGTCAAGTTCCTTAAGCTGAATAGCCTTTGTACAGCTAAGTTTTAGGTGAATTGTTACACCAGAACAGACAGGAAATCGGGGTTTTGTACGGACTTAAAAAAAAAAAAAGAACAACACGATGGCAACGTACACGGGCTGCATCGGAAACCTTGGCACATTTGACAATAGTAGAAAGCCGTTCACGGCAAACAACATAATGTAGATTAGTGGTGAAGGAGAGATAGTGACTGAAACAAATAAGGCCATTTGCAAACGCATTAAAGCGATTCTGCTCACGGAGATCAGTCCTGATGTGTACGGCACACTTGCGAATCTCCTTGCGCCCATAAAGGCAAAAGACGTGCCATTCAATGACATTATGAAGAGGTTGGAGGAGCATTTCAACCCAAAGCCTCTGGAAATTGCAGAAAGCTATACATTTGGCACTAGAAACCAGAAGCAGAATGAGACAATCAATGAGTTTATTGCTCCCTTGAAAAACTTAACTTTGCATTGTAACTTTTGAACCTTTCTTGGACGCGCACTACGCGACAGATTTGTTTGTGGTCTAGTGGATGAACAATTTCAGTCCAAACTCATGAACACTCCAGATCTCACATTCGAGAAAGCATGCAAGTTTGCTATCACAATGGAGATGGCATCAAAGAATGCTCGCGAGTTTCGTCCACCACGGACTGCAGTGGCCGTTTACTGTCACAAGGCAGTGCCTATGTCCACACCAAGAGGCACCAAACCAAAACCAAAGTATGGCAGGGAGCTGTGTTCAGCCAATTGTTATCGTTGCAACAGTAATCACACATCCCAATTTTGTTAGTTCCAAATGGCCAAGTGCTATAACTGCCAGAAGAAAGGCAATATCGCCTCAGCATGTCGGGCCAAGCTAAAAGCAGGAAACCAACAATCTGCGGGAATCAAGCGACAACACCAGAGAGGAGTTCATAACTTGGAGATTAACCCAGATGGAAATGAAGTTGGGTTGTACACCATTTATGCAACCAATATCGATAAGCCAACAAGGCAAGGACTTTTGAACAAAACTATTGATTAATGAACAGTTAATTGTTCGGTCATGAGCAAAGATCTGCACGAAACAAAGTTCCCACAGATACTATTGTTTGAGAGTAAGGTCAAGCTGAGAACCTACTCGGGCAAAGTTTTGGGGACATGTGGACAAATGAACTGTAAAGTTCAGCATAATGGTCAGTCTGTAACACTACTGTCAGTGGCCAGCTACAGAAATAAACCAACCCTCCTTGGAAAGGATTGGCTGAGTAGAATAGAGTTAGACTGGAAGAACATTTTCAGGGTCGGTTTGTCCAAATCACATCTTGAAAAAGTCAAAAGCAAACATGCAAACATTTTTGCTGACAGTTACATGGGAATAACAGGGTACTCTGCACACATTCGACTTAAGCAAGATGTGAGACCTGTGTATTGTAGACCAAGACCAGTATCATATGCACTAAAGCAACAAGTGGAGGAAGAACTCAACAGGTTAGAGCGGAATTAAGTACTCGTGAAGACAGACCAGAGTAACTGGGCAACGCCAATTGTGGCCGTGCCCAAGGCCGACAAAACTGTTCGACCATGTGATGACTACAAAGTCACAATCAACCAAGCCGTTGATGATGAACAATATCCGTTACCAACCTCGCAAGATCTGTACGCAGAACTTAGCGGAGCAAGAGTCGTCATTGAACTGGATTTACTTCAAGCTTACGCCCAACTCAATGTCAACAAGGAAAGTCAGCAGTACTTGACTATCAACACACATAAAGGCTTGTATTCATATACAAAGCTGCCCTATGGTGTGAAATCCTCCCTGAAATTTTTCCAGTCTGTTATGGACAAAATGTTACAAGGCATTCGCACTGCGTGTGCAACCAGGATGACCTACTGATATTCACAGAGGCATGATAGAACATCTGGAAATCCTTGAGCAAGTTCTCACACTGCCATAATGTCAAACTGCGACAAAGTAAATGTGCATTTGCGTAGTCAGAGGTGGTCTACCTGGGACTCAAAGTAGATGCCGACAGACCTCGCCCTGTGAAGGCGAAAGTTGAAGCAATAGTGAATGCTCCAAAACGCAAAAATGTGTCAGAGCTACGATCATTCCTTGGGATGGTGCAGTTCTATGCACGATTCCTTCCAGATTTAGCAACTGTGCTAAAGCCACTACATCATCAGCTACAAAAAGATGTGAAATGGACGTGGGGAAAGGAACAGCAATGTGCATATGACATTTGCAAGGAAAACTTGACAAGTGACAAATTCCTTGTTCACTACGATACGACATGCGAGATGAAACTTGCTTGTGATGCTTCAAGTTATGGTGTAGGTGCAGTGATCTCCCACGTAATGAATGACAGACGGGAAAAGCCTATTGCTTTTGCATCCCGCACCCTATCACCGAGTAAAGGTAATTATGCACAGATAGAAAAGGAAGCACTCAGCATTGTGTTCAGAATCAAGAAATTCCATCAGTTTCTTCTCGGCAGACCATTCACCCTACTGATCTTCTGGTGATACTTGGTCCCAATTCAGCTATACCTTCCATGGCAGCATCAAGGATGCAGCGCTGGGCAATTTTGCTGTCCCTGTATGACTACAAGGGTGAGTACAGAAGCTCCAAGTGCAATGCAGTTGCAGATATGTTGTCCCGGTTGTCCCATGAGAACTCTGACGTGGGAAGTGAGAACTCAATCTATACACTGCAAGTTGTCAATGAAGACTTTCCGGTGACGGCAACAGAAATTGCAGCAGAAACAGAGAAAGACACAGTGCTGAAGTGCGTCTATGAACCAACATTGAATGGTTGGACTGAAACCGTTCGTAAAGGTATACCTTTTAAACAAAGGTAAATAATAGAAGATGTTCAGATTCAGATTCAGATTCCTTTATTGTCATTCAGACCTTTCGGTCTGAACGAAATTTGTTACCTTGCAGTCATAACATGTAACAAATTAAAACAAAACACACAATAAACACATATTTAACATCCACCACAGTGAGTTCACCAGGCACCTCCTCACTGTGGTGGAAGGCAAAAGTCTTAAAGTCTTTGTCTTTTTCCCCTACTTGTTCCCTCTCTGTACTGAGGCAATCCAGGCCTTCGATGTCATCGTCCACTAGGCCCGCGGCCGAGCCTCCGAAGCCAGGCCGTCACCGCCGCCGTTGCCGGAATGCCGGAACACCACCACAGCTCCCAATCAGGATCGACCACGGGAACACTGGAGCCGCCGGAGCTCTGAAGCCGGGCCGCGGCTGGAGCACCGCTGGAGAGCCGCTGGAGCGCCGAAGCCCCGAAGCCGGGCCGCCGCTGGAGCACCGCTGGAGAGCCGCTGGAGCGCCGAAGCCGGGCCGCTGCTGGAGCAACTGCTGGAGCGCCGAAGCCCCGAAGCCGGGCCGCTGCTGGAGCACCGCTGGAGAGCCGCTGGAGCGCCGAAGCCCCGAAGCCGGGCCGCCGCTGGAACACCGCTGGAGAGCCGCTGGAGCGCCGAAGCCGGGTCGCTGCTGGAGCACCGGTTGAGGGTAGATATATAAGAATTACAGGTGAATTACATTCTAAAAAAGTAATCCTTATGAATATATATGGTCCTAATTTTGATAACCCATTATTCTTCAAGAAAATATTTAACAATATCCCTATATGCACTCAACATTATCTAATAATTGGAGGTGATTTTAATTGCACCTTAGATAATTATTTAGATAAAAGGGGTTTTCCTTTTCATTGATGATCTAAGTCAAGTACACTTATAAATTATTTTATTAACACAGCAAATGTTAAGGCTATCTGGAGAACAGATAACCCATCTGGTCGAGAATATTCATTTTTTCCCCCTGTATTCAGAACCTATTCAAGGATAGACTATTTTTTAATAGATTCAAAACGAATCCCATTTACGTATGACTCAAAATATCATAATAGTATTATCTCGGATCATGCTCCATTAACATTTAAGATAAAATTAAAAGACATAACTATTAAAACCTCTAACTGGAGACTCAACCCCCAATTATTAAATGATAAGGCTTGTTATGATTACTTGGTAAAACAGATTAAATTATTTTTTGAAACTAATGACAAACCAGGAATTTCACCATCACTGCTTTGGGATACATTTAAAGCATTTATGCGTGGTGCGATAATATCAGCACAAGCATACTTTAATAAGGAAAATCGAAAGACTCAACAAAAGTTGGAAAATGAAATAAAACAATTAGATATTGAAAATGCAATATCCCCTTCAAAGGGGCTAAGTAATAAAATTGCATCATTAAAATATAAGCTAAATAAAATATATTCAAATCAGATTATTAAACTTTTTCAACAGACTAAACAAGTACACTTTGAATTTGGGGATAAACCACAAAAATTACTCGCACGCCAGCTTAGAAAATTAGACGAGGAGAAAATGATACATAAAATTAGATCTGAACAAGGAGAAATATTGACTTTACCAAAAGATATCAATGATACATTTTTACAATATTATCAAAATCTTTACTCATCTAAACTAGCAGGACAATCAGATGGAATGGAAACATTCCTACAAGAATGTCTTATTAATAGTTTGGATCAGGAAGGTAGAGACTTGTTAAATGCTGATATATCAGTAAAAGATATTGAAGAATCAATTGGATCATTAAATAATGGAAAAGCCACAGGCCCTGATGGCTTAAGTGTTGAATTTTATAAGAAGTTTTATGATCTGATCTCTCCATGTTTACATATAATATATAAATATGCTTATGAACAAGGAAAGTTACCAGAATCATTAAATGAATCTACAATTACACTTATCCCTAAAGCTGATAAAGATTTGGAAGACCCTGGGTCATACAGAGCAATAGCTCTTTTAAACACTGATCAAAAAATACTAACTAAAATTTTATCTCGGAGGCTACGTTTAGTGATTAATTAATTAATACATCATGACCAAACAGGTTTTATCCCAAAACGCTATTCATCTTAGAATCTGAGACGTCTATTCAATATCATATACTCAAAAAAAGTGAATGATATTGAGGGTACGCAAAAAGCTGGAGAAACTCAGCGGGTGCAGCAGCATCTAAGGAGCGAAGGAGATAGGCGACGTTTCGGGTCGAGACCCTTCTTCAGACTGGTCAGGGATCAGGGAAACGAGAGATATAGACGGTGATGTGACGAGAGATATAGACGAGATATAGATATAGAATGATATTGAACTAGCTGTCATATCCTTAGACGCTGAAAAATCATTTGACCAGGTTGAATGGCCATATTTATTTAAAATAATGCAGAAATTTCAATTGGGGGATAGATTTTCCAAATGGGTAAAAATCATATACTCAAATCCAACTGCAAGAATATTAACAAATCAAATGTTATCAGCAAAATTTAATCTCTATAGGGGTTGTCGACAAGGATACCCGTTATCACCATTACTATTTGCTCTGGTAATAGAACTATTAGCCGAAATGATTAGATCAGGACCAGAAATATATGGATATAATACCAAAACTACAACGATTAAAATATCTCTATACGCATATGACATCTTAATTTATATCACAAAACCGGAGATTAGTATTCCCAATCTACGTAATGTTATAACTAAATTTGGCACATTTTCTGGGTATAGAATTAACTGGAATAAAAGTGAAATTATGCCTACAACTGGAATAAAATTAAATATATTAGAACAATTCCCACTTAAAATAGTCACGGATAAATTTAAATATCTAGGAATTAATGTATCTAAATCCTATAACTGTCTATTTAAATATAATTACCCTCAATTGTTAAATAAACTAAAATAATATATTTTATATTGGAAAACACTGCCTATATCAATGATCGGTAGAATAAATGCTATAAAAATGATTTTTTTGCCACAATTGTTATATTTATTTCAAGCCATCCCTTTATATCTCCCTAAAATATTTTTGAAAAAAATAGATACTTTGGTTAATAGTTTTATTTGGGACTATAAAAATCATCGAATATGTAAAAAACATATGTAAATCTAAAATAAATGGTGGACTCGCACTACCAAATTTCTTATATTATTTCTGGGCAGTTCAGATTAAGAATATGAATTTTTGGTTGGTAAATTTAGATTATGAGTCAAGCTGGCTAAAATTGGAAAAGGAAGACTGTTTGCCTTTTGATGGAGGTTTGATTCTTTTTGCACCAAGGGAAGTACAAAAAAAAACGTATGGTGATAACCCGAAAATTCATAGCAATAGACATATTTGGAAACAAATAGTTAAGACCCTACATATGGATAATTTGTCACTTTGTTTGCCAATTATCAATAATCCTTTGTTTAAGCCCTCTGTATTGGGCAAAGGGTTTAGACATTGGAATGATTTAGGAGTTAAAAGGATAGAACCCTTTACAAGAAAGGAAAATTTCTTTCATTTCAAGAGTTACAGAATATCTATGGATTGCAGTCAAATAACATATTTAGGTACTTACAAATTAGAAACTATATTAAGTCAAAGACTATAAAAATAGAAAACCAGGATTATTAGATGAATTGTTTAATAAACACCCAAATACAGAAAAATTAATAGCGCATATATATATATATACAATACTATCTTGGATAGGGAAATCCCAACTTGGGAAATATATCGACAAACATGGGAAAATGAAATAGGTTTATCTATAACGAAGGAAACCTGGGAAGAAAGCCTACAACGTATACATCGTTGCTCATTAAATGCTAGACATATATTGATACAATTTAAGGTATTAAACAGATTACATTATTCAAAAACGAAATTAAATAGACTTTATCCTAAAATTTCTCCTATTTGTGATAAATGTCAAAACCTGGAAGCTAATTTAACGCATAGTTTTGTAACATGTAGAAAACTTAATTATTATTGGACAGAAATCTTTAGAGTTATCTCTGAAGTTCTTAAAATTAAACTGGACCCAGATCCAAAATTAATAATATTAGGAGTTCCGGATTCAAATCTAATATTAACAGTAAACCAAAGAAATTTCTTGGATTACTGTTTGATAATAGGGAAAAAATTAATATTGAAATTTTGGAAGGGAACATTATCCCCCACAATTAAAATGTGGACAGTGGAAATGATGGAGTACTTCTAATAAAAATATTATAACAGAAGAAACAGAGAAAGACACGGTGCTGAAGTGCGTCTATGAACAGACATTGAATGGTTGGACTGAAATCGATAGTGGGTTGTACTCAGTTCTGAACTCAGAGCAGAAGCCTTACATAATCGACGCAATGAATTATCATGTGACCAGGGATGCATTAAGTGGGGTTACAGAGTGGTTGTACCAGAATCTTTGAGAAACAAAATTATGAATGAACTTCATGCCGAACATCCTGGCATAGTAAGCATGAAGTCAATTGCCAGAAGTTTTGTATATTGGCATGGTATTGACAGTGACATTGAGTCACTTGTGAGCAAATGCAGCGTCTGCCAGAATTGCTGGAGTAAACCACCAAAAACACCACTGCAACCCTGGTCATGGCCAAGTAGACCTTTTCAGAGCGTTCATGTAGATTTTTGTGAAAAGGGTAGACAATAGGTACAGGAGTAGGCCATTTGGCCCTTCGAGCCAGCACCACCATTCAATGTAATTATGGCGATAATTAATCAGTACCCCGTTCCTGCCTTCTCCCCATATCCCCTGACTCCTCTATTTTTAAGAGCCCTATCTAGCTCTCTCTTGAAAGCATCCAGAGAACCTGCCTCCACTGCCCTCTGAGGCAGAGAATTCCGCAGACTCACCACTCTTGTGAGAAAAAGTGTTTCCTCGTCTCCGTTCTAAATGGCTTACTCCTTATTCTTAAACTGTGGCTCCTGGTTCTGGACTCCCCTAACATCGGGAACGTTTCCTGCCTCTTGTGTGTCCAAGCCTTTAACAATCTTATATGTTTCAATGAGATCCCCTCTCATTGGTCTCCTAATCAGGAGTTTTGGTCTCATAATCTGAGGAAAGACATTCTTGCCATAGAGGGAGTACAGAGAAGGTTCACCAGACTGATTCCTGGGTTGGCAGGACTTCCATATGAAGAAATCTGGATAGACTCGGCTTGTACTCACTGGAATTTAGAAGATTGAGGGGGGATCTTATAAAGACTTACAAAATTTTTAAGGGGTTGGACAGGCTAGATGCAGGAAGATTGTTCCCGATGTTGGGGAAGTCCAGAACAAGGGGTCACAGTTTAAGGATAAGAGGGAAGTCTTTTTGGACCGAGATGAGAAAATCATTTTTCACACAGAGAGTGGTGAATCTGTGGAATTCTCTGCCACAGAAGGTAGTTGAGGCCAGTTCATTGGCTATATTTAAGAGGGAATTAGATGTGGCCCTTGTGGCTAAAGGGATCAGGGGGTATGGAGAGAAGGCAGGTACAGGATACCGAGTTGGATAATCAGCCATGATCATATTGAATGGCGGTGCAGGCTCGAAGGGCCGAATGGCCTACTCCTGCACCTATTTTCTATGTTTCATCCTTCTAAACTCCAGATTATACAAGCCTGGCTGCTCCATTCGCTCAGCATATGACAGTCCCGCCATCCCGGGAATTAACCTTGACCATGATTACTTTCTGCTACTAATAGATAGTCATTCCAAATGGATTGAGGTTAAGCATATGGGGTCAAGCACTACTACTGAGTATACCATAGATGAGTTGAGATCCGTTTTTGCATGCCATGGTTTGCCGGAAGAACTTGTTTCTGATAAGGGGCCTCAGTTTCGTTCAGAACGGTTCAAAGAGTTCATGCAGTGGAATGGTGTAAAACACACACTTGTTCCCCCATACCATCCAGTCTCCAACGGGGCGGCGGATAGATCTGTTAGAATTGTCAAAGATGCTCTCAAGAAACAGGTTTTGCAGGGTAGTTCAAAGATCAGCATGAAACATCGTTTGGCTAGTTTCTTGCTGAAGTACAGAACCACACAACACACAATGAGTTACTCATCACCAGAGCTGTTGATGAAGAGAAGGCTAAGAATACGCCTAAGTCTAGTTCAACCCAATTTAGCCTTGACAGTTGAGCAAAAACAGTTAAGTCAAAAATGCCATTTTGACTCCCACAAAAAGGAGAGGTACTTCACGCCAGATGAGCAGGTTCTCAGTCCTCCCAACAAGTCCAGTCGAGACAAATGGGATGTTGGGAAAACAGTGGAAGTGTGTGGAACAAAAAGATACTTAGTTGATGTTGGAGATAGGATCAAAAGTGTTGAACAAATGATTCCAACCAAAGATTAACCAAATACTGATCATGAAGTCCTAATCCCTGAGTTTTTATCTGAAAGTGAGTTGAAGGAGACCACTGTGATTGAAACACAAAGTTCAGTTAGTACCGATAAAGAAACAGATTCCTCTGGTCAAAGTCAGGGTACTAAATCAGAGCCCAACAAGTCAACAGTTGAGTCAACACCTAAACCTGTTACACCTGTTTCTGTTAGACGTTCAGGCAGGATTCGTAAACCAGTAGTCAGGTTAGGTTTGTAAGTTAAATAACTCACTGCACAAGTGAAACAAAAATGTGTAGATATGTAAAATAAATATTATTTTTATCATTTAAAATTTCATGAATACTGGTTTAAATCAAGAATCCAACAACAAAATTGTAACTGTGTATTTAGATTTAATACTTTAAAAAAGGAGAGGAGTGTAATGTATTCATGCATATTCATGTATATGTTAATGAGTTGGTGTTGTGTATAACCAGGGAATGTTGGGTAATGAATCTCTCTCTCTCGTGATCCAGGCAACCTGCGTGTGAGTTGTTGTTCATTCTGCCTTCCAGAATATAACACAGCTCAAGAATTTATCTGTTTTATTCCATGAGACAGCCTCAACTACAAACAGTATACCACAAATATCTTCACAATATAATCCTTTTTTAAACATTTTTTTAATAGAATAATCTTACTTTCTCTGGTGCCATAAATGGGGATGTGTATGTCTGGAAGGATCACGTGGTAATCCGAGTTGTAGCAAAAGCCCACACAGGACCCGTGTTTACAATGTACACAACGTTAAGGGATGGCTTGATTGTCACTGGAGGCAAGGAAAGACCGTAAGATCTTTTGTTATTTATTTTACTGATGTTATAACTATTATAATAGAAGTACAGTATTATTTTTAAACTGCTTCTTAGTATTTGACAGAAGTATGATTATATTATGAATATCTTGATTTTCATAAATCATCTTCAGGATAGTACATGAGAACATATGAAATAGAAGGTGGAGTAGGCCATTTAAACCCATGTGTTTCCTCATTATTCATTAAGATTGTGACTGAATTTTAGGTCAATGTCTTTTTCCTGTACCAATATAATTTGCCCTGATGTCCAAAATGTGCTCATCTCTTTCTTGAATACACTCAATTTCTGAGCCTCCAGAACCTTCAAAGAATAAGTTAAATTCTGGGTGAAAAAATATTTTTAACATCAAAGTTGAATGGCCACCCCCTTTTATTAGATCATCATTCCTGCTTCCTGACATCCTGGCCAGAAGTGACATCATCCCTGTAATTATGCTGTCAAGTCCTGCTGGAACTGTGTATATTTCAATAGGAGGGTATTATTATTTTTTAACCATTAGAGAAAATGTGTATGTTGGGTAAAGTAAGCGGCTAAGCACTTCCTTCAATCAATAAAGCAGTAACTCAGTGCACTCCTCACCTTTAACAAAATGAAGTATTCCGACCATAGGTGAGAAGCTTGTGACATTCACCAGGATCTGTTTCTGACGAGCCTGCTACCTGTTAGCCCGTGGGAAGAGCAGTATTTCACACATAAAAACCACCAACGAGCTAGCATCCCACCCTAGGCATTACCAGTTCCTATGTTACCCCATTGTTCTGCTCTAGGCTCTACTTGCTGAATGACATAGACATTTATATCTAACCTGCACCTGTCCTTGTTAAGATCTAATAACTCCTTTTCAGGCATCCAGTTCACAACAGGAAACTTGTCAGAGATTTAATTTGAAGCAGAGTGGAAGAAGGTAACTACACTTATTAAGTAAAGAGACCTCAACATTCAGAGTCCAGTCCTTTGAATATCTATAGCTTGTAGTTATCAGCCAAAACAACAGGTGATTTTGCATTTCTTTCATTTGAATGCAGGGTGAGATGACATTTTAGCTATTTAAAAAGCCAACTCTGCATATATAGGACTTAGTCATATAGCATGGAAATAGGCCATTTGGCCCATCCTACCACACTGACCAAGATGCCCCATCTACACTAATCTCACCTGCGTGCATTTGGCCCATATCCTTTTAAACCTGTCCAATGTTTTATGTGATTTGCTTACGATTGAAATGGCGAGGAAAGGCCTACCAAAAATTGTTTGCATTATGTGAACTGCACATTGTAAAATATGAATAATTAAATAATATAGAATTTAAAGGTTTGATTTTCACTGAATAGTTACTGCTTACTCTGACTTAATGTCACTTGCATATAGGCCTAGTCATCTTCGTCTAGACAAATGGAGTAGACTATAATCTAAAAGATTTGCTTGAATGAACAGTCAAAAATGAAACTTTAAAATCCTTTTAAGAAATTTGATGAATTATGGTTGATTACATTTTCTGTTAATATCCTGTTTTGAAGCTTGTTATGGTCACTTTTTGGTTTGTGCGCAGTCTATCGCATGTCTCTAATTTCATTTCCATTTGTTTTCTGTTTGCCATTTAAACTCAAATCCCATAACAGAAGCATTTCCAGATCAAGGGTGCCAAACACGTTTCAAGTCTGATAAATATAACCACATCAAACAATGATTTTTTTTTTAATTAAAAAATGAAAAATGTTGCTTTGGCCTACAAATATTATATGCTTAAAAATCAAGATATACCAAAACGGTATTCCTCATATAACCTGAGACGATTATTCAATATTATATACTCAAAAAGAAGTATTAACAAAGACCTAGCAATTATTTCGTTAGATGCTGAGAAAGCTTTTGACCAGGTGGAATGGCCCTATTTATTTTCGGTTATGGAAATTTTTCAACTGGGCGAGAAATTTAGTACATGGGTAAAACTATTATATACTAATCCAACGGCTAGAATATCAACAAATCACATGTTATCAACTAAATTTAGCTTATCTCTGGGCTGTAGACAAGGATGTCCGTTATCCCCGCTATTATTTGCACTTATAATAGAACCATTAGCACAAAGTGTGAGGTCACATCCTGAAATATATGGGTATAAAACTAAAGATACTGAAAATAAAATCTCCTTATACGCAGACGATATATTAATTTACATCACAAAACCTGAATTTGTATCCTTAACTTATTAAATTTAATAACTCAATATGGCTCGTTTTCAGGATACAGAATTAATTGGAATAAAAGTGAAATTATGCCAATAATGGAAAGTAATCCACATATACTACAACAATTCCCTTTTAAAATAGTAAATGAAAAACTCAAGTATCTTGGAATTTATGTAACAAAGAGATATACTTTGTTTAAATCTAACTTTCCGCCTTTATTGAACAAACTACATAAGAATATTTTATACTGGAAAACATTACCTATTTCAATGTTGGATAGAATTAATGCGATAAAAATGATTTTTCTCCCGCAATTACTGTACCTTTTTCAATTAATCCCGATATACCTCTCAAAACTATTTTTAAGAATGTTGACTCTATAGTCACCAACTTTATCTGGGATTATAAGAACCACAGAATAAATAAAAAATACTTATGTAAATCAAAAATAAATTGAGGTTTAGCACTACCAAATTTATGTTATATTATTGGGCAGTTAATATTAAAAATATGAATTTTTGGCTGGAAGAACTGATAACAAACCAACCAGATTGGTTAAAAATGGAAAAAGGAAGATTGTTTCCATTTGAAATTGGATCGATTCTATAATATTTGCTAATACTAAGAAAATTTAATGCAAAAAAACCTATAAGAAAACCCAATAATAGACAGTGGAATACGCTTTTTTACAATGGAAACAATTAAAAAGACGCTAAAATTGGATTGTTTGCCACTATCACTTCCCATTTGAAAACAATGAATATTTTGCAAATACATTTAAACCCTCAATGAATGGATAAAGGTTTTTTATAATAATTGGAAAATATCCCATCAACGGAAATTAGACAGATTTAAGATGAATTAGGCGATAAGCTCAGAAGTATGGGAGGAAACAATACATCATTTCTGCTACATTTCAGGAACTACAACAAATTTATGCATAATTCATTCAAAATTAGACTATAGATAAATGTACAAATCTCAGAAGATTTGACTATCACTAATTGTCAAATACACGGGATTATTAGAAAATTTAAGATAAGACATGTTATTAATATTACTATGATTTCTGATCCAAAGAATACTTGAAATAAACGGACCCAACTAGTTACAGAAAGAATTGATATCTTATATTTAATAATATTAATTTATTTTGGGGATTAATGTGGAATACAGAAACCCATGACGGAATTGATTATGGATAGGTTAGATCATGATTTGGAAAATGATTTACTAGGCCATAATAGGGCGAAGACACTGAGGCCTGAATATGAATGGATGAAAGCTTACAACATATACATCACTGTTCTTAAATGCTAGAAACACTCTTTAATACAATTTAAAGTTTTACATAGATTGCACTATTCAAAAACCAAATTAAACAGAATTTTTACATGTGAATATTATAGAAGTTCCCCTATTTGTGATAAATGTCAACACTTAGAGACATTATGCTAATCTTACGCATACTTCCAATTATACAAAATAATTAACCTTGATATGTATAACAGTATCAAATTAATTATATTATATTTTTATCGGAAATTTCGGAATTTTGTAATTACCATTTTGTCCCTGATTCTAAAAAAATTAATAATATTAGGAATACTAGAACCAAATCAATTATTCACAATGAACCAAAGAACTTTTATTGATTATAGTTTAATAATTGGGAAAAAATTATTATTAAAATTCTGGAAAGGCCCTATAACCCCCACAATTAAAATGTGGACAATGGAAATGTCGGAGATCCTACATTTCGAAAGATTAAGATTTGTCTTAATGGACAAACAAAAACTATTTATAAGAATATGGTCCCCATTTATTGAACATTTGAAGGGGCAAATTGGTTCGGCACGAGAACCTGACTGAAACCTGAATTAAGGAATAGATGAAGAATTATATTTTAAATCCACGTATATAGCTCCAATGATGCATAATCAGTTGAATACTCCATTCTCTTTTTTTTTTTTTCTTTTTTTTCCTACTATTTTCTATGTATATAAAAATTTAAAAAATATAAATAAGTGCAATTACGATACAATTGTTAATATAAATAATATTAATAA